>JAVRKA010000029.1:3470000-4670000 GCA_034508555.1 Venustoraphidia nigricollis | reverse complement strand
CGTTCTGCCAAACAATAACCTAATCGATTATAAATACTTTTCCTCACATTGGCTAACATCTCATGGTCAACGGACTGACATGCATTAGAAATTTGTATTTTTAGTTAGTTTAAATTATTAGCTCTATTTTCTTGAAAACCATATATTTTCGATTTTACAAATCCCCATAAAAAAAATCTAATGGAGTCAAATCCGGAGACCTGGCGGGCCAAAGAATGGTTCCACGACCACTTATCAAATGATTACGAAATGTATCGCTTAGATATTCTTGCACCAATAGGGAGTTATGAGCTGGACAACCATCCTGTTGAAACCAAACTTCGTTAAAATCTATCCCTGGTAAATGACGGACTTCAGGAATAATTTGATTCTGAAGCAAGTCGACATACTTTTGCCCATTCAGGTTTCCATTAATAAAAAATGGACCAATAATGTTATCACCCAGTATTCCAGTCCATACATTCACTTTCTGCGGATACTGTGTATGTGCGCTGTAAGTTCGGCATGGATTTTTGCGAGACCAACAACGTACTACAGATGGGTTATGCTGACCTTGCAATGGGAAAGAAGATTCATCCGTAAAAAGAATATTTTTTATAAAGTTTTCATCATTGTTTGCTTTTTCCATTGCAAATTCACAAAACTGCATCTGCCTAAATAGGTCATCCGGAACAAGTTCATTACTTTTTTTAACTTTGAATGAATTGTAGCCGTTTATTTTTAATATTCTCCAGATAGTTTGTTTATCACAATCAAATTCATCGGCAATTGCTCTACAAGACTGTGACGAGTTTCTGTCAACACTTGCACAAATCATTACTTCCTGCATTTCTCTATTACCGTCAATTTGCACACGAAGCTGTTTTTTATGATTTTTTGGAGATACGCAACCATCTGATTCGAATTCTCGTATGAGATTGCGAATTGTTGTGGTAGAAGGAGTCGGTCTGTTTTCAAAGGCAGCTACAAATAAATTTATTACGTCGGCGGTTGTATTACCACCATAAAACCATTTAATTATTTGGAATTTTTCGTGAATAGTATAAATAGCCATTTTATCAATAATTTCGGTAGTGACTACAGACTGTCATTAATTGATAAAATGGCTATTTTTACTTAGAAAACAAAGACGTTTATTTAAATTTATTTTACAGTAACCATAGTAATTACTCAATATTGTTCACGTCCATTATAATTAATAAGTTTTTTATTTATTCACGGGAAATTGGACAATTGAATTTTAATATAGATAAACTAAATTAAAAAATTTGCGACGTTTCGTTAATTCGTTTTAACTTCTTCGAGCAAAACTGAAATGATTAAAAATACAAATTAGTTAATGAAATAATTACAATTTTTTTTTAATAGAATTGAAATAATACCTTTAACTAGTTAACCATAACTTCAATATTGAAGTAATGGTTAACTAGTTAAAGGTATTATTTCAATTCTATTAAAAAAAAAATTGTAATTATTTCATTAACTAATTTGTATTTTTAACCATTTCAGTTCAAGTCGCAAATTTTTTAATTTAGTTTATCTATATTAAAATTCAGTTGTCCAATTTTCAGTGAATAAATAAAAAACATAGTAATTACTACCTATTAGCGATCATTTATCTCACTCTTACTTATCGTTTGCATATAGTGCTCTGTCTTACACACAGAGTGCCCTATGGACAGCTTTGAGTTGATACAATCTGTACAATCCTCGCGCGCGCGAGTTAAAAAAGAAAAAATCGTATGAAAGGGAAAGAGCTATTAAAGTTATTATTTACGGCCGCTATGGTAATGTTTAATAACTGGTTAAAAAATTCCTAGGTAATTAGTTACAGGCTACAGCTCTGATCTATTAAAATTTTAATACAGGTATGAAATTTACGGAATCATAGCAAATTAAAATAGATATTTGTTTTTTTTTTTCTGCAATAATGCATTATTTGATCTTATGATCCAATTTTAAATGATCAATGTGTTGTTGTAAACCTTTTTGTTACTGTCAAGAATAATTTAGTGAACTCTAGATATAAAGAAAACTTTAATTACTACTACAGTAAGGCCTCGATAATTCGGACATTCAGTAAACCGGATTCTTTGATAATTCGGCTAAGCATTTCAATTACATTGTGTAGTTAATAATCCGGATTTGACAGTACTTGGTAATTCGGATTTTAAACGTCTATTTCATTCAAATTAATAGCATTCGATACTATAGCGGTAGTGAGAGATTCTCCGCCATGTATTCGGTCGAATCTGATACATATCTGAAGATTCCTATAAGCAGGCATTATATGTGTGACGTTGTTTTGATTGAATATTAATTGTATATAGGTGCGTTATTTTATGTTCTACATAAGTATATAAAATAATTTTATACACGTATATGTTAAAATAGCTTCTAGAAGAAAACACACTACGTTGTCAATAAAAGAAAAATCCGACATAGCCCGTGGTGAAAGTGGAAAAGTTTTAGCAAATGAATACAGGATAGGAACATCAATTTCCGATATAAAAAAGAACAAAAGCAAAATCAAAAGATATGGTATATTTTAATGACTATTTTGGATTTTTACTATGTATATGTTCCTTCTTTTATTCCGGTCCCGGCGCCCGAAAGGAATTACGAAAAGCCGAATATCCAGAAATGGAAACTCATTTGTATGCATGGTTTTGTACACAACGATCAAGGCATGTTCCAATTCCCTACGAAATCTTATCTGCCAAAGCAAAACTTCTATTTCGAAATCTATGGAAATGATAATTTTAGAGCTAGCAGAAAAGGGTTAAGCAAACAATAATATAAAATTTAATAAATATACTTCTATTTTGCATAATTTTTTGTTTACGTACTATTTTCTAGTTATTTTATAATAAATGTTTACCTTTACAATAAAAAAGCTGGGCTGCTTTAGTAATCCGAATTTTTTACTAATCCGGATCACAGCGGTTTTAATTAGTCCGGATTATCGAGGCCTTACTGTACAACATATCTAATGTAAACTATATATTAAAACTAACCATAAAAAAGATTCAAATAGAACAATCGTAAATGCAGCTTTTGATTAAATTTGCATAATTATTTACACAATTTTTTCAATGCACAATAGCCAAATTGATAACATCATTTACCTATATTAAAAAAATAATAACAGTCAAAAACTTCATGAAACAGGTGCTGGTTCAAATTGACAAACAACTGAAAATTTTTTGCCACCGAGGCGGTTTGCCAACCATTCATTTTTTATGACGGCAAGTTTCAAACAATCAACTGATAGACGTGCATTTAAATTAGTGTGTAGTGCACGTCCCATTCCCTCTAATATAACGAGATCAGCATCTGACATTGCTTCGCACAAATCTAAAACAAATTTGTAATAAGACATCAAATTAAAGTAGTTATTCTGAAAGTAATTATTGGCGATTTACCTCGATTGTTCATAAAGGCTAATTATTATAATATTATGTATATCATTAGTGTATTTGCCATATGACACATGCACTATTGGCGTCAGTCAAATGGCGGGACCTAGAGGTCGGAAAAAAATTTCTCAACATTCCTTCTGAACAATTTGGCATGAAGTCTATTTAAAATGGACCCTATCGAACCGTTTTAAGGGTAGTTTTTAGGGCTTTTGGACTCAAAAAAACCGAAAAAAATCTCAGAATCGTTTCAAAACTGAAATTTAACGCTTTAGTAAAAAATTAAATGTGCTGCCAAAATTTCGATTAAAATCGGTTCGACAGGACCAGACTTACAAATTTTAAGAAAACATTAGTTTGCGAATAAGGATTGACATACTGAAGGGTATTTTATTTGGTGCAGATGTTGGATTTCCAATAATATTGCAATTAAGGAAAACATTATTATTTGAGAAATGTATTAAGGGGTTAAATTTTTTATTCTGTCTAAAAACAAATTTAGGATAACATAGTAAAGCCACAAGGCAAATACACTATGTTGTCGGCAAGGCATTGGAACTGCGAATTGAGTTTTTTTTACTTATACCACTAAACGTGCCCTAGCGTTTATCGTTGTAGTTAATTATTTGGATTCACATAGGTGAGGGAGATAAAGCATAGTTGTGGCCTATCTCTATCCCTGCGGTATTGAGATTAGCAACATTCTATCTTTTCACTACCGCTAGGGTACGTAACTTTAAATTGATGCTGTACATGGCACAGTTTATGTAAGCAAACGTTATGATATATATCTAGTGTTCAAATTTTTGGTAGCTCTAAAAATTTTGAACGCGAATAACATATACAGTATACACTAACACAAAAAATTAAAGGATCGAAAAAAATTTCAAACTTTTAGCGATAATACAAATGACTGTATCTTCATTAAAAAAGGGTCGTATCGGAGTTAAAAAAAGCTATTTGAAGCTTGAAGTCTCTAGTTTTGAGATATTTTAACGAAAAAATGTCTCTAATTACAGGTATTATGCAATCCTAATGGATACCATGAAAAAAAAAATTTCGAAATTTTTTTGGTTCTTGGTTCAGACTTGGAAAAAAATTTCCCGACTAAGCCACTGCATGAACCGGATAACTTGGTTATCCAGCTTCAGTTTGCTTTTTTTTACCTTGATACGACCACTTCTCACTGAAATTTCAGACTTTGAATGAAAAAGGATCGTTTTGCCTTTTATCATCAATATCTCAGCAACCAATGATCGCACAGAAAATAAAAGAAAAAATACAGTAAGCGCACTACTAAACTTATTACGAAAACTTGTCTTAGAAACCTGTTACATAATAATATTACTCCCAAAATGCTTGAAATTATATATCCGAGCCCAAATCTAATAATCTGTCAGATGACTACTTTGAAAAATTATATGTATAGGTACACTAAACAAACATTTGAAGTACTTAAAATGGAAAAAATAATATCACTATGAATGAAAGCATGCAATTGAAATGAATGACAGGTTGCTACAAATACAAATAATCTATCAAAGAATAACAGGATCCGATGATCTTTATAAATAAGGCGTGCATCCGAGGATTTTCATATTATGGCACTGTCATATGCCCAGGCAGGAACGGTCACACATTTGCGAAGGAAGAGTGCCTCGCGTGCCGACAGTTATAAAGTTGGAATTATTAAATAACTCATAAATCACAATAATGACAAATAGCTTGCAAAATATGTTTGCGTTATTATTTCAACATTTATCATTCCCGTGCAAAGTCAAATTTGGCATTAATTAAAAAAAAAATGAATTTTCCAGGGGCTTTTTGAATTAATTTATTATTTGGCCAAGCAATGTTTATACTCTGTCAAACGTCAAGTATTGGGTAATAAGTAATATTCGGTCCTTGGTGCACTCCATCTAAAATTAACATTAAATTTTTTACCGTCATGTAAATTTCTCAAATCTAAGCAAGGTCCCGACTGTCCTGACTCGTAACATTTAATCTTTTGTGTAGTGATTGCATTATGTATAATTGGACATAAATCAGCTGCTGCGGTGATGGATGAGATTAATTCACTGTATGTTACGTCATTTAAAGCGGGTGCCGTATTGGCACACAGCAGTACATCCGTGCCTTGTCTCGCTAGTTCACGAGCAACCGGTACCACTCCGAGAATGAAATCTATGCCAGCATTATCGACGAATATTACAGCGCATTTATGTTTATCACCCTGCGTGAAACGTTATGAAAGTCAAAGCTATTACTGATCACTGACACATCATAAAATGTACTTCTCTAAAAATTATTACATAGTAATTTAATACTTACTTCAAGTCTTTGCAGCCAATTATCTAAATCATCAATTAACCACGGCCTTGGTTGCATTCTATCCAATGCTTGTATTAAACCAAAATTCTGAGGTTTGTCTAATATATCAGTTACAGCTTTTGCTCCCCAATCAAACATATTGCCCGCTAACATTCCTCTACATAACATTATCCATCTATCACGTCGAGATTCCAAAGAATCTATTTCTTTTAAGCGTTCAGGTAATTTTTGTAGGGCAGTATTTGTTTCCATTTGTTTTTGTAAACTCCACACATCGGTGAAACCATTTTCTCGTAAATAACGTTCATTTAACTCTAACAGAATGCGTACGCTCAAAGGTTCTGGACCCAAAATTCTAAAACATACAGTTATGTTGTTTCTGCTTTTTTAGTCAAAGCAAATACAAAAATTATAGACGTTTTGAACTTACAACGGATCGTTTCGAAGGGTATTCAAAACTTTCAAATATCTAGTAGAACATTCCTCTGCTCTCGATTTCGCTGTCGAATCACCAGGTAATAATGATTCCACTTTATCTACAAATCGTAGAACTATGTCTTCAATACACTTTAACCAATATTTTCTAGCTTCCAAATCAGTCGTTAAATCTATACTATCAGGTACATAATTTGAATCTTTATGTAAAAGAGGGCAAGCACAACCATTATTTCTATCCATTTTTTTGAAACTCTAACCTTATCACAGGATTAAACGATTACGAAAACGCTTATGGAAATTCACTAGCGTTCCCAAAACATGTGATAATTATACAAATAATAATATTTGTTTAATGTGAACACTAAATGACATAAAATATTATTTAAATGTCATGAAGCAGTTATGAAGGTTAGAAGTTTTAGACGAAAATCCCAAAGGCCAGAGACGCTGAAATGTTATAAAAAAAAGAAAGAGAACAACTATAAGCATTGTTTAGATAAAGATAAAACACAACTCGGATCAAAATAATTATTAATATACTGAAGCCCTAACGGCGTTCCAACAATGGCCAACAATCTGGACAGTACTAAAGCCCACGTGCATAAATATTTGAATTTTCACTGATAAATCCAATTTTGATTCAAAGTGAGTAATTTGTTGTAAACCTTGAGCTAAAACATTTAGGTCAAGAAATCAAGAGTGCTCTTATTTTTTTATAATAATTATTATAAGTTCTTCAAACAACGTGCTTTTTTTGTAAAATTCAACCTATTACACAGGTTTTTTGGTAATTCCTATAAATTTCGGACATTTTTTTCAATGGTATGTTTCAAAGTAACATCAGGTCGGATACAGTTGGTTGGTCAAAAAATGTATCTAAAAACTCGTGTGTAATATAATATAGAATTTTACCTTCTATTATGTAATTTAGATTGCTATTTCATATTTTTAAAGCTCCACTTTCGTTTTGGTGTAAATCGCACTTTTAATAAACAGTAAAAAATAAAATAGATAAAAAATTTTAAGTTTAACAGTTTTACTGTACAACCGATGTGTATTTAAAACTAAAAAACAGCTACATGTCATTAATCTGGGGCCTTGACAAAACTAAAATAATGTCGCGAGGCCCATTTAGTCGGAAACTTTCTTTTGTTGGAGCTTGGAAATCATATCTGGCTTTCGATTGTCTTTTTTGACCTTAATATTACTAAATGCATCCCATGATTTTATTTTAGCCTCAGCTTGGTAACATGTAATTATTTTCTAGCTTTTAGTACACTATTGATTCTATATTAAAATCATTAAACTTACAAAGTTTTTTTTACCTGTTTTACAAACACTTCCACTAAAAGTAATCCGAACGAACATATAAACCTACCCTTTCCTTGGAACATGTGTTAGAAATTGCAGATTGCAGATACTCGAACAACAGGCCATCTGCGTCTAGTGTCCAATATAGATCAAACTTTGTTAATATATTTGCATTGTGAACATTAGCAGTAAAGGGTCACGTACACTAGTCAAGCAACAAGTTTACAAACTATTCATCAGCGAGCAACGTCGTGAGTAGCAACCATTTTAAACTTGACTTCACTAATACCTTCAGTTGCTCACTAATCATCGGAAACAAGTTGGGCAGCGAACGCAATACTTTGTTTATACATATTTCAAAATACCATATTCTTGATTTATATTTTCATTTGAAAATTTAACTTTTCTTTTTATTTATAAACTTAGTTTTTAAATAATGAAGTGAAATTGCAATAACATCATTGATTTTAAAACAATTACGAACAATATCCATTACTTTAGAACATATAAAGACTACTGTAATGTTAAATTAAAAGATGAAATATTTTTTACTACCCAAGAGTGTATGTCGATTCCACAGAGCAATTTCGCGCACAAGAGTTAACGTCCAGCATTTAGGTCTCTCCTCAGACTTCAATTTCACTCGCACGAAAAGCAAGCTGTCTATACGCAACGAGAGAATCACACAGTATGTAACATTGAGCAAGTTTGATAGCAGCACGTAAATTAACAAGCAAGTAGTCAGTTTACTCCCCTCGTGTTATCAGGACTTTAATTTGCATTAGACAGTCTTATGCAAATAGAGAATCTTTTCAGTACGATTTTCCAGTATAACATTGAGCAAGTTTGATAGCAGCACGTAAATTAACAAGCAAGTAGTCAGTTTACTCCCCTCGTGTTATCAGGACTTTAATCTGCATTAGACAGTCTTATGCAAATAGAGAATCTTTTCAGTACGATTTTCCAGTATAACATTGAGCAAGTTTGATAGCAGCACGTAAATTAACAAGCAAGTAGTCAGTTTACTCCCCTCGTGTTATCAGGACTTTAATCTGTATTAGACAGTCGTATGCAAATAGAGAATCTTTTCAGTACGATTTTCCAGAATGGATGGCTACCCTCTAAGTAATAATGTACACATTATTTCAAAGAAAATTTGAAATTACACGTGCATGAAATATCTATTGACAATTTACAATGAAACGTAAAAATAAATTAAATGCGTTTTGTCAAAATGTGTTTTATTTCACGGTCTGGCTCAACAAATTTAACAGACAATGTGTATTTTCATTTTAATCAAACAGTCCGAAACCCATATCTTCATCTTCGGACTCGCTATCCTCTTTCTTCTCTTCCTTCTTGGTTTCTGCAGCTGGGGCTGTGGCTCCAGTGGTTGGTGCTGCAGAAGTTGCAGCACTTGCGAATTTGCTTGGATCCTGGGAAGAATAAAAAAACATTTAGTAATTAGCATATAAAATAAGTGACCGCTTCTCGCAAGCTGAAAATAAAGTTTGTTCACCTTAATAAATTCTTTAATGGTGGCAGCTTCTTTGAATTCGACTTCAGTTGCTGCAGCAATAGCCAAAAGTTTTTTGAATCCATTAGCAATGCTGTGCGGTGCTGAAGCAATTGTTGGATACCCGATAGATAAACATACTGAGGCTACGTTTGCTACTCCAGCTTGGAATTTAGCACGAAGGTCTTCTGGTTTAATATCCAAAATTTCTGGAGCAAAAATAGTGCCTGAATCGTAAACTTGTTCCACAAGCAAACCATATGAAAACGGTGAAATATTCAACATATTCAAAAGAGTAGCTTCCGAAGCACCAACTTTGTCACCAGGCTTCAAGATGTGGACATCATTGATAATTTCAATAGTACCCTTGGAAATTTTTGTCGGTATGGACAAAGCCTGGAAGAAAGATGTTTTTTCTGGACCGAGACCAGTATTTTGCGCTGGAATGATAACGGACAAAGGTGCAATAGCACCAGCTCGTGCGGGAGCACGGACTTTGTTTTCAAGAAGCTTATCTCGTACTTCAACAAGATCACCGCGTGTGAATACAAATCCAACGTTTCCTTTGATGTGAGGAAGAAGTTTCTCCAAAGATGCATTTCTTTCGATGTGACCTTTGATAGCCTTACGCATCATTGTGTTCTTTCCCATCAACACAACAGCTGTCCCGCGAAGGGACATGCGTATCTGCTGCATTTGTTTTGAGCCGACATTGTCCGCGCCCACAATAAAACACTTTGGGTAGTCGTCAAGTAATTGCTGAAAAAATCAACAGACCTAATTAACATACACAAATATTTTTACAAAGTAACTTTCGAAACTTTATATTTATTTTCATCAGACAACAGACATGGCATTTTTCAACAGTGAAACACCGCCACATTAGTGGGTTCAGCTATTTCTAGCTCTAATGCGTAACGGGGTCTACAGACAGTGTCATTATTTCATCACAAAATTAAAATGTTCATATTTTTATTAAATCTATATACTTACAATTAGTTTTAGGAAATAGTTACTTTTCCAAGTCTCTTTGTTCTCCCTACCCATCTTGATGTTAAGTAGGGACTCGTAATGAATTTAAGAACTGGAATAAAAACACGTTGGTTAAGTTTTTAGATGAACTACAAAAATCACCGAATAAAAAAATATTCATTAAATTAAAATTTACATGCTTGCTAGAATCGTTAAACTAATAAATAAAGTGCAATAGAATTCTGATTTTACATAAAAAATAAGATATATCTAGTAACACCTTACCTCGGAGACAATTTGACAAAAATAATGCGTCGACTGTTAGTACTACCAATGAACACTAGATGATCACGGGATCTTGTACTTCCGTTTGCTTTAAGTGAACACAGCCACTTGTTTAAATTTGGTGGATTTTGTAAAACACACTGAAAACGAAAAGTCCCTAACATTTAACCTTAGACAATGTAAGATAGAGGATAAGTAATGTGCGTCATGAGTGTTACCTATTGACATAAACAAGAATGCTGGCTAGCATATTGTACGATTTTTAATTGTATTTATATATAATAAATTAAACATTTTTAATAAAAACCGGTCAACTGCGAGTCGAACTCGCGAGAAGAGGGTGCCGTACTATTCCGTTTTCCGTGAGTACTTTAAGACTTAAGATTTTCGTTCCAATTTTCCTGTAAACTATGGGTGAGACCCGACATGCCCTATTTTTTTCTAAATTTTAGGCGCAGTAGTTACGGGGATAAGGGGGGGATAGTCAATTGTTCATCTATTTTCTTAAATAACTTTAAAACTATTTATTTTAAAATTATAAAAAAAATATATTTGAGACCCTTACCACAAGCCCTTTCATTTGATATGTCACACGGTACAGTTTGCAAACTTTTTTTTTTAATTTCCTAATTTTTCCCCAAAAATTACCCCCATGGGCAAAATTTATTTATATACGTTACACGTCCGTCTTTGGGTCACTGATTTACCTATGTACACCAAATTTCAACTCAATCGGTCCAGTAGAAGATAAGGGGATAAATGGTAAATTTTCATCTATTTTTCTAAATAACTTGAAAACTATTTATTTTAATATTATAAAAATATATATATTTGAGACCCTTACTACAAGCTTTTCATTTGATATGTCACAAGATACAGTTTGTCAAACTTTTTTTTTTAATTTTCTAATTTACCCCCAAAAAATGACCCCCATGTTCAAAATTCATTTATTTACGTTACACGTCCGTCTTATGGTCACCGAATTACATATTATGTGTACCAAATTTCAGCGCAATCGGTCCAGTAGTTCGGCGCAAATTGGCTTTGACAGTGGGACGGACAGACACACGAGTGATCCTATAAGGGTTCCGTTTTTTTCCTTTTGAGGTACCCTAAAAATTACAACACATCTAACAACAAAGACCAATAATAATAATAACAGGGAATGTATATCATTTGAACTTATACTAAAATAGAAAAAGGCTGTTTTATACTAAATAAGTATATATTACAGTGAAATGGCAAAAGAATTTTCGAATTTGGAGAAATACGATATTTTTTGTGCATACATTTAGCGTAACAAAAATACCACGTGGCCTCAAGCGGAATACTTGAACCTTTATCCAGAAAGACAACAGCATAATTCAACCAGACAAACTGAAAATGAAGTCGGTGAGAATAAATCGCCTTTCTGGATAAAGTTTCCAAGTATTCCGTTTGAGTCAACGTGGTATTTTTGTCAGACTGAATGTATGCGCCAAAAATATCGTGTTTCTCTAAATTTGAAAATTCTTTTTCCATTTTAAAGAGTAAATCAAATAAAATTAATTAGCAAAACTGTAGCGATCGCTTGATTGTTTGTTAAACTGTCGGTATTTATTTGTTTCAACAAATTTTGTTTCACACGGTACAATCTGATCAGTATGGATAACGTAAAAAAGCTATTTTGGTCAGTTTTGTATAGCTTTGATAGTGGAGTGCCGTTAGGTTTATACCTCGGAATCCAGGGCCAGTCAATGAATCTTCATAAAACTTTTGGACTGCATTGTTAAAAGCTCAAATAAAAAAGTAAAAAAAAAAAAATTTTGCGATCTCGATTGTGGGGTGGATGCCACCCCTTCTCGGGGGTGAAAAATGTTTCGTTGAAAATAAGCACGGAAATGGATAGGTTGGCTAATTCTAAGCAACTTTTGTTCTATAAAGTTTTTTCTGAAAGTCCATACTTTTCGACTTATTCGCGAGTGTAAGTGTCAATTTTTCAACCAATAAACCCACGTTTTCAGATGGTTTTTCCCGAATATCTGAAAAAGTAAGTATTTTATCGAAAAAATCATTCTTAGTAAAAATGTAGCTTATAAAAAAACAAAAATAATGGTGAGTTTACAGTGTCTGTAGACCCAATACAAACGGAGAACTACCTTGTTGAAGGTTGGTTCTTATTCGTCAAAAGCCAAAATTGAAAGTTTCAACGTGAAGTTACCAAAATACAATGCATTTTTCGGGGGAAACTCATGGAACATTTTTTGAAGTGCTTGAAAGAACCTTTATTTTTATTTTTTATAAAAGTCCCTAGCATCAAAATTAACTGAGCTCTGACGAAAATAATGTTGGTCCCTATTTTTTTCGGCGTCAAAAAATGTGAAAGTCACCCCCTTATTACCACCCAAATTAAAAATAATCGTTACCACTTCACAATTCACTTTATTTATGTACTTGTAACATGCTCTAGAAGTTTGACAGGTTTAAAGTGCTTAGTTTTGAAAAAAATTGAGTTTGAAGTGAAAACAGCATTTTTGTATTTTTGCAAAAAATTGCCTTTTCTTCAAAATAACTCAAAAACTATTAATGATACGCAAAATATTGTAGTGTGCCAAATTGTGGGTTTTGCTTTTCTGAAAAATTTCGTTTTTTTTTCTGTAGGATGAAACTTGAATAGGATATGGCCGTTTAAAGTTTGCATATATTCGTAAATAGTAACTTTTCGAGTTCTTTGAGCTCTAGCCCTTTCAAAACTAAGCACTTTAAACCTGTCAAACTTCTAGAGCATGTTACAAGTACATAAATAAAGTGAATTGTAGAGTGGTAACGATTATTTTTAATTTGGGTGGTAATAAGGGGGTGACTTTCACATTTTTTGACGCCGAAAAAAATAGGGACCAACATTATTTTCGTCAGAGCTCAGTTAATTTTGATGCTAGGGACTTTTATAAAAAATAAAAATAAAGGTTCTTTCAAGCACTTCAAAAAATGTTCCATGAGTTTCCCCCGAAAAATGCATTGTATTTTGGTAACTTCACGTTGAAACTTTCAATTTTGGCTTTTGACGAATAAGAACCAACCTTCAACAAGGTAGTTCTCCGTTTGTATTGGGTCTACAGACACTGTAAACTCACCATTATTTTTGTTTTTTTATAAGCTACATTTTTACTAAGAATGATTTTTTCGATAAAATACTTACTTTTTTAGGTATTCGGGAAAAACCATCTGAAAACGTGGGTTTATTGGTTGAAAAATTGACACTTACACTCGCGAATAAGTCGAAAAGTATGGACTTTCAGAAAAAACTTTATAGAACAAAAGTTGCTTAGAATTAGTCAACCTATCCATTTCCGTGCTTATTTTCAACGAAACATTTTTCACCCCCGAGAAGGGGTGTCATCCACCCCACAATCGAGATCGCAAAATATTTTTTTTTTTACTTTTTTATTTGAGCTTTTAACAATGCAGTCCAAAAGTTTTATGAAGATTCATTGACTGGCCCTGGATTCCGAGGTTTTACAATTTTTACGTCTAACATTTAGATATAGGATATGATATCAAATTATTCAGAAAAATAAACAGAATTCGAATATCTAAAAATCCAAAATGGCGTCCATAAGAAAAAGCGTTCATGTCAATATTATAATATCTCATTATCTAGTGGAAATAAAAAAATTGAGCTTACGCCACTGAAAAGACCTTAAAAATTCATCAAAAAATGGTTAATGAAATTTTCAGATATCTTAATAAATAAGAAAGTTATGGCCAGTTTTCATAAATAGCAAATTTTCACTATTTTCTAAATATGTAAATTCATAGGATGTCAACATTCAATTGTGTGTGTGTGTGTGAGCACGATAATTCTCGAAAGCCATATTCGATTTGAACGAAATTTGAGCCACACGCTGGAATCCATCACTGCACGAAATCTGTTTAAAATGGGCCTAATCGGACCATTTTAAGGGGTGTATTTAGGGATTGAAAATTGTTTTAGGCCCCAAAAACATCGAAAATATGCTCGGAATTGATTCAAAATTGAAATTAAACATTGTAGTATCAATCAAAAAGTGCTCCTTAAATTTTAACAAAATCGACCCGACAGGACCGGATAAATTTTATGAAAACGTTTGCGGTTAGAAAATTATACTTACTGAAGGCTGTAGGTATATAATTTTATGCAGATGATGAATTGATAAAACAGAGAAGAAATACTGAAAAAACCCGGGTTGCAGTGCCAAAACCCTGCCGACAATATAGTGTATTTGCTAATACAGGCCGTGTGGCTTTATTATGCGAACTTAGGTTGGATTTTGGGCAAAATAAAAAATTTAACTCCTTAATACACCCCTTAAAATTACATTTTTTCTTATTTGCAAAATTATTGTCGATCGAAGGTCTACACCACATTAAATACACCCTTCAGTAAATAAGTCACTATCTGCAAACTAGTATTTTCAAAAAATTTGTAAATCCGGTTCTGTCGGGCCGATTTTATTAAACTTTTAGGGACACTTTTTAATTACTACTAGAGGGTTAAATTTCAATTTTGAAACGATTCGGAGAATTTTTTCGGTATTTTGGGGCCCAAAAACATTTTTCAACCCCTAAAAACTACCTTTAAAATGGTCCGATTGGGTCCATTTTAAATAGGCTTTGTGCGGTGATGGATTCCAACAAGTATGCCAAATTTCATTAAAATTAATTAACTCCTTCGAAAGTTATTGGCCGCACATATATATATTTATATATATATATATATATATATATATATATATATATATATATATATATATATATATATATATATATATATATATATATATAAACAAACAGTCCAATTGACAACAGTAGAAGGGAATATTGTAAAACGTATTTCCTCTGACTGTAAAAAGGTAATAAGAGGTGTTCCGCAAGGATCAATTATTGGCCCAATCTTAGTTATTATTTACATTAACAATCTTCCCGAAGTAGTCAAGGAAAATGTTGTGCTATTCGCAGACGATACTGCTGTGCTTTATGAAAACAACAATGAAACAGACATAACTTTGCAAATAGATAACTCCATCGTTTTTTTGAACAACTGGTTTGATGATAACAACCTAAGACTAAACATTACCAAGACCCAATTTATTAAGTTCGGTAATTACGGATACACTCAAAATAATTTAGTCCTTCCGAATGTGGGAAATATATCTCTACAGGATAATGTAAAATTTTTAGGCATAAATCTAGACAAACACCTTTCTTGGAAATTTCACATAGACTGCCTAATTGGTAAAATTTCAAAATACGTCTACTTATTAAGAACAATGATAAAAAATGTTCCCCTTCTCGTTGTACGATCAGCATATATGAGCTTTATTCAGTCAAACATTCAGTATGGTATTATCTTCTGGGGACATGTTTCTTATGTCAAACACATATTAATAATGCAGAAGAAAGCAATCAGAGCTATTTGTCAGGTTGGACCGAGAGAGTCATGTAGAACACTTTTTAGAAATCTCCAAATACTTACTGTCATAGACTTATACATTCTATCATGTGCCACTTTTGTAAAAAAATATCCTCATTTATTTGTAAATAATGTACACAAGCATCCATATACCACACGCAATAAAGATAAGTTTATAACAATGCAGTCTAAGCTCACAGTAACTAATAACAGTCCACTTAACTCTATTATAAGAATTTACAACAAATTGCCGACATCGATAACCAGCAAAGACTGCTCACTTTTAGCCTTTAAGAACAATATTAAAAACCTTTTAATCCACTATAACTACTACAGCATAGAAGAATTTCTTAACACTGATTTTTAATTTTTAATATGTATGTATTTTATAATGACTCATTCCACACTGTAATGCAGTATTTTCTTCATGGAATAAAGATTATTATTATTATTATTATTATTATTATATATATATATATATATATATATATATATATATATATATATATATATATATATATATATATATATATATATATGTATATATTATGACGAAAACTAAGCTATAGTCGAGTGCCAAGTTGCCGGCTAGCTAATTCAGAGGCGCGGAGGTCGTGGATCCAACAAAAAATGTGGCAAAATATTTATCAATTGCCGCGGCCTAGCACACTTAGAATGTAAACAACAACAAAAAAACACTAATCGAAACTGCCCAAATCTGGGCTTAAAAAATCCACCACCTACCACTCGAATAAACAATATAAATATAACAAACGAAACGCTCAATACTGAGCTAATAAGTTCACCACCTACCACAAGACACGAAAGACACTAGCACTATTATAAAAAAACAACCAGGACCGAAAATCAAATTTTTGGGAGATGCAAGGAAATCGCACGTATCTTACCAACAGGAAAAGTAAAAGGGGCGCCAGGACACTATGATCGTGCGAAGTGAGCCTCAATTGGTCCGGATTGAAGACACTCAAAGTTGACTTCCGGTCCGGAACAAATATTTCGATTAATAATATTTGTAAAACTAATTTGGGAAATAAAAAAATCCCTCAACAATTCCCATAACAAAACGAAAGAAAAATAACAACAACAAACAAATTAAAATAGGCCAACTTCACGAAAAAGCAACCATAATATAAATGACAATATACGTCTGGAATTATCACGCAAAAAAAAAAATCTAGCAACGACAATAGCTCCTATTCCAAAATCCAATAATCTAAAATCACCCTAATCCAATCCTAAAATCACCCTAATCCAATCCTAAAACACCATTCTTAGCTTCAGAATCCAATCTCAAAATTTCAATCATTCATCATTCCGTGGCCCTGTTCAACGTGATGTTGACACTTAGACGGTCGCGCGGTCTCTCCATCAGTCGTCATAAGCTAGTCCCGTTCTCCGTTCACTATCAGACTCGCGAGCCTCTCTAGATACAGCGTTGACACGCCTACTCTCTCGCACCCGCAGCCGTCATAGTAGCAGTCTCTTTGTCGGCCAGCTACAAATCAAGTCCTACACAAAACTTGAACCACACCAGACAGGATTTTATTCGATCCAAATATCTACAATGATAAAATATCATTTTTGATATTTTATCGCATAGGCTCGATATATATATTTTTTCCGGGGCACATAAGTTCAAATTGTTACAATATATATGTATATATATATATATATATATATATATATATATATATATATATATATATATATATATATATATATATATATTTTGATGTTCTCTTGCGTAGACGGACTCCCACTTGTTGCAACACTGTCTTGAAAAGAAAAAGAAAAGAAAGAGACAGCAGTCGAATCTGTGTTGTCGGCGTCGCAGGAGGATATCTGATCTTAAGTTGCTGGGCCCGTTTAGTTTATTTGACAGATAATTTGATATCCGCCTATGGGCGTCCGATCAACACAGACCCTTAAGACAAAAAAAGGTAAACAATCGTGTTAATGCTTAGTTATATTTAAACGTGTTAATTACTAACGGAACAACTTAAATGCTATAACAGGCAGAACAGACAATCGGTCAATAATTCACAATTTCAATAATACCAGGTACGCAGAAAATCACAAATGACTTATTTACTAATATAGTACTATTTTAATAGTTACTAACGGGGCAAACTTAATTACTATAAACGGACAGAGCGGACAATCAAACAAAATTCACAAGATACCGACATAAACTACAGAACAAAAACGGATACGTCTATATCCTTCAAATACCGGAACAGAGAGATTTTACTTAACTAATATAATACTATTTTAATAATTACTAACGGAGCCAATGCTTAAATACTACAGACAGAACAGACCACAATTCGCAAAATACCGACTTAAACTACGGAACAGAAAACGGATACGTCTATACCCTCCAGATACCGGAACAGAGAGATCTTACTTAACTAATATAATACTACTTTAATAATAACTAACGGAGCAAATGCTTAAATACTACAAACGGACAGAACAGACAACAATTCGCAAAATACCGACTTAAACTACGGAACAGAAACGGATACGTCTATACCCTCCAGATACCGGAACAGAGAGATCTTACTTAACTAATATAATACTACTTTAATAATAACTAACGGAGCAAATGCTTAAATACTACAAACGGACAGAACAGACAACAATTCGCAAAATACCGACTTAAACTACGGAACAGAAACGGATACGTCTATACCCTCCAGATACCGGAACAGAGAGAGTTTGTTATTTTATAATTGTTTATTATTTTCACGAAACCGTCACCTAGCAAACATATTCATTACACAACAATGTCAGGCTTTATTGTTCGTTGCTAAGTGAGGCATGATATCGTAGTAGCCACGGATATCAGAAAATGCAATACGGAATCACAGCTACCTATAACTGTTCAGATATAATTAAATTATTAACTATTTATTTAATTAACTATTAAGGTTATACTATATATTCTTGTGACATATGGGCATAATGTCACAATATATATATATATATATATAAATATATATATATATATATATATATACGTATATATATATATATACGTATATATATATATATATATATATATATATATATATATATATATATATATATATATATATATATATATACAGGTGTCTCACCGAACGTTGGCTAACATGGGTAACTTTGTTATTAGTGGAGATAGAAAGTCGGTTAAATGGGCAAAGTAGTGCAGAAAATTGGGCTCATTAACATCCCGTCGAAAAAACAATTGAATTTTGACACCCTATGAATTTATTCAGAAAATAGTGAAAATTGCCATTAATGAAAACTGGCCATAACTTTTTTATTTATGAAGATATTTGAAAATTTCATTAACCATTTTTTGATAACTTTTTAAGGTCTTTTCAGTGGCGTAGGTTTATTTTTTTTATTTCCACTACATAATGAGATATTGACATGAACTTTGGTTTTTCTTATGGACGGCATTTTTGATTTTCAGATATTCGAATTCTACTTATTTTTCTGAATAATTTGACATAGCATATCCTATATCTAAACCAATCAGAAGCTACAAAACTGACAAAAATAGCTTTTTGGCGTTATCAAAGTGTGCCGTGTAAAACGAAATTTGTTGAAACAAATACATATCGACAGGGTAACAATCTGTCGAGCGATCGCTACAGTTTTGCTAATTCATTTTGTTTGATTTACTCTCTAAGATGGCTCAAGCATTTTCAAATTTGGAGAAACAGGCTATTTTTGCGCATACATTCAGCGTAACAAAAATACCACGTGGGCTCAAGCAGAATACTTGAACCTTTATCCAGAAAGGCGACAGCCTTATTCAATAACTTTTACATATATATATAAACATTTTTAAAAATGGTGCCAAAGTGTTTAGGAGGTTATGAAACGTCGAAAAATTTTGGTCCGACCCCTAGGTCCCGCCATCCGACCGACGCCAATAGTGTATGTTGCCATATGACAAATATACTAATAAAATTGGAGAACTTATCCACTATCCATGCATAATAGATATCAGTGCTCAGAGCTCTATATACACAAATAGAGCTCTATAGTGCCTTAACAAAACACAAAGTTTGTTATGTGAACTGTAAGTACACCTCGTTAATCAAAGTATGTCAAAAATACTACCTCATAATAATTAAAAAGTGCGTCAAAATTTTGACAAGCGTAAAGTGACATTGAGACAAGAGACAGGCCAAAACAAATATAAAAAAGTGACATTATTACTTTTCACATTTATTTATTCGTAATTCTTATTTTAAGCATGAATGTTTCAAAGAGGTAAACGGAAAAAATTATAATTTTTTTTTATATATTAACTGAAACAATTAATATTTTAACAGTTAATAAATTATTTTCAAATACATACCTACCTTTTTATATATTTATTTGATCACCTGTCATGTTTTCAGTGAATAACCGAATTCCTAACCGTAGTTAATTTTTTATTTTTTTTGTAGCCATTTTCGCACTGTAAAGGAAATTAATCATATGATTTCAAATGCTAAAATTGATGAATCGGAACTTACTTCAACAACGCAGGCAGTTTTCCATACATTAAACGATGGAGAATTTGAAAATTTTTGTTTCTTGGAGTTAGATGATTTTTTACAAAAACAAATGTTTGATGGGAAAGCACTCATATTTAAAGGAGAAGGCGAGGAAAGTTTAGTTTTATGCACACATGAGTGTACATTCAGCGTAAGAGAAGCGGAAACGTCAAATAGCTTTCTTTTAATGAATGATTTAGAATGGTTTGAAGGTTTAGATTGTGTTGAAAATAAATCCAGAATAATTAAAAATAAATATGTTACTGGAATATTTAACTCATATTTAGAAGTAAAAGAATGCTGTCCACGTATAAAAAAATTAGTTGATCTCCTGGAAGAAACAAAATATACTGGCCCAGAAAATGAGGAGAATATTGATAGAAGTAAATTATTGACATTTAACGAAATATTAATGAAAATTCAAGCAAGTGAATATGAAATTAAAAAAGCTTTGGTGAACTTAAAAGTCTTGGAAATAAATGGTTTCATGAGAATTCTTGATCTTGAATACCATTTTCGTGCTATGAATTATATGCTGAGATTGATTGACGAAAATTCATGGAGCTTAGATGAAATCGATAGAAGTGAAACGGTTAATTGTTTAAGAGAATTAATTCCAGTTAATATTTTAGAACAACTGTTTGATTTGCATACAGAAAAAAGTTTCATAAAAGAAGACCAGCAATTGTATAAATATAACGAATTAGCTGTTTGCAGATTAATAGCTGAATCAATATTAAATGTCTCGGGGAGATTTAAATTAAACGAATTTTTGGAAACTTGGAAAGGCTCTGTGCCAGACGGTATGAGTGTAAGTGAAGATATGCTTCAGGGCATTGCCCTCATTGATAGAGATTCAACGCCTAGTGTTATTTGGCACTTCCGTGAAGAACATTTACCTGAACTGATAACCGATAGATTTGAAATTTTATTTCAAATGAAGAAAAAATGGACGAGAGAAGAAATTATACCATATATAGAGCGTTTAGCAACAAAGAAAATTGATGTTAATACACTTGTAACAAAATATTCCAGATCGGCAACAGTAAATGGCTTTAAATATTATTTTCCAAAACACGGAAAGTGAATTGTTCATGACATTTTTTTAAGTATAGCTGTAGTCTACGCGAATTAGACACAAAAGGGAAACAAATGGGGTTTAGCAAAAACATGTTGAGGTGAGCACTTACATTAATATATTAAAAATCCCTCTCTTCATCCCTATTTTTTTTTACAAAACTACTCGCAAATACCTATATATATGCTTGAAATAGATGTAGATGACCTCTTAGTACGAGAGCTAGCAACGTTTGGAAAACAAGAATTTTAAGTCAGCTGATTTTTTGATATATCGTCCTTCTTGCTCTTTCGGTTGGAGTCTGGGCTATCTGGCTGGCGGTAGCGGTTGCGTTTATTAGGTCTACTGGACATACATTTTTTATTGCCAGACATTTTTATAATTGTTAATTATGTGCCATACGCGAATTTTTAGTGTATTTGCCATATGGCAACATACACTATTGGCGTCGGTCGGATGGCGGGACCTAGGGGTCGGACCAAAATTTCTCGACGTTTCATAACCTCCATATTTTTTTTTTTAGTTTTCGTTTTTAATTTCTCGCCAAGAAAATTGAAAATTTTCGAAAAATCGGGAGTTATTGCTTTCAGTTAGATTTTCGAAAATCGAGATTTGACTAAATGTCGACGTTTTGAGGTCCTAGGAGTCTATTCTGACTGATTTTATGATGATCTATGCATGTATAAATACTATGTATTATATGTGTGCGTGTGTATATATATATATATATGTATATATATATATATATATATATATATATATATATATATATATATATATATATATATGTATGTAAACCTCTCATAACTTTTGAACGGATCAACCGATTGACTTCAAATTTATAGAACATTCAGAGATTCATCAATCTTCCTAAAAATTTGAAGCGAATCGGTCAAGTAGATTTTAAGAATTTCTAAAAATAATATTTTCAAAAAAATTAATTATTTATTTATTATTATTATCTTTTAAACGACTTGACCGATCGATTCCAAAATGTAATCAGTTCTATTCCTCAAAAAACGTCAAATGCCGCAAAATCGGTTGTTCGTGAGATATTGTTATAGAAATATTAAAAAAAAAGTTTTTTTTTTTAACCTATCGATTTTTTCGTTATATAACATGATTGACTTTATAAGAATATAGCCTTTTGTACTTAAAAAAATAGTGTCGAATGTCGCGTAGCGGACCAAAATCGGTTGATTCGTTCTAAAATTATCGCCGTTCAAAATTTCCAAAAAAGTGTTTTTTGAAAATAACTTCTAGTTCTTTCCGTAGATCGATTTTTGAGCCATTTTTTCACTTTTTGTGCTTAAAAAAGTGTCCCGAATGCCGTCAACCACAGTGAAATCAAACAACTCGCTCAAAAGATATCGCTGTTCAAAAATTTCCAAAAAACATAATCCGATAGGTTATCAATTTTTAAGTTATTAGATTTATAAAAAGTTAAATTTTTGGGCTCGAAGAGCTCAATAACTTACGAATAGATATATTTTTAGCGTCTTGAGCTCAAAAATAGCGAGAAGTTTCAGGATCAGCTTTTTTCGATTTTTTTTAATTTTTTAAGTATTTAAGTTTTTTTAGCATTTAAATGGTTCAAATAAAATTTCCTAAAGCTAATCATAAAATTATTCGATTATTATTTTTAGATCCTTTGATCCATTCAAAATAAAAAATATTCTTTGCAACAATTTTTTATTCAGATATACTCAAGCAATATCAAATACCAATAGGTACACAAACCACCCAGTTCGCAGCCCCCAACCAGTAGTCGGACTTGAATGAGTGGGTAGTGAGAAAAGTGTGAAATATATTTTCCGCAATTTCGTTCTCTTGTCACCCATACAAAGTGTGGGCAGAGGCCGATTACTGGTTGCGGGCCGCGACCTGAGTGTTTTACCATAGAATGCTAAATTAGAAAATTTTTTATTTTTTTTTTTTTATCCACTGCCACCGTCGGGATTCAAATCCGAATCTTTCCACTTTCCGCCGCGAAACATACGCAAGTTCTCTTAGACGAGGATTCAAAAAAATTGCTGTGTATTTCTGCACATAAAGGTCTGTTTACCTACAATAGAATGCCATACGGCATATCTTCAGCTCCAGCATTTTTCCAAAAAATGATGGAGACTGTTCTTCAAGTATGGATGGTGTAATCTGTTTTTTAGACGACATTTTGATTACGCCTAAAAATGACGCTGAACATTTAGAACGTTTAGAATCAGACAAATATAGACCCAATGTTGAGAAAAATAAAAAATGTTGGCCGAATCATATTAAAAATAGTAATGAACTAAAACCATATTTTGTAAAGAAAAACGAAATCACTCTTGAACATTATTATGTACTGATAAAAGTAAATTAATATTTTTTAATGAGTTAAATGCTTACTTTTCTCTTATTGTTAGTATTCATATATTTATTCCGATTGATGATTTAAGTTCAAGAAGGCCTAAGACTGAAATTTTGAAGATTGCCGGAAAATTTTTTTTTTTTAACCGAACTATGAGAATTATTTAAATCGATTTGTGTGTTTGTATGTACGCTCAAACGCGAGAACTACTAAACGAATTTGAATGCGGTTTTTACCATTCGATAACTTATTTCTCAGAAAATGCTTAAGTCTTTAACTGGCTGACCTGGCGTCATCCGGGTGAAAATTGGATCTAATTCACTATACCCAAACAGATCTGAATCTGGGTCTATAAACTTGAAATTTTCTCAATAAATAGGCTATCAAATTGTAAAAACCTCATTAAAATCTGTTCATCCGAATGAAGCCGGGTCAGCCAGTTATTATAGACCTAAACTTTTTCTAAGAAATAAGCTATCAAATGGTAAAAACCGCATTCTAATTCGTTTAGTAGTTCTCGCGTTTTTAGCGGACATACAAACCCACAAAGCTATTTGAATAATATTTCCTATAATCAGGTTAAAAAAATTGCGCGCCGTTTTTTCTCGGCAACCTTCAGAATTTCAATTCGGAATGAATCCACTGGATTTTTCAAATGGAATGCAGCTCAGCGCCCGGAATGAAGAATCCTAGTACCTACACAACTACTTGTTTTAGGTAATATTATTACCATAGATTCTATTAGCAGACAATAAATAAACAGTTTATTTGAATGATTTGATTTGTCGTTATGCAATAAAAATACAATTTTCGTAAGCAAAAAAAAAAGAAAACAAATTATGGTATAAATTCTGGTTTAGTAAAATTAAAAATGTCTTTAAAAAATTTTATAAATAAATACCCCATATTATTTCAATGTGTAGGGACAGGTACGTTAATGGGTACTGGAGATATATTAGCTCAAGGTATTGTAGAAAAACGCAACTTGAAAACTTACGACCCCATGAGAACCTTGCGTTTTTTCGGAATAGGATTCGCTTTGGTTGTAAGTATAATTTTTGTTAGACATTTTTTTCTTTATGCTTCAACGTAATTGAAATCTATTCATATTATTGCAAGAAAAATGTTAAATATAACGTTGCTGCTGATGAGAATATTGAATAACACAAATTGAGTATCGTGAGAAAACATATTAGTCAGCCATTTTGTTAAATTTACGCCTGCGTAAGATGAATGCTGTTTAATTAACTTACGAACACAATATATCCAAAGTGCACAGTACAAAAACATAGTAATAATAGGTTAATTGATTAACATGATAATATTAATTTACTTTTTATCCTAGGGACCAGCAGTTGCTCGTTGGTATAAATTTATGAATGACTTTATTGGAAGCAAAGGAACAGACGTTGCAATTAAAAAAGCAATAATTGATCAAGTTGTTTTTGCACCAACATTTTTACCCATATTCATATTCACTCTGAATTTCTTAGAAGGGAAAACAATACAAGATAGTACTGAAGAAGTAAAAAAAAATTTTGTAGATGTAATGCTCAGCAATTACAAAGTTTGGCCCTTTGTGCAATTCACGAATTTTTATTTTATGCCAATTCAATATCAATTAATTTATGTTCAAACTGTTGCCCTCTTTTGGAACACCTATCTGTCATGGAAACTTAGTAACTAACAACATTTTTTTTTATTTATTCAATTATTAGATAAAATGGTAAGCAATACATAGTTAGAACAACTACTTGTTTTTTATAACTTCTAAAGCTTATAGTAGAGAGCCAGAGCGAGAGCCCTCTCCAACTTTTTCCTCTCACATTATTGTCTGCCGTTAGACCGGAGCGCTTTGTAATGGAGATCCGTACTGATATTCAACACTAATAGTCGCGATGTCTGAAAGTGTTTTTTTTTAACATTTGGGATGAGGGGGGCGGGTTAAAAATCATAGAAAACACGTTTTCTGGCAAATTCCGCCCACCAAGAACTTTTCCGAGATCATAAAAATATCGAAAAAAAGGGGTATATTTTTAACGATAAAAAAGCGATTTTTAAGCTGAATTTCTGTAATATGATACGTATACATATAAAATAACGTAAAAAAATTTTGAGAGCGCTAGCTCGTACCATTTTTTAATAATACATTTTTTTATTTGTAAAATGAAAATTCGCGGATGTTTCCTTCACGCTCAGATATTAAAAAAAAAAAGATTTTCTGACAAATTTATTTTTACCCATTTAATTTCTGACAAGATTGAAACTATTTCCACAGGGTTGAAATGGAGAAAAAAATTCTAGCGTTGACAATTGATTTCGTCAGAAATTTATATTTTTGTGATCTCTATGTTAATACAAATCGATCGACCCCAATTTTACCTATCGCAGTCGCGTTTTGTTAATTTTGTTTTCGATTTTTTGATGATCTCGGAAAAATTCTTGCTCAGCGGAATTTGTGAGAAAACGTGTCTTCTATGATTTTTAGGCCCCCCAAATGCTAAGCAAAACATTTTCAGACATCGTTGTTGAGTATCAATACGGATTTCCATTACAAAGCGCTTTGACGCGCTCTGGCCTAACGGCAGAGAATAGTGTAACACTTTTTGTCGCTGGCTCTCCACCTATTACTAAAAGGCTCATTCAATTATTGTAAAACTTTATTTAATATATATACTTATATGTAATATAATTTTTTCCGTAATAATAACTTGCAATTTGAATGTGAATAATCTTCTTATATATAAAAATGAATCGCCGTGCATTGGTCTCGCTAAAACTAGAAAACGTCCCGACCGATCCGAATGATTTTTTTTTGCTTTTTTCGGAAAGGTTCAGGGATAGTTTACGCGTAAAAAAAATTAGGAAAAACCCTAAGGAGGGGCTTAAAAATTGCAAGAAAACGAAATTCACGATTTTACTTATAATTAGTATCAATAGATGGCATTTGCGGTGGATCTATCGTCTGACAGCTCTCTGCGTCATGCAGAACTGTTTTTCTGTGCGGTTGTGTGAAAAATTGTCATTTACAAAATTTTTTCTTAAAAACGATTGTCAATTTTGAGAACAGACTCGGTTAAAGCGAATTTCATTTCGTTTTGCGAACATTAATTTTGATAAGCCATTCTATTAACGTAAATTGACATTACGGATTTAGACATTATGCCTACTCACGTATGTTCGGGCGGACCTACTTTTGATAACTACGCAATGCATTACAGTAAATCATTCAGGGCGGTTGTTGAAACTGACATTAAATCACCATTGTTATTACATTTAACAAGAAGTAAATTTTGAGAAAAGATTTGTTTAAATCGATTTGAATTGCGTTTTGCGAACACTCAATTTGATTAATCATTTTATTAAAGTAAATTGATTTTGCAGGCTTGAACATAAGTTATAACCACTTTGGACTGAGTTTGAGGATTTCAATATTGCAAAGTTCTCAAGAAAATTTCTACATATTTGAGTGACTGAAATCAATTCCGTGTCATTTTATTAAATCTATAGTTACTCAAATTGAAAAGATGAGAAAGTTCTTATTATCAAAAAATGAAAAATATCTATTTTCGTTTTAGAAATTATAAACTATCATTTAATTAAATCTATAGTCACTCAAACTGAAAACATGAGAAAGTTCTCATTATCGGAAAATGAAAAATATCTATTTTCCTTTTAGAAATTATAAACTATCATTTAATTATGATTTAGCTAAAGTATTTTTTTAAAGCGTAAGCATACTCCCAGACAAATTTCATCAAAATTAGTAAAAATATTTTGTTAAGACAACCTCCCATTTCTAAAATTTATAATGTAGTCTACATTTTGGAATTGTATAAATAAAACTTTGGTTGTATGTTAAATGTTTTCATAAATCGTACGGTAGGTGCAGTTTTGTAGTTATTTTTTGGAAAAAATAAAAGTTTGTAAGTTTCGGTACTTTAAATTATAAAATCTGTACGGTTTGTGGTAGCCACATAGAATCTAAACTCAAATTTCTCCGCTGTTTGTGAAGGAACTTATAATATTATCATAGGTACCTATACAATAATTAGTGTATTTGCCATATGGCAACATACACTATTGGCATCGGTCGGATGGCGGGACCTAGGGGTCGGACCAAAATTTCTCGACGTTTCATAACCTCCTAAACACTTTGGCACCATTTTTAAAAATGTTTATATATATATGTATATATATATGTATATATATATATGCGTATATATATATATATATATATATATATATATATATATATATATATATATATATATATATATATATATATATATATATATATATATATATATATGTGTGCGGGCAATAACTTTCGAAAGAGTTAATTGATTTTAACGAAATTCCGCACACGTATTGAAATGCATCACCGCCAGATTCCTATTTAAAATGGGCGTAATCGGGCCATTTTAAGGGAAGTTTTTAGGGGTTGAAAAATGTTTTTGGGCCCCAAAATACCGAAAAAATTCTCAGAATCGTTTCAAAATTGACATTTAACCCGTTAGTAGCAATTAGAAAGTGTTCCTAAAATTTTAATAAAATCGGCCCAACAGGACCGGACTTACAAATTTTTTGAAAACACTAATTTTTAGATAGTGAATTATTTATTGGAAGTTGTATATAATTTGGTATAGAGGTTCGATTGACAATAATATTGCAATTAAGAAAAAAATGTTATTTTAAGGGGTGTATTAAGGAGTCAAATTTTTTATTTTGCCCAAAAACCAACTTAAGTTCGCATAATAAAGCCACACTGCCTGTATAAGCAAATACACTATATTGTCGGCAGGGTTTGGGCACTGCGACCCGGGTTTTTTAGTGTATTTGCCATATGGCAACATACACTATTGGCGTCGGTCGGATGGCGGGACCTAGGGGTCGGACCAAAATTTCTCGACGTTTCATAGCCTCCTAAACACTTTGCCACCATTTTTAAAAATGTTTATATATATATGTATATATATATATATTTATATATATATATATATATATAGGTATATATGTGTGCGAGCTATAACTTTCGAAGAAGTTAATTTATTTTAACGAAATTTGGCACACATGTTGGAATCCATCACCGCACGAAGCCTATTTAAAATGGACCCGATCGGGCCATTTTAAGGGTAGTTTTTAGGGGTTGAAAAAAGTTTTTGGGGCCCAAAATACCGAAAAAATTCTCCGAATCGTTTCAAAATTGAAATTTAACCCTCCGGTAGTAATTAAAAAGTGTCCCTAAAATTTTAATAAAATCGGCCCGACAGGACTGGACTTACAAATTTTATGAAAACACTAGTTTGCAGACAGTGACTTATTTATTAAAGGATGTATTTAATTCGGTGTAGACGTTAGATTGATAATAATATTACAATTAAGAAAAAAAATGTTATTTTAAGGGGTGTATTAAGGGGTTAAATTTTTTATTTTGCTCAAAAACAAACTTAATGTCACATAATAAAAGTATAAAACCACACGGCCCTATACAAGTAAATACACTATATTGTCGACAGGGTTTTGGCACTGCGACCCGGGTTTTTTTAATATTCAAATTGTAGGATTGCAAAAATTCAGTTCTTAAAAAGTAGTAGTTATTACCTTTTTTTAAGTAAAAACTAACCTACAACACACAGCTCGCCAACAAACACCGGCAAGTCACAATTAATTTTAAAAAGTAACCATAATTAACTCACAGCCTATTCAAAGCCTATTCGACGGTCTGAATTTGCTAGTGAAAATGAAGCAACTTATATCCTTATTGCTAGAAACTTTGTGTTGAAAATAAATTGGATATTATTAAACAAATAGACATTTACAATTGCAACAATCAAAGTTGTGTTATAACAATTACAATAAAAATCCAATTGTTGTCAATAATTACAATTTTGTTATTGTTATAAATTAGGTATATTTTAAAATAATAATAATAATAATTACCTGATGATGATCTATATATTGCACTGATATTTAATTAACCCTTTTTTCCTGTGCATACACATACCTCCTATGATAGAAAAGTCTATAAAAGTAATCAACAATATACGATGAAAACATCTTATTCCGTACAGTGGATTAAGCATAGTAGGGACTGCACTTAGTAAATAATGCCGATTTTTTTAATGCTTTTATAGCTCTGCCGAGACGAGCGTAAATCCACGGGGTAAGACTGCAATACGGTGGAGCCGAAGGCTCCATTATTGTTGACACTCCCGAACAGGGTGCAGCCCCGCGAGGCAATATTGTAATACGGTGAAGCCGTAGGTTCCACTACTGTTGCTGCTGCTGAACGGAGCGCAGTTCCGCGAAGCACGATCGTACTATGATGAAGCCAAAGGTTCCACTACTGTTGATCCTACCGAGTGGAGCGCAGTACGTTTGCCGCTACCATTTTTTAACCTTATCGCGTGCGGAGCCGCGGGTAGCGGCTATAATTAATAAATAAAAAACAAAACCGGACAAATTAACCTATTATTCTATAAGAAAGCCCACTGCATCATAATACCTATGCCTATCATTAATAGGTAATCCGGGCGAATCCGGGCCGGGCCGCTGTTCTTAAGAAAAAGGTAGACTTTGAGAACAAATTTAGTTTATCAGAAAGTTTTGTATTGAATCATCATGTAAATAACAGACGTTGAATTCATTTGAATTACGACTTTTATTTAATAACCAAACTAAAGTCAGACCGTACACGATGCGGAGAATATTGTCGATCCAATGAATTGGAGTCGGAAGGTTGATTAGGATTCATAATCGCTTTTAAAGAGTTACAATCAAATCAATTTTAGGTGGTACGAAGTTCACCGGGTCATCTAGTCTAGTTATAAAAATGTAACCTTTTTTTCAAAGTAACTGTTGTTTCAGTAAATTTATTATTTTAATTGTGAATATTAGCAGGAAATTGGAACATGCAAAAACATCAAAATATCGATTATTACTTCTGCAACGTTTCCTGATAATATTCACAATTAACATTAAAATGGACGCAACAGTAGAGAATTTATTATTTTATTTTCATGTTCCATAAGAAAATGGAATTACGGTGATTAAATCGAAAAACGTGTCCAAGATTTTTATTGTACTGTCAAAACAAAGAAAGTGGTATTGGTGTAATATAGCGATTATGGGGGGTGTATTTATATATGAACCGTCGTGATTTTTTTTACCTTCGTACAGATGTTGAATTCATAAAATATTTGCCGAATATTGAAAATGAGGAAAATGTACCTAATCATTTTAAGGGATATACTTTGGGGAAATTTTATTTTCCAAAAACAAAAATAAGTTTATTAATGATGCATTTACTATCTATTGTTTACTATAGTGGCGCCTCAAGTCAGATGGAAGCCCCAAGCGGAAAAAATTTTGGGGCCCTCAAACTCAAGTTAGAAATAGAAGTTGAAAGAAAACTCCCATTACTTATTACCAAAAAAGTCATGAACATTTTCAGACCATTAGGCGGTACACATTACATTTTATTCAAAAAATATTTATACATGCATTTCCGTCTTGCTTGATATCTTGCAAAATCATCAATTGTTTTGTCTGTGTCATTTCGGTTTAATTTTTCAATCGCAATAAAAAACTCGGGTCGCAGTGCCAAAACCCTGTCGACAATATAGTGTATTTGCTAATACAGGCAGCGTGACTTCATTATATGAATTTGTTTGTTTGGAGAAAATTTGGAAAAAATTAACCCCTTAGTACACCCCTTAAAATAACATTTTTTCTTAATTTCAATATTTCGTCTGTTTTACCAATTCATCATCTGCATAAAATTACGTACCTACAGCCTTCAGGAAGTACAACTCTATCCGCAACGTTTTCATAAAATTTATAAGTCCGGCCCTGTCAAGCCGATTTTCTTAAAATTTTAGGAGCACTTTTTAATTGTTGCCAGAATGGTTAATTTCAATTTTGAAATGATTTGGAGAATTTTTTCGATATTTTGGGACCCAAAAAGAATTTTCAACCCCTAAAAACTACCCTTAAAATGGCCCGATTAAGCCCATTTTAAATAGGCTTCTTGCGTCGATGGATTCCAACATGTGGACCAAATTTCGTTTAAATCAATAAAGTCTGTCGAGAGTTATCGTGCCCACACATATACAGGCTGTCTGGGTAACTTTGTTATTAATGGAGATAGAAAGTCGGTTAAATAGGCAAAGTAGTGCAGAAAATAGTGCTCATTAACGTCCCGTCGAAGAAACAATTGAATTTTGACACCCTATGAATTTATTCAGAAAATAGTGAAAATTGCCATTTATGAAAACTGGCCATAACTTTTTTGTTATTTATGAAGATATCTAAAAATTACATTAACCATTTTTTGATGAATTTACAAGGTGTTTTTAGTGGCGTAGGTTTAATTTTTGTATTTCCACTACATTATGTGACAATGACATGAACTTTGGTTTTTCTTATGGACGCCATTTTGGATTTTTAGATACTCGAATTCTGCTTATTTTTTTGAATAATTTGATATAACACATTAGTCCAGTCACTTTAGCCAAAATAGAGGGTCAACCTCGGAATGAGAGATAATGAGCTGTAAACTCGTATACACCTTTATTTTGACATTCTATAAGTTGTCTCAAAAGTCTCATAAAATCATGTACCCGCGTCGTAAGATATTCAAGGTCAAAGGTCACAGAAATCAGTTTTTCGCAAATATTTCGCTTCCTACAGCTTCAATGCTATTTACGTCTATTATAAAAATTGTAGAGCACAAAATTCTCTACAAATTTTGCTCAAAACATTTTTTATACGATTAACCATTTTTGAGATTGAGCGCCATTTTTAAAGAAAAATGTGTTATATTGACAGCAAGGATGACAAGGCATGACTTTACATACATATTTTCGGAAAGCCTATTTTTTTCTGATTTCCTGAAGTCAAAGTCAACTATGGTTTCTATGTGAAATAACAAAGTTGACCTTGATACGTAAGGTAAGCGATATATTTTTTTTGAACAAATGTGACTTTTTTTACATCGAAAAGTGCCTGAAGGAAGTTTTTACCGTTTGAAAAAATATCTACAAATAAAAAAGTTATGACGTTTTTTCGAAATCGGACAAATGTTAATTTTTTGCCGATATCTCGGAAATGGTTAGAAATATCGAAATACGGTTTTCGTCAATCGACGTTTCACAAAAATCAAGCTCTAGACTCGTATGGCAATTTTTCTCTATTTGATTTGGAAATAGGGAAAACTCAAAATCAAGCAATTTGTTTATGTCTCTAATTTCTTTTGGCAAATAATTAAGCAATTTACCACCAGCATATCTCGGGGATTTAGAAAAAAAATAATTTGTATAAGTCATTATATATTAAATTTTTTTGTCTAGTTTCATAATGATGCACATCAGAGACATTAGGAAATATTCTTTTTAACGTAAAACAAGATCTTAAATAGATAAATGGAGGTATTATTATTCGCGGATGACGTCAAAATCTATAAAACTGTATAACTGATAATTTAATGTTGCAAGGTGATTTAAATAATATTGTGGAATGGTCTGTCGCTAACAAAATTAACTTAAATGTCAAAAAGTGTAGTGTCATGTCTTTTTGTAAAAGTGTGAGCGTTGAGTACATCTATAGTGTCAAAGGTACGGTTTTAGCGCGTTCTGATACAATAACAGATCTGGGAGTTATGTTTAACCCTAAATTTACGTTTCATAATCATATCTACAACATTACTTCTCGTGCCCTAAAGACACTTGGGTTCGTCAAGAGAAACAGTGTTTTCTTTAAAAATACGACAACTTTGATTAGATTGTATATATCGATAGTCAGATCCATTCTAGAATATTATGTTTCTGTTCTCTGGTGTCCTTGGCAACAATTTCTAATAGCTCAAATTGAATCCGTTCAAAAAAGATTTCTATCATATTTATATTTTAAACAGTTTGGTTATTATCCACATAGGTCACTGTCAAGTGAAATATTAAATAGTGGATTCAATGTTGTCACGAAGAAATATTGCATCTGTGCTGTACATTTTTAAACTTATAAATAATCAAATTGACGACAGTTTCTTGGGCATTTGAGGTTTTTGGTTCCGCGTCTAGGTTTACGATTAAATAATGTTTTCGATCTGCCCACGGTTCAGACAACATACCTATATGTGTAATTTACCAGTCCAACGCATGTGTAATATATATTCGAAGAAATATAGTATTGACTTTTTTAATGACACATATCGTCAAATTAACGCCAAAATTAAAAACTTAAAGTCTTTAAAATCATTATTAAATATTTATATTTTATGTACATTTAGGCTTAAGTACTACTGTTCCTCACTTTTTTAATTCTGTCTGCACGTATCAATATATTTTTATCTGTAATTGGACCTATTGGTCTGTTGATAAATAAATAAATTTATTTTTATTATTATTATTATTATTATTAAGAGTTAATAAACAATATACCTATATTATACATAATACAGTTTTATTTTTCGTGTTTTGATGTGCAGTATGTGATCGTGAATGGCGTATAGTAAACCTCAGATTCAAACTGCATACAATTTGTGTTTATTTCGAATGTTGGCGAACGTGTCATATTTTTATGCTTGTGTTGGTTTCTGTTTACAACGTCTAGCATATACCGATAGTATCAATAGTTTTATTTCTGTTTTATTATATAAAATTGTTAAATAATAGTATAAATATCATAATTAATTAAGAAGCGTTGTTTTAAGTGTACAACATGGATCCCGATTCAAAATTAATGCCTTCGGAAATCGCAAGACTAGTGTTGGGTAAGTTTTCATTTTTCAGCTGTCAACTTTCGGCGGGAATGCAATTATTATAAAATAGTTAATTGTGATATTTTAAGGACTAAATATCAAAAATCCTTAAATATAAATATTATTGTCTATTTAATTTCTTTTCTGGTACGCGTATTTTGGGTAATATCACATCAAAATTAATGCGTTGTTAGACGTACTTATTATTTTACTGTTTGAGTGCAGAATTTGCATGATAATATATTTCCTAAATATGCCTATATTTTTTTGAATAATAAAGTTACTGGATTTACTAGAGACTTTACTGTATAATATGTCGGTTCTAGACCCCTTAATTAAATTGGGATTTGAAGACAATACTTTCGACATTAGAGTCAAGTCAACGCTAGCAATACACAGCTTTGCAGCCAATGTTTCATGACCACAAAAAACTAAGTATATTTAATAAAAAAAATGGGACTCAAAAAATATATAAAACGGGACTCAAAAAATATATAAAACGGGACTCAAAAAATATATAAAACGGTCTATAAAATCACGATTAGTTTCGACCTAGCACAATTGGGTTGGGATGGTGAGGGGTGCAGCGCCCCTATAGAAGAAGTAAAGTAGGTACATAGTAGATTGTGGGTACCTTTTATTAAGTGGTAGCATATTAGTATGACTATATGTGTATTAAAACAGCTTTTCAATAGTTTTGAGTTTTATTTTGTAACAAATCGTGCTTCATTTCCTACTGCCCCCCTTCCTCAAACTAATATATTCAAAGCAATACGGAATGTGTCAAATTAATTTATTTATGCGCTATGAAATTATTTTGATGAGATGTTATGCAACTTATAACTCATATAAAAGGTCCAGATTTATAAATATTGGAAGATTCGAAAACATTTAAACGACGAACTCATTCCTGAGAGCCTTTTTTTGTTTCTATTTTGACCCTTATTAGTATACCATCCTTGCTCACTTGTAAATTGAGTTATAGAAGTATTTCTTTATTCACTGTTTGCACAGAAAATTATTTTAGAGTAATTTAAAAGCATATTGACAAAAATACTGTTTTTCGGATAAAATAATAAGCAACCGAAATTACTCCCTGCGCTAATCAAAATTATTAGGGAAAAAATACCTTTTAATTATTTTTTTTTACCATTTTAACTCGGTAAGTCACTTCTCCAATATTGAGGTTTTTCTTCCAGGTGGGATTGCATGCAAAATTTGAGAAAAATAGACCCAGTGGTTTGATCTCAAGATGTGATTACAAATAGACATGTCTTTAAAAATCTCTTTTTTTGGGTTCAGAGAACTTAACAATGTGTAAATTCACCAAAAACTAAATAATAATATTAATACTAGAAGTCCGGTCGGGATTCGCCCGGGTTTGAATATTACCTTTTAAAAATAGACATATTACACTGTCGAGTACTTTTTGAATGGAATATCAGCCTATTTATCCGGCGTTTCCTGGTAATACCAGCTCCCTATTATAATAATATATTGAGATGCCCGTCTTATTCAGATCGTGGGTACGCCCTGGATCATTTGTCAGATGATATTAAAAGAATGAGATGTATTATTCATATTATAAGGAAACATATTTGTGTATATATCGGGTTTTATTGCCACTGCTCGCAGAAGTCGAAAGTGACCAACTGAACACCCACCTGTATAACTTTTCGCTGAAGTCGAAAGTAAACAAACAAGCAAGTTAAAAAAGAGCCCTTAGAATTGTTTCTTTGCAAAAATTTAAACAATAATTACTATTTCTATTATGCTTTTCCATATATTCTGACTCCGTCGAATTTCGACGAGGTCCTTCTAGTTATATCATTAAACAAGGAAAATAAGTCGTTAAACGGCAATCGATGTCCTAATTTATTGTGTTACGCTATTGTTTCATTCTGGTGGAAAATTGTTTTGTATTTTAATTTTGCTGAAAAAACTCAATCTGATGTGTATTTTATAAAAAATATCATTGCAGGATATTTCGAAGAAGAGAAAAATGAAGAAATATATAATTTTATACTTGAAAAATGTCCACTATTAAACGAAAGTCGTCGTGTGAGAGATCAAGGTCACAAAATTGGCACAAAACTATTTGGGAAAAGTTTGACCGATATCTTAGAAGAATATCGCCAAATACATTCCTTGGGTATTTATAAATTTATTTTTGACTACCTATTTTTTGTTTTGTTTTGTTTTTATATTGGTGTTATCCTTAAAATTCGAAACAAGTTTAAACTGATTTTAACTACTCAAAACCCGAAATTCCTGGACGTTCTTGTGTAAAAAAATCATTTTATTATTTGGCTTTTTCATTTAAAACGACTTTTATCAAATAGATCAAAAATATCTTAACAGGATGCTTTCATAAATATAACTGGAGTTACAAGTTTACGACGAATATTAGGCGACTATTGGCTGTTGTGTATTTCACCAGCCAAATTGTTTTTGATCAATTGACAATTTTGGCCAAATTTGACAACTGGCTGTTTTATACACAAACATAATAAGCATTTATTTCGACAAAAACAAGTAATAAACAATGAGTGTATAACTTGGCAAGTCTGGCGTATAAGCAAAAAAAAAAAAAAAACTATATAGAATTCAACCTCCTTCGTCCTCGGTAATGTCTAGGATACTATCAACAATATCAACACGCCCAGCTGCCTGTGTCGCTTTCCTAATCTGATTCCAGTGCTAGCGTGAAGTCCTCCTAGAATTCCACTTCCTCTATGTCCTCTTTGTTTATGTTTTTCAGGAGTCTCCTACGATCTTACCAGCAGTTGTAGTCTTCAGTGTCCTAATGTTCGGTTATTCGATGTGTGACTTTGCAGAGTATTCTATTTGGTGTGAAGTATACTGATCGATACAACTACAATAATAAAAAATTGTAAATATTAATTGTATTTGGCTCAGATAACCTTGGAGGCTGGGGATCTTAAATATATAAGTAAATTTATAAAAAAAGAATCACTTTTTTTACAATCATTTCGGCTTTTGACTTGTTAAAATTAGTTTTCATTTTCAGGCTTTAACGGTAACAAGAAATCATTTAATGAGAGCATTATTTTTGTTTTTAGCACAAAAACATTTAAATGACACTAAAGATGCCAACGTCAATTTCCATTCAGTTGGTGGCTTAGCAGGGTACATAAAAAAAAATTTAGATGAGTCGTCATCAAGACACCCGTACGTCGTCAGCATAACTTTGCCAACAAACAGCGGTGGCTCACACCATAGCAGGTTCGTCCATTGTTAGCGTTTCAATAGTATAATTATTATTTTACTAGCAGTCCAGTTCCACTTCGCCAAGCAAGCTAACACCTGTACATTGACGTACATTGTGTTGCCTACCCCATAGTCAATTGAAATATTATTTTTTAGTCTTTTAAGTAAAATTAGAGTTTAAAAAAACTAAAACAACACGCTTTTATGAACTAAAAAAGCAAAACAATTTGACAACATAATTTGCTTTACTGTAAAAAGCGAGGGGTACTATCTACTAAAATGTTCATAATAGCTCTACATCTACAATTAGCTAGTGATGAAAAATTTATTACTGATATTAAGCGCTCCACGCTTTTTATAGTAAAGCTAATTTTGTTGTCAAATTATTTTGCATTTTTTAGTTCATAAAAGCGTGTTGTTTTAGTTTTTTTAAACTCGAATTTTAATTATAAGTTTTTTTTATTTTTTACTTTTTAATGGATTTGATTTCGCACATTTTTCATAAGATTTCCTAATTACTGTGTTTATAAATTATAAGATGTCAGTATAGGTATTTGCCATAATAATTATGTAAAGATTGTAAATTTCGGTTCACAACTAGCAAGGATATCGTGGAACATACATAAAGAACTGCTGAATTGATTTAAGTAAAATTTATGTGGAATCATCCTGAAGGTATATCTTATTAAACAGGAAAAGATTCATCAAAATCAGTTCGCAAATGCTGGAGATGCATGGTAACACATATATAAAAAATAGAGTTTTTTGAAGTCATTTAAGAACGGATGAACCGATTTTAAGAAAAATTGTATCGTACCAAGCCGATAACATTCTGAATAAAATGGCGTTGAAATTTTCCAAATCGGTTTACAACTGGCTGAGCAATTGCATAACTTACACAGAAAAAATATATATAGAAAAAAAAAATACACGTCGAATTCTATAACCAATTTTTTTTCTGAAATTGTTTAAAAATGGTTTCAAAAGATGTTTCTTTGTTTTGAAGTTCTGTCAAAAAGAAATTAGCTTATAGGAATGCTTTGAATGATTTTTACATGTAAAACCGTATTACGTAACGATACAAACAAATAACAAATATCATAATATTTGTAACTAGTCATTACCCACGTCACCGAACGCGTTAATTAAAGTTTCTGTAAACGCGTGCGGTGACGCGGGTAACGACTAGTAACACATGAAATTTGCTATTCGTTTGCATGGTTATGTTATGTTTTACATGTAAAAATGAACCAAAGGATGCTTGTTAGCTACCTGACTAATTTCTTTTTGACATCTTTAGAACAAAAGAACACTCATTTTTACAGCTTTAACATCTTCTCACTACCACGCGCACCATGAATACGACTGATTGACTTTCGTTCATACCTAATTAATGACGTGAATCATTGAATAATACAATGCTAGAACTGAAAATTTGTTGGTATGAAAACACTACGAAAAATGCAATGCTAACCCGCACTAGTATGATGAACATATCGGTTGGTAGAAATATCAAAAAGAAAGTATGGAAAAACAGCTAAAGAAAATGTAATGTTCAAAATTATATTGAGTTTCCGCCTAAATTTTGAACATCTTCATGATGTAAGTAATGTGACATATATGACAAAAGAGATTTTTTTTTGAAATTATAACATAATTAGACATGTCGCATCCAAAATTATTACTATAATTCAATAATATTTATAATCCTGTGGATGCTTACGCGAAACATTGCTAATTTCCGTCATTACTTTTTGATGCTATTATAGTCTAATATAAAAGTAAACACCCTGAGGAGTATAAACTTCAGCCGAAACATTGATAATCTATATAATAATTTATATAAAAGGCGATGTATTTATGTATGTTATCTGTGGACTCCAAAACGGCTGGACCGATTTTCAGACAATCTTTAGATTAGCCCAACGGGTGATCCTGTGAAGTTTGATAGCGATCGGATCAAGAGATTTGTGTTTTTTGGCAATTTTGGTTTTTCTTCGATTTTTGAACATTAACAATTAAAAGTGATTGAGTTCGCGCAAATTCAATACACGTTGAGAATTTTATGAAAATGATTATCATCTTTTATGGCTATAGATAATTAGATAATTAGTGTAACCCGTGCGACGCCGGACCGGATCGTTATGTATTATAAACAAAATAGTATCAATTTATTGTAAGCTATTTAACACATAGCGGGAAGTTTTAGGGTTGGCCCCCAGGTCAACCGGTTTCCACATTTTTTGCAAAGGTTTTTTTACCGACATAGTATTAATCCTTATTTAAATAAATATTTTATTTAATTTAGACCAAAATTTACACCATTTAATTTAGATGAATATCCTAGGAAATGCCAGAATATAGAACCACTTATTTATATATTTAATTGCACCCGGACGAAGCCGGACCGGGCCGCTAGTATTATATATATATATATACAATAGAATTGTCGTAATGTATTTCCGTTTACAATTTTTGTAATAAATTTAATATTAGGTCACGACAAAAGAGTTTACGTCTGGAACGTGAGAAGGCTCGTAAAACTGCCATACATACAGGGTTACAAAATCAACAATCTCAACAGCTTGAACTCGTTGACACGTCATTTGGTGTACCTATAAACAATGTAGAAACAACTCCTTTGGCAAGTTTGCCTGGCAACAATCAAGGCGTCGAGTTTTGTAAACCGAGCACTTCGGCTCACATTGAGGGAACTGATGAAATCGATAATCCAGCTAAAACATCGAAAACAAAGCCTTGCAGTTCGTCATCTGTAAAAAAGCCATCACTCTCTGCTTCCACTCCCCTACCTGATGTAATTAACTTCGATGATCTTGAACTGTCGGTAAGCTTAATTTGTAATTGGTTTATTACATTAATATAGGTTTTGACAGAAACTTTTCTTACCTGCTCATAGCGATGCCATCTAGAAATGTAAATAAATAAATTATTCTTGATATATAGCAGCCACTAATTAATCTAAGTGTTATATTATATATAACAGATAAATGAAAACGGTTGAAAATTATACAAAAATATCTTATTTCTCGACGATCCTTTCAGATAACAGGTCCATCCTCAGGAATGTGAACATGTACTATGTGTAAATATTAATTTCGAATCGACAACATAATACGTGGGTCATTAAGTCCCGGGACTGACCAGTAAAAACACATTTTACCATTCCAACCCACTAGGGAATAGTACTAATTTAGGTCAAAATTCACTTTTCAAAATTTTACAATATTTTTTCGTTTTGAGGTCTCCTGAATCCAAAAAACATATTTTTGGAAAAACTCTGTGTGTCTGTTTGTCTGTGAGCATGATACAGGTCAAACGAATGAACGAATTGAAACAAAATTTTGGGAGGATGTTTGGTATGCAAATATGAAAGATCCCTTTTGTTTTTGGGGAAAATCGGCGCATGCGCAAAAGAGATATATCCTATGTTGTTTTTTTGTATAATAACGGTATAATTTTTATAACGGTTTAATATTCTATTCATTTTTCCAAGAAAGTTTCGTAGAGAAAATTTTTTTCTAAGTTTCATAGTTTCGAAAATATTTTCAAAATAAAAAAAAAATCAGATGTTCTTTTGTTCCGAAGATTGTCAAAAAGAAATTAGTTAGGTAGCTGACAAGCATGCTTTGATTAATTTTTACGTTAAACTATATTATGTAGCCATGGAAACAAATAGCAAATATCATATTTGTTACTAGCCGTTACCCGCGTCTCTACGCGCGTTCACAGAAGTTCTATTTTATTTGTTACAATATTTCAAATGGCAATATTTATGAAGCTGGAATGGTCCTGTTGCCCAATTGGCCGGATTTTTTTTTGCAAAATTCAACTTTATTCATCAACATAGTCACCTTCCATAGCAATACAATAATTCCAACGTTTTTCTAAATTTTCGATGCTTTTCTTATAAAACGATTCGTCTTTGGCCTCAAAATACGCTTTAGTTGCGGCTATAATTTCATTATTGGAGCCAAATCTCTTTCCCTGGAGCATCTTTTTGAGATCTGCGAACAGGTGGAAGTCAGATGGGGCCAGATCTGGTGAATATGGAGAGTATGGAAGCAATTCGAGTCACAAATCATTTAATTTCAACATCGTTTTCATCGACTTGTGGATCGGTGCATTGTCTTGGTGAAACAGTGTTTTTTTCTTTGCTGTGAGCAAACGCGGCACTCACTTGGATAAAATTTTGTTCATACCCAAATTTTCATGTACAATTTTGAACACGGTGCTTTTGATATCTTTAGGATGTCAGCTATCTCTTGCAACTTCACTTTATGATCGGACATAATAATTTTCAGAATCTGTTGGATGCTTTCGAGCGTAGCCACCTCAATTGGACGACCTGGGCTCTCCGCGTCTTTGGTGGTTGTTCGACCGCGTTTAAAATTCGCATACCATCGACAAATAGTTGTTTTCGATGGGCACTGTTCCCCATAACGCTTTTCAAACCATTGCTGACCTTGAACGGTATTTTTCCCATCAAAAAACAATGTTTGATTAACACACGAAACTCGTTTTTATTCATTGTTTAAACAAAAACAAATGTAGCGTCACTTAACCTTAAATATCTCAACAACGACTGAACCGAATGTCATGAAATTTTTACACGTATCTTTTGAAGGTATTACCCAAAAACTAGACCGGCAATGGCATTAGCGGCGCTCTCTGTGTCAATCCTGGGACTTAATGACCCACGTGGTACATCCTCAAAATTAGAATACTTACGTTATTATATGTTGTTTTTAGTGTATTTGCCATATGGCAACATACACTATTGGCGTCGGTCGGATGGCGGGACCTAGGGGTCGGACCAAAATTTCTCGACGTTTCATAACCTTCTAAGCACTTTGGCACCATTTTTGGAAAAATTATATATATATGTATATACAGGGTGTCTCACCGAACGCTGGCTAACATGGGTAACTTTGTTATTAGTGGAGATAGAAAGTCGGTTAAATGGGCAAAGTAGTGCAGAAAATTGGGCTCATTAACATCCCGTCGAAAAAACAATTGAATTTTGACACCCTATGAATTTATTCAGAAAATAGTGAAAATTGCCATTTATGAAAACTGGCCATAACTTTTTTATTTATGAAGATATTTGAAAATTTCATTAACCATTTTTTGATAACTTTTTAAGCTCTTTTCAGTGGCGTAGATTTAAGTTTTTTATTTCCACTACATAATGAGATATTGACATGAACTTTGGTTTTTCTTATGGATGGCATTTTTGATTTTCAGATATTCGAATTCTACTTATTTTTCTGAATAATTTGACATAGCATATCCTATATCTAAACCAATCAGAAGCTACAAAACTGACAAAAATAGCTTTTTGGCGTTATCAAAGTGTGCCGTGTAAAACGAAATTTGTTGAAACAAATACATATCGACAGGTTAACAATCTGTCGAGCGATCGCTACAGTTTTGCTAATTCATTTTGTTTGATTTACTCTCTAAGATGGCTCAAGCATTCTCAAATTTGGAGAAACAGGCTATTTTTGCGCATACATTCAGCGTAACAAAAATACCACGTGGGCTCAAGCACAATACTTGAACCTTTATCCAGAAAGGCGACAGCCTTATTCAATAACTTTTAGGAACTTAAATAGAAAAGTAAAGGTATACGGTTCCTTTTCAAAGAAAAAAGGCAACATTCAACACTGTGAAGAAGAATTAGGTTTAGCAAACGTTGAAATTAATGGAGAAAAGTTCCTAAAAGTTATTGAGTAAGGCTGTCGCCTTTCTGGATAAAGGTTCAAGTATTCTGCTTGAGCCCACGTGGTATTTTTGTTACGCTGAATGTATGCGCAAAAATAGCCTGTTTCTCCAAATTTGAGAATGTTTGAGCCATCTTAGAGAGTAAATCAAACAAAATGAATTAGCAAAACTGTAGCGATCGCTCGACAGATTGTTAACCTGTCGATATGTATTTGTTTCAACAAATTTCGTTTTACACGGCACACTTTGATAACGCCAAAAAGCTATTTTTGTCAGTTTTGTAGCTTCTGATTGGTTTAGATATAGGATATGCTATGTCAAATTATTCAGAAAAATAAGTAGAATTCGAATATCTGAAAATCAAAAATGCCGTCCATAAGAAAAACCAAAGTTCATGTCAATATCTCATTATGCAGTGGAAATAAAAAACTTAAACCTACGCCACTGAAAAGAGCTTAAAAAGTTATCAAAAAATGGTTAATGAAATTTTCAAATATCTTCATAAATAAAAAAGTTATGGCCAGTTTTCATAAATGGCAATTTTCACTATTTTCTGAATAAATTCATAGGGTGTCAAAATTCAATTGTTTTTTCGAAGGGATGTTAATGAGCCCAATTTTCTGCACTACTTTGCCCATTTAACCGACTTTCTATCTCCACTAATAACAAAGTTACCCATGTTAGCCAACGTTCGGTGAGACACCCTATATATATATATATATATATATATATATATATATATATATATACACGTGCGGGCTATAACTTTCGAAAGAGTTAATTGATTTTAACGAAATTTGGCACACATATTGGAATCCATCACCGCACGAAGCCTATTTAAAATGGGCCTAATCGGATCATTTTAAGGGTGGTTTTTAGGGGTTGAAAAAAGTTTTTGGGCCCAAAAATACCGAAAAAATTCGCAGAATCGTTTCAAAATTGAAATTTACTCTTTTAGTAGCAATTAAAATGTGCTCCCGAAATTTGAAAAAAATCGGCCCGCCAGGGCCGGATTTACAAATTTTATGAAAACACTAGTTTGCAGATAGTGAGTTATTTACTGAAAGGTGTATTTAATTTGGTGTAGATGTTCGATGATAGTAATCTTGCAATTAAGAAAAAAACTGTTAATTTAAGGGGTGTATTCAAGGGGTAAATTTGTTTATTTTTACCAAAAAACTTAAGTTCATGTAATAATACCAGACTGCCTGTATTAGCAAATACACTATATTGTCGGCAGGGTTTGGGCACTGCGACCCGGTTTTTTTGGTTTATGATTAACTAGAACCTACTAGTAACTATTTTGGTGTAATACGGACTTTTTTTTATTAACATTGTGTCCTTTTATTTTAAAACATACAAATCAGTGATATTTCTAGATTAGATTAGAATAGAGGATGAGAGGATTATTCCTCGTCAATACCGCGACAACGATAGATTTGTTGTGTAGCTTTGACTTTTTTATTTTTGTATGAGATTAAGGCTTTTAATGAAACCCAGAATTGCTCTGAAATCTGTGTCCCATACCTGGTCAGGTGTTGGAAATGGATTATTGAGGTGACGGATTCTTCGCTTCATGACTGCTTCACATTTGCAAAGCAGATGCTCAAATGTTTCAGGAGCCAATTTTTTAAGGTGATACCTCAAAGGACACTGACTTGAAAAGAGCCCGGCAATCATTCTGAGCTCAGATCTCTTTAAGCGCAGAATTTTATCTGCTTTGTTATTATTAGGTTTAATGAAGATCTTTGCTTGATGAAGACCTTGGGAGTTTTCCTAGAACAGGGAATGTTGTTTATTTTCCCATGTAGCAAGAGCCGTTCTAAGGTAACATTTTGATGTACTGCAATAGGGCTCCGGTCTTATAAAGGGCGTTTCCGAACCCTTTTTGGCTAAACTGTCGGCAATTTCATTGCCTTGATGACCCTTATGTCCCCGGATCCATCTAAGAGTAACTTTGTTACTTTTTGACAATTGTTTTAACAATTGTATGCATTCCCAGACTACCTTACAGTCTACTCTAAATGATTTAAGTGCCTTGAGGGCAGCTTGACTGTCTGAGAGTATGTGTATTGTAGAGCCATTTAGAGCTCTGTCAACACAAGCTTGGATGCATTCTACAATGGCTACTTCTGCTTGAAAAACAGTAGGTGCCATTTGTCATTTGTGACCAAAAGTACCTAGTCCAACGCCTTCATTTCTTTTGGATATTTCTAACTCACACTTATAATCAAAATCGGAAGTGACGTTAAAAATAAGTAAAATATATTAAGTATTTTATAACTAAATGTACTATATTTTTTCGAATCATTGTTTACTTTCCACATACAGTGAAATGATACACAGTACATCGTTTCTACAACATATTACAGATATAATTTAACATACTTGAAATGTATGTATTTATATAAAATAAAAAGCGCAGATGTATTTGTAGAACTGTTAATTATGAGTATTAACTAAATACTAAATAGTGATGTACGTAATAAAAAAAACGATTTCATTTTGAAGTTTTTAATTTTAATTTCATTGTAATTCTTCTTTTGGGCATTTTAAATGTATATTGGGTGCAAGAATGTATTGTTGCTAAATTTCAAGATCTTTCAGTGATAGTTTTGTCTAAAGATATTGGGTTAATTCTTTCTTTTTAAATACTTTTGAAAACATTTTATCCACTCTTAATGCACCTTAATAGATTCTGTTTACACCTTTTTTGCACATTTATCATAAGATTTCGTAATTATTCTTTATTTATTAATTTTTTGTTTTGAAACTGAAATTTCTCACTTATATTAGAATAGATACGGTTTTCTCTCATTGATTAAGTGGGTCTCCCCCAACATTCCGATACTTTTAGTTCAGAAAGGGGCCAGGGGGGCAAGGGGCAAACCATGCATTAAAAGTATGGGAAACCGGTTTTTCCCGTGTAACTCATTTGTTTTTTATTGTACAGGAAAAAAGTTTAGATGAAAGTTATTGAGCTTGACATAGCACATACACTCTTGGAAGTTTTGCGAAATCGCAGTAACCGCTCTTGAGATATCGCGGTTTTAAGTTGAGAAAAGTAAAAAATGTATGAAAATAGAGCCGCCATTTTTTTCTCATAAAAAGCATGGTAAAAGGATATGAAGGGAGGAACGAGGGGGCGGTGGGATGAATAGGAAGAGCGGAAGGAGGGGTCCAAGTTACATTCGTACGATGCTCTTATCTTTGCACGGTATGGAGCGATTCTAAACAATTAAACTGTTTTCTTTGCTTAAATATACACTTGAAGATCATGTCATGTTATTTCCATTTTGTTTCAAAGTACTCAGCTGGCGCGCAAAAAACGACTTGCATGTTTTTTCATTGAGCGTTTTTGGCATAGAAGAAGGGAGTTGGGAAATGACTCTTTTTTCAGTCGAAGGTATTTTTTTTATTTTTAAGTTGAGCTAAGTACGTGAAGGTCCATTAATTAGGAAGGGAGATAGGCTGCAGTGTTTGCATTTAGCGAGAGAACGGGAGGGAGCGGGAATCTCGGACCGGGTTCAAATATTAGGTATAACATCTTTCTTTTTATTTATTGTTAGTTCACGATTGTCAAGACGCCTGACTTAAAAAAGAAAAACGGAACTAAAAGGAACGAAAACAAATATAAGTTGGTAACCCGGTCTCGCTTCACCGGGAATATAATTTATATTAATTTAAACACCTTTTTTATAATTCTTAGTATGTAACTTACATACTATAAATACTATAATACTGTAACAAAACTGTTCTTTGTGGTGAATTAAAACTGATTTATTTTCAACAAACGAAATAAATACAAACAAATAAACTAAAAAGTACTTCTCTTACAACAATGAAATGAACTAAACGTAATTCTCTAAGAATGAAGTAAACAAACGGATTCTTATAAATAATAACACAGCAATAACCATAGAACAATAACTATATACACACACGACTATAGCGACCCGATCTGGCTTCTCACTCACATTGAGCTGGATATTCGGCTCTCCGGCCGTGCAGCTCGCCGAATACCCGGTATCCGGCCAAACAACTATCTGTTTCATCTCTATAATTAACATTCATCTCGTAAACTATACCAGACTGGTAGAATTTACTAGATTCCATGTTCGTCTTTCTAATCAGTGACGTTTCGTCATTATTTTAAGACTTCTTCAGGCCTCTTAGGTAAACATGAATTCGTCAAAAAAATAATTTAAGAGCTCTTCATATTCATATGTCAAACATTTTACCAAAATTTGGTTTTGACCTGTTCAGCCATTTGAACTGTATCATGCTCACAGACAAACAGATGAACAGACTTCTTATACATTTTGTCAGTTTTTATCAATACTTTTTTTCATTGAATCAACACTTGCTAAATAAGAAATAAATAATGTTTGCCCCTACCACAAGTACTGCCTCTCATGGCTAATCGGAGACACTGCTCTTCATTCTAAACGTGGTCATAGTATGATACTATGATACTAAGTATGTGATGCTACATAATTGGAATACATTTTTGTTTAAGTATTTGGCTAATTGCATAATAGAAAATCCAGAACTGACAGAAAAAATTGCTGAAAGTATTAATAAAGCCAGATCACCAGATGAAACAACTGAAACTCCTCAGAATAAACAACCGACAATTGAAAAAGAAGAAATCAGTGTCGCCAATGATGAGCTGGAAAATATAATACAAACGACGGCTCAAAGTGCTGTCGAAGACCCTGCTTTTGAACCAGTTCTCAAAAAATTTATTGGTAATATATGTTTTTTAATCTTTCAGTGATTGAACAATTATTTTTGTATTTAAAAAATGTTATTGTTTCTTATTCTTATGACTTGCAGGTATGCAATGTGAAGAAACAAGTGATGAATCGGATGGCCGGCTGTCATCTTGGAGCGTTTCTTCGACACCTCACCGATCTCAGTCCGTTCCTAGAAATTTGTAAGTAACTATTTTGTTTTTTTTACATTTTGAGAAAATGAGTGCTTAATTCTATTTAGTACTACCGTTTTTATCCACTAAGGAGGGGAAATCTTCACAGACACCCAAAGGTATGCTCCATGTAATGCTGGTTACTATCAGATAAAATTTCCCCTCTTTTCCACCGAAGTAGCCACAAGTATTATATTAGTACTTCAGTCATTGGCTACCAGATGTTACGGATAGTTTTATCATTCTTTCAGTTGATGGAAACTCGATCTTGACCTGAACGTAAAATCTATACTTAATGTTTGAAGTAGCTATATAGTTTCATCAAATTTGTTTGAGCTGTTCCCAAGTGAAAAAAACTGAAAAACGATTGACCCTGTAGACCACCCCTGGAACTTCACTCTATTTTCGATCTATTGAGATGTCGCTTACCTACGATGTTTGTTAAAAGTTATTTTAAAAAAACACTTTCTTGGAAATATTTCGTAAATAATATCTCTAGAAAAAATCAATCGGTTTTAATTAACTCCGCGGCATTTGATGCAGTTTTTCAAGCGCAAAAAAGTAATCTATAATTTGAAAAATCAATCCGACAAAAATTTAGAAAGATATCTTGAAAAAAGACTTGAAAATTTTTCATCAACAATATCTCTCGAACGAATTAACCGATTAAGATGCTGTTTACGGCAATCGACGCAGTTTTTCAAGCACAACAAAATCATTTATTACAAAAAAATCAATCTAGCAAAAATTTGAGAAGATATTTTGAAAAAAAAACTTTTTTTTCATAATTTTTCTCCGACGGTATCTCTCGAACGGATTAACTGATTTTTATGCGGTTTACGACGATTGACTTTGTTTTATAAGGAATAGAGCTGATTAGATTTTGGAATTAATCGGTACAGTAGTTTCGAAGATATTTCAAAATATTTAAAAAAAACTGCTTTCCAAAAAGCTTTAATTTTGAGATTTCTCAAAATCTACCTGACCGGATCAGTTCCAATTTTCAGAAAAGCAAGGTCCTTTCAGATGCCGCAATCCGCGTTTCGATAGGTCCACCGGTTCAAAAGTTATGAGAGGTTTAAATACACACACACACACGCACACACATATATATATACAGACATACGGATATCATCGTGAAAATGCTCAGAATAGCTTTCTAGGACCGCAATTTGTCGAGATCTGACGAAAACTCGAATTTCGAAAATCGAGGTGAAACCTATAACTTAAAAATTCGGGTCGACAATATAGTGTAGTGCTAGCACAGGCATTGTGCGCTTTATTATGTAAACATAAGTTTGTTTTTGTACAAAATAAAAATTGTAATCCATTAATACATCTCTGAAAATAATATTTTTTTTCTTAATTTCAGTATTATTATTATCAATCCAATATCTGCACAAAATTAAATACACAATTTAGTCAGTAAACCCGTATCCGCAACTAGCATTTTCATAAAATTTGTAAGTTCTGTCTTGTTGCGCTGATTTTATTAAAATTTTAATATTTTGCTAATTGATTCTGATAATGTTTTCGGTATTTTTGGACCCAAATACACTTTTCAACCCCTAAAAATTGTCCGAATAGATCCACTTTAAATATGGTTCCCGCGGTGGTAGATTCCAACATGTAGACCAAAGTTTATTTAAATCGATTACTTAAGTCTTGAGTGTTATCATGTGGGTATTATATATACAGGCTGATTTTTTTAACCTGGCACGTCCAAATATCTCGAGAAATAAGCACTCAGGGGAGAAATACCTCGGATCAAAGTCAAATCATTCCATGGGGGAAAGACGGGTGCAAAAATCACCCCACCCCCTTGAGGGGATGGGGGAACTTTGAAATGTTAAATAAGGACCCCTATTTTTTATAGCGGATACGGACTTCCCGACTAAAAATAGAAAAGTTTAAGCCCAAACACTTTTTTTCAATAATGCTAGATGGCGCCGTAAACAAGGACAGTTCAATTTTTCGAAATCCTACTACTGAAAACCGATATGTACCATCGTTGATGCTGTAACCATATAAAAATTGAACCTGCCGTTGTGCTAATTATGTTTGTACAAATGCATATGCATGACGGAAGAGAGTTTACGCTCAAAGCCACTCCTAGCGTTACCCAGAAACAACGACGTGGACGTAGTAGCTGTCTGTTTCCTTCGGGGTGTTTGATTAACGTGAGTCCCCTTGCCTCTCACGGAACTTAATTTCTCTTTGGTCTTTGGGGTGCTTGATATCACGTTTACTTGAAATTCCTTGCCAACTTGGCATAAATTCGATTGATCCGACATTATTGACTGACAAATCAAAAATTTGTTTGTCAAACTAACCAAAAAATTAGTCAAATCGACATTTGCTGAGTCAATTTTACAATTTCTTGTTGTTTCAACTAATTTTTTTTTCTCCGTGAAATTATAATTACACAACTAATAAAGTTTCACACTAAGTATATCTTTTGTGCTAACTTCATTGTGATTATTTGCTATTATCATTTTCCCAAAACATAACACCTGAAGGTTGAAAATTTCGATTTTGTCGTTGAAGATTATTTCACTTAATTTATTGAAAATCAGTTAATTGTAAATTTCATCAGCTACCAACGTCAAATTTTTACCAGAGAAGTTAAAATTATCAATTTATTCTGAGTTTGAAAAATTTGAAAATTATCAATAATAATTAATTCAAGTCCCGTGAGAGGCGAGGGGACTCACGTTAATCAAGCACTCAAAGGAAACAGACAGCTACTACATACGTCCACGTCGTTGTTTCTTGGTAACGCTAAGAGTGGCTTTGGGCGTGAACTCTCTTCTATCAGGCATATGCATCTGTACAAACATAATTAGCACAACGGCAGGTTCAATTTTTGCATGGTTACAGCATCGAAGATGGTACGTATCGGTTTTCAGTAGTAGGATTTCGAAAAATTGGACTTTCCTTGTTTACGGCGCCATCTAGCTTTATTGAAAAAAGTGTTTGGGATTACCACTTGTATTTTTAGTCGGGGAGTCCGAATCCACTATAAAAAATAGAGGTCCTTATTTAACATTTCAAAGTTCCCCCATCCCCTCAAGGGGGTGAGGTAATTTTTGCACCAGTCTTTCCCTCATGGAATGATTTGACTTTGATCCGAGATATTTCTCCCCTGAGTGCTTACTTCTCGAGATATTTGGACGTGCCAGGTTAAAAAAATCATCTTGGACTATAACTCGCCAAAAAAAAAAAAATTCTAAAAAAGAGTGTTCATACAAAAGAAATGTCGCCGATATAAATCTAATCAAAAAACTTCAAATTGAAACTTTACATTCGGCATATGTCGTTCTTTTCACTGTTGAAATAACAATTTCAAATAAAAGTATTGAAATTTAGAAAACGGTAAAAAAAATCAAAGATTCACTTCAAGACTATTTTTAATGTTTTTTTTACTGTTTTTGTTTAAACGTGACATTTTTTATTGCAAGTTTGGATTTTATGGCTAAAAATACGTTAGTTTGTCTCAAACATTTTTTACGATTCATGATAGATGGAGCTGCACCTATTCGAGAAACCTCTGCATACAAAAGTATTGCATAATTGTATGCATCTGTTCCTCGAATACAGCTCCATCTATCATGAATTGACAAAATGTTTGAGACAAATCTTACGTATTTTTAGCCGTAAAATTCGAATTTGCAATAAAAAACAGGAGTCCCCATTAAAAAAAACAAACTAATTTAACCTTGAATAACCTTAACCCTTCCACCTAAAGTCAAATATTAATAATAATAATAATACTTTATTAAAGACTGCGTACGCAGTATAAATAGCGTCATACATAAAGTAGTTACAAATCAGATAAGTATTCATATGACATATGAGTATATGTCCAAACTGTCCCCATCCAATTATACAACTTTTATTTGAAACATTATTTTGTAGACTGCTTATTTACTCGAGATATTTGAAAGTTTTAGGTTACAAAAATCATTCTATATATAAGTATTTGTAAAAATTGTGCCAACTTGTTCAGGAGGCTATAAAACGTCTAGAAATTTTGGTTTGAAAATTCACTAAAAATGTGGAAAGCTTGGATTTTTTGAACACTTTTTTGTTACAAGCACAGTAGAGTCCGATTAATCCGGACTAGATGGGGGACTGGACCCCGACTGGATCGTCTAAAGTCTGAGTTAAACCTAATTTGCTTGAAATGCACGTATAACACGAGTTTTAGATGGGTAAAACGAAAAATTCAATCTATTTTCTTTGCCTGCAGCTTAATTTTAGTTTTAATACTATGTATTGTGTATATAGATTTAAGTTTTTAACGTACGAATTGATGTAGGATTATTGAAGTAAAATCCATCCGGATTAACCGAATGTTCGTACTAGCAGGGTTCGGATTAACGGGACTCTACTGCATGTGCAACAGTGCGAAAAATAGTCGATTCAAGTCGTATGACTTGCTGCAGTCTGCACCAGGTGCACAATAAAAAGGGAAGGCTCTAAGCTAGACAATATCTGCGTCATATGGCTGTCTCTAATTTGTATATGAGAATAATATGAGACCAGATTAAACAAATATATCATATAAAGTTAGATCTGAATGTTGGTAAGGAAAAAGTCAGAGATTTTTTCCCGAAAACTCGTGAACACCTGTAGACAGTATTAATTAATTAATTTATTTTTTTGCAGGCGCCGCTCAAGAAGAATGTCATTCAATAAATCCCTTCCTGATTTCAAGAATCGAAGTATATTGAGGAATAAATTATGGGAACGCCATATAAAATCACGTGCAGCAGAACTGCAAACGTCTGTTGAACAGAGCACCAACAAGAAAACTTTAGAAGTTCAAAACGCAGAAGCCGTTCAGTCTATTATAAACGCAACCTCACTTTTAATATCTAAAAATAATCAAGATGTTCCAGAAATTATTGGAAAAACTGTGAATCAGAATATTGATCTCAAAGATCCACAAGTTGTTCTGAATACGGATAAAAAAGGAGTTCAAATTATATCGAGTGAAAGAGTTGAAAATAGTTCATCGGCTATGCTTCCAATAACAAATTTGAGTCAACAAGAGAATACTGTTTTTTCTGCTTCCACCTTACCGAAATCAACATGCAATAATTTTGTGATAGACGTACCTTTAGAGAGTCAATTCTTTGCGTCTGCAAGTATTAAAAACGACTCTAACATGGTTCAAGCTCCTATGAATTTACTTTTTCCTCAACCACAAAATGCCTCTGGAAATTTGATTGTGTTGACTCAAAATACAACACAAGCTTCATCGCAACAACCGCCTTACATTTTAAACCAAAATCAATTTTTGACAACAGCATCGACTCAACAACAGTTCATTTTATTTCAAACACCAGCGACCAATAGCACGGCATCGATTCAGTCGTCACAAGTAACTCAATCATTTCCTACAGTACAAACTCACTTGCAATCTTTACCACAGATTAATGCTCAACCACAAATAATTTGTCAGGTGCACATCGATGACAAAGCGAATAAAATACAACAGCATATGCCCGGTGAAATAAATTCAGACTCGAAAGAAGTTTTGTCCTTACAAGCGGTTGGTATAGAAGAAGTAAATGACGATCCCTCACCTTCTGTGGCTACAACAATTAAAGATAAGAAAACCTTTAAGTCAAATAGGAATTCACTGTCAAAGAAAACAAAAGAAAAAAGATTGGTTGTCGAAATGAAAGAAAAGCGTCTGAAAAGAATAGCTCCAATCAGAGTCTTGGATTCAAATGGAACATTTCCTGAAACGAACAACAGTATTCAGGATATTTCTTTTACAGTTGCGTTGAGCGATTCGGGTCAGATTCTTGAAAAAAATAGAGAATTGTTGGATAGGGATCAATCTGTTGAGAAAATAGATTTACAAGATTTAAGTTTGTGCAAAAGTGCGAAAGTTGTAAAAGAAAGTATTGCAGTCGAGCATAATACAGATAAAAATTTCATCGGTGAAAATAAAGAATTGATGAAAACTCCGACGGTTACTACAAATGCATATAGTTCGTCACGTTTGAGTATGTCGACACCTCGTAGTGGATGTTCGCACATCAGGGCTTTAGACTTTTCAACGCCTGTGAAAACCCCAAGAACTCTTAAAAAAGTCAACACTTCTCCAAAATCTAATGCAATCGCAAAGTTCAAAAATCTTGTGCATTCAGATAAATCTGAAACTGAAAAAAACAGACTAAAACTGTTTAAAACACAGTCCAGCTCCTCTAAACCCTCTCGCACTGGTGATATTCTCAAAACTCCACAGGAAAAAAACCGAGTTTCAACTCAAATGAAGAGTATCCCAATCGCTACTAGAAGTCCGACACCGAAATTGTGTGAGGGCTGGGATAACGTTCAAGGAGTGGGACTGATTTGTATACCGGAAGAAGATTCGTCAAAAAATTCACACAAGAACGATGAAAAATATTTGAAACGGAAACGACGTAGCTTTTCTGAGTCCGATTTACCGCCAGAAGAATTACTAAAACAAAGTGGTCATTCTGAAGTTGTGTCTGCATTAAAACCGGAAGAAAAAGACGACAGAAAATTTACAGTGGCATCATGGGACTGTGATTTACGCGCCTTGGCAGGTTCAGATAATCAAAATGTAGTGCGCAGTCCTGTGAAAAAGAAAGCGAAAACTAGCAAAAATGTTGGTGCAAAAAACACTCCCAGTACTAATCAACAAAAACAGTCTCAGAAAAGTGTATCATCAAAACAAAAAATGTCAGCACAGAGAAAATCTAAAAAAGCAACTAAGGCAGTTGAAGTACAAATAAAGTCGCCAGTTTCAAGAAGAATAACTAGAAGCTTTAAATCTCCGCGGATTAATGAAAAAAATGCAAATGAAAACAAAGTTGTTCCAAAAAAGAAAATAACTACCACGAAAAGTAAATTAAAACAGCAAAACATTGACGAAAATGTGGATAATCATTCAATAGAAGTTAAAGAAAAAGAAGAAGAAGAAGGTGAAGGTGAAGCTGATAATAAGAAATCGGAAGATGAGCGTACGGAAAAAGAAAATTTAAAAGTAAATGAATACAACACAATTATTAATCTGAGTTCTGGACCGAAGTACAAAAAAAAGTGTAATATAGATACTGTCGTTATAAAAGAAAAAAATGATTGTCCTTTAAAAAAAGTAGTAAAAAAAGATAAGAAGACAGCCGTAGTAATTGATGATGACATTCCAAAAATCAACAAACCAAATAAATCACTCTTTAAATTTCCCAGTGAGCATTTTCCAAATCTCGTCGTTACAGCAAGTACACCTTTGCCTGAGATAAGTGTGAAATCGACAAGAATCGCCAATCAAATTCCAGCCTCGTCGTCCAGTCAGAGTGCACAGATTACTCCGGAAACAACAAAATTTTGTTCAAATCTACCAGTAAATTTGCAACAGAACTTAAACAGTCTCTTAGAAACTCCAGTGAAAGATATTTTTAATAGTATTCCCATAACTCCCGGATGCGGTACTCTTATGTCAGATACGGAGACACCCATAACAAAGTTATTACGGGAACAAACATCTATTATAAGTGTTAGCGGTATACCTACACCGAGCATACCGATTACTCCGAGTATAATATCCCTTACTCCTTATTTGAAAGATGCAGGAAGTCCTTCGTCATACAATTCAAGGCGAACTGATTATTCAGCATGTAGCGGATCTTATTACATACCTTCGGATAATGAACAAAACATGGAAGCGTTAATAAATGAATGCAAAAAACAAGAACAAATTAAAAACAGTAGTGAAAAAGTGTCTCGGGTGTTGAAAAATGATGGCCATGGAGATAGCGATGCGGTTAATTATGTATTACATGAAATATCGTTTACTGATCGACCACCCACAAAAATTACAGATAAGTCTAAATACGAATCTGTAACTGTTCCGAGTATACAAACAAGTTTCTCTGGAGCTTTAAACGATGTTGTTAAGAGAAGTGTTAATTTGTCCGAGGAACATGAAAACGATGATAAATCCCGTCATAAAAATGTTATTAAATTGAATGACACAGATTCTTTACATCATGAAATGATTTTTGCAACCATGGAAGAAAATGATAATGTTGTTTTATCAAATCGTACAAGCTCATCTGATAAAAATTCAAAAAAAGTAAATTCTGAATGTAATACAGAACTCAATGTTTACAAAAAAGATCAAATTAATCAGGAAAACGACAATAAAGATGCTTTCTCTAACGATGAAAAAGAAACTGATGTGAGTAGTTCAAGTTCATCTAGTTCGAGCAGTTCGAATGATTCAAGTTCATGTAGCTCAACTAGTAGTTCAAGTAGTAGTTCTGATTGTTCTTGGACCGTTAATGAAAAATCTGAACAAACTGTAATTCATTTGGATAAAAATGATGATGAAGTTTCTGTTCGATATCCTCTACGTAATAGATTAACACCTAAAAATATGAGAAAATCAACTGAAAAAATTGACGTTGACGATATTGAGGTTGAAAAAGTTGAAAGTGAAAACGTAATTGAAAAAATTGAAGGTGAAAAAGTGATTGAAAACGTTCAAAATAAAAAAGTTGGAATTGTACAATTGAGCAGTGAAGTAGCGATTATTGAAAACATTGAAACTGTTCCAATGGCGTTAGAAATTGACAAGTCTGTTGAATATGTAAATGATGGAAAATTATGTCAGGAATTGGAGGAAAAGCGCAAACGTTTGATTGCGGCGTTTAAAGAAGATGAGAAATCGGAAAACTGTGTTAAAAATAAAATGAAGCCTCTTATGCCAAAGAAAAATACAGTTAAGAAGCAGCCATCGACTACAAAAACAAATAAGCTAAATATTCATCGTAAACATTCTCAAAGTATTGAATCTATTGCCAGTCGTTTATTAAAAAAAGATGAAGCACTTTCAAAATCTTCTATAAACGACTTTTTAACAGAGGAAGATGAAGATCTACCTTCTTTACGCATTGAAGATGATGAAGAAGATGCAAAGATCAGTGAGTTTTGCGGTGCACCCCAAAATGTTATTCATGAACCGACTGTAAGCATAGACCGGCCTTCAGTAGTAGAAAAACCAAATAATGCGAGTAGTTCTGGCGAATGTGATGCAGATGAAAATGCAATGGCGCTTGTAACGCACTTGAAAGAAAGGGGAATTCTACTAGTTCCTAATAAAACTCCCAATAAAACACACGCCGAAGCTTTGTCTGTTAATGCTGAAGAAGTAAGGGAAAGCTCAAATAAACTTCCAAAAACAATTGATGAGAATTTAATTGAAAATAAAAAATCAGTTGGTGTGAAAAATAGTCATTTTTATAAAACAAGTGATAAAAATATTATTACAAAAAATCAGAAGGAGAAGAAAACTGCTGCAAAAGTTTCAAACAAAAGTAATAAAAAAAGCAGTTCCAGTGCTGAAGTTGTGATTGAAAATATCGAGTGTTTTTCAAACAAAGATAAAATAACTTTTTGCTCTGCTGGTCAACTTAAAAGCGTGAAAGATGTTTTGGAAGGCAACACTCTTGTTTCTTTAGTATCTGAAATCGACGACTATAAACAAAAAACAAAAACTGTTTCGCGGTCAAGTTCAGTGTCAATGGATATAGATATAGAATTAACAAATAAAGCGTCTAAAATAATGGAAAACACATTAAAAACATATGAAACTAATGTAAAACCTCAAGATTTTATTTGTGATAAACTTGAGCAAGTAAAAGCTGGTACCTTGTTACATAATGTTGATAAATCAGGACAGACGAATATCTGTAGTTCACAAGAATTAAATGCTATTAGGACGGAGCAAACAAAAGATGACGAAAATATGAAATCTGTACCTATTGAAAGTAGACAAGGACATCATACCAAGTCAGAACCCGTGGCGGCGGACGATGAATTAAAGAAATCTGATAATGAAGAACAAAATGCTTTTTTTTTCAATGCAATAGATTTACCGCTAATCAACATCATTCATAATGAAGAAAGAAAAGACGTGTCAATGGTAATTCTTGATAAAGATATAGGTAATTATGAAATGGAAGTTGTTGTGAATATTAACGATACAGATGAGGAGAGTACACGAATATTTAGTGTAACACCTTTCTTAGATTTGTTAGAAATTAAGGAAAAGGTACTAAAAAAACAATTCCGACGTAAAGTACCTAAAATTATAATAAGGCGAAAGCCAGATATTGAACAAAAAAATGTTTGTTACCAGAAAAAACATGCAGACGAAGAAGAAGAAAAAAGTATTCAAAATGATTCTCAAAACACAAAAGGTATATCAAATGAAAATAGAAAACAAAAACCGTTGGAAATATTATATAGTGAGCTTGTCGATACAACGTCAGACACAGTTTTTAGTAATATTCGCGATAGAAATGATGACAGTGATACAGAAAAAGATTTCAAGCAGTGTTCCAGAACTAGACTGACATTGAAGTGTCCAGAATTGGAAACGGTTTTTCAGAAACAAAACGATGGAAAACATTCAAAAAGTAAAAGACAGAAATTAATAAAAGAAACAAAATCGAGAAAAAGTTCTGATAAAGGGAAAATTGGAAGTAGAGAATTGCCATCACAATTAAATTTCCATAATAGAATCAGTACTGTAGATTCCTATAATAGTAATTCATCAAAAGAATCAAAACACGGTAGTAAAAAAGGTTCAGACTATAATAGACACAGCAGAAGCTATGATAAATCTGATCGACATTTTTCATCATCTTTAAAAAATAAAAATTATCATAGAGAACACGATTTTAGAAAAACAGACAAAGTAAAAGCGGTTGAAAAAATTAGAGGCAAAGAAAAAGTTATAGAATCAGGTGGAAGTGATACAGGAAGAAAGATTAAAGATACAAATGTTGCAAACAAATATAGAATTAAGAGTGATATAGATAGAAGCCGAAAATATGGTAAAACTATGACGGAAATCAAAAATAACAGATCAGATAAGCAAAAATATCTAACACGAGAGAAAAGTAATGAAACTGAAAAACATCAAATAGTTGACAAGTTGTTTGAAAATATACCAAAGAAAGATTCGTCACTTGAGGAAGGCGAATTGGAAAGTGATGACGATAAGCTTATGAATTATGCCATTGTAGGAAGTGCGCGCGAAGAAGATCCTAGGGACTATTCAAGTGAGAACTGTTCTCCGCGTGTTAAAGAATCAGTCGAGTGAGTATATACAGAATTAATGTTATGACAAAGACTAAGTATTTCTATAATGAGATGTGACACTCAAGCAAGGAAACTGATTTTCAACAAAGATAGGCAGTCCTATCAAATTAAAAAAAAAAAAAAACGGTCTTAGATTTTAGGTCACATATTTTGGACCTGTGCGCATATTCTCATTGGACAAGGTCGATGTTTCTCGTTCTACTATGTAATTTATAATCACAATATTATGACGTGTGTAATTTTATCAACCGCTTCTTATGTGATATTTCAAATTTATTTTACGTATAACTAAATGAAAAGAAACCTAAAATATAAATAAATTATATTTAATCTTGTCTGTGACATTTGAACCTTGCGCGTTATATTAGATTGTATATTATAGACTTGACAGCGTAGGTAAATAGTGTCTCTTTAGCGCATTTTGCCTAATAGTCCAGTAACTTTAGCTAAAAAATTGGTGTTTTTACAGAATAATAATTATGTCAAGGTTTTTTTTCACACATAGCTTTGTTATATCATTCTAAAATATGATAGCTGAAAAATTCCCGACTTTCTACTGTACGCTTTTTGGTAGGAATTTAATATTTTTCAAACACCTATCTTACTAGAGTGTAAAAAGGTACTATTTTATACATAAAAAAACTTGGTAACCTCTGAACTATTGATCATATCGATATGTACCTGGTTTTATTCGATTCAGTGTAAAAAATTACGTAGAAAACTACCCATGTTATCTAGATAGCTGAGTCCAAGTTCTCCCCATTTCATCTCTCTCCCGTCCCCAAAAAAGATTGAAGCATACAGCAGAAAGTCGAGTATTTTTCAGGTATCATTTAGAATGACAATAAAAACCAACAGTGATGAATTTACCAGTAGGATTGAGCCTAGGGTGGCAGATTTTAGGAGCGGCAAATTTGGAATCTAATTTGTTTGCCCGTCTTACAGAAATAAAAAAGATTTCTATAAGACGGATGACTTTTCCCTCTTCTCTAAAAACAATAATCGAATAATTTTATGACTAACTTTAGGAAATTTTATTTGAATCATTTGAATGCCAACAAAACACTTAAATACTTAAAAACTTAAACAAAAAATCGAAAAACGGTTGACCCTGCTGGCCATTCCTGAAACTTTCCGTTAATTTTGAGCTCAAAGTGCTCAAAAAATACCTATTCGTAAGTTATTGAGTTCTTCGAGCTCAAAAAATATGAATTATTGATTCTCTGAGTTCAAAAATTTGACTTTTATAAATCTGATAACTTTAAAAGTGATTAACCTATCAGATTGTATTTTGGAAATTTTTGAACAGTGATATTTTTTGAGCGAGCTATTTCATTTCACTCCGTTTTGCGGCATTCGGCGAAATTTTTTAAGCACAAAAAGTGAAACGATGATCCAAAAATCGAATGACTGAAAGCACTAGAAGTTATTTGGAAAAAAAAACTTTTTTGGAAACTTTAAACGGCGATAACTTTTGAATGAATCAGCCGATTTTGGTCCGCTACAATACATTCAACGCAGTTTTTTAAGCACAAAAGCTTATGTTCTTATATTGTCTATTGATTGAGAAATCTCAGTTATATTGAAAAAAACACTTTTTTGAAATTTTTTGAATAGTGATAACTTTTGAACGAATCAACCGATTTTGACCAACTTCATGACATTCAACGCAGTTTTTTAACCTTCAAGCGGGCGCGCGGTCAGTTGTAACGGGAGCGGGCGCGCGTAACCGAAAAGACCTATGGGATGAATAACAGAAATAAAGCACTCATTATTCAATATTTATTTATTTATTTGTACTCAGATATATTATCATTGTCTTTAAAGTCGAATTTGTCAAAAAAAGTAATTAAAATTATGAAAAAGAAACAACTATTAAATTAATTAACATAACTCAAATATTCTTTGAATCAAAACAAAAATTAGGAACACAAAACCCTTTTACATATCTCAGACTAGCTTATATACCTAGTCTAATAATAAAAATTACAAAATAAGAATAAAAATTAATTAACTTTGGTTTAGTTTTTATCAGAATCAGTTTCTTCGTCCATATAACATTGATTGCAAATAAACGTTGTATGACTTCTGCAAATATTTTTCATACATAACTTACATTGGGGGGAGCGCCCCGAGCGACGGTTTATTCTTTATTTTACTCCCAATGACATAGCGACAGGCTACTAGAAATGAGTAATAAATGTGATGGGTAATAATAATAATATGAACGAAAATGTACTAAGCGCGGTCGATTCGACTACGCGCGCCCGCTTGAAGGTTAAGGTCTAAAAATTATGTTATAACTAAACAGTCGATTGATTAATAAATTTTAAAGATATCGCGAGATATTGTTTTCGAAAAATTTTCAAAAAAGTGTTTTTTCGAAATATCTTTAAAATACTTTTTTGCAAATTTTTTGATAACAATACCGCACGAACGAAACAACCGATTTTGATCGATTTTGCGGCACTTGACTCTGTTTTTTGAGGAATAGGACTCATTAGATTTTGGAATCGATTGGTCAAGTCGTTAGATATTAAAAAACGTTTTTTTGAAAATTTTATTTTTAGATTTGAGTTGATATCGTCCATTATGTTAATATATATTTATGGTTAGCGGGTACTTGGACATAAATAAATAAAAATCCTAAGTTTTATAAATTTTAATTAAAGATTGCTTGAAAAAGTAGGGAAAACTGCCTACGAAACGTCGCAAAATTTATAAAACTTAGGATTTTTATTTATTTATGTCCAAGTACCCGCTAACCATAAATATATTTATTTTTAGAATTTCTCAAAATCTACGTGATCGGTTCAGATAGGAAATCTAAGTTGTTTGAATCTCCGAATACTCTATAAATTTCATGTTTATCGGTTGATCTGTTCAAAAGGGGTTTACATATATATACAGTACAATCTTGACAACATGAACACAAAAAATCCTGAGTAGTTCATACTAACGGTATGTTTATATTATCGAGGTTCGCAAGAAACATGTACATTAAGGCTGTCCTTAACAGGGGTATTGTCGGATTTCTATGCTCCCACGGGTCAAACGTTTCAAAATTGATAAAAAAATTCTCTAAAAATTTGAGCTCTTAATATTAACTCTATGATAGTCCTCATTCCAACTAAAGTTTCTTATGGAAAATATCATGTGGAAAACTCCTTTTGTTCTTCCAAATTTTAAAATTTGGGTACAAATGAATCTACAAAAATGAGACATACATATTTTTGTAGAGAATTTGACTCTTTACAAAAAAGGTATCTTGTGATTTTTCGCTAAGTTTACTGATTCAAAAGTTTTCCGATGATAAAGTTTAAACTTTTTTTTGTAGAGCGTTAAATTCTCTACAAAAATTATGTTCATATTAGTGAGTCGTACATAAGAGTGCATATTCATATTATCGCGATTGTACTGTATACACACACACACACACAACTGTATACACACACACATACACACGCATAAATACGGACATCAACGTATAAACAGTCTGAATAGGTTCCTAGGACCTTAAAACGTCGACATTTACTGAAAACATGATTTTCGAAAATCGTACTGAAAACAATAACTTCCCGTTTTTTCGAAAATTTTCAATTTTCTTAACGGGAAGTTAAAAATTAAAAACAGAAATTAAACGAAAAAAATAAGGCACGGAACAACTTAGATAAAAACAAAGAAGAGAAGATATGATATGTTCTTATATCGGGTTTTAAAATAAAGATTATTTGATTGCGTTTACCGAATGTACATCATTGTGTAAGTAGTATTATTCATACATTACCCCGCCCTATTAATCGTACATGACTGAGCGTTGATTAGCTCAGAAATATATCCAGCAACTCTTTTTTTTGTGAAATTTCAACCAAATTATTGGATTGTAAATATAATCTAAGAACGTACAATTGTAGAGGTAAGGGTGGCAAAAATTAACAGCCTATACTTGAGAAATGTGTAAATCCGCCACTGAAAACCAGTGTGAAAAAAATCGGTCAAGTGCGAGTCGAATTCGCGTGATTCCGTACCATTCAGTTTTCCGTCAGAACTTTCAGAATTAGGATTTTCGTCTAGGTTTTCCTGGAAACTATGAGGGAGGTTCTATATTCCTTAGTTTTTCAAAATTTCAGTGCTGGGGGAATGCTCGATTTTCGTATATTTTCTTTGATATCTTTGAAAGCTATGCATTTTAATATTATAAAAAAAAATGTTTGTGTTATAACGAGCCCTTTCATTTGATACGTCACATGATGCCCTTGTAAATTTTTTTTTTGTTTTTTAATTTGGCCTCCAAAATAGACCCCCACAATCAGAATTCGTTTATATATGTTATACGAATTGAGTCATCTAACACAATATGTATCAAATTTAAACTTTTTTCGTTCAATAGATTCGGAGAAAATAGGCTATGACAGACAGACAACAGACACGAGAGTGATACTATAAGGGTACCGTTTTTTCATCGAAAGTACGGAACCCTAAAAATGGTGAATATTTTTCACAATTTTTCGGCACTAACGCTAAAATTTTAGCAGTATACAACACTAACGATTGTCCCATCTGGCTGGAAACGCATAGAAAAAAGCTAAAGTTACAGGACTATAACTCATTTCAGGTTCAATGTCTGCTAAACATCGAAAGGGGGGGACCCTTTGATGTTTAGCGTCGCTTCAAACGGACCGTCTCTTATAGAACTTACTCTTTGGTATGTCATAATAAATAAAATGAAACTACCTATGTATAACAGATATGTACTTTTTTAGCATATTAATAGACCCAGTTTCTTCATTGATTGACGACACAACAAACGGTGATAAAAAGCACAAGCAAAACGCTAACAATAATCCAAACCCTCAAGAACTGTTACAAAAATTGGATTTAGATTCTTTTTTAAGTAAGGTACACGGTCCTGATACCCATCAATAAAATGAATGCTAGCATGTTTTTAATTTAGAGTTTAGAAATAATTTGTAACTTTACAACTGAAACTGTTTTTATTTATGCATTTTAACAGCAACAGTTAATAAAAGTGTGCTGTTAAAAACTCTTATTTCTATTTTCTTATAGTTAAAAACGAGTTAACTTTAAGTTCCTAGAGGGTATAAACATGAGTGCTGTTGGAAAATTTTCCGGAGTGGTAAAATAATATGCATATTCCTATTAGTTATTGTACTAATTGTATATACAGTGTGTCTCAACCGACGTTGGCTAACATGGGTAACTTTGTTATTAGTGGAGATAGAAAGTCGGGTAAATGGGCAAAGTAGCGCAGAAAATTGGGCTCATTAACGCCCCGTCGAAAAAACAATTAAATTTTGACACCCTATGAATTTATTCAGAAAATAGTGAAAATTGCCTTTTATGAAAACTGGCCATAAATTTTTTATTTATGAAGATATTTGAAAATTTCATTAACCATTCTTTAATAACTTTTTAAGGTCTTTTCAGTGGCATAGGTTTAATTTTTTATTTCCACTAGATAATAAGTTATTGACATGAACTTTGGTTTTTTTATGGACGGCATTTTTGATTTTCAGATATTCAAATTCTGCTTATTTTTTTGAATAATTTGACATAGCACATCCTATATCTAAACCAATCAGAAGCTACAAAACTGACCAAAATAGCTTTTTGACGTTATCCATATCGATCGAAGTGTGCCGTGAAAAACAAAATTTGTTGAAACAAATACATATCGACAGGTTAACAATCTGTCGAGCGATCGCTACAGTTTTGCTAATTCATTTTGTTTGATTTACTCTCTAAGATGGCTCAAGCATTCTCAAATTTGGAGAAACAGGCTTTTTTTGCGCATACATTCAGCGTAACAAAAATACCACGTGGGCTCAAGCAGGATATTTAAACCTTTATCCCAAAAGGCGACAGCCTTATTCAATAACTTTTAGGAACTTAAATAGAAATTTAAAGGTATACGGTTCATTTTCAAAGAAAAAAGGCAACATTCAACACTGTGAAGAAGAATTAGTTTTAGCAAACTTTGAAATTAATGGAGAAAAGTCAACCAGACAACTTGCAGAATACTTGAACCTTTATCCAGAGAGACGACAGCCTAATTAAAAAAGTTAGGAACTTAGATAGAAATTTCTGCGGATGGTAGATTGGGAATATTAAAAAAAAAAACGATATAAAAATCAAATTTATTCGCAATATTTATATGGATGATACTCTATTTTTGAAATTCTCGTAACTGTCGATTTATTAACAACGACTTAATTTTCAAGTTGTTTGATTGACTTTTCTCCATTAATTTCAACGTTTGCTAAAACTAATTCTTCTTCACAGTGTTGAATGTTGCCTTTTTTCTTTGAAAATGAAACGTATACCTTTAAATTTCTATTTAAGTTCCTAAAAGGTTCAAGTATTCTGCTTGAGCCCACGTGGTATTTTTGTTACGCTGAATGTATGCGCAAAAAAAGCCTGTTTCTCCAAATTTGAGAATGCTTGAGCTATCTTAGAGAGTAAATCAAACAAAATGAATTAGCAAAACTGGAGCGATCGCTCGACAGATTGTTAACCTATCGATATGTATTTGTTTCAACAAATTTTGTTTTTCATGGCACACTTCGATCGATATGGATAACGTCAAAAAGCTATTTTGGTCAGTTTTGTAGCTTCTGATTGGTTTAGATATAGGATGTGCTATGTCAAATTATTCAGAAAAATAAACAGAATTTGAATATCTGAAAATCAAAAATGCCGTCCATAAGAAAAACCAAAGTTCATGTCAATATCTCATTACGTAGTGGAAATAAAAAAATTTAACCTACGCCACTGAAAAGACCTTAAAAAGTTATCAAAGAATGGTTAATAAAATTTTCAAATATCTTCATAAATAAAAAAGTTATGGCCAGTTTTTGTTTTTTCGACGTGACGTTAATGAGCCCAATTTCCTGCACTTCTTTGCCCATTTAACCGACTTTCTATCTCCACTAATAACAAAGTTACCCATGTTAGCCAACGTCGGTTGAGACACCCTGTATATTTATAATAGTGCTAATGGCCTTAGAGTTGAAGTACAACCTTTGTTTTTGTTGTTTGCTAAATAAAAAAAGAAGAGAAATGCATATTGTAGTTTAATCAAAAGCAAATCATTTAATACGTAGGTACTGTATGTCGGGTGTTGAACGTGTTGATTGAACATACCGTTTTACATGTAAAGTGATTATAGCTCTGTCTCTTTTCCTATTGAAAGAAAAAGTTTATATAAAAAACATTTACAGTTCTGATTTCTATAATTTTTGATATGTTCCCGATAGATGGAAAGCCAGTAAACATTTTAAATTTGCACTTTTATTTCTTTGTTATTCTACAGCAGAACGTTTCGAAAATAGTTAAAATCAAAACTAACAGTCTGTTCCCACAAGTTCGTCGGAAATGAAATAGAGCCAGTGCCGGATGTACATATGGGCATTTGTCGCTACAAACTAGGAGCCCGGACAACCTAATGCAAAATCCATTTGCTGAAAAAAATATATTATAAAAAAATTTACATGTACATTGCTTCATTTTGGCAGTTTTCCCTATTTCCAGACCAGATAGAGAAAAACTGCCCTGTGAGTCTATAGTTCGGTTTTTGTGAAACGTCGATAGGCGAAAACCGCATTTCGATATCTCTAACCATTTCCGACATATCGGCAAAACTTGATATTTGACCGATTTCGAAAAAATGTCATAACTTTTTTATTTGTGGATATTTTTTCAAACGGTAAAAACTTTCTACAGGCACTTTTCGACGTAGATTAAGATACATTTGTCAAAAAAAAAAATATCGCTTACCAATCGTTTGATATCAAGGTCAACTTTGTTATTACAGAAAATCTGAAAAAAAATAGGCTTTCCGGAAATATGTATGTTAAGTCATGTCTTGTCATCCTTGCTGTCAATATAGCACATTTCTCTTTAAAAATGGCATTTTGATAACATTTTAACATAGACTACATGGACAACTCATCTACGGTAACACTCTTTTTAGTGTATTTGCCATAAGGCAACATACACTATTGGCGTTGGTCGGATGGCGGGACCTAGGGCTCGGACCAAAATTTCTCGACGTTTCATAACCTCCTAAACACTTTGGCACCATTTTTGAAAATGTTTATATATATATATGTATATATATATATATATATATATATATATATATATATATATATATATATATATATATATATGTGTGCGGGCAATAACTTTCGAAAGAGTTAATTGATTTTAACGAAATTTTGTCCACGTGTTGAAATCCATCACCGCAAGAAGCCTATTTAAAATGGGCGTAATCGGGGCATTTTAAGGGTAGTTTTTAGGGGTTGAAAAATGTTTTTGGGCCCCAAAATACCGAAAAAATTCTCAGAATCGTTTCAAAATTGACATTTAACCCTTTAGAAGTAATTAAAAGATGTCCCTAAAATTTAAATAAAATCGGACCGACAGGACCGGACTTACAAATTTTATGAAAACACGAGTTTACAAATAGTGAATTATTTACTGAAAGTTGTATATAATTTGGTATAGAGGTTCGATTTATAATAATATTGCAATTGAGAAAAAAAAATGTTATTTTAAGGGGTGTATTAAGGAGTAAAATTTTTTATTTTGCCCAAAAACCAACTTAAGCTCGCAAAATAAAGCCACCCTGCCTGTATAAGCAAATACACTATATTGTCGACAGGGTTTTGGCACTGCGACCCGGGTTTTTATTTTATTTTGCCAACAGTGTTAAAATGTTACCAAAATTCCGTTTTTAAAGGGAAATGTGTTATATTGACAGCAAGGATGACAAGACATGACATAACATACATATTTTCGAAAAGCCTATTTTTTTCAGATTTTCTGAAGTCGAAGCCTACTATGGTTTTTATCTAAAATAACAAAGCTGACCTTGATATCAAACAATTGGTAAGCGGTATTTTTTTTTTGGACAAGTGTATCCTATTCTACGCCGAAAAGTGCCTGTAGAAAGTTATTACCGTTTGAAAAAATATCCACAAATAAGAGTGATGACATTTTTTCGAAATCGGTCAACTGTCAATTTTTGCCCATATCTCGGAAACGATCAGAGATATCGAAATGCGTTTTTCGCCAATCGACGTTTCACAAAAACCGAACTCTAGATTCGTAGGTCAATTTTTCTCTATTTGGTTTGGAAATAGGGAAAACTGCCAAAATCAAGCAATTTGGGACACTCTGTACACAAGTCAGTCATTGATACTCTTAATGAATTCTCAATAAAAATTTGCAATCAATTTTTTAATGTAAAATTTTAAAAAACCCGGGTCGCAGTGCCCAAACCCTGCCGACAATATAGTGTATTTGCTAATACAGGCAGTCTGGTTTTATTACATGAACTTAAGTTTGTTTTTGGTCAAAATAAAAAATTTAACCCCTTAATTAATACACCCCTTAAATTAATAGTTTTTTTCTTAATTGCAACATTACTATCATCGAACATCTACACCAAATTAAATACACCTTTCAGTAAATAACTCACTATCTGCAAACTGGTGTTTTCATAAAATTTGTAAATCCGGTCCTGGCGGGCCGATTTTTTTCCAATTTCGGGAGCACATTTTTTTGCTGCTAAAAGAGTAAATTTCAATTTTGAAACGATTCTGAGAATTTTTTCGGTATTTTTAGGCCCAAAAACTTTTTTCAACCCCTAAAAACCACCCTTAAAATGATCCGATTGGGCCCATTTTAAATAGGCTTCGTGCGGTGATGGATTCCAACATGCGTGCCAAATTTCGTTAAAATAAATTAACTCTCGAAAGTTATAGCCCGCACGTATATATATATATATATATAAATATATATATATATATACATATATATATATATAATTTTTCCAAAAATGGTACCAAAGTGCTTAAAAGGTTATGAAACGTCGAGAAATTTTGGTCCCACCCCTAGGTCCCGCCATTCGACCGACGCCAATAGTGTATGTTGCCATATGGCAAATACACTAAAAATATGCCAATTGAAAACTTAGTTTTTCACGTACATTAAAGCTAATAAAATTTTAAATTTTATCGTTTTCATGAACGAATAAAAAACAGTTTTTGTTTTAACAAATTGCATCATGACGTGTTTCAATATTCATTCAATCTTATCTTACATGGAGGCCCGTGCAGTCTTTGAATTATCAAATCCGGGACTGGACAGAGCTATATTTGTTTCACATGTTAAACCCGATCTTCAATTAACACCTTACACTAGTGTAATATTTCCAGTAATTTATCATTATAAGTGATTTTCTTGGTCATTTTCAGGGGAGACAGTATTTTAACTGCCCTATCTCCCCCTGCAGCACTCATGGGTATAAAAAGGTTTTATTTTATGTAAATAGGGATGTTGACTGTATTCAATAAAAACATAATTTTAACGTTACATGGAAGTTTCTATGATAAAAATACTTAAAGACACAATATTTGTCCTTATTTTTAAGGAATTTAATTAATATTTAATAAATAAAACGTAATTAAATCATTCGCAAGTCACGTGACAGCGAACAACAATCGGAATCCATGGCGTCACTTGTTCGTAAACATCATCAGACGCTGTTCACGCTGTCAAAAGCCTTCATTGTTTGGTTAATATTTTAGAATGTAATTTATTTTTATTTATTTATAGGAAACGTCAAACTACATATAACTATAGCAAAAATTACGAAAAAACCTTACACCACCCCGTTAGTTTAGCAGCGTTTATGAACACATGACGTCACAGTAGTCACGTGACAAGTATTGGCGTTTCGAAGAAAAATTTGAAAGGGAATTTAAAATACATGATTTTTAAAGCTAGAGTGGTATTTAAAAATAATAAATATTTGTGGCAATATCAGGTACTTATGTATTTAAGACACTCCCAAAAATAGTCAACATCCCTATCTAACCCTATTTTCCGCAAATGAGAAATATCCCATTATTTTGTTTTCGTCTTTATCATATCTTTGATTGACGTACATATTCCATAGGAAGATAGTTAGCTAGGTAGCGGAAAATGTACAATAAAAACCAAATCTGCGTGCACACCATAGATTGCAGATATGCAGAGCGTAAAATTTTGGCAGCTTGCATTGGATAATAGTGGGGACAACTAAATCAATCGCAAAGTGATTTGTGGACGAAATTAGCTTAAATGTGCTAAAAAAATCTGAAAAACGGTTGGCCCTGCAGGATCCCTAGAATTTTCCGCTATTTTCGATTTATTGAGATGCGGTTTACCTACAGTGTTTGTTAAAAGATATTTTAAAAAAACACTTTCTTGGAAATATTTCGTAAATGATATCACTCGAAAAAGTCAATCGATTTTAATTAACTTTGCGGCATTTGACGCAGTTTTTCAAACGTAAAAAATAATAATAAAAAAATCATTCTGAGTAAAATTTGGGAAGATATCTTGAAAACAGAGATGCGATTTATTTGAAATACTTCTATTTAAAATGCAAATACAAAATGCAAAATACCTATTTTGTATTTTGCATTTAAATTAGACTTGCAACGAATATTCGGTATTCGGCCTATTCGGCTGCTTTTATTATATTCGGCCGAATACCGAATATCTACATATTATTCGGTCTAATACCGAATACTTAAGTAATATAATTTGTTATAAGGGGATAATTGGTAAAATGAAAAACAAAAAAGCCATTCATTACGTGTATATTCATATTTTCATTTCTCTTATAATCATTTAAGTAGTCATTGGTACATAACACAGGTACATAATCATATAATTAGAAAAGTTAAGGATTCTATGTATTTGAATTATTGTCGTAATCAAAATTTACAAGGGTAAGGTTCTCATTTCTTTTATAATCATTTATTAAGTAGTCATTGGTACATAAAACAGGTACATAATTTAATCATCTTCTGTATTAGAAAAGTTAAGAATTTTTCTATGCATTTGAATTATTTTCATAATCAAAATTTAAAAGGGGAAGGTTATGGTGCAGAAAGACTAATTTTTCTGCATTTTTAGGAAGTAGTTTACTTCTTTTTTTCTCGTAGACCATCCCAGCTTCAGAGAAAAGGCGCTCTGAATAAACACTACTTCCTGGCGGCGACAAATATTTTGCTGCAATCTTGATCAAACACGCTAAAATCCAGCCGAATACTTTTGCCTAATATTCGGCTATTCGGTCAGGGAGCTCGCCGAATATTCGGTATTCGGTATACTGCCGAATATACTATTCGTTACAAGTCTAATTTAAATGCCTTTTAGTAAAAAACATTTTGTATTTTATTTGAAATACCTTTCGAGATGTATTTTGCATTTTTAATATTCATTTCAAAATGCAAAATACTGTGTGATTAAGTTTAGCCAACATTGGCAACATTACCAGTCAAACAAAATGAAATGAACGAATGACGCTTGTATTGCCGAATTTGACCGATAGAGGCGCCTGCTAGCCATGCGCGCCCTTTTTTTCTTCTTTGGTCAGAGTGCGCGCCTTATGTCTGACTAGTGTCAATGTCAAACGAAAACGACGAACATTATCTATGGACTAAGGCTATGAAATTTATTATTAATAACATAACAGAATTTATTGATACGCGTACTGATAAATATGACCAAAATGTCATGCATAAGGTGCCGTGTTATTAGACGTTTTTGTTCGGCTCGGCATTGTGTCTCTATTTCTCATGATAAATACCTAAAATAAATAAAAATATCTGAGATTTGGCCAAAAGGTATTTTATTTTGAAAAAGTATTTTGAAAATACTTGAGCATTTAGCATTTGAAATACAAAACGCAAAACTATTTGGTATAGTAGAAATTAGTTTCACGGGTAATTGGAATAAAAAATCAATTTAAACACTTATTGATTGCAACGTTTCGTCTTTATTAAATTAAGACTTTTTCAAGCTCTGGAAAAAAATTTTTTTTTTTTTTACAAAAATTAACAATCATAATATAATAAAAATATATAACCTTATGGATTAAATAATTTACTAAAAAGAAATAATAATTTGACTAACCTCAGTATGTTTAAATTATAATAAAACTTTGATATAAAAGGCAATTTTGCATTACAAAGATAATGTAATGCAAAATTGCCTTTTATATCAAAGTTTTATTATAATTTAAACATACTGAGGTTAGTCAAATTATTATTTCTTTTTAGTAAATTATTTAATCCATAAGGTTATATATTTTTATTATATTATGATTGTTAATTTTTGTAAAAAAATTTTTTTCCAGAGCTTGAAAAAGTCTTAATTTAATAAAGACGAAACGTTGCAATCAATAAGTGTTTAAATTGATTTTTTATTCCAATTACCCGTGAAACTAATTTCTATTATTCATATTTTGGAATTGAACTTTAAAGATGACTATTTGGTATTTTGCATTTGAAATAGTAAATGTGAAAAGTATTTCGCATTTTGTATTTAAATGCTTTTTTAAAACCATTTTGCACATCTCTGCTTGAAAAACACTTTTTTGAAAATTTCTCGTCAAGGATATCTCTCGAACGAATTAACCGATGCTGTTTACGGCAGTCAAGGCAGTTTTTCAAGCACAAAAAAATAATCTATTAAGTATAAAAAAAATTATCTAACGAAAATTTGAGAATATATTTTGAAAAAACTTTTTTTTCAAAATTTTTCTTTAACGATATCTCTGGAACGAATCAACTGATTGCGGTTTACGGCAATTGACGCAGTTTTTTAAGCACAGAAAAATAATTAATTACAAAAAATCAATCTAACAAAAATTTAAAAAGATATTGTCAAAAAACGTTTTTTTCAAAATTTTTCTCCTACGATATGTCTCGAACGAATTAACCGATTTTGCTGCGTTTTGCGGCAGTCGACGTTTTATGAGGAATAGAACTGATTAGATTTTGGAGTTAATCGGTACAGTAGTTTCGAAGATATTAAAAATATTTCAAAAAAACTGTTTTCCTAAAAGTATTTTTGATATTTCATTAATCTAACGGGTCGAATCAGTTCCAATTCTCAAAAACCTACGTTCAGCAAGATCCTTTCAGATGTCGCAAAACGCGTTTCGATCGGTGTATCCGTTCAAAAGTTATGAGGGGTTTAAATACACACACATACATCATCGTGAAAATTATCAGAATAGCTTCCTAGGATCTCAAAACGTCGAGATCTGACGAAAACTCGAATGTCGAAAATAGGGGCGAAACCAGTAACTTCCCAATTTTTTTAGCGGGAAGTTAAAAATTAATAAATAATCTCGATCGCGGTTATCAAATAACTTCCTCCTGGTTTTCTGAATTCTTAAACATCTCTGACGTAATCAGTCATTACAAATAACCTTCCTTTCTGTAGGTTATTATTGTCATACTGATTATTGAAAAGCACCTGTGTGAATTCCCATGAAAAAATTCAATCGCTCCATTCTGTCTTGTCTGTATGTCACAACAGGGTGAAAAGGGGGTAGTTATTGATCATTAGCGGGGGTCGCGCAAAGCAAACAACAACAAATTCGATTTTTCCGAATCCTAATATGGCGGGATGATTGGGTTTCGGGGCGGTCGGAAAAATTTCGCGAAATAGCTCTGAATATACAAAATTTACATGGACTATAGTACAAAAATAGTAATAAGCACCCCACGCTTTTTTACGATAAAAATATTTTTTACTTTTTAATTCGGTTTGCTATTAAAGCGTTTTTTTAGTTTTTTTAAACTATTATTTATTTTTTAGTCTTATTTTTTTATCCTAATGATCCAGGTCAGGATAATGGGACTAACTTATTAAACTATTGTATTGTCATCGGTCCTTGATATGTGTGCAAAATTTCAGTTTAATCTGACGTTTTGAAGTGGGTGAATTTCACGTTCGAATATTCCGTTACAAATAAACAAACATACAGGTGAAGCTAATAAAAGCGTGTTAAAATAGTTAAGAGTAATTTCTTAATATTTTTGTATATTGTTATTTTCGAATTTTATTAGAATTAGAATTTATTATACATATATATTATCTTTACAGAAGATACAAATTAATATAAATTTTTTATTATTATTTATTATTAAACCAAAAATTCTTATCCCTAAATACTGACTCCAAAGATTCATTCTGTCTTCTCCAAAACAGTTTTACACCTTCCTTTTTTAATATTAATATCACAACGGGAAATTGATCGTTACAGAATCATTAAAACAATCAGCAAAAAACATCCAAATTTTGTCAGTCTGTTTACATGGTACAATAATTTCGAATTGTTTGTGATTTTTCATAATCCATTCCCGTAATATTTATGCTTTCACAAAAATATTTCTGCGTCATCGCTTTTCTGGAATAACTTGCATATCAAGTTCCATATATGGTTTTCATTGAATTTCATGGTGTGTGTGTGTATGTTTTATTCAATTATTTTTTTAATTGATTTGTTATCCAGTTTATATCTTCATAAAACCTTGGATCGCTTATTCGCAAAACAGATCTCTTTAAAAAATAGTAGTGAATCGGGGCCACTGAAAAAGTAAAATTCAATCGTAAACAATTTGAATCAATTGAAAATCAAACTGTTCAGAGATACAGGAACTGAAATGACTGATTGTTAATAATAATAGACGCTCAACCATTCCATAACATGAGTAAGGAGAGTTTGTATTCTTCTAGATTATAGACGTTCAGCCATCTAAAATAATGTTCACTTCGTACTTAGAGTAATAAAAAAATCGAAAAAAAATAAATTACCGAGTTTTGTTATACAGATTGTATCAAATGAAAGCTGTCCATAGGACGCTCTGTGTGTAAGACAGAGAACAATATACAAACGATAAGTAAGAGTGAGATAAATGATCGCTAATAGTTACCGTGGTTACTGTAAATAAATAATACTTGTAAATCTTTTTACCAGTTTACAAACTAAAACAACTAAACCGTAATATTAATTCGTATTATTATTATATCCGGTATAACAGTTTGAACAATAATTTTAATAATTAACTTATTAAATGTTCGAAAAGACCTCCACGTTCTGCCAAACAATAACCTAATCGATTATAAATACTTTTCCTCACATTGGTTAACATCTCATGGTCAACGGACTGACATGCATTAGAAATTTGTATTTTTAGTTCGTTTAAATTATTAGCTCTATTTTCTTGAAAACCATATATTTTCGATTTTACAAATCCCCATAAAAAAAAATCTAATGGAGTCAAATCCGGAGACCTGGCGGGTCAAAGAATGGTTCCACGACCACTTATCAAATGATTACGAAATGTATCGTTTAGATATTCTTGCACCAATAGGGAGTTATGAGCTGGACAACCATCTTGTTGAAACCAAACTTCGTTAAAATCTATCCCTGGTAATTGACCAACTTCAGGAATAATTTGATTCTGAAGCAAGTCGACATACTTTTGCCCATTCAGGTTTCCATTAATAAAAAATGGACCAATAATGTTATCACCCAGTATTCACTTTCTGTGGATACTGTGTACGTGCGCTGTAAGTTCGGCATGGATTTTTGCGAGACCAACAACGTACTATAGATGGGTTATGCCGACCTTGCAATGGGAAAGAAGATTCATCCGTAAAAAGAATATTTTTTATAAAGTTTTCATCATTGTTTGCTTTTTCCATTGCAAATTCACAAAACTGCATCCGCCTAAATAGGTCATCCGGAACAAGTTCATTACTTTTTTTAACTTTGAATGAATTGTAGCCGTTTTTCTCTAATATTCTCCAGACAGTTTGTTTATCACAATCAAATTCATCGGCAATTGCTCTACAAGACTGTGACGAGTTTCTTTCGACACTTGCACAAATCATTACTTCCTGCATTTCTCTATTACCGTCAATTTGCACACGAAGCTGTTTTTTTTTATTGTTTGGAGATACGCAACTATCTGATTCGAATTCTCGTATGAGATTGCGAATTGTTGTGGTAGAAGGAGTCGGTCTGTTTTCAAAGGCAGCTACAAATAAATTTATTACGTCGGCGGTTGAATTACCACCATAAAACCATTTAATTATTTGGATTTTTTCGTGACTAGTATAAATAGCCATTTTATCAATAATTTCGGTAGTGACTACAGACTTTCATTAATTGATAAAATGGCTATTTTTACTTAGAAAACAAAGACGTTTATTTAAATTTATTTTACAGTAACCATAGTAATTACTACCTATTAGCGATCATTTATTTCACTCTTACTTATCGTTTGTCTATAGTGCTCTGTCTTACACACAGAGTGCCCTATGGACAGCTTTGAGTTGATACAATCTGTATAGTGAATTTCATTTGAGACGCACCATACCTACGTAAGTTTTGTTGATATGGTAAATTATTAATGAATTATAGAAAAACGTTTCAGTAAAATGCACCATACACCGAAAAAGAACATACATGACCAGTAAAGTTTTAATTAGAGAAAAGGAATTACAACAAACTTTAAAAAATATCACCATTAACGGCTAAACAATATCCTAAACGGTTATAAAAATTATTTAAAACAGAATCAATCATCTGCGGGGTGAACGTTTGAGAAACTTCCATTATTGTTCTTTTAAGCTGGTCAATATTTTCCAATTCACCATTAAACACTTTTGTTTTCATAAAACCACAATAAGAAAAATCATTGGAAGACAAGTCTGGGAAACGTGGGGGCCACTGTATTTTTCCTCCACGACCAATCCACCGTTGAGGAAAAGTAATTTAAGAACTCCCTAACTTGTGGACTATAGTGAGCGGGTACCTCCATCATGTTAAAACCATAATGTATGTAAATCAATATTTAATTCATGAAGACCACTAATCAATCCAGCCCACACATTTACTTTCTGTGGTTACTGAGTATAACATCCGTGAAACAGGTGGAGATTTTCCCTGCTCTAGTACCACACATTTTGTTACTTCATAAGTAAATAAAATATTCTTGAGGAAGTTCTCATCATTATTGATAATATCATGAAGAGTTTCACAAAATGTAATCCTTTTTTCACTGTCACCGATTCTTAGCTCTTGGTAGTTTTGAAAGTGATAACTGATATTTTTCCTGTGCTACTTTTATACCTAATTGCGCTGTAAGTACTTTAGTGGTTATTTTATGATTTTGTTCCACTGAAGTTACTAATTGATTTCTTCGTTCCTCCGTACGAACATACTTTTGATGGTTTCCTCTTTGATGTTTTGCTTTGAGACAATCATTAGTTTTAAACTTGTTTATTATTCTGTCAATTGTGGATTGATTTGGTTTAGGTCTGTTCGGATACGAGTCAGAAAATGACTCATCTACTGATCGTAAACTTTTATTTGAAAAATACCACATTATCATAGAAATTTTCTCTTCGTTTGTGTACATGTTCAACTAATTTTGGCAATTTGACAACTGATGGTGCATTTTACTGAAACGTTTTTCTATAATACATTAAGAATTTCCATAGCTACCATATCAACAAAACATATGTATGGTCCGTCTCAAATGAATTTCACTATATTTTTATATTAATATTGATAATAATTACCCAGTCTTTGAAATGCAAACAATATTTGCAAGCTCACAATGCTGATGTATTTATCCGTCGTGTTCCAAAAATATATTAGTGTGAATACATGAAGAACAAGTGTTAAGAAAAAGTATAGCATCTGAATTATTATGGTCAAACGAAATCGATCATATAAAAGTTCAATTAGTCCAGCCTAAAAAATAGAATGTTATACCAGGGCTCGGAAATAGCTTGTATATAAGATACTTTTTTGAAATAAAACTTCTTTTCGCACAGTACGGTAAGATTGAGTCATATTAAAAATGCAACGAAACGCTGCAATATACGTATATTGTATACTATAAAAACCGGCAGTGGAACATCAAGTCAAGGTGGCGGTGAGGTAGAGTGGTTACTTCGTAACCTGAAGATCGTAGGTTCGATTCCGAAGGTAGGTGCCAGTATTATTATTTTTTTAACAATTATACCAGATTCACTTCTGTAGTGTACTATATAGTGTAAACTACAGTCTTTTTTGTAAGTAACTGTATCTGAAAATGAAGATATTTCTCAAAAGTATCTAGTATCTAAGATACTTTTAAAGTATCCCGATACTTTTAAAAGTACCAATCTAGATATTTGACCGGGCGATAATAACAGAAATCGTATCAAGAAAGAGTCTGCTCTTTTGAATACTCAAAAAAGAGGTTGTTATTAATTCGGAATACGATATTTTACGCGGTCATACCTGTAACATATAGTTCGTATGATCAATTTGAAATCACTCTAAAAAAAACACGATTTTTATTGAATACATACAGTCTGCCGTTGATTTAGAATGAAAGTATAACAAAAAATAAACTTACCGGCAGACGGTTTCCAGAGATATTTAACACTGGATTGAAACTGTTCGCGAAAATATACACATTTTAATGTAAGTAAACAGTCTGTCAGGAAAACGGGAAGATTCCATTCACCGAAAAGTTCGTTCGGACCGCAAGGCAGATGAATCGGTTGAGTAGAACCACAGTGGCCTTGCATCAAAATTGATCGGAATTTCATAAATCCGACATGACTATGTACAACTTGATACCAACATTTTCATAAAGTAAATATCGTCAAGAGATGGTACAAAAATAGGCAGATGGTTGAGATGCCACGGCAAAATTATATTACATTTTAGAGTTCACTACAATTTTGACGAATGCTTATGACAGCGTACATTCTGCCATTTTGTTATTATTATGATTTTTATATCGTTAGAAGTTAATTTAAGAAAAAGCAGACGAATTTATTTGTTAGCAACAATTATACAGAGTGATCCATTTTAATCTATTTGGGATATACTTGAGACGGCAACAATTTCGGGAAAAAAGTTTCAGACCTAAGTTATTCAGTTTGAAGGGAGACTTCGTTTGAAAGCAAAAACTACCCCCAACAAACAACTGCGCAAAGTCGTTGTTTAGGTATAAAAATTTAATGGGGTTTCTGGAAAACGATTATTGACATGCATTTTAGGGGCTGAGGGAGGCATTAGGTAAATGTTATCTTTCCATTCTACCGGCAGACTGTATATATATGTTAAAATATGTATAAATATCACTGGAAACTGTCTGCCGGTAAGTTTCAATAGCAGACTATATGTACTTAGTAAAAATCATTGTTTTTGTATTTTTAGAGCGATTTCAAATTGATTATACGCAGGTAACAGGTATATGACCGAATAAAATACCATATTCCGAATTAATTAACAACCTCTTTATTGAGTATTTAAAAGTGCAGAATGTAGGTATACTTTCGTTATATAATTTCTGTCATTATCGCCCAGTTTACATAGCCGGTTTTTTTACAAGCGTCTAGTCGAGCAATTCAGCCTCGGCCTCGGCTGACAGTAATTGTAATACAGATCAGTAACACGCCTACTTCAAAATGGAGTACAATTTATGTGAAAATTCTCGTATGCCTCCAGCCTCCGCGAGAAGTTCCTCCACTGCGATTAAAGGAAAATTGGAAAATAATGCAAATCCCATCAAAAACATTTCATGCGAAGTTGGAAGTTTTTAATGCTTTCACTGCTAAAAACTTATGAGATCTCTAGTAGAGTCAAGCCGTTATCTGAGCTCCGATTTGTGCTCCACATCTTGGTCAAAAAGTATGGTATGTCACGAAATCGACGTAACATATTTCAGACACAATAATAAATCTCAGGTATTTGGATTAATAATACAAAACAATCGTGTTATTGTTAATTTTGCTACGTTTCGACTACCTACTTTATTTAGTCTTCGTCAGGCTCTGAAAAATACATATATTTATACAAATTCAATTATACTATAAAAAGTAAAAAATATATAAAAAATTTTGTCAATTATTACCATATTAACTAATAAATGAAATAATCTATCAAATGATTTATGTTTAAAAATTTATAATATTGAACACACATTGTATTTAAAATTAATTAAATACTTAATGTTCAAAAAGATTGGTAACGTTTCAAATTTAGTTATTTTTACATGAATAACAAAAATTAATAACAGAAAATAAAAAAATCATCTCTATTGTTTTATTAATCCAAATACCTGAGATTTATTATTGAATTATAATAATAATTTTGGATGCGATATAATGTCTAATATTTCAGATGTCAATAAATCAGAAACCATAAAAGCTGGATAATTGATACTGGATGTGTTTTATAAATTTGGAAAATTTCCGCTTTCTAGCATTATCCAAATTGAAGCTAGACGGTTTGAAAATAAGACAAAACGCTTCCAGAAAAGGTAGGTATGGCGTCTCTTCCTTTGGCTCGTCTGGGCGAGGGCACTACCGTGCCCCTAAATAAATATCAAGCCTGAGTACACGCTATTAGTGTTATAAGCGGGCTGTTATTCTTGTATACACAGTTGGTTGTATCGAGGCTGAATGTTATATTGCTCGACTAGCTGATCGTTTTTTTTAGTGTAAGAGAAATTTGGTAAATTAAGTTGTCATATTTAGTTAAAACTGAACTGTTTCGGTGTGCGGTAAATGTTTTACCGCACATCGAAACCGGTGACTAACGAAAAATAGCACACTGTAATACAGGTTTTTTTGAATTATATTGTGTGTTACTATAAAACGACTTCGAACAAAAATTTAAATGAACTGTCAGAAATTGACATTAATAATGTATTGTAAATATTTCAAAAAGAGACAAATACAGCGAAATTTACACGTCATACTTATTCAGTTTATTATAAGTGTTCCTGTTTCCATAGCAATTTTTAATTTAAATCGTGTGTATTTTTACCACCCATACGAACTGAAAAAAGCTTAAAAATTTGTCTAGTGCTACCAACATAGAGCACCAATCTGGTAAATTAAATCTGCGGTAAATTAGTGAACAACGTATATTTATTAATAGGGATGTTGGCTGTATTCAAATAAAAACATAATTTTAACGTTAATTGGTAGTTCCTATGATAGAAATACTAAAAAACAATACTTTTCGTTATTTTGAAGGAATGTAATTAATATTTAATAAATAAAACCTAACTAAATCACTCTCAAGTCACGTGACAACGAACGTCAATCAAAGCGCATGACGTCAGAGGATCGTGAACAGCATCAGACGCTGTAAAAAGGCTTCATTGTTTGGTTAATATTTAGTGTGTAATTTATTATTATTTATGTATAGGAAACGTCAAATCACATGTAGAATACTCGCCACGGTTCTGAAGTTAGTCACAAACAGCGTCGCAAATGCATATTTAAGTAGTTTTGTGGGAAAGGAGACTCCCACCATTGTCCATTCTCAGTTACCGGCACTGAATGTGCGTTCATCGATGATGGTTATCGCTGGTTGTCTTGCCAATTGTCGCTTTCCTGCTGTAAAGTACAGTCCAGTACGCTATTGTTAAGTTGTTTCTTTGATCGTTAATTGATGAAGATGCCTAATACAGTTTTGCATAGACAAGCACGAAAAATAATTTTTTGGATGACCTTTAGATTAAATAAAAATTAAAAATAATCATATAGCGCGAGTTTGTAGCTTTACAACCGACTGTACCTGCGCATGTCTCCATCTGCATCTACTTCTGAGTATTTTAGATCCATCGCACGTACTATAACTGTAGCGACAACTAGAAAACAATCTTTTATCACCTTATCAGTTCACCAGCGTTTAAGAGCGCAGCCTCCTATTTTGTGCCTGTCTGACGTCACGGCAGCCAGGTGACAAGTATTGGAGTTTTGGACCGAAATTTGAAACGGAATTTAAAATACATGATTTTTAAGGCTTGAGTTCTATTTCAATAAAAATTATAAATATTTGTGGCTATATTAGGTACTTATGCACGATTTAAAACAGTCAACATCCCTATTTGATGTTTTTTATGTTGTCATATTATTTGTAAATTGAATTTTTATAGCAATCCGTTGACATGGCACAAATCGACTTTTTTTATAAAAAGCTGTCAAAATAATTTCAAGGAAAATATATTCTTGTAAGAACATATAGTAATAAGATAAATAAAAAACAACACAGAAAAAGTAGAATATTATGTTGGAATCAAGATAAAACTGTTTTGAAAACGAATTTCCTATTTATTGAACAAGAATGAAATATTGTCTGAAATTTTTTACCTATTCAGACATCTCTAGGGTTTCTTCTGTATCTTGGTATAAAGATATTAAGCCTTAAATTTTTTAATGATGTTATTGTCATTTTTGACACATTCAACTTTCAAAATCACTAAAGTCTAATTTATAACACATATTTTTCAAAGTAAAATTGATTTTCAAAAAATCCTTAATTACAACAAAACAGTAACCAAAGTAACCAGATCTGATTCCTCACAGTAAAAAAAACCGGCTAAGGTACTACAAAAGTATCTAGATACTTTTGACATTCAAAGTATCTTGTGTTGTTTGGAGAATTTATTGCTTGGTATTAGGGATGTCGGAAGTGCCAAAAATTATCGATATATATCGTATCGATATTTTTTTCAAGTATCGATATCAGTACCGATATATTTTTTACAAAATATCGATATATTGGTCCAATTTGAAAGAGAACATTGGCTCTCGAAGAAATTTAGTATACATATTGGCTAGCTTAATATAATCTCAAATAACAATTAACGGACATTATTTCTAAAAAAACTAATAAATATTTATCTGAAATCAAAAACAACGATAGGAATTTTTTATTAATCAAACATCTAATACATTTAGGAACAGATAATGTTAGAGATTAATCGAACAATTAATAAAGCCAGGGTTGGTGAACCTATGGGATGCGTGCCAGAGGTGACATTCGATAGAAAATTGTTGGTACAGCATGAATTGAGGAGTAAATCAAAATAATTAAAAATATTCTGGATGTTGTAGAAATGAAATGAAATATTGCATGAATAGACATTTTGACTGTTTATTATTCCGAAAATATCGAAACATCCAGTGAAAAAGAAAAGTGTTGGATATGTGCTTTATTCACTGTTGTTGTTTTTAGAACGCATTTAAAAGTGTTCCAAAAACATATGTTTCTTTTTCAGTAAAGTTTTCGATTTGTCGGAATAATTAAACGGCCATAGTCAGTCGCGGTAGTATCTACAAAAATATCGGTTTCGATACTCGGAATTTTATATCGATATATCGAAATATTAAATATCGATATTTTTTCGACATCCCTACTTGGTATCTTGTATCTAGATACTTTTTTAAGTATTTTCTGCAGCTCTGTGTAATACGGGAATAATGAACTACGCCAAAGTATTCCAAAATCAGTGAAATAAAGCACCTTAAAAACATATGTTGAGAAGAAGCATAATAATAATAATAATAACATTAAAACAATTCCGATATCTTGAATTCTAAAAATAATAAAAACACTTATTATATATATGTTGCATAAGCCAAATCCACCTTTATGTACAATAGTTTATTTTTTACTTACGTAAATATAAATAGTAACCCGATATAAGAATGTCTTGTGAAACTGTAAAAGGTATTTATGCATAAATCCATAACAATTAAGAACAGTATTAGAAATAACATTAACGAATATCTTTGCACTGAAAATTTCATGCTTTAAATTACTGAAAAATTATCGGCTTTTGTATAGAAAATTTTAATTCTCTAAAAGCATTTTTAATCTTTGTATACTATTTTCAATACACGAGTTCGACATTTTAATTTGACATCGCGGTGATAGTCGTTTTTAAACGTACAAGTCGGTTGCCATAGTTATGGAATATCATGTACTTTCAAAAATTGATGTATCGATTGATTAAAAATAAAAATTATATTTTAACTTAAAAATAATATAAACATCAAATCTGGATTTAACCTGATTAAAATCTATTTATTTAAATTTTTATTATTGTTTTAGACGTAGAAATGTGATATTTTACAAGTATTTATTTGATAAAAAAACAATGTTTTTGGTAATACCTGTTATCCTTAATAATTACGTTGGTAGCAAACCAGTGACGTTGTGACATTTGTTTATTTTAAATGGCGATTCGTCTGTCGAAAAACCTATAAATTGTAGAAAATTTAATACGACAGGAAGATACTTTAATTTGTGTTTAGTAAATCGTTAATATAATTAATTATTTTATTAATTTTATATTAAATCGTTTTTTGTATATTTGATGTAAATGCGCAAATTTTTACATAAAAATGTTTGGTTCAGTTTGGACATATTTTTACTGGTATTTTCGACCAATTCTTAAATGGTTTTTGCGTAAAACGACAGGTTTTTGTGAATTACAGCGTATTTGTTACGGAAGTCCTACAGGCGCTCCACGAATACAAGGTGTAGAAACGTCTTTGAAACTTTCACGACGACCAGAAATCAAAGAACTTATTATTTATTTGAATAATGTCAGCGCCGAACGGAGATTATCAGGTAAAATAAAAATTAAATAGCATATTTTAATGTTGTGTGTTGAATGTCTTTTAAATGATACGTGTTTTGAAAGTATTGAATTTTATTAAATAAAGTAAATTAGTCAACGTTTCTCGTATCAGTTAAATGTATTGTTTTTGACAACATATTTTTTTACAAATTAGGCAATTCTGAAAGAGATGTATTACAAAATTCAATTTATACAATATTACGAGTGAAAAAAATTAATCCAAAAGTACACACAAGATTTCCAACGTTATTTGGAAGATGCATCGAACAAATTTGGGGCTATAAACAACTTTATGAAGAAATTGAATTATTGCGAACTACTCCATACAGTAGTGAAGATGCGTTGCATGAGGAAAAATTGATGCATTTATGGTCGTTGTTAATGCCTGAACAACCGTTGGAATCCCGCATCAGCAAACAGTGGCAAATTATTGGATTTCAAGGTGACGATCCAAAAACTGACTTCCGCGGCATGGGTCTACTGGGACTAGAGAACTTACTGTACTTTGCCGAGGAGTATCCGGGACCATCAAGTCACGTTCTTTCGCATTCTCATCATCCTGTTTACGGTTATGCCTTCGCTATAGTCGGAATCAACTTAACAAGCTTGGCGTACCATTTACTTAAAGACGGTTCAGCTAAAACTCACATGTATAATATTTCGAAAAGTCTGCCGTCTATTAGATTGTTTCATCAGTTGTATTGTTATTTATTTTATGAATTTGATAAATATTGGATTGAATCAAAACCAAAAAACATTATGGACTTTTCACACATTCATGAAAAGTTTGAAAAAAATATCAGAGAATCATTAATGATTCAAACTACAGTCTTTCGTATGAACATTTCAGTAGATAATGTTTAGTATTTAAACACATCAATTTGAATTTTATTATTGTTATGTTTATGGTGATTATGATTTTATCATCAGTTAATAAACATGTCAGATTGATGTGATCGTTAGATAATAGTTATTGTTTTTTTTTGCAGATATTGTTAAAATGCGTTCACATTTTCAGTGCGATTGCTCAATATAGATTCGTGACATTTTAAACGATGCGGCGTTTCAGAGCAAACACTTTTGACAATTCAATGTGTACTCCGACTTAAGTAATTTTGTCATTTGAAAATTACATTTCAAACAATTATGAAAGTCAAACTAACAATAGTGAAATAAGTATGTTAGTTATAAAAATCTTGCAAAGAGAAAAAAAACGGCAAAGTGCGAGTTCGACTTATACACAAAGAGTTCCTTACCATTTTTTGCACATTACTTCTCTAGTATAATATTTCCTAACTTTTAAAATTTCAGGTCCAGTAGCTACGCAAATAGAGAGGGGTTCTATTTTCGCATATTTTTTCAAATATTTTTTTTAATATGGTAATTAAAATTACGAAAAAAATATTTTTTTATTTCTCATAACAAGCGTCTTTAAATGATGCCCCACATGATGTATAAAATAAAACATTTTTTTTTGAGGATCAATTTGCGCCCTCTAAGTTTAAAACATGTTTTACTATGCAAAATTTTAAGTTTCTGCGTCTCCGATTTTCTCGGAAACCTAAGAAAATCGGCTGTGACTGACTGATCCTAAAAACGGTCAAGTGCAAGTGTAACTTGTGTGCCGAGGGTCCTGTATCATATTCATAATAATAGAAAAGAGTATCACGGGTAATTGGAATAAAAATAAATCAATTTAAACATTCATTGACTGCAACGTTTCGTCTTTATTTAATGAGTGTTTAAATTGATTTATTTTTATTCTAATTACCCGTGATACTCTTTTCTATTATAACATATATCTGGAATTGAACTTTAAAGATGAATTCATAATAATTTTTTTTAAATTTTTTAACGGGAAATTGGACAATTCAAATATAGTTAAACTAAATACAAAAAATTGCGACGTTTCGTTACATCTTTTTAACTTCTTCAGGCACAACTGAATAAAATAAAAAAAAACTTACATTTCAGTTGTGTCTGAAAAGGTTAAAAAGATTTAACAAAACGTCGCAACTTTTCAATTTAGAGTAACTATATTTGAATTGTCCAATTTCCCATTAAAAAATAAAAAAAAACTTATTTATTATGATGGACGTGAACAATATTGAGAATTCATAATAATGTTGTTAGTATTAGTTTTGTTCCAATAATGTAATCGTTGAAAGGAAGTTTGGATGAGGAACAATTAAAAGAAAAAAGCTTTACCAATGTTTCGCTTGTGGCCAACGTTTCGAAATATTTTAAGTATGAAAATTTGACCAACAAACACACAGTTGAGTTCGAAGAGTTCAGTATTTCTGACAGAACTTGCAAAAAAAAAAAAAAAAACAAAGCTAAGAACTGTTTACCATTGCTCTGAAGTTTCAACACTGTTGTAACAAAAAGGTTTGTAGATAGATGCAAAACAAAAGTTTAATTAGAGTAGAGTCCCTATAATTCGGGTGGGATTAAAAAAATCATTTATGAATTGATTTATATTAATAATTAAAGACTACAAAAACTAATTATTATCGAGAGCTTCCCGAAATTTATTAATTTATTCGGGATTGCATTCATTAGCTACCGATAATAATTAAGTTTTCTTAGTCTGCAATTATTAATATAAACTAAATAAAATAAATTGCATCATTCAATGTCTAAAGTAACAAAGATGTACAAAAATAATAGTAAAAATAAAAAGATTCAGGACGCAGCTGACAAAAAGTTTATTTGCTAATACAGCCAGCGCGACTTTATTATGTGAACTTAAGTTTGTTTTTTAGGCAAAATAGAAAAAATAACCTCTTAATGCACTCCTTAAAATAATATTATTATCAATCCAACATTTCGTCAAATTAAATACGCCCTTCAGTAAAAAATTCGTAAGAACAAATTAGTGGTTTCATAAAATTTGTACGTCCGGTTCTGTTGGGCCGCTTTTATAAAAAAAAATAGGAGCTCTTTTAATTACTACTGTAAAGTTAATTTGCAATTTTGAAACGGTTCTGGGAATTTTTTCGGTATTTTTGGGCCCAAAAACATTTTTCAACCCGTATAAACCACCCTAGAATGATCCAATTGGGCCCAATTTAAATATGCTTTGTGCGGTGATTGGTTACAATCATAGACTGAATTTTGTCTCAATCGATTAAGTATGTCGAGAGTTATGCCGCGAACACGCACATTCCACAACTTAATTAAGGGGACACATAAAAAGTGTTGATTTTGGTGATTTTCAAATCGCTGTATTTTCGCGAAAAATGATAGGATTTTAAAAAACTCTAGCGCATTTTAAAGCTTGAGCATTCTAGTTTTTGAGTAAAAATTCGAAACTTTTTATCATCACTTAGCGAACCGTGGTAATTGAAAAAAGAAAAATGTCCCCTTAATTTTTTTTCAAAATTGTGTTGTCTATGGGCTCAAAAAAAATTCCAGATAAATTTCGAGTGAAGCATCTTAAAGCTAGTACTAATGTTACTAAATTCGTCCTACAATTTGATTTTAGTGTGATCAAAGCCTCAGATTGGTGACCCTTAATTATTTTCTAGCTGTCAGTACATCATCGATTGTATAATAACTTAAAAATATTTTTACCTATTTTATTTTTAAGTTTTTAGTGTGCTTCAATAAAAGTGCATCCAGACATAATTTCGACTCAATTGGATACTGAGAAGTCTGAAAATTTAAAAGTTTAATTCGCATCTGGACGAAGCCGGAGCGGAAACTAGTTGTCATAATATTGTATTGTCATCAAAATTATACATGTGTGCTAAGTTTCAACTCGGTTATCTAGAAATCGGTGAAAATTTAAATATGCGATACTTACATGGACGAAGCTGACCTAGTCAGCTATTTACCGTAATATATCATTGTCATCGGATCCATGTGTAAAATTTTAACTCAATCGATTAACGGAAAAACTGAAAATTTAGAAGTGCAATTCGCACCTGTACAAAGCCGGGCCAGTCACCTATTTACCGTAATATTTCATTCTCATCGGAACCATGTGAAAAATTTTAACTCAATAGAATAACAAAAAAATCTGTGAAATTTTAAAAGTGCAATTCGCACTCGAACGAAGCTAGTTACCATAATATTATTGTCATATACTCGTAGATTGCACGCCATAAATGGCAAATAACTTTTACACGGGATACGAGTGCTGCATTAAATTTTAATGTGATATATGCGTTGTTGCCGATGCCTTAATCCATAGAAACCATAATGGAGAGAAGACGTATAGTTTTAATGCACGACTTGGACTTGGACAGTGTACTGATTCATACTGAATGAATTGCTATAACACTGAATAATAATTAATGGTGACTCGACACTCATGTGAAAATAGACCTAGACTTCATTAAAAAAAATTCACATTAAATTACATCAACGAAAATTTGGCCATTTTTGTTAAATTTCCAATTGTTTATTTAATCAGTCGGATTTATTTTGTAAATATTTTACTTTTATTTTTCAATAATTTGTAAGCTACGCTCTAGGAATTTCTCAATTTATTATTATTAGTGAGACTGAGGCAAAAGGTGTGAAGTTTTTATATTAGTATAAATCATTGAAAAATTAAAACATTACATTGTGTTCAGAGATACTGATTGTTTATTTAAAAAATAAATTATTAGAAAATTTTTCATTTTAGCTGTATTTATAGTGTTTATTTTGTATAAAAATATAGTATTGAAATGTTTGTTTTTATAAAAAAATATTTAATTAATTAGATACAACCACACACTATTCCTTTGTTAAATTTTTATTACATTTTAATATGAAATAATTTGTTTATATAACAGAAAATAGAAAAATATATTCATTGCGCACTGCGACTTTTGTGCGTATCGATAATTTTCCTTTGCTTTTTTGAACAATAATGTTAAAAATAATTATTGAAAATTAAAAAACAAACTATCTTTATTTATTTCTAATATATCACAAAATTATCGATTTTTTGATATAAGTAAAACATGGAACGTTCCAACAGTTTCAAAGTAAATACAATTTCATCATAAAACATGCACTATTATGTATTATTTCTTTTTCTTTTTTGATTCTGGCTTCGTTTCTTTATTGGATTTTAATTTAATTAAAATGGAAAGCAAAACACCAATACCAAAAGTGATGGAGGCTAATTTCCACAGCCATTGGTTTTCACGTAAGTAGTCTGCGATGGCTGTCGTTAAATCATCGAAAGGAGTCTTAGGCACGGGAACTGTTTCACCCCTCACATTTTTATACCACTCTTGGGCAAATGAAACAAATGATGGCACGTCATATTTGGGTATTGTATATTTGTACATTTTTCCTTGTCTAAATAAGATGAATGTTGGCACTTCATGTATACTAAATCTACGACCAGTTTTGGCCCCTTTCGTAGCTAAAAAAATTAAACAATTTACTCTATTATATACATGTGGTTGAAAACTTATATGTTTATTAATATTCAAAATACAAAATATCAAGGGTAAAAGGGTAAAAGTTTGGCAGTTAAGATTTGCAATCATAAATTAGTTATTGAATTTAAACTGATTTCTGAGTACGTATAACCGGTATCAGAATTATTAAAAAAAATTATCAAGTTGAAATGTAAAAAAGCTAAAAGTTATGTAGACGAAAATACAATAAAACAATCATTAACATAATTCTTGTCTGAATATTGCGTATTAAGCTTAGCATCTATTAAAAATATTTATAAGTATAGTCTAAGTAGGTATTTAAGAATTATTATGAACCACTAGTGATGTAAAAGGGTAAATAACCAGCTATTTAGCAGGTTCAAGCTTTTTATCCTGAAGGTTCTGGTCCGAATAATTAATAATCATAAAACTTATTAAATATTGTATTGTTATCGGTATTTGGTAAGTGTGCAAAATTTCAGTTTAATCTAACTTTTTGAAGTGGCTGAATTTCACGTTTAAACATTCCATTACAGACAAACAAACACAGGTGAAGCTAATAAAAGCGTGTTAAAATGCAGTGATCTTACATTATTTGAAGGTTATTTGAGGGATTAGTTAAAAAAAAATTCTTTTAGTGTCAAACCCTGCGGACAAAATAATAGATATATTTGCTAATAGAATTTGATATTTAATTGCATCATCATTTCTGGCATGTTGGAAATCGCATCGCAACAGTACGATTTTTCTAATAACATTTTCTCTGGAATTCGCATGAAGTGCTAGTGCCTTAAAAACGCTCTACTTTTTCATCATATAAACGTTGGGATCCATCATTGTATGACGCCTTTTTAAAATTAGCGCAATCAGACCATTCTAAGGGTTTTACATTTTTTTCGGACGTTTTGGGATTTATTTAAAACCTGTAATTTAGCACAGTAATAAATAAAATCTGTTCCTAAAATTTGAACAAAGTCGGGCCAGACAGGAACGAATCTGCAAAATTACAAAACTAGTGTTCTCATTTAACGAATTATTAACTGTAGAGTCTATGTAATTTGGTGCATATGTTGAACTGATAAAATGCATATCAAATATTAAAAATAAGAAAAATGCTACCACGTTGCACTATAGGGGTTAAATTTTTTATTTTATACAAGAACAAATTGAAGTTTACAGTGCATCTATAAGCAAATACATTATTAATATATTGTTGGCAGGGTTCTGCAGCGTATTCCGAGTTTTTGTCTCTTTATTAAATTTGGAATCAATATTTAAAAATAAGTAGGTACCTAATTATACAAACCTTTATTAATTATAGCAGTGTTGATTCTAGTCTTAAGTTTTGCGCCCACAGCTTCCCAACGGGCCTGAAGACGTTGGCAATCGATACAATCTGTGCTGTAAAACATAACGAACCAGTCCCCTGTCGTTGCTCCACTTGATGCTTGAGTTAAATGTTCAAAGGATTCATCGGTTAATTCACGAACAATTGGTTCTTTGTTATCGATCATCGTTTGTAATAGTATCTCATCGTTTATTGGACCATCGTACAGCAATGGTACACCGTGTCGGAAGAATACTAAGGCTGGTTCCTTTGTAGGACTGTAAAGGCGAACCATCTGACTATTGAAAGCTTTTACGACCCATGCATTTAAAGAATCTACTATATCCTCTCGCAAATGTATCAGTTCGTTTTCGTAGTTTTCGCATGTTTCACATTCTTTTTTTGCTGTAAAATAAAAACCCGTGACTGCTGAATCAGCTTTTACCAACTTTTTATTTATTAGTAAAAAAATAATTAAAGATAGGAAAATTTTCTATAATATAATTGTTCTTGCTTGATTCTGGCAGTAACTATATTGATAATTTTTTATTATACTTACAAAATAAAACTATAACATATTTTTCAGTTCGAATTAAACTCAAAAGTTCATTATCATTAACAAGTTCTAATTTATTTGATCTGGTATTTTGTGCAAAAACGTTACATATCACTAAAACAATCACGCTTATTTTGAACATCATATAATAATTTTTAATAATAACTGCAATTGACTGAAAGAAATAATGTATTTTGGAATGATACAAGTGACACTTGTCAAATATCAATGTTGGTATTAGTACACAGAAAATGTCAGCAACTTTTAGTCTTTTTTCCGTTCGTATGGGTGGTGAACACTGAACAGTAAGTAAGATATTATATATCTTCGTGGTGGTAAAAATAAGGAAAAGACTGACATTTCACACAGACGAAACTGTCAAATAAATTTTTGTGTTTGGGATTTGTCATAATTATGATTCAGCTCAGCCAGTACAGATTAAGTTTCAGAAGACTTTTAATTAATTAGCCTCAGTTTGCATAACTAATAGTATTCTTAAATGTGGTAAGTATTATAAACCTTACATTTTAGGCATCTGGAATTTGTAAGGAATGCATTCTTTCAGTATATATATTTTTAACGTAAAGAAAGATTTGGTTGAGGATCAATAAATAAAAAGCTTTACCAAAGTTTTAAACTCTTCGAAATAATAGTTTTAGTATTGTCAATTATTTATTTAGCTTTTCATTAATTGTTTAATTTATAATGTAGAAATTGTTTTCCAGATTCCAAATATTGATAAACCAAGATGTTTTTTGACACACCGGACAGTTGCAGTGTTCGAACTGTAACAATGTACAGTTCGTTTACTTGTATATGCATCCCTTTAATATTAATACTACTTGTATACACGGACAATCTATATAACGTTGGCAGATACAACTGTTTGTCGGTAATATTAGCATTGGTAATTGCTGAATGCACAAAAGTGGGACTCGGTTGTTTTATTAATGATACAACACCAATTGGAGCAAAAGAATTGAAGTCTTCAAATATGAAGAAATGTTATGGAAAATTAAAGATGAAAGAAGTGTTTCGTTGTTTCAGTTCAATGATTGCAATAGCCGCGGTTTATTTTTTGTTAGCTATATTTTTCGGTGCACCAATTTTAAGCCACCATGAAGAAACACTGATGCTGTCAATTTTAATAACAACTTTGACAGTTTTCCCGGGCTGTGTTAACGTCGGAGTTGACGTTACATTGTCGTTACTAGCCGGAATGAGACCGATTCCTGGAGATATTATAACAGAAATGATACAGCGAAATATTCAATGTGCAATTTTTGGAGCTTGGCTTGGTGCTTTAGTTATTCCATTGGATTGGAATCGTCCCTGGCAAGTATGGCCAATACCATGTTGTTTAGGAGCTATTTTAGCTTATACATTGTCTCATATTATTGCATTGTTCAAATTAATGCCAAGTATTGCGCGTTTTTTTACTGGAAAAACCGGAAAATTTAATTAGTCGCTATGAATTTAGTATCAAACGGAAATTAGATTAAAAAAAATACTATTCAGCAGAAACTACGTAGGTACCTACTGTAAAAAACTTATTTATTTGCACAATTGAATCAATCTTTTCTATAATCTCACGTGTTACACAGTAAATTTTTCCGGAGATAAAAAAACTACTTGAAAAAAGTTTTTATATACATTTTACTCCAATGAAAATTTGAACATTAGGCATGTGCCTATGTATAATAATTCAACAGAATAGTTTCTCTGTAAACAAAGATTTTTATTATTATTTACATAATTCTTAGGCTAATTAATTACATTAATTACTAACCTGTAAACAAACAAAAAAACAACATTCAATGTTAATTACTCATCGTGTTTCTGTAAACTTTTAAAACTATTTAAGCAACTGGAAACTGCTTTACCGACCCGCCCTACATGTGCGGGAAATTTAAAATAGAATTAGGGAAGTATATTTCTTACACAAATATACTGCGAATAATTTTCAAAAGGTTAGATCATCACAAAGAACGAGAACGCAATTGGAAATTCAAGCCCATGTAGTGTTTTTGCCAATAGATTTTTAAGGTTCCTTAGAAACTAGGAATCCCAATACGTCCCTCTCTATCTGTGTTATTGTCTTGTAATTCTTTCATTCTTTATCTTTTGCGATGAAATTTTGTTGGCATATGCTTTTAGTTACCTTAAAGATAGACGTGAAGCGAAATTGCATAAAAAATGTTTATGGAAAGGTGGGATGGCAATTATTTTTTTCTTCACGTACCCTGGTTGATTGCTGAATAGGTCTTTAAAAATGGAATCGACATGCTAATATAACTTTTTAATGTCCCGTTATAGGAAATTTTCCAAAAAAGGGTGTTATTTGTTTCGGTTTGATTTTGAAATATCTAGTTTTCATTAGATTTCGACGTTTTGGGGCTCTAGGAAGCTGTTCTGAATATTTTTGGATTATGTGTGTAAACAAATTTTTGTCATACAGTATATAGAATCAAGCGATTGATATTTGATTTCTGACATTTGAAAGAATTTATTGAGGTTTGTCTGATTAGATTTTGATGACATCACCACCGATACCGGCATGCTGGCAGCATATATTCACATTAATTTTTCGGCAGTGTTGTCAAGCGCACCACTCACAACATAACAATTTTTAATTTTTTTATTAATTTGACAGTAAAAAAATCTAATAAGAAATGTTCTACTTGTAAAGTAAAATTATTCGAAAATCAGCGTTGACCCGAGTGGAGTCATGCCTCCTTGCCGACATGTCGCTGCCTGTAATGACACGGGACCTATATGTTGGTAAGTGAAAGGATTCTCAATTTTACGTTCACCAGTATCATCATGTCGCAAGAGTGTAAACGTCTTATGTCTGAACAACAAAGTGTCAGCTGCCCTAAACACTGGTATACGCGTGTGTGTGTGTGTGTGTGTCTTTTTCAGGGATTATTAATGGACATCTGAAAACCATGAAATTGGCCATTAGAAAAGACTGATTCAATTACAAATTTAGTCACTTTTTTGGTAATAAAATGAAACTTTGTAAAATATGTGTGAAATTTGTTATATAAATATGATGCTAGTCGAAAAATAAATTAATTACATTTTGTATAAATTAGAATGTTTTTGTCTCATTCAGTAGCCTAGAGGCGCCGAGTCTGTGGGTGCTTGGGGTCTGCAGCACCAGCGTAGGACTGGCCATATAGTCGAGGTGGCGTTTGCCTGCCGGGCCCTAGCCTGCGCGGGCCCCCCACGGACCTGGCTTGCCGCAAACCAGGCAGTAGATAGGATAGGGGATCCACGCATGCTAGATCCCAGTGTTTGCGACCTAAATGTAAACTAGATCAGATGGTTGTTCATACAGTTAGAGAGAAATGAAATAGAAAAATATCCCATCTACCATTATCCAGTCTCGGCCCCCGGGCTTGTGGGGAGCCACTCTCGGGCCTTTCCGGTTCAGTCCGACCCTGTACAGCACCTACAGAAAATAAATGGTAGGTTCGGAGCACTGAAATATAAATATACTGGAAGGGGCACTGAGCGGCGGGAAGCGAGCCGAGAGAGAGAGTAGATTTGTGGAGAGTCTGTCTTTGTCGTACAGTCAAAACCAAAAACATTTTCTCCTGTGTTCACCTTATGGTAGTGGCTCAAGGGACCCGAGACAAGTAGAATTACTATGATATTAAGGTTACATTTTTTTTTCTTAATATTCAATTAATTACTATATTTTAGAAGATGATTTGGGTGCACGAATATTTTTTTGGGAAAAAAATACATATATATCGAAATAGTTGATGCATTCGTGCCCATAACTGGCGCATTATGTGAATAAAAAAATAAAACTCGCCAACTTCGGCAAACATTTTGTTTTTTGATCTAATTCTTTGCGTTTGAAATCTTTTTTGAATCGAACTTTTTGTTCATAGATATTTTTTATCATCGTTTTGGACAGTTTCCTTTTTTGAATCGAACTTTTTGTTCATAGATATTTTTTATCATCGTTTTGGACAGTTTCTACTTTGTTACTTTTATTTAAAATCATTCAACGTTTTCAATGAACAGTCATAGGGATGAGATGAGATAGATAAGGCACTGCGAAAAAAGGAATAAATTTTTGAGATGGGGTGTAACCACGGTGTAACGCATGCGATGTGCTGTATTGTGCGCAAGCGCACAAGGAGAGAGTGAGACGGACTCTCCACAAATACTCTCTGTCTCTACCGCGTTTACCGTGCACGGGCCAGGCATGGCAGTGCCCCTTCCAGTATATTTATATTTCAGTGGTTCGGAGCATCCCTGACCACAGACCTGCAAAGTGTAGAGCCATAACGGAGTTAAAATAAAAAATACTTTCAATTTTTAATAGCTTCATTATTTTCTGTTGCTTATTACAGTAGGGGAGGGGTATAAAATGTAAATAACTTTCTGATTTCAATGAAGATTTGCAGTACCATTATCAGTGTGCAAATGCACACCAAAATCTCGCACTTCATCAGTTTTTGTGATCGAGTCATCAGATGAGTTAAAAGTCGGCGCCCCTGCACTAGCCCTTCTTTAGTCGGAGCTGCTATAACCTTATGCGTCTTTCTGTTTTCAACCGTTGTGAATCGCACTCATGCATACATTGATGAGACTGCGATAGAACTCGTGGTATATTCAATTTGAACATAAGAAGAAAACAATTCGGGTCGCAGTGCCAAACCCTGTCGACAATATAGTGTATTTGCTAATACAATCAGTGTGGCTTTACTATGTGAACTTAAGTTGGTTTTTGGGCAAAATGAAAAATTTAATTCCTTAATACACCCCTTAAAATAACATTTTTTTTCTTAATTGCAATATTATATCGAATATCTGCACCAAATTAAATACGCCTTTTAGTAAATAACTCACTATCTGTAAACTAGTGTTTTCATAAAATTTGTAAATCCGGTTCTGTGGGGCCGATTTTATTAAAATTTTAGGAGTACTTTTTAATTGCTCCTACAGGGTTAACTTTCAAACGATTCTGAGAATTTTTTCGGTATTTTTTTGACCCAAAAAACTTTTTTAACCCCTAAAACATCCTTAAAATAGCCCGATTGGTCCCATCTTAAATAGGCTTCGTGTGGTAGTAGATTAGTTTAAATCAATCAAGTCTGTCGAGAGTTATCGTGCTAACACACACATACGCAATCTTCTAATGTCCATAACTAGGGATGTAACGATTCCGATACCGATATATCGGCCGATTTAAACGGTAGGCCGATATATCGGCATCGCCGATTATACATATACAACCGATATCAAACAGATTGAAAAGCGCGCGAAACGACGCCACACGCGCGTGATATTGCCGCAGCGTCGCAGGTGGGAGAACTGCGCATGCTTAGTGACATGGTAACAGCAGATTATCTGCAAATAATTTGAAAAAAAATTTGTTGCTTAATAAAAATCTGCCAATATCACTTTCTCAAGGATGAGTCTCTGTTAAATATAGGTAAGTTTTAAGCATAACAAAGACGTACAAACGCCCGAGGTACATACTTTACTATTTATTTGATTTATTTTCTACTAAGCCATTGGTATCGATATCGCCGATTATTTACTACAATAATCGGTATCGTATCGGCAAAATTATGTGTCGTTACATCCCTATCCATAACATACTTTGCAACACACAAAGACAACCGAAACAAGTGCACGATTTATTAAGTAAAATCGAATTTATACAGTTTGTATTCTGTTTTAATATGTATAAAGAACAGTTTCGACGTATTCTGTTGTAAAAATATATATAATTTTTTTTGTCTTTCATTTAAGACAGGTCTCGAACCGATCTGATTTAAATTGACCGAATTATAAGCAGAAAATCAAAAACATCGTTTTTTTTAATTTGTTGTTTTCTGGGGGCAAATTCAAAATTTAGGCTTCGTTTAGATCAATTAGATGTCGTACCTACTAATCGAACAAAAATAAGTTTTTTAAAATTAGAGCAATTGGGCTGTACGTCAGGTACAAAAAAGCATGACACATTCATAGACAAAGCGAGTGTATATAGACGCTTCTAGCTACTACTTAGATCGCGCCTAAAAGTAAGTATCTTAAAAATAACGATTAATTATCCTTGAACTTTTCACACATAGAATAAAAATCCGTTAAATATTTAACAATAAGTCCAAATCAATCGACAACATCTTTTGTTTGGGTACTTACATATTTTGGTGTAGTAATGTTTTTATAACAAGAAGATACTTAAGTTATTTTTTTTATTTATTTGCCAATCTATACAGAGCTGTGCTCTAATAGAGATGTAATCTTCATAACTATAATGTAAAAAACAAAGAACCAGTGGTCCCAGCCTGATTGGAGAAGAGGGGGGAGTGGTTTTTAGTTGGTAGGTCCACAGTATGAGGAAATCCAACACTACCCTAATGGGTGCCTATGAAGGTTTTCCACTTCCTCCTAAAAAAATATATATATATATATATATATATATATATATATATATATATATATATATATATATATATTTCATTTCGTTTAAGCTTAGAAGCCACGGACAGGCGGAGGGACTGACAAAGTTTCAACGACAAAACGACAACAGGGCTTCGTTAAAACCTCTTAGGTACAGAACACTAAATAATACATGTATCAAAATAATACAAATTATTTTATAGCTGAAAAAAAATTGTTACGGTTTATTTGGTAGCATGGAAATCTTTAATGCATTAAAATGCAACATATACCGAAAAGAACATACCTGACAAATAAAATTTTAATGAAAAAAAAAAGAAAAAATTAGGAATTACAACATATTTTCAAAAACATTATGACCATTAACGACTAAACAGTATTCTAAAAAATTATAAAAATTATTTAAAACAGATTTACCCATCTGCGAGGTAAGCGTTTGACTTTTCCTTATTGTTAGTATGTTTCAATTCACCACTATAAATACTGTTATTTTCAGTAAACCCTATAATAAGTAAAATCAGTGGGAGACAAATTTGAAAAGCGTGGCCACTATTCAAGACCAACCTACACGTTAGGAACGTACGCCCTAAATAGTTTTAATGGGTGTCTATGTTATAAAACGAATGTATCCTCTAAACTTCATGTGTTAAAGACTAATGATATGAACAGATTGATTAAAACTGTAAAAAAAACTCATTTACCCCTTTTCACCACCCCAGAAGTGGAAGTTTAAAAACTCCTTTTTTAATGAGTGCTTGTGTTATAAAAGACATGAATTATCCAAATTTCAAGTTTCCAAGACCAAAGCTATGTAATGGAGTGCTGTAAGACTTAAAAACGAAAAATCGTGGAACTCAGTTCCACTGAATAGATTTTCGTAAAACCTATTCGATTGCATTGTTAAAAGCTTACATAAAAACGTTTACCCATCAAAATTTACCGATCTCGATTACACTAATTTATTACTTACAATTAATTGAAAAATGAGAATTTGAAGAAAAAAAATTTTGCAGTAAAGATTTCAATTGAAGAATCTCGTTAGAGATTTTTTCTGTGCTAAATTCCGCACATGAAAAATAAATGAAAAATAAATTTCCTACATTAAACGCAAAAACAGCCCATCCCTAGATCTCTAAGAGATTACTATACATTGATTTTGAGTCTTTCCCATATAACGCCGTGTAAAAAACCTTAGTTTTCAAGTTTTATATAAGCTCTTACCAAATTTTCGTATGACATATATTTACAGTAGTATACATGGTATAAGGCACTGTAAGAAGTGAGATGCATAGCCGAGTGGTCTAGCGCACGTACTTTGATTCACACCTTGGATGACAGGGTTCGGATCCCAGGACCGACGTGTGTGGATTACCCTTTTTAATTGTTTTGTTTTTTACATGATATTTATTTAAATTATTTTACAATTTTCTTTTATATAATAAAAATAAATTATTTTCTTGTTAGTGTATTTGCCATATGGCAACATACACTATTGGCGTTGGTCGGATGGCGGGACCTAGGGGTCGGACCAAAATTTCTCGACGTTTCATAACCTCCTAAACACTTTGGCACCATTTTTGAAAATGTTTATATATATATATATATATATATATATATATATTTATATACGTATACAGGGTGTCTCACCGAACGTTGGCTAGCATGGGTAACTTTGTTATTAGTGGAGATAGAAAGTCAGTTAAATGGGCAAAGTAGTGCAGAAAATTGGGCTCATTAACATCCCGTCGAAAAAACAATTGCATTTTGACACCCTATGAATTTATTCAGAAAATAGTGAAAATTGCCATTTATGAAAACTGGCCATAACTTTTTTATTTATGAAGATTTTTGAAAATTTCATTAACCATTTTTTGATAACTTTTTAAGGTCTTCTCAGTGGCGTAGGTTTAATTTTTTTATTTCCACTACATAATGAGATATTGACATGAACTTTGGTTTTTCTTATGGACGGCATTTTTGATTTTCAGATATTCGAATTCTACTTATTTTTCTGAATATTTTGATATAGCATATCCTATATCTAAACTAATCAGAAGCTACAAAACTGACAAAAATAGCTTTTTGGCGTTATCAAAGTGTGCCGTGTAAAACGAAATTTGTTGAAACAAATACATATCGACAGGTTAACAATCTGTCGAGCGATCGCTACAGTTTTGCTTATTCATTTTGTTTGATTTACTCTCTAAGATGGCTCAAGCATTCTCAAATTTGGAGAAACAGGCTATTTTTACGCATACATTGAGCGTAACAAAAATACCACGTGGGCTCAAGCACAATACTTGAACCTTTATCCAGAAAGGCGACGGCCTTATTCAATAACTTTTAGGAACTAAAATAGAAATTTAAAGGTATACGGTTCATTTTCAAAGAAAAAAGGCAACATTCAACACTGTGAAGAAGAATTAGGTTTAGCAAACGTTAAAATTAATGGAGAAAAGTTCCTAAAAGTTATTGAATAAGGCTGTCGCCTTTCTGGATAAAGGTTCAAGTATTGTGCTTGAGCCCACGTGGTATTTTTGTTACACTCAATGTATGCGCAAAAATAGCCTGTTTCTCCAAATTTGAGAATGCTTGACCAATCTTAGAGAGTAAATCAAACAAAATGAATTAGCAAAACTGTAGCGATCGCTCGACAGATTGTTAACCTGTCGTTATGTATTTGTTTCAACAAATTTCGTTTTACGCGGCACATTTTGATAACGCCAAAAAGCTATTTTTGTCAGTTTTGTAGCTTCTGATTGGTTTAGATATAAGATATGCTATATCAAATTATTCAGAAAAATAAGTAGAATTCAAATATCTGAAAATCAAAAATGCCGTCCATAAGAAAAACCAAAGTTCATATCAATATCTCATTATGTAGTGGAAATAAAAAAATTAAACCTACGCCACTGAAAAGACCTTAAAAAGTTATCAAAAAATGGTTAATGAAATTTTCAAATATCTTCATAAATAAAAAAGTTATGGCCAGTTTTCATAAATGGCAATTTTCACTATTTTCTGAATAAATTCATAGGGTGTCAAAATTCAATTGTTTTTTCGACGGGATGTTAATGAGCCCAATTTTCTGCACTACTTTGCCCATTTAACCGACTTTCTATCTCCACTAATAACAAAGTTACCCATGTTAGCCAACGTTCGGTGAGACACCCTGTATATATATATATATATATATATATATATATATATATATATATATATATATATATATATATATGTGTGCGGGCAATAACTTTCGAAAGAATTAATTGATTTTAACGAAATTTGGCCCACGTGTTGAAATCCATCACCGCAAGAAGCCTATTTAAAATGGGCGTGATCGGGGCATTTTAAGGGTAGTTTTTAGGGGTTGAAAAATGTTTTTGGGCCACAAAATACCGAAAAAATTCTCAGAATCGTTTCAAAATTGACATTTAACCCTTTAGTAGTAATTAAAAAGTGTCCCTAAAATTTTAATAAAATTAGCCAGACAGGACCGGACTTACAAATTTTTTGAAAACACTAATTTGCAGATAGTGAGTTATTTATTGAAGGGTGTCTTTAATTCGGTGTAGACGTTAGATTGATAATAATATTACAATTAAGAAAAAAAATGTTATTTTAAGGGGTGTATTAAGGGGTTAAATTTTTTATTTTGCCCAAAAACGAACTTAATTTCACATAATAAAAGTATAAAACCACACTCCCCTATACAAACAAATACACTATATTGTCGGCAGGGTTTTGGCACTGCGACCCGGGTTTTTTTAGTAATTAGTGGTGACAAAAGTCTCGCAAATATCAACTTTTGAATGTGACATTTGTCAAGAAAAGTTTCGTCATAAATGTAGTTTGGTACGGCATACGAAAACCCATAATATCAATACAAGTGGTACTCATTTTTGGGGGGTTATATTGCGTTTTGGGGGTTCTATATTGCATTTTGGGGGTTTTATATTGCATTTTGAGGGTTTTATATTGCATTATGAGGGTTTTATAGTGCATTTTGGGGGTTTTATATTGCAATTTGGGGGGTTTTGTATTGCGTTTTAGGGGTTTTGTATTGCGTTTGGGGGCTTGATATTGCATTTTGGGGGTTTGATATTGCATTTTGGGGGTTTTATATTACATTTTAGTGGTTTTATATTGCATTTTGGGGGTTTTAGATGCATTTTGGGGGTTTTATATTGCATTTTGGGGGTTTTATATTGCATTTTGGGGTTTTTAATTGCATTTTGGGGGTTTTATATTGCATTTTGGGGGTTTTATATTGCGTTTTGGGGGTTTTGTATTGCGTTTAGGGGTTTTTCATATATACAGAACATATATTTTCAAAATTGTTGTGTTTAATTATTTTTTTATATCGTATAATTTATATAAAAGATCAAACCGTTGAGAAAAGAAAATGGCCTCTTAATTCTAAGAACGCACATATTTTTATTTTGGAGGAAAAATAGAAAAAAGCCTTAGACTTTTGAAAAAGACGTGAAATCTTAAAAAAAACTTCGGAGAAGGAAAAATTGGTTCTGTGCTAAATTCAAAGACTTGCGGTGACTCGCTCTCAAGATTACGACTTAAACAAAAAAAAAATACAGAATTTCGAGGCAGGCAAGAAATTCAAATCAAGCCTGGAAATTCTGTGCCTAAGATGTAGAAAAAAAAATTAATTCCGAGGCAGACGAGGAATTGAAATCCAACCTCGAAATTCTGTGCTCATAAACCTTCAAGAGCAAGAGCAAAAAAAAAATGCACAGATGGCGTTTTTTTAGTGGTAGCTTGACAAATAAATATAGAGCTGGGCAGACGCCATCTGTGCACTTTTTTTTGCTCTTGCTCTTGAAGGTTTATGAGCACAGAATTTCGAGGTTGGATTTCAATTCCTCGTCTGCCTCGGAATTAATTTTTTTTCTACATCTTAGACACAGAATTTCCAGGCTTGATTTGAATTTCTTGCCTGCCTCGAAATTCTGTATTTTTTTTTTGTTTAAGTCGTAATCTTGTAGGGACTATAAACCGATTTATGCATGTCAACATATTTGAAAAAAAAATTTCGTAGCCACCCAACAGAAACAATGTTTTTAAGATAGTACTTTTCCAATAACAATTGAAAAACAACGCGGAGAGCTCTAATAAGAAGAGCAGTCAGGAAATCTTAAATACCTGTGTACGGATAATAGATCTATCCAATGTAAAAACTTGAAAGTGGTTATCCGAAAAAAACATTTTTTAGAGATCTTATTTTTTTAACTTCCCGCTAAGACAATTGAAAATTTTCAACAATTGGGGAGTTATTGGTTTCACCCAGATTTTCGAAATTTGAGATTTTTTTCAGATCTTGACATTTTGAGATCATAGGAAGCTATTCCGATGATTTTTAAAATGAAGTCCGTATGTCTCTGTATGTGTGTGTGTGTGTGTGTATGTAAACCTCTCATAACTTTTGAACGGGTGGACCGATCGAAACGCGGATTACGGCATCTGAAAGGAACATGTTGAACTTAGATTTTCTGAAAATTGGAACTGATTCGGCCACGTAGATTTTGAAAAATCTCAAAAATAAAGCTTTTTGGAAAGCAGTTTTTTAGTGTATTTGCCATATGGCAACATACACTATTGGCATCGGTCGGATGGCGGGACCTACGGATCGGACCAAAATTTCTCGACGTTTCATAACCTTCTAAACACTTTGGCACCATTTTCAAAAATGTTTATATATATATACATATATATATATATATATATATATATATATATATATATATATATATATATACATATATATATATATAAACATTTTATTATATATATATATATATATATATATATATATATTTATATATATATATATATATATATAAACATTTTATAATATATATATATATATAAGCTGGAATATATATATATATATATATATATACAGGGTGTCTCACCGAACGTTGGCTAACATGGGTAACTTTGTTATTAGTGGAGATAGAAAGTCGGTTAAATGGGCAAAGTAGTGCAGAAAATTGGGCTCATTAACATCCCGTCGAAAAAACAATTGAATTTTGACACCCTATGAATTTATTCAGAAAATAGTGAAAATTGCCATTTATGAAAACTGGCCATAACTTTTTTATTTATGAAGATATTTGAAAATTTTATTAACCATTTTTTGATAACTTTTTAAGGTCTTTCCAGTGGCGTAGGTTTTATTTTTTTATTTCCACTACATAATGAGATATTGACATGAACTTTGGTTTTTCTTATGGACGGCATTTTTGATTTTCAGATATTCGAATTCTACTTATTTTTCTGAATAATTTGACATAGCATATCCTATATCTAAACCAATCAGAAGCTACAAAACTGACAAAAATAGCTTTTTGGCGTTATCAAAGTGTGCCGTGTAAAACAAAATTTGTTGAAACAAATACATATCGACAGGTTAACAATCTGTCGAGCGATCGCTACAGTTTTGCTAATTCATTTTGTTTGATTTACTCTCTAAGATGGCTCAAGCATTCCAAAATTTGGAGAAACAGGCTATTTTCGCGCATACATTCTGCGTAACAAAAATACCACGTGGGCTCAAGCAGAATACTTGAATCTTTATCCAGAAAGGCGACAACCTTATTCAATAACTTTTAGGAACTTAAATAGAAATTTAAAGGTATATGGTTGATTTTCAAAGAAAAAAGATAACATTCAACACTGTGAAGAAGAATTAGTTTTAGCAAACGTTGAAATTAATGGAGAAAAGCTCCTAAAAGTTATTGAATAAGGCTGTCGCCTTTCTGGATAAAGGTTCAAGTATTCTGCTTGAGCCCACGTGGTATTTTTGTTACGCTGAATGTATGCGCAAAAATAGCCTGTTTCTCCAAATTTGAGAATGCTTGAGCCATCTTAGAGAGTAAATCAAACAAAATGAATTAGCAAAACTGTAGCGATCGCTCGACAGATTGTTAACCTGTCGATATGTATTTGTTTCAACAAATTTCGTTTTACACGGCACACTTTGATAACGCCAAAAAGCTATTTTTGTCAGTTTTGTAGCTTCTGATTGGTTTAGATATAGGATATGCTATGTCAAATTATTCAGAAAAATAAGTAGAATTCGAATATCTAAAAATCAAAAATGCCGTCCATAAGAAAAACCAAAGTTTATGTCAATATCTTATTATGTAGTAAAAATAAAAAAATTAAACCTACGCCACTGAAAAGACCTTAAAAAGTTATCAAAAAATAGTTAATGAAATTTTCAAATATCTTCATAAATAAAAAAGTTATGGCCAGTTTTCATAAATGGCAATTTTCACTATTTTCTGAATAAATTCATAGGGTGTCAAAATTCAATTGTTTTTTCGACGGGATGTTAATGAGCCCAATTTTCTGCACTACTTTGCCCATTTAACCGACTTTCTATCTCCACTAATAACAAAGTTACCCATGTTAGCCAACGTTCGGTGAGACACCCTGTATATATATATATTTATATATATATATATATATATTTATATATATATATATATATTTATATATATATATATATATATATATATATATATATATATATATATATATATATATATATACAGGGTGTCTCACCGAACGTTGGTTAACATGGGTAACTTTGTTAATAGTGGAGTGCAGAAAATTGGGCTCATTAACATACCGTCGAAAAAACAATTGAATTTTAACACCCTATGAATTTATTCAGAAAATAGTGAAAATTGCCATTTATGAAAACTGGCCATAACTTTTTTATTTATGAAGATATTTGAAAATTTCATTAACCATTTTTTGATAACTTTTTAAGGTCTTTTCAGTGGCGTATGTTTAATTTTTTTATGTCCACTACATAATGAGATATTGACATGAACTTTGGTTTTTCTTATGGACGGCATTTTTCATTTTCAGATATTCGAATTCTACTTATTTTTCTGAATAATTTGACGTAGCATATCTTATATTTAAACCAATCAGAAGCTACAAAACTGACAAAAATAGCTTTTTGGCGTTATCAAAGTGTGCCGTGTAAAACGAAATTTGTTGAAACAAATACATATCGACAGGTTAACAATCTGTCGAGCGATCGCTACAGTTTTGCTAATTCATTTTGTTTGATTTACTCTCTAAGATGGCTCAAGCATTCTCAAATTTAGAGAAACAGGCTATTTTTGCGCATACATTCAGCGTAACAAAAATACCACGTGGGCTCAAGCACAATACTTGAACCTTTATCCAGAAAGGCGACAGCCTTATTCAATAACTAATATATATATATATATATATATATATATATATATATATATATATATATATATATATATATATATGTATATATATATATATATATATGTATATATATGTGTGTGTGTGTGTGTGTGTGTGTGTGTGTGTGTGTGTGTGTGTGCGGGCAATAACTTTCGAAAGAGTTAATCGATTTCAACGAAATTTGGACCACGTGTTGAAATCCATCACCGCAAAAAGCCTATTTAAAATGGACCTAATCGGGTCATTTTAAGGGTAGTTTTTAGGGGTTGAAAAATGTTTTTGGGTCTAAAAATACCGAAATAATTCTCCGAATCGTTTCAAAATTGAAATTTAACCCTCTGGTAGTAATTAAAAAGTGTCCCTAAAATTTTAATAAAATCGGCCCGACAGGACCGGATTTATAAATTTTATGAAAACATTAGTTTACAGATAGTGAATTATTTACTGAAAGGTGTATATAGGTAACTTGGTATAGAGGTTCGATTGATAATAATATTGCAATTAAGAAAATAAATGTTATTTTAAGGGGTGTATTAAGGAGTCAAGTTTTTTATTTTGCTTAAAAAAACTAAAGTTCGCATAATAAAGCCAAACTGCCTGTATTAGCAAATACACTATATTGTCGGCAGGGTTTTGGCACTGCGACCCGGGTTTTTTTAAATATTTTGAAATATTTTCGAAACTACCTTACCGATTAATTCTAAAATCTAATCAGCTCTATTCCTCATAAAACAACGTCAATCGGCGTAAACCGCATCAAAATCGGTTAATCGGTTCGAGAGATATCGTCGGAGAAAAATTCTGAAAAAAAAGTTTTTTCAAAATAACTTTTCAAATTTTTGTTTGATTGATTTTTTAGTACTTAATAAGTTATTTTTTTGTGCTTGAAAAACTGCGTCGATTGCCGCAACCGGCACCTCAATCACTTGATTCGTTCAAGAGATATCGTTGACAAAAAATTTCCAAAAAAGTGTTTTTTCAATATATCTTTCCAAATCTTTGTCAAAATTTTATAATGGTATATAGTTTCATATTTTCGGAAACATTTTGATTATAAAAAAATCAGATGTTCTTTTGTTCCGAAGATCAGTCAAAAAGAAATTAGGTAGCTGACAAGCATGCTTTTATTAGTGTATTTGCCATATGGCAACATACACTATTGGCGTCGGTCGGATGGCGGGACCTAGGGGTCGGACCAAAATTTCTCGACGTTTCATAACCTCCTAAACACTTTGGCACCATTTTTAAAAATGTTTATATATATATGTATATATATATATATATATATATATATATATATATATATATATATATATATTTATATATATATATATATGTGTGTACGCGCGATAACTTTCGAAAGAGTTAATTGATTTCAACGAAATTTGGGCCACGTGTTGAAATCCATCACCGCAAGAAGCCTATTTAAAATGGGCCTAATCGGGCTATTTTAAGGGTAGTTTTTAGGGGTTGAAAACTGTTTTTGGGCCCCAAAATACCGAAAAAATTCTCCGAATCGTTTCAAAATTGAAATTTAACCCTTTGGTAGTGATTAAAAAGTGTCCCCACAATTTTAATAAAATCGGCCCGACAGGACCGGATTTACAAATTTTATGAAAACACTAGTTTGCAGATAGTGATTTATTTATCGAAGGGTGTATTTAATTCGGTGTAGACGTTAGATTGATAATAATATTACAATTAAGAAAAAAATGTTATTTTAAGGGGTGTATTAAGGGGTTAAATTTTTTATTTTGCCCAAAAACAAACCTAATTTCACATAATAAAAGTATAAAACCACACGGCCCTATACAAGCAAATACACTATATTGTCGGCAGGGTTTTGGCACTGCGACCCGGGTTTTTTTAATTTTTACGTTAAATCATATTATGCAACCATGGAAACAAATACAATAGCCGTAAACCAAATAGCTTTTAACAAACACCGTAGGGGTAAGCCACATCTCAATAGATCGGAAACAGCGGGAAGTTCCAGGAATGGCCTGCAGGGTCAACCGTTTTTCAGATTTTTTATCTACTTTCAGATTTTCGAAATTTTTCAATTGAATTTGGTAGCTTAAAAATATATTTATAATATATCAAGAGAATTTAAATTTAATGAAGACAATTCTTACTACAGAACTTTGCGTCAAGGGTTTTCGTTTTCGAAGACGGAGAGCACTGTAGGTACTTTTGATAAAAATTGAACTGTATCTGTGATTGTTTATGAACAAATGTATTTTGGCTCATCAAAATACTTGGATGTCATCTAATCAGTAAGAAAAGAAAAAAGTTTTAGATAAGCTGTCACACCTGTCATTTCAAAACTATAATTTATTAAATCGTAGGTGAAATGTTAAGACGTAGGTACTAAAAAAATGAAAAGTATTTATAATGATCTTTGATAGTAAATTTAATATTGATTTTCTGATTCTGTTTTTTTTTGTCATAAGATAATCACCAGTTATTATGTCTCTGATAGGATAAATAACAGCATTTTTAATCTATGTCTTTAATATTTTGTCTAAAACCATTATCCATTTTATATAGTACCTACTTACAGCCGATACCGCGACTTTGCACGCGATTGAGATGAAACAATATTCTATAGTTTTTTCTCCGCGACGCGACGGTTAAATTTAGCTAATATAACATAATGTTTAAAACTTGTATATTCTTTTCAGTTTATTTAAAACTTAGAAAAACTCCTGTTCTCTGAGAAAACTTCGCTTCATATTGTCGAGTTTATGGTTCCAATTCGCTCGGCAGCGACTCCACCGTATTATAAATTTTTACTGTTGAGCAGGGCTATCGCCCAGCTTGACACGCCGTACATACTGATGTTTATTTAAAACCTATTTTTATTAGTGTATTTGCCATACGCTACTGATGTCGGTTGGATGACGGGAGCTAATCGGAATGTATGCGCAAAAATACTCTGTTTCTCCAAATTTGAGAATGCTTGAGCCATCTTAGAGAGTAAATCAAACAAAATGAATTAGCAAAACAGTAGCGATCGCTCGACAGATTGTTAACCTGTCGATATGTATTTGTTTCAACAAATTTTGTTTTACACGACACACTCTGATCGGTATGGATAACGTCAAAAAGATATTTTGGTCAGTTTTGTAGCTTCTGATTGGTTTAGATATAGGATATGTTATGTCAAATTATTCAGAAAAATGAGCAGAATTTGAATATCTGAAAATAAAAAATGCCGTCCATAAGAAAAACCAAAGTTCATGTCAATATCTCATAATATAGTGGAAATAAAAAACTAAACCTACGCCACTGAAAAGTTCTTAAAAAGTTATCAAAGAATGTTTAATGAAATTTTCAAATATCTTCATAAATAAAAAAGTTATGGCCAGTTTTCATAAATGGCAATTTTCACTATTTTCTGAATAAATTCATAGAGTGTCAAAATTCAATTGTTTTTTCGACGGGACGTTAATAACCCCAATTTTCTGCACTATTTTGCCCATTCAACCGACTTTCTATCTCCACTAATAACAAAGTTACCCATGTTAGCCAACGTCGGTTGAGACACCCTGTATATATATATATATATATATATATATATATATATATATATATATATATATACACAAGCCCTGATGATACGTAAAAAGTATTTTCCAAACTTCTGGACAAAAAAAAAACCAACATACACATACATTTTAATTACCACGAATAATTAGCGGCAAAACAGCGATAAATTAAATTCTCCCTTCTTCAGTTTTAGATTATGTAGTATGATACGTAGTATATGAAGTTAGCGAAACATCAATTTTTTTAACTTTCCGTTACAAAAATTGAAAATTTTAAAAAATTGGGAAGTTATTGGTTTCACCTCGATATTCAGAATTTGAGTTTTCGTCAGATCTCGACGATTTGAGGTCCTAGGAAGCTATTCTAAACATTTCCACAAAGATGTCCGTATGTCTGTATGAATGTGTGTTTGGGTGTGTATGTGTGTGTGTGTGTATGTAAACCTCTCATAACTTTTGAACGGGTGGACCGATCGAAATGCGGATTACGGCATCTGAAAGGGTCTTGCTGAACTTATGTTATATTTTCTGAAAATTTGAACTGATTCGGCCACGTAGATTTTGAAAAATGTCAAAAATAAAGCTTTTTGGAAAACAGTTTTTTTGAAATATTTTGCAATATTCTCAATATTGTTCACGTCCATTATAATTAATAAGTTTTTTTTATTTTTTAACGGGAAATTGGACAAATCAAATTTAATATAGTTAAACTAAATTAAAAAATTTGCGACGTCGCAAATTTTTAAATTTAGTTTAACTATATTAAATTTGATTTGGCCAATTTCCCGTTAAAAAATAAAAAAAACTTATTTTGCAATATCTTCGAAACTACTGTACCGATTAACCCCAAAATCTAATCAGCTCTATTCCTCATGAAACAACTTCGTTCGCCGCAAGCATGCTTTGATTAATTTTTACGTTAAACCATATTATGTAACCATGGAAACACAAATACCAAATATCATATTTGTTACTAGTCGTTACCCGCGTCACTGCGCGCAGTAACAGAAATTTTATTTTATTTATTATTGTAATATTTTTTTGTGTAATAAAACAGATTATTTTATTAAGAACAAAAATATATATATTTATTTAAATAAAAGAACGATTTTTTTAACAGTAAATTTTTGACTTATTCTAGAAACGTCTAATGATGGAATGGTATTCATTCTCAACAAAATTATTAGCATTATACGTCTGATGTAACCGATAAGTTACGTAATATTAACAAAATACAAAATTATTCAAAAATCTATTTTAGATATACCTACTACAATTATATATGGTGGTGTTGATCCAATAGAAGAATGTCACAGTAAAGGAAGATTTGGAATTGTAGTTAATTATTTTACTACAATTTACCAAAACATAATGATTTGGTGTTTTCATACTTAGAACTCTTGGTAAAAATGTTCTAATTTTTCTTTTCTTATATACATGTTCATAGGCCCTGATGATGAGAATATAATTTTCGAAACGTTGGCCATTAGCGAAAAATTGGTAAAGCTTATTTATTTATTGATCCTCAAACCAAATCTTCCTTTACTGTGACTACAATTATAATATTTCAAATGTCAATATTTATGAAGCTGGAATATATATATATATATATATATATATATATATATATATATATATATATATATATATATATATATATATATATACAGTGTGTTCATTTCAAAAGTATCCACCCTTAATAATTCCTGACCTGATGTGATTATTGTTTTGAGTGAAAACACGTCGATTTAGATATCAAGGGGGAAGTTCAAAAATGGAACCTAAAGAATTTTAGGTTTCATCCCCTAGCCCCCAGCCACCCCCGCTTTGAAATTTCAAATTGCACCCCCTACTTTGTGATGCATCATTTGAAAGGGCATAAAATTCTCTATTCAACCATGGTAAAAAAAATGAAATCGATCGATTGGTTCTTAAGATAGACTACACAGAAGATGGAAGGTATGAAATCAATTATTATTAGCAAAACATTGCGGATTGGATACACTATTGAATTCAACAAACATTTTGAAACACTTATTATTATTTATTTTAAATTACAGTCATAAGAAATTATTTTATGACATGTTCGAAATGGCCACCATTATTTGCTAGACAAAAATACATTCTGTTGTGGAACTCTTCACAAACTTTGACGAATGTTTCGTGGGTAATTTGTCTAAATTCTTGCGTAATTCTGTATCTGAGCTCTTCGATACTGGCGGGAGGAGTTTTGTAAACTTTAGTCTTCAAGTAACCCCAGAGAAAATAGTCGAGAGGTGTTAAGTCTGGGGATCTTGCAGGCCATTCCCTAGCACCCCTCCTGCCAATCTATTTCCCAGCAAATCGTTGGTCCAGCCAATTTCGAACAGGTACAGCGTAATGTGGAGGAGCTCCATCTTGTTGGAAATGCAAGTTTTCCTCACTGAGTACCATGTTTCCAACTTCATCCACTTGGTTCTCCAAAGATTGTGTTATTAATGGATCTATTACATTTTCCAGCATATCAAGGTACATTTCTCCATTCAAGTTCTCTTCAATGAAAATGGGACCAATGATTTCGGTTCCAAGAATACCAGCCCATACATTAATTTTTTGAGGAAACTAAGTATGATCTTCGCGGAACAGGTGCGGGTTTTCATTATCCCAGTACCTACAATTATGCCTGTTAACAAGCCCGTTAAGAAAAAAAGTGCACTCATCGCTGAAACAGACGTTAAAGATGAAACTAGGATTTCCAATGATTACTTCGGACATTTGTTCGCAAAATTCAATTCTTCGATCATAATCGTCTTCACTGAGTTGCTGATGAATTTGAATTTTGTAAGGAAAGAACTTGTTCGTTTTCAATACTTTATGCACGGAACCAATGGAAACATTGGTGACGTTGGAGACTTTTCTGATAGACATTGTAGGATCAGCGGCGAAGTGACCGAGAACTTCAACTTGTGTCGGTTCATCCAAAATTCTTGGCCGAGTATTCTGTTTGTTGCAAATCGAGCCTGTTTCTTCAAATTTTTGAACAAGTTTCATCACATAGCGATGCGTCACATTTTTGTCTGGATGTCGTGCGTTGAAAACTCGAGCAGTTTCTCGAGCGCAACCATTTTGAGCTCCGTAAGCAAAAATTATTTCGATTCTTTCTTCTAAAGAGTACACCATTTTTAGAAACGTTCTTCTTTCTTATTCGACACTTTTCCGCAACAAATACTACTTTTAACAAGATAACACTCGACAAAAGAAGTAAAGAAAACCTTACTGATGTTTGACAGAAATTGTTGCATTTGTTTTTCCATGGCCGCCTTCGAAAATGACAAAAATCGCATCCCATGGCTCGAGACTGTGTTTTTTCCATGATGCGACGTATGCAACATTCGTCAAAGTTCGTGAAGAGTTCCAAAACAGAATGTATTTTTGTCTAGCAAATAATGGTGACCATTTCGAACATGTCATAAAATAATTTCTTATGACTGTAATTTAAAATAAATAATAATAAGTGTTTCAAAATGTTTGTTGAATTCAATAGTGTATCCAATCCGCAATGTTTTGCTAATAATAATTGATTTCATACCTTCCATCTTCTGTGTAGTCTATCTTAAGAACCAATCGATCGATTTCATTTTTTTTACCATGGTTGAGTAGAGAATTTTATGCCCTTTCAAATGATGCATCACAAGGTAGGGGGTGCAATTTGAAATTTTAAAGTGGGGGTGGCTGGGGGCTAGGGGATGAAACCTAAAATTCTCTAGGTTCCATTTTTGAACTTCCCCCGCGATATCTAAATTGACGTGTTTTCACTCAAAACAATAATCACATCAGGTCAGGAGTTATTAAGGGTGGATACTTTTGAAATGAACACACTGTATATATATATATATATATATATATATATATATATATATATATATATATATATATATATATATATATATATATATATATATATATATATATACATATATCTATAAACATTTTTGAAAATGCTGCCAAAGTGTTTTGGAGGTTATGAAACGTCGAGAAATTTTGGTCCGACCCGTAGGTCCCGCAATCCGCCGATGCCAATAGTGTATGTTGCTATATGGCAAATACACTAAAAAACTGCTTTCCAAAAAGCTTTATTTATTTATTTATATATATATGTATATGTATATGTATATGTATATATATATATATATATATATGTATATATATATATATATATATATATATATATATATATATATATATATATATATATATGTGTGTGTGTGTGTGTGTGTACGGGCAATAACTTTCGAAAGAGTTAATTGATTTTAACGAAATTTGGCCCACGTATTGAAATCCATCCCTGCCAGAAGCCTATTTAAAATGGGCGTAATCGGACCATTTTAAGGGTAGTTTTTAGGGGTTGAAAAATGTTTTTGGGCCCCAAAATACCGAAAAAATTCTCAGAACCGTTTCAAAATTGACATTTAACCCGTTAGTAGCAATTAAAAAGTGTCCCTAAAATTTTAATAAAATCGGCCCAATAGGACCGGACTTACACATGTTTTGAAAACACTAATTTGTAGATAATGACTTATTTATTGAAGGGTTGTGACGTACTGTTCTTTGATGTGTGTGGAAGCGTGAAAACGGTTAAAAGAACGAGTCACAAAATTTATTAATTTAATTAGATTAATTAAATGTTTTTTTTTTATTTATTTTATTTAAAATGTTATTTAGAAATTTTATATTTGATTTTATGTTTTAATTTTGATACTTAAATGAATCACGTTTTATAGCTATTATGCAATTCGATATTTTATTTCAATATTGACATAATATTTTATAATATTAACATTTACGAAACTTAATAAATTTTACAATATAAAAATTTTGATTTTAAATAAATAATTATTCTTTTATAATTTTAGATTTTGTCGGTCAGTCTTTTAGTTTTAAATTTTTGAATTTTAATACGGCGATGATTGTTTGGTATAAATATTAATTATAACTTTAGCGTAGAAATTATACTTATTCAGAAGTATTTGTATAGATGACAGATCTTAACAAAATTACTTTGAATATTAGTTTTATTTTATGAATTGTTAATAGTTATTTGAGCTGATGGCAGAGACTGACTGACGCAAAAAAAAATATGATTTGAAAAGACAAATTTTATGTAGCAATGCCAGTTTATTACGTCAATTTTTGAACTTTATATAATAAGGGCAAACTAAAATAAAATGATTGAATAAAAAAAAGGTACTGTACGTGAAACAAAACTTGGCATTGTTACAGGGTGTATTAAATTCGGTGTAGACGTTAGATTGATAATAATATTGCAATTAAGAAAAAAAAATGTTATTTTAAGGGGTGTATTAAGGAGTCAAATTTTTAATTTTGCCCAAAAACCAACTGCGACCCGGGTTTTTTTTTATTTCTAGAGCCGTTTATTATCTCATACGCGACACAAGCATACATGAAAATTCGGAGAAAAACTTGCTGTAAATTGGATAACAATGGAAAGAGTTTGGTTAAGTTTTTAAAATATATGTAGTTCGAACAATTATGCACAATTTCATTAATATTCAATATTTTGAATATAGCTAATGATATCTACGACGAATGTACTACTGACGCGCGGAAAATCTGGGGAAAATTGCTCTAGAAATGAAAATATTAAACTTGGAACGCTAAAAAATTCAAAACCGTTAGGTCTATATGTCTGTAATAAGTATACACAATTTGAATTATTAATTATTTGTAAAACGGCAAATATACGTGAGGCGAACGGTGAACGTAAAAATTCAGAGGTAAACTAGTAAAATGAAAATCTTTGAAATAACTGATTCAATGAAAAAATGTCTAGGAACTTTTTTTGTGTAGAATTTTGTATAAAAACTACATTTTCTCTCCTAACTATTTCACCGAAAAATTTCCAAACAGCATGACTAATAAAAGTTTAAATAATATACATAATATGTACCTAAATAAAAAAAAAACTTCGTAGTTATTAAGAAAAACAAGTTCGAAGGTTAGCGTTCATATGGTATAAATGCAATGTTTGTAAGTATTTTTATGTAAACAGCAATCGTGAATTAAATATACAGGATATTCCATAAGTACTGCGAAAGATTTGAAGGGATTATTCTAAGACCAAAAGTTCCGTTATGTTTGTTAACATTAATGAATAATACACAATTTAGAATTTAGAAAAATATCTTTATTAATTTTTGTAGTACCTACATTAGAACCTCTATAAGTTAAAATTTTTTTTAATTCCCTTCCCCTGAAAGCATAAAACCTCCATTACTTAAATCACAAAACCTCGGTAACTTAAACAAATATTCTGAACATCGTCCTCGATAACTTAAAATAATATTTTGGTGGCCTCCATAAGTTAAAGTATTATCAAATGATGTTAACGACGAATTTTTTCTTCTTTACATAATATAGAAAACATAATTGATGTAGAAAATCAAAATTGCATGAAACAAAAAAAATACTGATTTCTTTGTTTAAATAATCGGTTGGTTAAATAAATAAATAATTGATTCTAAATGAATAAATGAATAGATAAAAAATTTATGTCACCTCTATTGAACTAAATACGTCTCTATAAAATCAACAAACCTCGGTTTAAAGTTAAAGATTTTACTGTGACAACCTCTCTAACTTCGACTCTCGATAAGTAAAACACTCGATAACTTAAATTTTTTAACGTTTCCCTTGAATTTTAACTTATCTACTGTAGTTGCAATTATAGCAGTTAAATAAGAAGTGATAATTTTATTTTGTTTTATACAAAAGAATGCTGAAATAATTTCTATTATCTAATAACAAAAGTATCGGTTGCATAATTTGTTCAATGTTTAACCCATTTATGCCTAACGGGTCAAAAACGACCCACCGCCTTAAATATATGTAACAACTTATACACATATGTTTTTGATAAACTCTGTAGTACAATTTACCATTCAAGGTACATATCACACTGTGGTAAAATTAGAACTGTCATTAGAGACGCTATTCTTACTTATTCGTGTTAAATTTGTGAGGACAAATACTGTTGTATGACATGGAAAAGAAGTCTTATTGGTAAGTTGCTTATTTTTTGTCTATGACATATTTATTTAGGAAGACGTATTGCTCTAACCTTAAAGTTTGTGGTGATGTCATATTTGTGAGGTTAGGTTTATTTTGTTACAATACAAACACACTCGAATTTGGTAGGGTCGTTAAAGACCCGTTGGGCATATATGTGACACATTTTTCTTTTATCTAGGACGAAGCCACTGACGACAGCAGAGTTGCACGAAGAAATAGAGCAGCTTGACAAATATGATGATATTCCAGATACTGTATATATAACTCCCCCAGATGATAATGGATTAGAAAGTGGGGAAGACTCTGGTGATGAAGACTGTAATGATCCCAATAAGCTAAATCCTAAGCAGCTTCAATCTCAAGCAGAAACCAACCGCAATGATGATAGCAGCGACAGTGAAAGCAGTCAAAACAAGAAAAGTTGTAACACGAAACAACAGAAAAAGAATGTAAAAATACGACACTGGGCAAAGGGTGATCTAAACGGAAGCACGACATCGTAATCAAGTAGTGAAAAATTACCAGTGCTGACTTTAGGTGATGAAAGCGAGCCATCGGAATTTTTGGAGCTTTTTCTAAATAAAGAAGTCTTGGAGCTTCTAGTAAAAAATACCATTTTATATGCTGGCAGTAAAAACTGTCGGTTAGAACTTGGTAGCGATGAAATGCTTGTTTTTATAGCAATCTTGTACGTAAGTGGCTATGTTCCAGTTCCAAGGCGTCGTATGTTTTGGGAAGGGCGAGATGATACCCGTGATATACTGGTCCACAATTCCATGAGAAGGAATAGATTTGAAGAAATATTTAGATTCCTCCATGCAGCAGATAATAATAACTTGGCACAAAATGATAAAATGACTAAGTTACGCCCCCTTATAGAAAAAACTAATGACAATTTCATGAAATACACACCTGTGAATTCTTTTATGTCCATTGATGAATCTATGATCCCGTACTTTGGCCGAAACGGGTGCAAGCAATTTATAAGAGGAAAGCCAATCCGCTTCGAGTACAAAGCGTGGGTTTTGGCACTTCCGTCAGGATATTGTGTCAATTTTGATATATATCAAGGACGAAATGCCCAGCAAAATGAAAGAAAATTGGGTCTTGGTGAATCTGTAGTTCTACATTTCGCTGAATAGAACTGTTACAGAAAAATTATCCTGATATGGAATTTTCATTTTTTTTTTTGATAATTTCTTTTCACATGCTTCACTTGTGAGTAAGTTGGGGAAAATGGGATTTGGTGCAACTGGCACAGTGCGAGAAAACCGTACCGACAAATGCCCTCTCGAAGATTCGTCCCAAATGAAAAAGAAAGACAGCGGTGTATATGACAGTGCAGTTGACAAAAACGATAATATTGTATGTGTACGGTGGAAAGACAATAGTGTTGTTACCATATTATCTAATGAATATGGCGTAGCACCAATTCGTAAAGCAGCGAGATATTCAGTGAAAGAGAAAAAGAAGGTAGATATATCTCAGCCAAACGTAATACATTGTTATAATAAGTTTATGGGGGGTGTTGATCTAATGGACAACATTTCCAATTATCGAATTGGTCTTCGAGGCAAGAAATGGTACATTCCTATTTTATTTTGGATATTTGATGTCTGTATGAACAATGCTTGGATTTTGGCACGAAACTTGGGTAAGAAGGTAGACAATTTAGAATTTCGAAGGACTGCTGTAATATCTATACTGCAAAAGTATGGAAAACCCCCTTTAGCTACAGGCTCCACACGTTCACATGGTCAACATCTGATAGTAACAGGACAAACACGACGAAGATGTGTCCATTGCAAAAATAAAACCAATAAAGCCTGTGATCAATGTAATGTTGCTCTTCATGATAAGTGTTTTGTAAATTATCATAAAAAATCAATAGTGAAACAGAAACACCCTACTTTTATTTCCGTAATATATGCACAGGCTGAGTATGCTATTTTGTTTTCGTTATAGTGGTAAAATGTTTTATTCAACTTCTACATAAATATTTGAAATACCACACAAATGGTTTTTACTTTGATTTTATTTTATTTTAAAATTTGATCACAGATTTGCCCAACTGGGTCGAAAATGACCCACATAAAATTTCAAAAACGATTTTTTGATTTTTATTTTCTACACTTATTTTATCTTATTAATGGTATTTTAACCAATATATTTGAATGTCATAAGAATTTAACACAAAAAACAGTTCTGGGCATAAATGGGTTAATTTTGTCAATATACAACAAGTTCCCATAAACATAGGTTCGAAAATGCTCATCCACTGAGCTATAAACGGATAAAGGCGGGACAAGACAAGTAATCTAGGCTACCAAACGTTTTTATTTCAAAGTAAAAGATGGAAAAAAATGAATAATATATAATAATATCCATACTTCTATTTAAATCTGTAGATTCTGTCTGTAGTCTGTACATTTAATTTTTTTGTCAAATTTTGTGATAAATATTCATTTTATGACTCACTGACGCCAATTCTACATTTTTTTTTGTTTGTCTTTCTGTCTGTATGTCCTTTTATAACTCAAGAACGGATTGACCGATCTTATTATATAGTAAGAACATGTGATTTCGCAAATGATAGGCTACATATGATACCGGTAAACCTTATGGTAACCATAAAAAAGTAAATTTTAAATAATTATTTTTTAAAGCTTTATTCATTTCACGCTCGCGCGCGCGGGCGAGTATATGTATGTGTGTTAATATTTTCATGGTTGTCTATGATTTACAGGTTATCTAAATCTGTCATCTAATACGTTGTCATTTGTTTGAAAACATTACTTGGTTGTCATTTGTTTACATATAAAATGAAACATTAATTTGTTTTATGAAAACTATAACCAACTAGCTGTTTACATACATATAACTAAAATCGACAATTCCACAATACAGCACTCTTTATAGAAGTAATGATTGATGTGTTTGTATATATAGCCAATGGATTAAAGTTCACCTATTACGAGAGTTGTTTTTTTTTAAAATAAATTTTATAGATATTAGTTCAATCAATACAAATAAATAAAATCGTAACGTAGTCTGTAATAGGACAGTTTAAAGATTCCTATAGTGAATTTTCAATTTTCAGCCAGTTTGTTCTGTGTGTCCGGGCTAATCTTTGAAACGGCTAAACCGATTCTGATGGCACTTCACAAACAAGTAAAGGATTATACCAGGAGAGATCTAGGCTACATAATATCTCAAAAATAATCCTTATGAGGGTGAACAGGGTGATAGAAACCTTCACAAAGGATACGTTGTATCTTGGAAATAAGTTAAAAAAGAAACACATGTTCGACTGTCTTTTGAACATTTTACCTATACGGGGTGGGGGTGGATTTTATATAAAAGAACTTAGCTGAGTACAACATATCTACTATACCATGCGGACGAAGTTGCGGGTAAACCGCTAGTAATTATGTATAATTAAAACTTTTTAAAGCTTTTTAAAACCCGAACACCTTTCTTATTCCTTCAAATTGCATCCTATGAATTTTTACCCCCTTGGGTGATCTCCAGTTCTGAGAGGGGGAAGTTGATTGCCGTATTTTTTTCACCAGCCGCGTTCAGGTGCAGGGCAACGAAGGTCAACTTTATTTTTTCAAATAGGGACCCCATTTTGTTCTTAAGGCTCCGATTCCTTGTCAAAAAATTAACAATTTTTGTACCAAACATTTTTTTGTAAGATGCGAACATGAACTGCGAAACGCTAAAAATTATGAGAAGCGCGACATGGCATTTGGACGCGTCGAGTCGATTTTAGGTAATGGTCAGAATAAAATTTGAATGTTTCCAGTAAATTATTTACAACTTTATTCAGAACTTCTAGTCTTGACTATTAATCGTCTGTCTTCTTTGCTGTTATAATAATATCTGAGGGCACGGCAGTGCACCCGCCAAGACGAGCCAAAGGAAGCGGGACGCCACCTACCTTTTCTGGAAGCGTTTCGTCGTATTTTCGAATCGTCATATCTTCGGTCTGGATAATGTTAGAAAGCTGAAATTTTGAAGATAAGATGTCCTTAGCGGACTTATCGAACTCACTATTACCTAGCTCTTATGGTTTCAGATTTATTGACATCTTAAATGCGTCGATTTCGTCACTGACTCACTGACAGAATATCATCAGAAACCTAGAGGGGGTGAATATCTGTATGATCATCAAAACCTCTAGGGTATTTTCTGAAGTCCTAGAAGGCTGAAATTTGGTACGTAGACTAGGCTTTGCATACACACATCGGATAAATTAAGAAATCGGAAACTTTCCCCCTTCAACCTTTCGTATAGGGGGTGCATATCTGTACATAAAGGAATATGTGCAAAATGTGCGAAAGAGGTCCACAAACCTTCATTCATGATGAAAAATAGTGAAAAAAATTATCTAGGGCACTTGTCAAAAAGAAATGAAATCCCACCAAAAACATTTCATGTAAAGGTGGTTGTTAAAAAGTTATGAGATCTCCAATAGAGCCAAACTGCTAGCTGAGCTTCGATTTGTACTGCGCATCATAGTTTACGGGACCCATCCAAAGTATATACTTCGGACTTTGGACAGGCCCGAGACTATGATGCGCAGTACAAATCGGAGCTCAGCTAGGAGCTTGTCTCTACTGGAGATCTCATAACGTTTTAACAGTTAAAGCATTATGAACTTGTGAGTCTTGGCAACAAACTTTACATGTAATTTATTAGTGGTACTTTATAACGTTGAAGAATGTGATTTTATAGCTCTATTCCAGCCTGCTATACATGGACGGTAACGAAACTGTTTATATTGATATTGTGCGGATATGTGTCGACTTTGCTCTGTTTTGTGACGATATAAACGTTGACATTAGTTGTAATGCTTTTGTAACCATTTTAAGATGCAAAAAGATGACCATACAGTTCATCATTGGATGCGATTCTAATGCCCACCACACGATATGGAACAGCACGGACATTAATAAAAGAGGTGAGAATCTTCTTGAATATTTGTTAAGTAATAATATTGACATTATGAATAGGGGAGACAAAACTACGTTTCTTAACGCTATTAGGGAAGAAGTCCTTGATCTAACTTTAATTAGCCCTGCCTTCGCAAGATAGGGTTAAAAACTGGCATGTCTCTGACAGTACATTTCTGTTGGGCCACATTCATATTAGATTCGATTTAGATCTAGCTACCCAGCTAGTAGAAGCTAAGCTGAACCCTAGGCTTACGGATTGGGATACCTATAGCGGTATCTTAAAGTCCCAAGATAGGATAAAATCGGGGAAAATAGAATCTGTAGTAGCTCTTGATCATGCCTCATATAACCTTAGAGAACGAATCATTTTTGCCTTTGAAGAAGACTAACTTAAACAGGGATGTATCCTGGTGGAATAAACGCTTAAGCCTACTTCAACATAACACAAGAAAACACTTTAATAGGGCTAAGTATACCCGTAATTGGGATGAATATAAAAAAGCCCTTACAGAGTATAACAAAGAATTGAGGAAGACTAAAAGAAGGTCATGGTGCACGTTTTGCGAAGGTGTTAATAATACACACACTGCCTCGCGACTCCATAAAGTTCTAGCCAAAGATCACTCAAATTGTATAGGTCAACTAATTAAAGCTGACGGCCACCTCACAGAGTCCAAAGGGGAGACAATTAACGTTTTACTTGAAACGCACTTCCCGGGATCAGCTGTGACAGATAATGATTACCAGGCAATGGAGAGCTCCTCAGAGATCGGTAAACAACCTTCGGTACACTCACACGAATTAGCCGTGTGGTGTTTAATAATAAAAACAAGTGATATTATTGAACGCCCGTAGATCGAAAGAAGGAAATAAATAAATTGGCACAGATTTTGTTTTTTTTAACGAGAATGAAACTATATATATATTCTGCAACACTGCAAAATACAAGATGTTGGCATGGTGAATCGAAGGATTCTTCGTGGCTCACTACATTTAGTCATGAATTTCTGGGCTAGCTGACCACCAGGTGGAACAATGGTATGTCGACGCTGAACTACAAGTTGACCTTCTCTGAATTGCTGACGCGGTGGACGTTTCAAGTCGTACAATTGTTTCACCTTACGGTAAGCACGTTGAATGTTCTCGTGAACTTCGGCAATATCCACGTTTGGATCGGGATCGAGATAGCGGTCGATCTGCCATTGACGATCGAGAGGTTTTGGTAAATCCGAAGAATAATTTTGCTAGAGTTTGTCGAGTAACTTCAGATATATTGCTATTATGCGAGTAGCAGAAGAATGGAATAAATTTATCCCAGTCCTTGCTGTTTTCCGCACAGGTACGAATGAGAGCAGCTTTCAGGTTCCTCATTGAGCGCTCAACCATGTTGTGTGTAGATTGATATGGAGAAGTGAACGCATGTTTGATCCCCCATGCCGGCGTCATCCGGCGTATGAGGTCGCTGTGAAATACAGTCGCGTTGTCGGACACCATGACTTGGGGCGGTCCATATCTGCACCAGAGGTTGACCAGTCGCTTACAAGTGATGTTGGCGGTAGACCTAGCGCATGGCAGAGCCTCGATCCATTTGGAATAAGCATCTAAAATTACCAAAAACATAACAATTAGCTGATGACGATCGTAAAATTGGTCCACAGAAATCTATGTAAACTCTCTCGAAGGTTGAAGTTGCTACGGTTGACGACATTGGAGCTCCTGCCAATACATTCGATGGCTTGCATATTAGACATGACTGACAGCTTCGCACGTACCGACACACATCCAGAGTCCAGGCCACCAAAAACGGTGTGCCATCGCTCGGTATGACTTGGTGATCCTTGGATGTTGGGCGTCAAGATCGTGAAACCAAAACAATATCATATTCCGTATTGCTGGAGGAACCACAACTCGCTTTAAGTTATTTTTTCCTACGAGCTTCATCAGTAAACCGTCCCGTAGAACGTAACCTTTCACATCTTCTCGGTGGCGAAGCCGTTGAAGGATGAGTTGCGTCGGTGCGTCAGCTTCCTGGTGTTGCTTTAAGGTCAAAAAATTATCAGGAATTTCATGCAATGCATTGAGAATCGAGTCATCAGGTGGTGCGCTTCCAGACTTGTCAGTAGTATCTTTAGGATAAGTCGACTACGGGGTTCACGAATGTGTTGAACTGTGAATTCATTGCGAGACAGCTTCAAGACCCATCGTCCAACTTTGCCTAATTGCTTTGGGTGCTTTAACATCCACGTAAGTGCCGCATTGTCGACTTGCAGCAGGAAATGACGTCCCAGGAGCTAGTCTTGAAATTTGTCTATTGCAAATATAATACCTAAAGCTTCTCTCTCCATGATGAGATAACGTCTTTCAGTGTCTGACAGCTTCCGAGATGTGTAGACAATTGCGTGAACTCCATCGTCAAACTCCTGGAGAAGAACCGCGCCAAGAGCTCGGTCTGAAGAATCACAACGTACAATAAATTCTCGATTTAAATCCGGAAATCGCAATACGGGAGCTGTAGATAAAGCTGATTTTAGCTTTTCAATCGCTTGAAGTTGTGATGGACCAATATTAAATTTGACTCCCTTTCTTTTCAGCTGGTTCAATGGTGCAGCTATCTCGCTGAAAGACTCAATGAAGCGTGAAAAATATGCAGTCATCCCCAAAAATGTCTGTAGCTGTTTAAGTGTAGTTGGAAGCGGTAAGTCTTGTATAGCTTTAATTTTTTCTGGATCAATATTACAACCTTCCTTTGAAACGATGTATCCCAAACACTTGACTTTTGTCATACAGAGATGTGTTTTTTTCCGGGTTAACAATGAAACCTGCCTTTTGCAGACGTGACAAAACCTCCTCTAAATGCTGAAGATGTTCATCAACTGACGAGAAATAAATCAGTAGGTCATCTAAATAATTAGTGACATATTTGTAATGCAAATCTCCATAAATAGCATTCATTATCCTGTTGAGAGCAGCAGATGATACTGCTAAGCCGAATGGTAAATATTTATATTGATATTCTCCGAACGTCGTGGAGAACGCTGTAATTGGTTTTAAGTCTTCATGCAATGGAAGCTGGTGGTAGGCCATATTTAAATCTAATTTTGAAAAAAATACTGCGCCTTGTAAACATTGGAAGATGAAGCGTGGCCTCGGCACCGGAAAAGCATCATATTGAATTCTCTGGTTTACTTCCCTGTAGTCTACTACTAGTCTTTGTCCGCCATCCTTTTTTAGAATTAAAAAAACACGGACTTGAATACGGAGATAAACATGGTTTAATGACATCAAGATCAAGAAGCTTTTGTATGTGATTCTTCATAGCTGTGAATTGTGATTTAAATTCTTAACAAATGGAATATGTATTTGAGGAGAAAATAGAAAATGCAGACTGTTTGTAGAAAAATTTAAGGATACTTTCATCGAATGAAGGGTTTTTGTTCCAATAATACATTGTTGGGAAAGACTAGGAACAATTAAAAAGGACAGTTTCCAGGTAAAACGTTGGATTTTAATTATTGTAGTTAATTCTTCCTTTGGGTGAATCAGATTACTGTTGGCCATCTTGACATCCTTTGAAGTAGGGCGAATAATTCCTAATTGACGATTAGCGATTTTATAAGCTACTTTTTCATTGCAGCAGTTTATATTGACTCCGGAATCTAGTAGCGCAGTAAACTTACAGCAGTTTATTTGAAATTCTATTACTGGTAGCTCTGGTTGCGAATTGTTTGACGAAATGAAATTTAAAATATTGCGACCTATTTCAGGTCGCCAATTAATTAGTTTTTTGGAGATCGTTGCAAGTTTCTTGAATTGGCGTTCTGGAGCCGATAACAATCTTGAATTTTGTGACCATAACTTTTACAATAGACGCATAGAATCTGTTCAGTTGTGGCTACGTATTCCTGCTCTTTTTCCCGTTGTTCCGTGAGAGGAATAAGTGTTTCCATTTGCTGGATATTCTTGGCTAGTTTCTTAAGCTCTGGAATTGTAGACGAAGTGGAAACGTCCTTCAGTCTGAAGAGACTGGATGAGTTAGCATGCGACTATATCTGCAGAATCAAATCCTCTCCTGTAATATTTGCGTTCAAAGCTTGATACTTTTTATATATATCTTGAATAAATTGATCGAAGGTTTCATCAACTCGTCGATTTCTGCGAACCAGTAAATTTACTAATTGTGTTTTCAAAATAGGTGGAATGAATTCTTTAATCAATTCCATTTTGAACTGTTCCCATGTAAGAAATATTAAGACCGCAATGGACCACCGAGAGCGCAGATCGCCTTGAAGATGCATAACTAGCAGCTTTAGAATTGTGGAATCCGAAGAAATTTGAATATTTATCATATCTTGTGCTTCTTCAATTAATTTGATTAATTTAGATACGTCTTGTGGTAACTTACTAATTATTTTGGAGAGGTCAAGCCTAAACATTTCTTGTTGGTTGATAATGTGCTTTGTCAAATTTTCAGTTAATTCACGCAGTTGATTCACTTGATCGAAAATTCCCGTCGATAACTGCATATGAGCTGCCGTTGCTCTAGCTAACAGTGATGCCTCGCCAGAAGCTTTCTTTTCTTGAAACATTGTCCCGGATGGAGAAGAAAAACTCTCTTGTTGATCCATATTTAATTCATTAGTCTTTTGCGTCCTTGTTAATGGCATTACTTTTACACGTACACAAAAAAAATATTAAAATAATCTCGCAATTTCAATATTTTAAGCAAATAATTTCGGTATGAACATTGAACAAAAAATTAATTCAAAAAATAATGTATGGCGTATATTAATAATTCGATAGAAAAAGAAGTTACGTAAGGTCGTCGTGGATTATCTAATCAGGAAATAATTTACAATTTACATTACTGAACACTATAATTTATCTCTAAGAAAAATAATTTTAAATTTAAACATTTTAAACTATGCTCTGCTACCATTTGTGGCGTTTAATAATAAAAACAAACGATATTATTGAACGCCCGTAGATCGAAAGAAGAAAATAAATAAATTGACACTGATTTTGTTTTTTTTAACGAGAATAAAACTAAATATATATTTGATTTAAATTTACACATACAAAAGTACGATACAAGGCAAAATTAATTTTAAGCGCAAAAAAAATACAAGAATTATTAATCCGAATATTTAGTATCATTTACAAAGAAAAGAACTAAAAAAAAAAATGTGTTAACTAAGAGAGTGCGAGATTCTAACTAAATTTTTTACAATAAAAATTTCATTTCACTGATAAAATTAATACATTATATAAGTGCAAAAGTATCACATAATTTTAAACAAACTTATTAAGCCGGATTTACAACCGTAACGTCTCAGCCGTACAAATTTTTACTCCGAGTAAAATTAGATGGGCTATACAGTCGTTTAAGCCCTACAAATCTCTAGGTGGAGACGGAATTTATCTAGTATTCCTCCAGCAAGGAATGGAGGTTCTTATCACAGATCTACTGTTATTTTCTGAGCAAGCTTCGCTTGGGAACACATACCCGAATCATGGCGAGATGTTAAGGTGGTGTTCATTCCAAAGGTATGCAAACGCCTTAAAAACCACTCCAAATCATTTCGGCCTATCAGTCTCTCATCTTTTCTACTAAAAAGAATGGAGAAAATAATTAATTGATCAGCATATTAGAAAGGACCATCTAGAATTGTTGCCCTTAAATGCGAATCAATTTGCCTTTCAACCGGGCAAGTCTACTGTCTCTGCTCTACATAGCTTCATCAGGAAACTTGAAAAGGCCATAGAGTATGGTGAAACTGCGCTAAGTGCATTTATGGATATTGAGGGAGCGTTTGATAACACTTCACATCCAATCACAGAACCCTAATTAAAAGAGGATTAGACCCAATATTGGCTCAGTGGATAAAATTCATGCTCCAAAACCGACGAATAACGGCCTATCTGGGAGAGGAGTCGATAATAGTTCAAACCATTAAGGGCTGTCCTCAAGGGGGTTGTCTATCACCCCTGCTGTGGTCACTGGTAGTTGACGATCTCCTGGATAAATTTGTAGATAATGATTTTGAAGTTATCGGATCCGTTGATGACATTGTCATTACGGTCAGAGGTAAGCATGACTGAACGATTTGCGAACGAATGCCCTAAAGGTCGCAAACTCATAGTGCCTTAGTGAAGGGCTTAATATTAACCCACACAAAACCACCATTGTTCCCTTTACTAGGAGAAGGAAGCTTACAATTAAAGCAGCTAGTTTAGGAGGGATACAAATTGAGCTATCCAACTGTGTCAAATTTTTGGGAGTCACACTCGACCAGAAGCTAACATGGATCTACATCTCGAACAGATTCTTAATAAGGCTAGAGGAGCCTTACTTACTTGTAGCAAGATGGTGGGAAGGAAATGGGATCTAAAGCCTAAAATGACTGACTGGGTCTATAAGGCTATAGTGAGGCCCATGGTTAGCTATGCCGATATGGTATGGTGGCCAAAACTGAACAGAAAGGGAGCAATAACCCAACTAACCAAATTACAGAGGCTAGCGTGTCTCATTATTTCTGGTGCTTCGAACATCTGTCCTACTGCTGCTATGGAAGTGATACTTAACCTTCCAGTTCTTCCAGATTATATGAAGAAAGAAGCAGCAGTCTTTGCAACCCGATTACAAAGAACAAAAAAAAATTAATCCGACATCTGACAGGCCACCTAAGCATTCTTAGTGATAACAACATAACGACCTGTACAGTCCTAAATCTGATGGAAATCAGATTCAAATTTGACAGAAGGTTCAAAGTGGTTATAGAAAGCCGTAAATTCTGGGAGGAAGACGAAATAACATTCCCTAGAGGATCCTTGAAGTATCACACTGATGGATTTAAAATGAATGATAAGGTAGGGGCAGGGATTTACGGTCCTAACACAAGGATTTCAATCCCAATGGGCTCCGAAGCCACTGTATTCCAGGTGGAAATATACGCCATACAATTTTGCGCTCTGAACTGCTTGAAGAAAGACTCAGAAATGCAAAAATATTTACCCTATCGGATAGTAGAGCAGCTGTAGTGGCTCTAAATGTATATAAAGTCGAGTCAAGACTAGTCTGGGAATGCCTAGACACTGTTGATAAACTGGGTATAAATAACAGATTGAACGGGAATCGAAGGCAATGTAATAGCTGATTCCCTCGCCAAAGAAGAAGGGATCAAAGCCTTTATAGACCCTGAAACTTTCTGTGGCTATTCTAAAAGCCATATCAAAATGGAGGTTCGCAAATGGGAGGATGAAATTATAGACTCTCGTTGGAAGTCAACTTCAGGCCTCCGGCAATCAAAGAGATTTATCTCGTATTCAAGTAAAAGGACTAAAGAACTTCTTATTCTCAGTAAGGTAGATCTGAGAATACTGACAGGACTCTTCACTGGCCACTGCCCTCTTAAATATCACTTATCTAAGATGGGTAAGATGAATGTCGCTTTTGCAAAAAAGCAAAAGAAACTGCAGAGCATATCTTGTGCTCATCTGAGGCATTTTTTGCCAAAAGGCCGAACACCTAAACAGGCCTTTCTTAAAACCTGATGAGGTGTGGAGGGCAGCCTCCATAAAGTAATAAGGTTTATCTTACCTGAATGGGAATAATATTAGGGAATTCACAAAAGATCTTTTAGGTCGCAGTGATTGAGAGGATGTTGTGCCTTATTCATAATCTAATCTAATCTAAGATCAGAGAGAGAGAGATTGTATCGATAACTGAGGTCACCAGCATCTATGTTGTGCATCAAATGTCAATTTTCAAACTCAAATGCCAAATTCAGATTCCAGGATTATAATTGTGATCATTTGTTATGTAACAATTGTAATTTAGTTATAAATAATCGAACTGATTATACACTTTGCTCAATAAACGTACATATCATAATTTACATGGCGCACTCGAAATAAAATATTACAAATAAATGACAGTTTTTCACTTAATTACTCAAAAACTCGCGAGATAGCTGTGTGCTGTTTCCTTCGCCTCTCCTTAATAAATAAAAATAAAAAATACGTTTGTAATCCGTGCTTTTTTTGTATTTGTTGACATTGCATCATTTGTTTACGTATTGATTGACAGACTCTTGTGTTGTACTGTAAATAGCGAAATAAAAAATTAATATTGATTTTTTGCTTGTAAAAAAAACTTTAATTAGTTAGAAATGATACAGATTCGATTATTGTGGTGTTCTTTTTGTTTTCCACCATATGGATGTATATTTATAAGGTAAATATAAACTCTAAAAGCAAATCGAAAAAAGATCGATTTCTGAGAAATCGATCTTTTAGACCTCGATTTTTTTGTGGATTGATTCATCAGATTTCTAATCGATTTAAAAATCGATCTTTTTCGGAAAGAACGCCATCTCTAAAACAAAGACAAACCAGAGAGACAAACAATCTATAGAGCCACACGTAAAAATATGCTTAATGCGCAGATCAGTTTCCACAGTTCCATTTTGATTCGTAACCCGATTAAACGCGTTTTATCTATTGCGCATGAGCGTGACGGTAATCTTGCAGTACGCAGAGAGGTTGGAACAAAGCTGTTTACAATGGATCGATTTGGAAACTGTTTTGCAATTACATGATGCGACGATATTTAGGTACTTATCAATAATATGCGATACACTATATAATCATTATTTAATAAACATATATTTTTTTGCGTTAACGCACATATTTTATTTTTCATTCGAAGTCGTCAAATTGCTTGCTTAACCCATCGTTCAAATCTCTGAATTGTCAAATGAACTGTTAATCATTGAATGGTAGATGCCAATCACCTTTAATTTGTCCGAGGATGTTTCAAGCTGCTTAGTAATTTTCCATTATTAGTGTATTTGCCATATATACATACACTATTGGCGTCAGTAAGATGGCGGGACCTAGGGGTCGGACCAATATTTTTCGAAGTTTCATTGCCTCCTGAACATATATATATATATATATATATATATATATATATATATATATATATATATATATATATATACAGATTGTATCAAATGAAATCTGTCCATAGGACGCTCTGTGGGTAAGACAGGATAAAACAACTAAACTGTGATATTAATTCGTATTATTATTATATCTGGTACAACAGTTTGAACAATAATTTTAATAATTAATTTATTAAGTGCTCGAAAAGACCTCCACGTTCTGCCAAACAATAAACTAATCGATTATAAATACTTTTCCTCACATTGGCTAACATCTCATGGTCAACAGACTGACATGCATTAGAAATTTGTATTTTTAGTTCGTTTGAATTATTAGCTCTATTTTCTTGAAAACCATATATTTTCGATTTTACAAATCCCCATAAAAAAATCTAATGGAGTCAAATCCGGAGACCTGGCGGGCCAAAGAATGGTTCCACGACCACTTATCAAATGATTACGAAATGTATCGTTTAAATATTCTTGCACCAATAGGGAGTTATGAGCTGGACAACCATCCTGTTGAAACCAAACCTCGTTAAAATCTATCCTTGGTAATTGACGAACTTCAGGAATAATTTGATTCTGAAGCAAGTCGACATACTTTTGCCCATTCAGGTTTCCATTAATAAAAAATGGACCAATAATGTTATCACCCAGTATTCCAGTCCATACATTCACTTTCTGCGGATACTGTGTACGTACTATAGATGGGTTATGCCGACCTTGCAATGGGAAAGAAGATTTATCCGTAAAAAGAATATTTTTTATAAAGTTTTCATCATTGTATGCTTTTTCCATTGCAAATTCACAAAACTGCATCCGCCTAAATAGGTCATCCGGAACAAGTTCATTACTTTTTTTAACTTTGAATGAATTGTAGCCGTTTTTCTTTAATATTTTCCAGACAGTTTGTTTATCACAATCAAATTCATCGGCAATTGCTCTACAAGACTGTGACGAGTTTCTGTCGACACTTGCACAAATTATTACTTCCTGCATTTCTCTATTACCGTCAATTTGCACACGAAGCTGTTTTTTATGATTTTTTGGATATACGCAACCATCTGTTTCGAATTCTCGTATGAGATTGCGAATTGTTGTGGTAGAAGGAGTCGGTCTGTTTTCAAAGGCAGCTACAAATAAATTTATTACGTCGGCGGTTGAATTACCACCATAAAACCATTTAATTATTTGGATTTTTTCGTGAATAGTATAAATAGCCATTTTATCAATAATTTCGGTAGTGACTACAGACTGTGATTAATTGATAAAATGGCTATTTTTACTTAGAATACAAAGACGTTTATTTAAATTTATTTACAGTAACCATAGTAATTACTACCTATTAGCGATCATTCATCTCACTCTTACTTATCGTTTGTATATAGTGCTCTGTTTTACACACACACACACACACACACACATATATATATATATATATATATATATATATATATATATATATATATATATATATATATATATATATATATATATATTATAGGCGTCGTTCGGCGTTGTTCGAAAGTATTCGGAGATATTCGAATTTATTCGAAATTATTCTAAGTTCAATAAAACTTGATGTAGGGTTAATATTTTTCATTTGTAACCCCGAAGAACCATTTAAACTGAATCCGAATTTAATCGGTTGCGCGGCTAGCTTCAGCTGGCGCTGGGCCGGGGGTTAGTTTAAAAAATTTTAGAAAATAATCCATAAAAAATATCCAAACACAATACGAAACGCGAATAGACTATATTTAACAAAATGCCTTAAAAGGCGCTTAAAAATCCACCACCTACCACACGACACAAAAGACAGCACAAAATAATGAGTTCTCAAAAAAACATCCCAACGGAATAACCCTAAAACGGCCAGAAAAATCCTACCACCTACCACTCGGAAAACTAACAACCATAAGACACGAAAACGCGTAGCTGACCAAAATCGGTTATGATATTCAAAAAAAAACATTTACGTATTCTCCGACTGAGTTACCAGGGCGCCAAGACACGAATCGTAAATAGCCACACCTAGATAGTCCAGACTAGGAGGCTTAGACCCAAATGGTTCAACTACCACCCTGGAAGGGCAAGACACCAGACACGGTAAACGAAACAACATCAATAACACGTTAAAAACTTTTGACTAGAACGCAAACACATATCTTACAAAATACTTCATCCGGGAATTATCGGACACCCGGTATATTAAATTCTTAGCGTCAAGATACACTTAAGATTGGGTTGCGATAAATAGAAACAGTTCACAGGGCGATAATTAATCCGCAAATTTTCGTACACCCTGTATATAGGATCTCTGGCGTCACTGGAATAAATCCTGATTAAGATATGCGTAAACGACACAAAGAAATAAAAAACAAAAACACAGCAAAAGTAAACACATAATTTTGTGAACACCCTGTATATGACGTCGTCGTCGTCACAGGAACGTTAATTTTGGTTGGGATAACCGTAACAACCATCCAAATATAAATCCGGTAATTAACCGTAAGATCGTAACGTATAAGGAATGCAGGTACCAAATCAATAAACTGTAGGCAACAAATCCTGGAAAAACTTAAAGCTGAATCCAACGGGATAACCCTGGCAGGTTAGAGATTGTGCAAAATCACGTAATAATTCTTAAAGGTAGACACCATGTTGAATGGTGGCTTAACTGAACTTAATGCACATTCCTTGAATATTTTCTCGGTCCTAAATCCCGAACTGAAATTTTATTTAGTCCGACAGGACAGTCTGGAATAGATCACTAAATAAATTTTATTTAAACGGAACCGATGCACAGGAATGTTCGAAGTAAAATAGAATTGTAACACAGTTTTAGAAAACTGTGGAATGTATTCCTGTATTCCAGAATCCAGATCCACACAAGTACGAAAATCTAAAAGATCCTTGATGAATAATTCACGGTAAATATTCCCTATTCGAAAAACGCTCCTAAATCCAGGTATATAATGGGCAACACGGAAAGCTACACTTCCTAACAGCAATCACAACAATCAATAACAATCGAATTTATACAAAAATCCAGAAATCCAGGAAAATACGGGAATTACGATAAACGGGATAGAATCTCTGGATAGGTACGATAAAACTGGAGTCAATAACGGCAACTAGAACGATACACCTCCAGGTTAGCGACAGATAATAACAATCGAAATTAGCGAGAAAAATAATTGATTATTGGCGATAATAATATATCATTTTATTTTGCTGTGTTAAAAATCACATAGCCGATCCGAACGGCAAATAGGCCGCTGGACGACTGATTCATCTCACAATTATCTACAAAATACGCGGCTTAAACCAAACGTAACTAGACAAGAATATTCTGTATATATCCTCACCGTTCTCTCTCACTATACAAAAACATAAGATCTGCTGTTTCAACATCGAGCCAATTGAAACCAATGTCTGTCTTTCAACGCAAGTTCGTCTGTCATTATACACAAATTTTTGTAATATAAAATTTATCATCCTCAGCTGTTATACTTTTTTTTTTCTATAAAAACTAAATTCTGTAACCTTGACTGTTGTTTAGTAATAAACAATTTCTTTTATTTTCTTTAAAAACAATAACGATCTGGGGTTGCATTCGTATGTATAATGAAATTCAAACACTAAAGGGGGTCATACACGCTCAAATTTTTATTTTTCAATTTTTGAAGCCAAATGTTGTCCTAGAGTTACGGAAGTTGTCGCTATGAATCCGGGTACTCTAGACCTCGCTTTTACGACGGGAATTAGCATTCTATAATATATATATATATATATACAGATTGTATCAACTCAAAGCTGTCCATAGGGCACTCTGTGTGTAAGACAGAGCACCATACACAAACGATAAGCAAGAGTGAGATAAATGATCGCTAATAGGTAGTAATTACTGTGGTTACTGTAAAATAAATTTAAATAAACGTCTTTGTTTTCTGAGTAAAAATAGCCATTTTATCAATTATTGACAGTCTATAGTCACTACCGAAATTATTCATAAAATGGCTATTTATACTGTTCACGAAAAAATCCAAATAATTAAATGGTTTTATGGTGGTAATTCAACCGCCGACGTAATAAATTAATTGATAAAATGGCTATTTTTACGTAGAAAACAAAGACGTTTATTTAAATTTATTTTACGGTAACCACAGTAATTACTACCTATTAGCGATCATTTATCTCACTCTTGCTTATCGTTTGTGAATGGTGCTCTGTCTTACACACAGAGTGCCCTATGGACAGCTTTGAGTTGATACAATCTGTATATATATATATATATATATATATATATATATATATATATATATATATATATATATATATATATATATATTATATATATATATATATATATATATATATAATATATATATATACATATATATATATAATATATATATATACATATATATATATATATATATATATATATACTTTCCATGGTTTTGGTAAACAAAATTTTGACGATCGATTTGTTTTAATACCATACATAAAATGTATAAGAAACAATGAAAGGTCTAAAAAATTTTTTAATTCAAAAAATAAAAAAAAACCCGCCAGACCGATGGCTTATTATTTAACTATCAGCCAAAAAACAAAAAAATCACGTTTTTGTCCTTATACCCAATCACCACCCATTCTCTACAGTTACTATAAAAGTAGATATCATTTGGATTTTAAATTTCTTAAAAATAAAAATGATGATAATAATAAACTGAAAATAATGCTGGCTGTTGGTCGTCTTAAAAAAAATCACAGACAGGTAACAAATAGACGCTAAACATTGCACTTTACATAGAGTTTAGAAAACAAATTTCATTAATGAGTTGTTTTTAAGTAAACTTATTTTAAATTCTATGATGCTTTTTTGTTACGGAATATAACATTTTATAGGTACCTAGTCACAATTTAGTTTAACAGATTTTAATGCAATACTTTACGCAACTTAGCAAAATTTAAACGTTTTAGTGAAATAAAAGAATGCAAGTGTAATTATTATTAATAAATCTAGAATCAAAAGCGGTGAGTTTCACCATAGGTCAAATAGTAGTTTTTTTGTTTTGATATTATTTAACGGACCCAAAACTTAAGTATTTCTTTAAGTCAAATGTCGACTAATATACATATAGGTAGATACCTACATAATAATTTATAATGACACTCTTAATAAAGAAGGTTGCCTCTGACGTCAACGAAGAACAGGTTACGGACATTCGTATTAGCCACGGGCTACAAAAACAAAACAACATCGCTGCTGGCAAATTGTTAATGACGTCTTATAATTTTTTTGTAATTTATTATCAGTAAATAAGTTGTGAATTATTTTGCCTGTTGCTTTGAAATTATTTGCATATTAATCTGAAAAATGGAAAAAAATTTATTAATTAATCTTTTAGTTACGAAGTATGGATTATGATTAGTATTTGTTGAGTGCTCAATTATGAAATACTAACAGATTTCCTTGGATTTTTCAGAGTATAATAACACTTTTTTACAGTAAAATTATTTGATATTTGTAAAACATTTGTGACGAGGTGTAATCTGCGAGATGGGAAAAATAGGTAAAAAATATACGATATATGATTTGCGGATATAGATGTAAGATGGAGGAAGCGTTTCTCTAAGGATGGACCCAGTATATTCGAAGGAAATCGTCTATGTGAACGAATTATTTAACATTAAAAAAAAGAACACTGTTGGCGTGAAATAAAAATTATATTAACCAAATTTAGAAAATATTTTATGTAAAATTCTAAGTACAATTTAATAGTATTTTAATATAGAAAAAATTAGAGCGAAAATGATTAGTTTAAAATAACGCAGACACAAAGTTCTTTTTATATTTACGGAATTAATTTGATGTCTGTCCAAACTGCCTGTGCTCGAACTACTGGCCTTAAAACAAACAAAAAAAAACTGAATGCGAACTCTATGGTTGTGCTGGTTTACATAACATTTTAATAATGCATTACCTACATAATAAGAATAAAAAACCCGGGTCGCAGTGCCAAAACCCTGCCGACAATATAGTGTATTTGCTTGTATAGGGCCGTGTGGTTTTATACTTTTATTATGTGAAATTAAGTTTGTTTTTGGGCAAAATAAAAAATTTAACCCCTTAATACACCCCTTAAAATAACATTTTTTTCTTAATTGTAATATTATCAATCTAACGTCTACACCGAATTAAATACACCCTTCAATAAATAAGTCACTATCTGCAAACTAGTGTTTTCATAAAATTTGTAAATCCGGTCCTGTCGGGCCGATTTTAAAAAAATTGTGGGGATACTTTTTAATCACTACCAAAGGGTTAAATTTCAATTTTGAAACGATTCGGAGAATTTTTTCGGTATTTTGGGGCCCAAAAACAGTTTTCAACCCCTAAAAACTACCCTTAAAATAGCCCGATTAGGCCCATTTTAAATAGGCTTCTTGCGGTGATGGATTTCAACACGTGGCCCAAATTTCGTTGAAATCAATTAACTCTTTCGAAAGTTATTGCGCGTACACATATATATATATATAAATATATATATATATATAAATATATATATATATATAAATATATATATATATAAATATATATATACATATATATATAAACATTTTTAAAAATGGTGCCAAAGTATTTAGGAGGTTATGAAACGTCGAGAAATTTTGGTCCGACCCCTAAGTCCCGCCATCCGACCGACGCCAATAGTGTATGTTGCCATATGGCAAATACACTAATAAAATGAGTGAAGAATAGCTGCCGGAGGTCGGCTACCAACTCAATTCGTAGCTAAAAAATCTGAAAAACGGTTCACCCTGCAGGCCATCCCTGGAACTTCCCGCTATTTCCGATCTACTGAGAAGTGGCTTACCCCTACGGTGTTTTTAAAAGTTCCTGCCAATTGGGTGATAGGACCATTCCAACTTCATAAATATTGACATTTGAAATACCTATTATAATAAATAAAATAAAAATTTTGTATTAGGAAAAATCAGGTCTTGAAATAAATTAAATAAAAAGATCAGGTGAAAAGACCAATTTTTTTAAGTACGTTTTTATTCGATGTACGACGTTTCGTCGGTATTATTCCGACTTCTTCATGTACCTCGAAAATTTAATTAAAATATGTCATACCAATATTTTTTTTAAATAAAATAATGAATTACAATAAAATTCAAAAAATTATTAGCGTCAAATGATGAAATTTATAATATTTTTAATAATTTAAAGTTTATTGATAAACTTTAAATTATTAAAAATATTATAAATTTCATCATTTGACGCTAATAATTTTTTGTATTTTATTGAAATTTATAATATTTTTAATAATTTAAAGTTTATTGATTATCAATAAACTTTAAATTATTAAAAATATTATAAATTTCATCATTTGACGCTAATAATTTTTTGAATTTTATTGTAATTCATTATTTTATTTAAAAAAAATATTGGTATGACATATTTTAACTAAATTTTCGAGGTACATGAAGAAGTCGGAATAATACCGACGAAACGTCGTACATTGAAAAAAACGTACTTAAAAAAATTGGTCTTTTCACCTGATCTTTTTATTTAATAAAAATTTTGTTAACACGCACAGCGACGCGGGTAATGGCTAGAAACAAATATGATATTTGGCATTTGTTTCCATGGTTACATAAAGTGGTTTAACGTAAAAATTAATCTAAGCATGCTTATCAGCAACCTAAATTCTTTTTGGCATCTTTGGAATAAAAGAAAATCTGATTTTTTTTATTTTCAAAATATTTCCGAACCTGTGAAACTTAGGAAAAAATGTTTTCTACAAAACTTTCTTGGAAAAATGAAGAAAATGTTAAACCGTTATAAAAAGTATACCATCATTATACAAAAAACAACATTATAGAATATATCTCTTCTGCGCATAAGTCGATTTCCTCCAAAAACAACAAGACTCGTCATATTTGCATACCAAACATCCTCCCAAAATTTGGTTTCAATCCGTTCATCCGTTTTTTTTTTGGAAATTTTTCGTCAACGATATCTGTCGAACGAATTAACCGATCGAGATGCTGTTTACGGCAATCGAATCAGTTTTTCAAGCACAAAAAATAATCTATTACTAAAAAATCAATCTAACGAAAATTTGAGAAGATATTTTGAAAAAATAAAGTTTTTCTCCGACGATAGCTCTCGAAAGCATGAACCGATTTTGATGCGGTTTGCGGCGATCGACGTTGTTTTATGAGGAATAGAGCTGATTAGATTTTGGAATTAATCATGACAGTAGTTTCGAAGATATTTCAAAATATTTCAAAAAAACTGTTTTCCAAAAAGCTTTATTTTTGAGATTTCTCAAAATCTACGCGACCGAATCAGTTTCAATTCTCAGAATGTCTAAGTTCAGCAAGACCTTTTCAGATTCCGTAATCCGCATTTCGATTGGTCCACCCGTTCAAAAGATATGAGAGGTTTACATACACACACACACATACAGACATACGGACATCATAGTGGAAATGATCAGAATAGCTTCCTAGGACCTCAATTCGTCGAGATCTGACGAAAACTCGAATTTCGAAAATCGAGGTGAAACCAATAACTTCCCAATTTTTGAAAATTTTCAATTTTCTTAGCGGGAAGTTAAAAAAAATATTTATTATAAATTGTCCTGGGGGTACATTTTTACGCAGTGTCGCGGTAAATATTATAGTATCCCCGGGGCTGGCGAAGAGCACTAAGCGGCTTCTTGACGTTCGAAAAACGGCTTCAATAGCGACACGTGAACCCGAAATTGTCTGCTAGGCTCCTCATCGCTGGCGATCACGCACAAAGCCGGCGAGGTAAGATGAATAATGCGTCGTGGGTCGCTCCAGCGTGGGGCAAATTTTTGTCCCTGATTATCGCATGCTGCTACAATGTTATGTAAGCGCTACAACACCAGCTGTCCAACGGTAAACGAGTGCCGAGCCGGTTGGCGCATGTCGTTAGAACAAAAACGCAGAACGATTGACAAGGTACTCTTTAAATGTCGCATGGACCGTTGACCATGTTAGACGAAGGTTGATAAGAACTGCTGACTATGTGATGAATTCCCCAAGACAGGGCCATTCTTTTGAAGCAATCAGACTTGAAGACGGGAGCGTTGTCTGATACGAGTTCTTTATGTGAAAAGGAACATCACAGCTTTGCGAGATTTTTAACGGTCACGTTTGCAGTAGCGCGACGAAATGATATAACCTCGATCCACTTGGAAAATCCATCAAGTAGTACCAATGCATAGCGATTCCTGGTGGTCGAAGGTAACAGTGGAGTAGAAGTCGACGTAGACTCTGCCAAAAAACGGACGTCGGAACAGTAGAAGCCATCGGAGTGCCTATTCTCTGGTTGTGTGGTTTAGACGTCTGGCAACGTTGACAGGTGCGAACGTATTCTCTTACGTCACGAAACAAATCGGATCTCCAGAGGCGACGAGCTATTGAACGATAGGTCTCGGATTACCAGGATGAGCGACGTCCAAATTGTGGAAGTAATACCATATCATGCGACGGTTTTTTCAGGAACAACTACTCGTTTCAGCTTGTTTTTACCAGCGAGGCGCATCAGAAGGCCTTCCTTTTCGATATACTCTGTGACATCTTCACCAGTGAATAAATGGCATAAGATGAGGCCTATCTTGGGATCAGACTCCTGGTGCTGCTTCAAACTTAAAAAAAGCTCTCTGGAACTTGTTGTAGTACGTTTAGGCTGACTTCATTTGCGTCTGGTGGCTTCGTTTCAGTCAGCTCAAACATTCGGCTGAGGGCATCGGTGACAGAATTTAATGGCACGCGAATATACTCCACGTCAAATTCGTAACGACTTAATTTCAAAACCCAACGACCGACTTTTCCCAGTTGTTTAGGGTGACGAATCATCCAACTGAGGGCTTCATTGTCGACCTGGAATAGAAATCTGCAACCGAGCAAGTAATCATTAAATTTATTTAAGGCAAAAATTATACCTAAGTCTTCTCTTTCCATTGTGACATATCTCTTCTCGGTTTCAGAAAGCTTCCTGGATGCGTACGAGATGGGATGGAGGCCATCGTCAAATTCCTAAAGCAAGACAGCACCAAGTGCGACACCGGACAAACCACACCTAACGACGAAACGGCGATTAAAGTCGGGAAATCTGGAGCGGTAGAGAGAGTGTCCTTCAGTCTTTGAATAGCCTCGCGCTGGTGAGGACCCATGTGAAATCTGACTATTTTTTCAGAGTGGCAAATTCGCTGAAAGATGGTATAAATCTGGCGAAATAAGCCGTCATTCCCACGAAAGCTTTAACCTGGCGCAGAGTTCTAGGAATCGGTATTTATTGAATCGCTCTAACTTTACCATGGTCGATGTGACATCCATCTGGGGAGATGATATATTCTAGACATTTCACTTTGGTCATGAAAATTGTGCTTTATTAGGGTTTACCATAATACCAGCACTTTGGAGGTATCCAATGACTTCCTGATGATGAATGAAGTGTCCTTCTACCGTAGCTGAGTAGATTAATAAATCGTCGAAATAATTTGTAACATATCGAAAATGTAGATCTCCGAAGATTGAGTTGACTATTCTATTGAGGGCGGCAGCGGACACAGCCAAACCGAATGGTACGAAGTTGTATTGATAGGTTCCAAACGGAGCAGAGAAGGCTGTAATTGGTTTAGAATTATCGGTCAACGTCAATTGATGATAAGCTTGGTTGAGATCCAAATTACTAAAAATTTTTGCACCACTCTAGCATTGAAAAATGGGCTCCAGACGCAGGACCGGATATGCTTCGTAACGAATCTTCTTATTGATTTGTCGATAGTCTACCACAAGCCTCTCTCGTCCATCCTTTTTAAATACAAAAAAGGATGGGCTCGAATAAGTTAATAAACTATGCTCGATAACGCCTCAGTCCAATAATTTTTGAATATGCTCTTTCAGCAGTGTAGCTCTTGGTGGAGTCAGCGGGAACGGTGGTAGGGGAAACCGGAGTATCATCGTTTAATTGGACCCGATAAGTATAGCCTTTGACCTTTCCCAAATCAGAAGTTAAGGTATCCGAAAGAAACTGTTTCAATTGCTCTTGCTGATGATTCGTTAGATCTACTGGACATTCCACAAGAGTACTGACGAATTCTTGCTTAAGGAGAGCGTCTTTAGTGAAACGAATCCTTGTGCTGGAGCGAACTGGAAGGACAATAAATTTTTGGAAAAAATTATGGTCGCTTTTGTGGCATTGCGCACAGTCGTCACTGTTAATCTTTCACCATTTACTTATTATTATTTTTTTCCTCTTTTTAAATTATTACAGTTACATAAAATAGACTATTATGATTAATTATTTAATAGAAAAATTATTTCATAAAAATATTAAAATAATGGTATTTTTGTGGATTTTCAGTCATTTTTATGTCGTTGAATTGTAATATTAATTAATTCTTTTAATAAGGCGCTATTGATTTTTTGAAAATTATTATAAATTATTATAAATATTTGAATTTAAAATAAAAATATTATCTACTTCTCTTTTTTCTTTTAATTAAAAACAAAATAAAAAGTGAATATAAAATTCACAACGTAATATGGTAGCAGAGCGTAGTTTTTATCGTAGTTTTGGTGTTTTTAAATTAGTATTAACAGTTACTTAAGAAAGAAAAAAAAATTATAAAAAAATATATATTCGATATATTAACTAAATTAAATATTTTCAATTAAAACTTATTAAACTAAATTAAGTGTAATGGCCCTTTCACGATCGCCGTTATACAATACTACAGCTCAAGATCGCGCATCAAGATATACAGTAAGGCAAAATCATAATAGATCGGAAGACAATTTAATCGTAGGAGACAATACCAATAATTCTCAAGAAGGCAGTGGTTCTGTACTTAATGTTCCTCCTCTTGTACATTCCGATGAACGATCGAACGTCGCAAATACATCAAGATTTGAAGAGAACGGACATTCCGAAGTTTCTTCAGATACTCTAATGCGAACTCTGATTAAACAACAAGAGCGGACTACTCAAGCACTCATTGGATTGGCACGTTCCCATAATGAACTAGTTAATAGCTTAACTAGTCACCAAGAGCCCCGATCTCGTCTAACAACAGCCACTGACATAAATGAACGACATTTGCCAAACGCATCTGAAGCTGCAAGAACTCATTCATCGTTAGAATCTTGGTCTCAGCCTGTAATTAGTAAATGGATTGACCGAGTTCCTATTTGCAACGGATTAAACGCAGAAAAAATAATTGATTTTATTGAAGCTGTTGACTCTTTAACCGATAACAGATTGATTCCAGAATCTCAATTTATTACAATGCTGGCAATAAGATGTGAAGGTTATTTGAGCAAAAGGTGGTCCCAATTTATGCTAGAAGAACCAGTTTGGCAAAGTATTAAGCAAAATATGCTTAATGATCTTCTCTCAGCTATAGATCGTGAACGCTTGAAGACTCAATTAGTTGCCAGGTGGCAACGTCCGGATGAATCTTTACGAGAATTCGTTGAGGATATTAGTAATAAAAATCGTGCGTTAAACTTGCATATGACTGACTCGGAAATCGCAAGCCTTATTTTTATGCACGTAAATACATCGACGGCTGCTCATCTTCACATTTTGGAGCCGCCTACTGACTTGAATAGTATGCGAAAATTAGCTAACCAGGTTTATTCACTTCAATGCAGACAAAACGTATATTCGGCCCATTTACGTGCCAGCAGAGATCCGTCACCAGTTTCCTCCGCCAAGAGATGGGAATGCACAAAATGCAATAAATCTGGACATACTGCCGCGTATTGCCGTCTTCGTCCTGCGGCTAATGCGATTCAGGAAGAGGAAAACCAAGACGATTTACATACATGACTAGCATCAACAAATTTAAGAAGTTTTTTTAAACCGATTATTAATAATCTTAATATTCCTCAATCTATTCTTCCTAGTCCTTTACCCATGATTGCAGTATCTGTAAATGAAATTCCATTTGTTGCCCTATTAGATACCGGTGCCTCGCGTTCCTTTATTTCTCGCCATGTACTTAATTCAATTCCTCCTTATTTATATCGGCTAAAGCCACACAGTAGCAATTGTCGACTCGCGGATGGATCACATTTCAATATTACTGAATCGGCTACTCTGATAATAAAGATTGGAAATTATACCTGGCGACGAACATTTTTGATCAACACATATCAGCAGTATGATTTTATTTTAGGAGTTGATATGCTGTATTAGTGTGGTTTGCGGATTGATTTAAGCACCAGAACGCTTAGTTTCAATTTCTGTCACCAGACCAACATTGTCTTTATCGATTTGGCGAATCTTTGTAATGTTACTGATTCCTCACATGGAGATTTCGATATTATACTGTGTAAAAACGACCGTCAAAAATTGGATTTATTGTTAAAAAAATATGAGCGTGTCGTCACTACATTAATTGGAAGAACCAAGGATTACGAATACGATGTTCAACTAGTAGACGATATTCCTGTACGTCGAGCTCCGTATAATTTAACACCACCTAAGGCTCGAATAATGCATGAGCATATTCAGAAATTGTTACAAGAAGGAGTTATTGAACCATCGGTGTCACCATACGCGTCCCCAGCTTTTTTAATTCCAAAAAAAGATGGCTCAATGAGACTATGTGTTGACTACCGAGATTTAAACAAGAAGGTTATTTACGATAGTTTTCCAACGCCATCAATTGAAAGTGTTTTCCAGTCGTTGAAAGGAGCCAAAGTATTTTCATGCATCGATTTAAATGCCGCATTTTACCAAATTCCGCTCTCCAAACGTTCTAAGAAACTAACAACCTTCGTCGTGCCAATGGGAGCCTTTAATTTCAAATATACACCTTTTGGACTTTGTGTTTCACCTCAGGCTTTGAACCGGATTATCTTTGATTTGTTTGCCGATTTACGATATCAGTATGTTTACCCATATTTTGATGACATTTTCATATACAGTGGCTCAGTAGACGAACATCTAAATCATTTAGAGGAAGTTTTAAAACGATTAGAGCACGCCGGACTTACAGTAAATCCTTCTAAACTTAATCTATGTAAAAGTCGTTTACAGTTTTTGGGACATGTCATTACAGGAGAAGGTTTTCAAGTGGATCCTTCAAAAACTCAAATTATCCGAAATTTGCCAATGCCAAAAAATCTTAAGGACGTCCAACGATTTTTAGGAATGGTTGGTTTCTTTGGAAGATTTATTCCTAGGTTTTCCGAACTAGCTGCTCCACTCCACGGGCTAAAACGTAAAGGTGTAAAATTTCATATGGGTTCTGCAGAAGTCCGATCTTTTTATGAACTGAAAGAGAAACTTGTTTTACCCCCTATTTTGTCCTATCCTAATTTTGACCAACCGTTTATTCTTCAGGTAGATGCTTCGGACATCGCTTTAGGTGCCGTTCTCTTGCAGCGTTTAGGTGGTGAATCACACCCTATTCAGTATGCCAGCAGAAGACTGACGCCGGCTGAAACTCGTTATACCATTTATGAGCGAGAATGTTTGACAGCGGTGTGGGGTGTTGAGAAGTTCGCTGAATATTTAGAAATTCAATCGTTCACTCTTCAAACTGATAACGCTGCGCTTCGTTGGATGTTCGAACACCCTAAACAGCTTGGCAAAATCGGTCGCTGGGTATTTAGACTATCTCGCTTCAAATTCACAGTGGAACATGTGAGAGGTGTTGACAACGCTATTGCCGATTGTTTAAGTCGCTTAATCTACAATGAAGATAAACCCGTAGACGAACAAATAAATATGTTACAACAATTGCCCGAATCTTTCACCTCTATACGTGAGCACCAAAAGAAGGATGCTAATTTGAACCTCATCATACAACAGTTGAAAGTTGGTGAAGATGTCACAGGGTTCGGATTAAGCAGAGATCTTCTCATCCGCCGTGTTGGAGTGAAACGTTTGAAGCGTGTAGTTATTCCTTCTTCCATCGTGCCGATGATTTTGCATTATTATCACGACCTTGAGATTTCTAACCATCAAGGAATCACTAAAACATATAGAAATATTGCAAAGACCTTTTGGTGGAAAGGACTGTTCAGTGATGTTCGAAATTTTGTTAGATCCTGTGATGTTTTGCCAACGTTCGAAGGCGTCCAATATACCAGCTACCGGTTTGCTGCATAGTGATCCTCCAACGCGAGTTTGGCAAAAGGTATATCTTGACCATGTAGGTCCTCTTACCCGTTCATCTAGCGGCAATAAATTCGTGCTAACTATTATCGATGGTTTCTCGAAATGGACAGAATTAATTTCGGTTATCCGAAGCACAGCAGAAATCACTATAAAGAAATTGTCACAGCTTGTATGGTCTCGATATGGCCCTCCGGAGTTCGTTATAACAGACAACGCTAAATGCTTTACTTCAAATAATTTCAAAGATATGTGCTTAGCCTGGGGAATACGACACGTACTTACTACGCCTTATCGTCCCCAAGGAAATTTAGCGGAAAGGATGAATCGAGATTTGAAGGCTGGAATCACAATGCAATTACAACACGTGCAGAATAGTCACCGAGACTGGGATGTCTACATTTCGTTCGTGGCACTAAGTCATAACGCAAGCACTAGTGAAAGTACGCAAGCCTCTCCTGCCGCTATATTTCTAGGCAGAGAAATACCGCAAGCCATAGAAAACCAGTGGCATCTTCATGGCCTTACTGATGCTGAAGTTACTCCGACTCAAGCCAAAGTAAGTAGAGCGCTACAGAAAGCTAAGCGACGCATGGAAGAGCTTTATAATCGACGTCGACGGCCGAATCCTTATCAAGAAGGTCAGTTGGTGCTCCAAAAAGAACATCATCGCGTTGACCCCACAGATCCCATCACAGTTAAGTTTTTACAGCGCTGGTCAACACCTCGTCGCATATATAAGTTCACCAGTCCTGTTACAGTCCGCTTAAAAGATGTAAAGAATCCAACTTTAGAATTTCGAGCACATGTCGATGATCTACGTCCTTATTATGGACGTCAGGATGGGGAGTAGTCTCGTTCGACGGCGGGAGGATGTGGCATTGCGCACAGTCGTCACTGTTAATCTTTCACCATTTACTTATTATTATTTTTTTCCTCTTTTTAAATTATTACAGTTACATAAAATAGACTATTATGATTAATTATTTAATAGAAAAATTATTTCTTAAAAATATTAAAATAATGGTATTTTTGTGGATTTTCAGTCGTTTTTATGTCGTTGAATTGTAATATTAATTAATTCTTTTAATAAGGCGCTATTGATTTTTTGAAAATTATTATAAATTATTATAAATATTTGAATTTAAAATAAAAATATTATCTACTTCTCTTTTTTCTTTTAATTAAAAACAAAATAAAAAGTGAATATAAAATTCACAACGTAATACTTTCATTGTACGTAGGGCGCTAGGCCTAAGATCATTTGAGACGGTAGAGAAGGAATGACGATAAAATTGAATTTCCAGGTAAAATTATGAATTTTTATATTAATAGAAATTTATTGATTGGATTCGAAGAGTTTTCCATCAGGAAGGCGCACCTTTGTTGATGAAGAGAGAGCGTGACCGAATTTTTGCGAAATAATTTCTTGAAAGAAACGTTGACTGCAAAAGTTGGTTCTAGCCCCCGAATCGAGTAAGGCATTGACTGTCTGATGCTTCACTTGAATAGCAATAATAGGCAAGCTTCGCTGATGATAAGTGACGCAAGGACTTGCGATGATTTCGCAAACTTCCATGGATCGCGCGCAACTTAGTTTTTTGGAGAAGCCTGTGTTGATATTTGAGAGCTTGGATTTTTCGGACGGTGCCGACAGTATTGAATCGAGTGTCCTGACATTTTACAATAGGAACAACGCGTTAATTTTGGAACATTAGAATTTTCGGCTTCTGACTGGCGAGCTTCGACTTCCATCTCTCGTGATTTAGTCATTTGCAAAAGTAGTTGGGAATATCTGATGCGCTTCACTAGTGTCTTGAGTTCTATGATTGTTGTTGAAATCTGAATGTCGTTGATTTTCAAGAGTGTGTCGTAATTCACGTGTGATCATATTTGCAACACGAGGTCTGTCTCTAATATTGCTGCTTCAAAGCTTTGAGCTTTGTTTACGACATCGTGAATGAAATCTCCAAATGATCTTGAGACCACTGAACTCTTCTTACATAATAGTTAATGAGCTGTACTTTGACTAGGGGCGGCAACAGTACCACTTTAGTTCTTTTCCAGGTTTTCCATGTTGTGATTCCTTCAGACCGCCATCTTCTAAATTCTCTTCGGAGATGATCTATAACCGCAGACATAATAGCGAATTCCGATGCGATTTTGACATCAATTATTTCTTGAACATCATCGATAAATGATATTAGTTGTGTAGGATCCTGACCATCAAAAGACGTGATTTTTTTCACGAATTTTTTAACATCATGTTTAATTCGATCATCTTGACTAATTATATGATTTGAAATGGTTTCGGAAAGGCGTTGAAGTTCGGAAACTTAATCAAATAAGCCAGTGGTTAATGTCATGTGTACCGCTGTAGCTCAGGCCAATGGTGAAATGCCTTGTTTTAGTGCGTCGACTTGATTTGTAGCAAGTGCCGGATGATTATTTCCCAGAGTGCTTCGATTATCAGGATGCGATTCTGGCGTTTGGAAATCGTCTCCTTCGTTTGACTCGTGTGCGCATCCTGATCGTGTAAATGGCATGGTTTATAAATTGACAATTGATTAATGAAGAAAATTTGATTTAATATAATAATATTATTAAGTCGATTAGAAATTTTAAATTATTCTAAGATATTTTATTGAATTATTAAACGACAAAAATTACCTCGGCTGAATTTTTATTTATTTATTTTTTTTTTGACATGGAGCCGCTCTATTGCCGACAGCACTGCAGCCTCTAGGGCTTATTGTGCTATCTCCCAATTTCTTTATACCACCCGGTCTAGTATCCTCGTTCCTTGTACTAACTTGCACAGTCCGTGGACTGGATGGTTGATATAGTCTTCTGGACCCATTGCTGATTGTCCATAAATTATCTGTCTTCTGCGATCCCGAACCTCGCATTCGCACAGAATATGGTACGCTGTTTCCGTTTCCTTATTGCACTGCCTGCACCTTAGGTCCCCACTAAACAGTCCGATTTTTTGGAGATGTCCTTTCAGGGCACAATGTCCTGTTAGGAGACTAACCACTAGTCGAATATTGTTCCTACTAAGTTGTAGTAGTTCTTCAGTCTTTTTCTGGATGGCCCTTTGATAAAGGTTTTCCCATGTTGCTGCCGGGAAATTTGATTCCAGTGTATTTTATGCTGATTTATGACCCATTCTCGTATTTGATCCCGCACTGTGCTTATAGACACCCCCAGGGCAGGTTCTGGGCCAATATATTATTTTCTCGCCAACTCATCAGCTTCTTCATTGCCTTTGATTCCTGAGTGTCCCGGCACCCACACTAAAGTTACTCTATTGTGTTCTCCAGAACCTTTAGTTCTTGTATGCATTCCCATACCAGCTTCGATGTCACTCTTAACACGGTGGCGATTTTTCAAATGCTCGGATAAAATCGAAAAAAAAATTGTCCGAATGCGCCGTTTGTTGGAAACTTTAGATGTTTTCCTGATCTTTCGAAAGAGTGCAACTCCGGACGGTTTTTGGCGAAAATTTGGGCGCCGACGCGGAAATAAAAACGTCTCATTTGAATAACCTGTTGTCGGAAATTGCTCAGATCTCGACGAATTTTTATCGTACGACGTTGAGATCCATTTTAAACGAAGCGAGAGAAAAAAGTCTAGCTGAAAAGTGCAGAAGATGCGTTTAAAATGACTTTTTAAAAGCTTTTAATTCGCAAATAAAAGTCGCGGTTCACTTTTTTTGTTCCATACCTATGAACGTGAAATTAATACACAACAAATCGATTGACAGTTTTGAAAAACATACGTCGCTAAATTACTTGAATATGACAAGGACAGAAGTTTATAGTGTGATGCATTTTCATTCGTAAAATAAATTGACTGTATTTTGACATTTAAAATAAAAAAAAAGAAAAACGTACAGTGAAAATATTTTGGCGGTCAGTTATCATTTCATTGCATAATTTTAAGGGACCGTTCAAGTATTACGTAACTCAATTTTCGAGGATTTTTGACCCCCCCCCCATGTAATGCGCCGTAACGTTTTGCTTGACCCCCCCTCAAGCGTTACGTAACACCTAAATAGCTTTTTTTATTTTAAAAGCAATCATTATACAATTTTCACCAGTTATGCAGGCCATTCATATGCATCTTTTTTGTAAGAACAACATTTTTCAAAAGTTAAAGTCTAGCCAACTACAATTAAAATAAAATTTTGGTCCAGCTCCTAGGTCCAGTTATCCGACCGATGCCAATAGTGCATGTGCCATATAATATGGCAAATACACTAATAAGTTAGTTGGGGGTTGAATGAGCTTTAATAATTATAGGATTGTACAATTTAGTACATCATACCGCCCTTTTAAAATACAAGTATTCTAATAAAAAAAAATCTGAAAAACGGTTAACCCTGCAGGCTATCCATAGAACTTCCCGCTATTTTCGATCTATCGACATGTGGTTTACCTACGGTGTTTGTTAAAAGTTATTTTAAAAAAACGCCTTCTCGGAAATACTTTGTAAATGATCTCTTGAAGAATCAATCGATTTTAATTAGCGCAAAAAAGTAATCTATAATAAAAAAATCAATCTAAGAAAAATTTGGAAAGGTATCTTCAAAAAACACTTTTTTGGAAATTTCTCGCCAACGATGTCTCTCGAATGAATCAACCGATCGGGATAATGTTTACAACAATCGAGGAAGTTTTTTAAACACAAAAAAAAATCTATTACAAAAAAATCAATCTACCGAAAGTTTGAGAAGATATTTTGAACAAACATTTTTTCAAAATTTTTCTTCAACGATATCTCCCGAACGAATCAACGGATCGAGATGCCGTTTACGGCAATTGACGCAATTTTTTAAGCATAAAACATAATTTGTTACAAAAAAATCAATCTAACAAAAATTTGTCAAGATATTCTGAAAGAGCGTTTTTTTCAAAATTTTTCTTCTACGATATTTCTCGAACGAATTAACCAATTTTGATGCGGTTTACGGCAGTCGACGTTGTTTTATGAGAAATGCAACTGATTAGATTTTGGATTTAATCGGTACAGTAGTTTCGAAGATAATTCAAAATATTAAAAAAAAACTGTTCCCAAAAAGTGTTATTTAGAGATTTCTCAAAATCTAACGAGCCGAATCAGTTCCGGTTCTCAGATAATCTAAGTTCAGCAGGGCCCTTTCAGATGCCGTAAGCTGCGTTTCGATCTGTATACCCGTTAGAAAGTTATGAGGGGCTTACACGCACACACACACACACACACACACACACACAACACACACACCCTCCCACACACATACACATCAGTATATCGACTGAGTGCCTTGAGAGTGACTAGTGCCTTCCGCACAGTGTCTGAAGAAGCGGTGTGCGTCATTGCCGGAATGCTGCCTATTCATGTACTATCCAAAGAACGGCGAGCCCTCTATCAGCGACGAAGATCATCTACGTCGAGTCCTGATGAACTCAGGACTGAAGAACGGCAGTACAGTATATGTCAATGGCAAACGCAGTGGGATGCCGCAGAAAAGGGAAGGTGGACGCACCGCCTAATACCATAAGTATATGCTTGGCTAAACCACACGACACAGATGCTCTCAGGACATGGGTGCTTCCGAGCATATCTTCATCGCTTCAAGCACGATGATTCTCCAGAATGTCCGTCCTGTCCTGGAGTTACGAAAACGCGGAACACGTATTTTTTGTGTGTCCCCGATTCAACTCGCTGCGCAACGACCTGGAAGTGATCCTTCAACAGTCAATCCAACTAGGTACACTAGTAGAAGCAATGCTGTCATCAAAGGCTGCTTGGAACGCGACCAGCACTTTTGCCACAGAGGTCCTCACATACCTGCGCTCCATCGAAAGGAAGAGAGCGAAAGACAATCAAGTCTACAAGAAAGGAAGAAGTGACTTCACCTACCAGAAGGAAGAGCGACAGCTGAATCCTCTCCCCGCGTCCCCGCGAAGTAATGCCTAACGGCGGTTTCCGCGGGGATTTAGAGGCCGGAGAAAGAGGAGGTTTTTTAGTCGGTATTCTCTGAGTCCGACATACCCAGGCCAACAACTGGTCCTGCAGGATACGTAAATGTATTTTTCCCAACCTCTTTTAAAAAAACACACATACACACACACATAAATACAGATATACGGACATCGTCGTGGAAATGGTTAGAATAGCTTCTCCTAGGATCTGACGAAAACTCGAATTTAGAAAATCGGCGTCAAACCAATAACTTCCCAATTTTTGAAAATTTTCAATTTTCTTAGAGGGAAGTTGATAACTAAATATAATTCTTTACGTGTGGACACGACGATTGGGTTTTTTTTTGTTCTTGCGGAAGCACTGACTCTCTTCTAATTTTTAACAATACTAAATCCACGTTGAGAAGGTTCTTTATGCAACACACGAATAATTTCTCAAAAAATAGCGGACAAACTTACTGAGTTTACACCAACATAATGAGCATTGACCCCTTGCTAATACTTGGCTTCGGTCCATACAGCACGGTATTTGGGTAAATCTCGTTCAATTCAAAATATATGTATATGAATAATAATAATAATAAACCGGCCATGAACCGGTCTGGTTTGATGCATTTTATAAAAAAAGCGTCTGTGATTTGTGACTTGCCACCATGCTATTCGGTCATCATCGTAGTCATTCATTACTCTTATTGATCACTTCACTACGTGATTAAGTTCAAAACCTCCACATTTCGATATCATGCAGTGAATCAAGGTGTACTTAGGCCAGTTTAGATATTCACTGCTTAATAGCGATTGAGTATCTGAATTAAAAAAAAACTGGTATAAAATGTCTAAAACTTTATAAGATATCACGTGATTACAAAACGTTCCCGGAATGTTTGTGATGTCGCGGTCGTTGTGTTAAAATTCGTGTATGTATTTATTATACATACTATCAAAGTAACCGTGGAAACGAGGACCATAAAAACATCATGACGTCACACACGTTTTTGACGCGTTAACCACAATTAGTTTAAAAATTGTTTTTAAATTAAATATAACTTTTTAATTATGAAGTAAAAAAAATATAATATTAAAAGCAGTGGCGGATTTACAAATTTGCCGCCTGTAGGCTATTAAATTTTTGCCGCCCTTACTGACCTCTGAAATTCGATACCCTAGTTCGCAATCATATTAATTACAAAACCGACGTTGTACAAAAAAAAAAATTTAAATGTTGAAACATATTACACGTTGATTCAATTGTATGAGTGGATCTAGTAACATTTAGGTAGAGTAAATGACTAGTCATTTGACAGAGCACATTTTCATTAGCTATAATAAGAATAAGAACGATACTAAAGCACATTTGAATGACTCATTTTATAAGTCAATCAAATCTGCTTTAGTATCGTTCTTATTTTTATTATAGCTAATGAAAATGTGCTGACTAGTAATGTCCAATGACTAGTTGTTTACCCTACATGGAGAAAAAAATTATAGTAATGAATAATGATTAATAAAAAAAAGACGAAAATTTTTGGGTCACATTTGCCGTCCCCTAAAATCTGCCGCCCTAGGCTTCAGCCTACTCAGCCTGCTGGTAAATCCGCCACTGATTAAAAGTAGTTTTGCTATACGAGTAAAATTTGTATGTGATTTTTCCATTTATGTAAAAAAAAAATATTCAAAAACCCAATTAGCCACCTCATCTTTTTACTTGAAAACATCGTTGTAAGTACTTAAAATTCCTTGATTTTGTCCATTCGATAAAAATAATTATTAAAAAACCCTGCTTACCTTTTATCACCCTACACTGAATCAAAAAGGTACAATGAATGGATCAAGGTAGTTTCTATGATAGAAATACTAAACACACAATATTTTTCCCTATTTTTAAGAAATGTAATTAATATTTAATAAGTAAAACGTAATTAAATCACTCTCAAGTCACGTGACAACGAACACCAATCAGAGTGCATGACGTCTAGCTCACCATCATCAGACGCTGCCATAGAGAAGGACGCTGTTCACGCTGTCAAAAGGCTTCAATGTTTGATTAATATTTAGAGTGTAATTTATTCGAAAATTTTTATGACAACAATTACGAAAAAAACTTCACCTCATCAGTTTAGCAGCGTTTATTAGCCTACGATGTCACGGCAGTCACGTGACAAGTATTGACGTTTTGGGGCGAAATGAGAAACTGAATTTAAAATACATGGTTTTTAAAGCGCAAGTCGTATTTAAAAAATTATAATAAATATTTGTGGTTATATTCAGTATTTATGCACGATTTAAAACACTTTTCCAAAAATAGTCAATATCCCTATTATTGTTCAAATGATTGCTACAATATTTTTTTGAAAATATGCACATCAATACTAATATATTATTTTATACAGGATTCAAATTAAGACACAACTTGTCATTAATGCTCCCTAACCAGATATGACTACGAAATACAAAGAGTTCCAAAGCACGTTTTCTGAAGTTTTATTCCACGCCTTCTTACTAGTTATATGTATTTAAAATCTTCTATACAAGCAGTGTCAATGAACTCTTTAAAATAAAAATACATTAAATGTTACCAAATGGATACATCTAGTATTGTAATAGCACCTATATAATGCAAAACAAAGAGATGGTCAGTTTGATTTAACTTTTTTCAAGAGTGAACAAATATACTTTAAATACTGAGCAAACTGTCGCTAATACGGTGAAATCTACTTAAACATTCCATATATCTTTACCATCATAACAATGTAATAATAGCACCCTAATATAAAAGTCCATTTACAAACCGGTCCATGTCTACGCTGTGTTCCGAGCAATAATTTAAACTTATACTCGTACATATTGGAAGTGCAACCGAGGCACTTTTGGAATAAATGTTAATATGAAATTTTAAGTCGATATTCATATTCTACTGATGATTTAACTATAATGGCAGTTATACTAAATAAAGTAATAATAAAATAACAAAGAAAAAAGATTTAATTTTCATCCATTGTGTCGAAATCTTGAAATATAAGGAGCATTTGTAATTTAAAGATAAATTCTAAGCCGCCAATTTTCATAGATTCCACTTCGAAAAACTATCGAATGACCCGAAAAAATCAGGTGCTACATTCATATACTAAATTAAATAAATTCAGGCTCTATACAATGATGAGTATAAACTGTCGGATAGGAAAATATGATAATACAATTTTAATATCCGCGTCTAGGAGGTATGCAATATCTCAAAAAATTAGCCTGATGATTTCTTATAGTATCTAGAAACAAAAGTGATGTTTCGATGTATGCCATTTCTGACAAAAACATTTGTTCTTATTGGGTAAATCAATGTCATGCTGAGCTGGACACAGCCCCGCGATTCGCCGCGAAGCAAGATTGTAATACGTTGGAGTCAACTGCTCTAGTACTTTTGTTATACGGTGGTCCCACTACGTGTTATATCTCAATCGCGTGTGGAGCCGCGGTTAGTGGCTAGTGATTAATACGAATATGGACGGAATGTAAAATATTTGCGTAAAAATCATAAGTAGGCCTGCAGCTCAGACAGCAAAACTATGTAATTTTCCAGCTCCTCCTGTTCGTATGACAATCATGTTAGATAAGAAAAAATTGCATTTCAGTAATTTTCCATAAAAAAGTTCTCGACGCCATATTATGTCTAAAGATAGTAGTTTAGAAATTGAATAGAAGTGAGCTCCAAGGCAGACGCTATTTTGGTAAGTTCCGGCGAGAATTTAGGTTCAGATTGTGTAAATAGCATTTATAATGATATAGCGGTTGACTTGAGAGAAATTTCACACGCCCAACGATTTTGTTTTTTTGTCTGATTAATGCCCTAGATTGATGAGGAGAGTGATGTGATGAGTGGTACCTAGGATCTATCGAATTATTTTTTAGCTTTTAGTACTTTATTAACATCATTATTGTCTTAATTTTAAATAAAACCGTTTAACTTACAAATCTTTTTTACTTAATTTATTTTCAAGTTTTTAGTTTTTTGTTTTGTTATTTCATAGTGAACTTGATTCTTCTATTCAAGCCCTTTCATTTGATACCCATATTGAGGTAGTTGTGAAAGAGTATGTAATCCGCCATTTTGTAGTGGCGGCCATCTTGGGTTTACAATGATACAAAATGTATTAAATTGTATTGTCATCAGAACTAAATGTGTGCGCCAAATATCAGATCAATCTATCAACAGGAAGGGGGTGAAATTTTAATTACTAGATTAGACCCAAACAAATAAACAAATAAAGAAACAGGGTAAACTAAATAAAACCGTTTAAAAATAGATAAAATTAGATAACACGGTCAAAACCGTTTTTTTTTTATTGAAACAGCAGATCAACATTATTAGGTTCATTTCCTAAAACCACCGAGAGATCACCTGACAATTCGTGTATCTCTAAGCTAGACACACTCAGAATAAAACATGGGTGACGGTGATTTGAGTGTCACACGTCTCACAGAAGGGCGGTTCCTCACGTGCAATCAAAAATCCGCGTGTTCATCTACAGTGGCCGATGAGAAGTCGTATTAAAATAACCTCCTCCTATCTGGGGGGACGACACGAAGTAAATCGTGGGTCAACACAAGGTTTTATAGATCTTAATTTCTTTACATCGACTGCACTTCATACATTCTTCCAAAGCTGCTGAACGGTTTTTATCAGTCCGTTCTTTAGATCGTCACCGATAATACTGTTTTATTTGGACCAATAAATAATTAAGATATTGCTTCGTGTGAAATTCTTTATTAAAAAAATAAAAATGTGACTTAATTATATGACTACAGTCTTATATTAATAATCAGAGATGTTGTCAGAGGTTAGTATAATGATAATTATGCAATTTTCTAACTTATACAACAACATCTCCTCTATTTAGATTGATCCCTATAATTCAAAATATCTTAAAACTAAAATATGCAAATACATGTTATAAACAAAAAAATCCGGGTCGCAGTGCCAAAACCCTGCCGACAATATAATGTATTTCCTTATACAGGCAGGGTGGCTTTATTATGCGAACTTAAGTTGGTTTTTGGGCAAAATAAAAAATTTGACTCCTTAATACACCCCTTAAAATAACATTTATTTTCTTAATTGCAATATTATTATCAATCGAACTTCTATACCAAATTATATACAACTTTCAGTAAATAATTCACTATCTGCAAAGTAGTGTTTTCATAAAATTTTTAAGTCCGGTCCTGTCGGGCCGATTTTATTAAAATTTTAGGGACACTTTTTAATTACTACTGGAGGGTTAAATGTCAATTTTGAAACGATTATGAGAATTTTTTCGGTATTTTGGGGCCCAAAAACGTTTTTCAACCTTTAAAAACTACCCTAAAAATGGCCCGATTACGCCCATTTTAAATAGGCTTCTTGCGGTGATGGATTTCAACACGTGGGTCAAATTTCGTTAAAATCAATTAACTCTTTCGAAAGTTATTGCCCGCACACACACACACACACACACACATATATATATATATATATTATAGGCGTCGTTCGGCGTTGTTCGAAAGTATTCGGAGATATTCGAATTTATTCGAAATTATTCTAAGTTCAATAAAACTTGATGTAGGGTTAATATCTTTCATTTGTAGCACCGAAGAACCATTTAAACTGAATCCGAATTTAATCGGTTGCGCGGCTAGCTTCAGCTGGCGCTGGGCCGGGGGTTAGTTTAAAAAAATTTAGGAAAATAATCGCATAAAAAATACCCAAACACAACTATGAAACGCCAATAGACTATAACAAGAAAATGCCTTAAAAGGCGCTTAAAAATCCACCACCTACCACACGACACAAAGGACAGCACAAAATAACGAGTTCTCAAAAAAACATCCCAACGGGAATGACCATAAAACGGCCAGAAAAATCCTACCACCTACCACTCGGAAAACTAACAACCATAAGACACGAAAACACGTAGCTGACCAAAATCGGTTCTGATATTCAAAAAAACATTTACGTATTCTCCGACTGAGTTACCAGGGCGCCAAGACACGAATCGTAAATAGCCACACCTAGATAGTCCAGACTAGGAGGCTTAGACCCAAATGGTTCAACTACAACCCTGGAAGGGCAAGGCACAAGACACAGTACACGAAACACTAAGAATAACACGTTAAAAACTTTTGACCAGAACGCAAACACATATCTTACGGAATACTTGATCCGGGAATTATCGGACACCCAGTATCTTAAATTCTTAACGTCAGATACACTTAAGATTGGGTTGCGATAAATAGAAACAGTTCACAGGGCGATAATTAATCCGTAAGTTTTCGTACACCCTGTATATAGTATCTCTGACGTCACGGGAATAAATCCTGATTGAGATATGCGTAAACGACACAAAGAAAATAAAAAACAAAAACACAGCAAAACTAAACACGTAACTTTGTGAACACCCTGTATATGACGTCGGCGTCGTCACGGGAACGTTAATCTTGGTTGGGATAAACGTAACAATCATCCAATTATAAATCCGGTAATTAACCGTAAGATCGTAACCAATCAAGAAACTGTATGCAACAAATCCTGGAAAAACTTAAAACTGAATCCTACGGGATAACCCTGGCAGGTTAGAGATTGTGCAAAATCACGTAATAATTCTTAAAGGTAGACACCATGTAGAATGGTGGCTTAACTGAACTTAATGCACATTCCTTGAATATTTTCTCGGTCCTAAATCCCGAACTGAAATTTTTATTTAGTCCGACAGGACAGTCTGGAATAGATCGCCAAATAAATTTTATTCAAAACGGAACCGATGCACAGGAATGTTCAAAGTAAAATAGAATTGTAACACAGTTTTAGAAAACTGTGGAATGTATTCCTGTATTCCAGAATCCAGATCCACACCAGTACGAAAATCTAAAAGATCCTTGATGAATAATTCACGGTAAATATTCCCTATTCGAAAAACGCTCCTAAATCCAGGTATATAAGGGGCAACACGGAAAGCTACACTTCCTAACAGCTATCACAACAATCAATAACAATCGAATTTATACAAAAATCCAGAAATCCAGGAAAATACGGGAATTACGATAAACGGGATAAAATCTCTGGATAGATACGATAAAACGGGAGTCACTAACGGAAACTAGAACGATACACCTCCAGGTTAGCGACAGATAATAACAATCGAAATTTGCGAGATAATTAATTGATTATTGGCGATAATAAGATATCATTTTATTTTGCTGTATTAAAATATCACACGCTGTTTGTCAATCTGCCAGCCAAGAAGGCCAGCCGATGACTGTTCTCTCACAATTATCTACAAAATACCGGCTTAAACTAAAACGTACCTAAACAAGAATATTCTGTATCTATCCTATACGTTCTCCCTTACTATACAAAAACACAAATCCTCTGTCTCAACATTGTGCCAATTGAAACCGCTCGTCGACGGGCCTTCGCGTAATACTGTTAGAAACGCCGTCTTATCTGTCATTATACACAAATTTTTATAATATAAGATTTATAGTGCGTTCGCTTTAATGTAATAAAAGATGTTTGCTTTAATTTTGTTGATACGCAATAAATGTCTTTTATTTTCATGAAAACCAAAAACAATCCGGTATTGCATTCTCATGTATAATGAAATTCAAACACTAAAGGGGGTCATACACGCTCAAATTTTTATTTTTCACTTTTTGAAGCCAAATGTTGTCCTAGAGTTACGGGAGTTGTCACTATGAATCCGGGTCCTCTAGACCTCGCTTTTACGACGGGAATTAGCATTCTATACAATATATATATATATATATATATATATATATATATATATATATATATATATATATATATTATAGGCGTTGTTCGAAAATATTCGGAGATATTCGAATTTATTCGGAATTATTCTAAGTTCAATAAAACTTGGTGTAGGGTTAATATTTTTCATTTGTAGCACCGAAGAACCATTTAAACTGAATCCGAATTTAATCGGTAGCGCGGCTAGCTTCAGCTGGCGCTGGGCCGGGGTTTAGTTTAAAAAATTTTCAGAAAATAATCGGATAAAAAATACCCAAACACAATTACGAAACGCGAATCGACTATATCAAAAAATGCCTTAAAAGGCGTTTAAAAATCCACCACCTACCACACGACACAAAGGACAGCACAAGATAAAGAGTTCCCAAAAAATATCCCAACGGGAATGACCGTAGAACGACCGGAAAAATCCTACCACCTACCACTCGGACAATTAACAATCACAGGACACGAAAACACGTAGCTTACCAAAATCGGTTCTGATATTCATAAAATTTACGTATTCTCCGACTGAGTTACCAGGGGCGCCAGGACACGAATCGTAAATAGCCACACCTAGATAGTCCAGACTAGGAAGCTTAGAGGCGATTGGTTCAACTACAACCCTGGAAGGGCAAGACACCATACAAAGTACAAGAAATCATATGAATAGCACGTTAAAAACTTTGGACTAGAACGCAAACAGATATCCTGCTGAATAATTAATCCGGGAATTATCGGACACCCGGTATTTTAAATCCTTGCCGTCAAGATACACTTAAGATGGGATTGCGATAAGTAGAAACAGTTCACAGGGCGATAGTTAATCCGTAAATTTTCCGTACATCCTGTATATAGGATCACTGACGTCACGGGAATAAATATTGGCTGAGATATGCGTGAACCACAACAAAGAAAAGAAAAAAAACACAGCAAAAGTAAACACGTAGATTTGTGGACACCCTGTATATGAAGTCAGTGACGTCACGGGAAGCGTTAATATTGGTTGAGATAAACGTAACAAGCATCAAATGATAAATCCGGGAATTAATCCTAAGATCTAAAACACCATGTAGAAATGTGGCTAAACGGAGTTGAATGCAAATTCCGTACATATTTTCTGGGTCCGGATTCCCGAACTGAATTTTTTTAGTCCGATAGGACAGTCGGGAATAGTTCGCCAAAAAGTTTTATTCAAAACGGAACCGATGCACAGGAATGTTCGAAGTAAAATAGAATTGTAACACAGTTCCAGAAAACTGTGGAATGTATTCCTGTATTCCATAATCCAGATCCACACAATTACGAAAATCTAAAAGAATCCTTGGAGAATAATTATTAATAATTATTATCACGGTTAAATATTCCCTATTCGAAAAACGCTCCTAATATATATAAGGGGCAACACGGAAAGCTACACTCCCTATCAGCTATAACAACAATCAATAACAATTGAATTTATCCAAAAATCCAGGTATCCAGGAAAATACGGAAATTACGATAAACAGGATAAAATCTCCGGATAGATACGATAAAGTTTGAGTCAACAACGAAAACTAGAACGATACACCTCCAGATTAGCGACAGATAATAGCAATCGAAATTTGCGAGAAAAATAATTGATTATTGGCGATAATAATATATCATTTTATTTTGCTGTGTTAAAATATCTCAACGCTAGTAGTCTATGCGACCAGCCCACTGGCCAGCAGGCGACTCCCCGTTCAAAAATTAGAGACAAAATACGCGACTTAAGAACAAGTTCGAAACAAGAACGCTGCGACATATATCCTCATCTATCCCTCTTACTACACAAAAACATACGATCTTCTGTTTCAACATCGAGCCAATTGAAACCGATGTTTGTCTTTCAACACAAGTTTGTCTATCATTATACACAAATTTTTGTAATATAAAATTTATAGTGCGTTCGCTTTTACTGTAGTAAAAGATGTTTGCTTTAATTTTGTTGATACGCAATAAATGTTTCTTTTATTTTCATGAAAAGCAAAAAGGATCTGGTGTTGCATTCGTATGTATAATGAAATTCAAACACTAAAGGGGGTCACACACGCTCAAATTTTTATTTTTCAATTTTTGAAGCCAAATGTCCTAGAGTTACGGGAGTTGCCGCTATGGATCCGGGTCCTCTAGACCTCGCTTTTACGACGGAAATTAACATTCTATTATATATATATATATATATAAAAACATTTTTAAAAATGGTGCCAAAGTGTTTAGGAGGTTATGAAACGTCAAGAAATTTTGGTCCGACCCTTAGGTCCCGCCATCCGACCGACGCCAATAGTGTATGTTGCCATATGGCAAATACACTAATAATATACTGAATTCGACTATATTAAAACTACAGTAGGTAAAGATCGGTAATAACTCACTACGTATTAAAATTAACTTGATAGTCGTTGAAGCGTTCAGATCGTTTTCGTAAGCGAGTACTCAGTAGTCTTTTAGGTGAATTATCTTTATTATCTGTAAAACTGACACTACTTTGAGTTTGTTGCGTTGTATTATCAATTAAATTCCTATTACGAAAAATTGGTGCATTTAGAGAAGTCCTAAGATGGTAGCTATTTCTCCTTAGCTTTTTGCTATCCTGGATTATTACGTTGTAGAATCTGTATGTATTTACTTTATCTACTATTTTGCCGGACTCCCATTGTTTATTATTAGTGTATTTGCCATATGACAACATACATACATATTAGTGGAGATAAGGCAAAGTAGTGCAGAAAATTGGGGTCATTAACGTCCCGTCGAAAAAACAATTGAATTTTGACACTCTATGAATTTATTCAGAAAATAGTGAAAATTGCCATTTATGAAAACTGGCCATAACTTTTTTATTTATGAAGATATTTGAAAATTTCATTAACCATTCTTTGATAACTTTTTAAGAACTTTTCAGTGGCGTAGGTTTAATTTTTTTATTTCCACTATATAATGAGATATTGACATGAACTTTGGTTTTTCTTATGGACGGCATTTTTGATTTTCAGATATTTGAAATCTGCTTATTTTTTTGAATAATTTGACATATCATATCCTATATCTAAACCAATCAGAAGCTACAAAACTGACCAAAACAGCTTTTTGACGTTATCCATACCGATCAAAGTGTGCCGTGTAAAACAAAATTTGTTGAAACAAATACATATCGACAGGTTAACAATCTGTCGAGCGATCGCTACAGTTTTGGTAATTCATTTTGTTTGATTTACTCTCTAAGATGGCTCAAGCATTCTCAAATTTGGAGAAACAGGCTATTTTTGCGCATACATTCAGCGTAACAAAAATACCACGTGGGATCAAGCAGAATACTTGAATCTTTATCCAGAAAGGCGACAGCCTTATTCAATAACTTTTAGGAACTTAAATAGAAATTTAAAGGTAAACGATTCATTTTCAAAGAAAAAAGGCAACATTCAACACTGTGAAGAAGAATTAGTTTTAGCAAACTTTGAAATTAATGGAGAAAATATCAAAGAATGGTTAATGAAATTTTCAAATATCTTCATAAATAAAAAAGGTATGGCCAGTTTTCATAAATGGCAATTTTCACTATTTTCTGAATAAATTCATAGGGTGTCAAAATTCAATAGTTTTTTCGACGGGACGTTAATGAGCACAATTATCTGCACTACTTTGCCCATTTAACCGACTTTCTATCTCCACTAATAACAAAGTGACCCATGCTAGGCAACGTCGGTTGAGACACCCTGTATATATTGTGACGGTTAATTATCCAAAGCTAAAAAGAGCTTAAACAAGTTAACCTGTCTACAATGCTGCCACCGGCTAGCTTTACTCAGCGGCGCAGGCGTGGATACCCGTAAATGAAATGATAGAAGAAGACAAAAAATTCAACCCAAAATAAATTCTTGGGCCTCCTTCTTCTACTAATCACCCTTGTCAATCGCAAGTGGAATAGTACGGCACGAATAACAACAGGCCTACGCCTAAAATAAAAATCCGATCTCCAACCACTAAAACAACAACTGACTAAAACTAACAACAAAGAAATTAGATGAGTCTTTTGATCTGTTAAATATTCGCGCCAGTTTATAACCGACTGGTTGCAAAGGGCGCCAGGACGTTAACTGGGCGAAGCTATTCAAATGGTCCAGGTTTGAGTGCACCAAAAAATGTAAGTCTAATTTCCTTCAATAAATCAGCATCAAAAATACATAGGTGAAATAAAAAACAACTCAACCATATCCCATGTATAACACAAAAATAAATAAATAAATAAGGACACAAATCCCAAAAACGCACCACCACAAGTCGAGCCACTATCAGACAAAAATCAACAACCACAACGCACGTGGACAAAACTACGCCAACAAAAATAAATCGCCCAAAAGTAATCCAGAACTACGTCACTAAATGTCACGTCAACGAATTCTAAAAATAATTCACCAAAAGAATTTACAACACACGCGCAGTGAATACCGCGTAGGAATTTAAAACGAAAACCCAAACACCAAACACATTAAAATAGCTTTTGACTAACAATCCGTCTAAAAAATTTATGAGAATGTCAGCACTCCACTGGAGGCCCAATAAATATCAACAATAACTTCTAGTTATTTCGGATTTGTCCGGAAATAATAATCCAAAAATCTTTCCAGAATCGAATAGTACGCCACTGGCTTACTGAAATAATCAACCATTAATGAATCGTCGATTGTTGTTAAATTAAATCTCGTAAGCGTAAATTTGAGATACGTAATATTTTACAACTCAAAACGATGATAAAATACTACAAAGTTCAATAAAAAATTCACAGATATTAAATAAACACCAACTACAACAAACAAACTAATCTGATTCAGTGTGGAATAAACCAAAGGTCCTTAAGGGTAATCACGGAGGGATAGTGAAACAAAACAACGCCAAATCCTAAATTCCTAGCAAATAAAAATTCTCAATACACAAAATATGACTAACAAAATTCCAACAATCAACTCTACGCTACTTTTACGAGGTGATTTTGCCTCTCTGAAGACGAAATTGCTAATCTCATTCATTGCCCGTCGTATATTTGCAGACACCTAGACGAGGACTGCATCTCGCTTGCACCAATGCATAAGATTACCAGATGCGTTCGCCGTCTTACTTGTACTATGTGTGTATCATTACACAGTTCTACAGCCGCCCGGACAACAAAAAACCACTGAACCAGTCAATTCCATTCTTAACACGATTGAAAGTCATACTATACTAAATGTCTCAACTTCGATATTTTAGAGCGATAATTTATTAGTGTATTTGCCATATGGCAACATACACTATTGGCGTTGATCGGATGGCGGGACCTAGGTGTCGGACCAAAATTTCTCGCCGTTTCATAAGCTCCTAAACACTTTGGCACCATTTTTAAAAATGTGTATATATATATATATATATATATATATATATATATATATATATGTATATATATATGTATATATATTATGACGTAAGCTCCGGCTAGCAAGCTCAGCGGCGCTAGGTCGTGGGTAAAATATATAAACTCAAAAAACCGAAACTTCTCTACAAACCTTCAACTATAGAAATTTCCTAATATTATACGGACACAGGCAATTGCCTTCAATAAAACCCGACCACCTACCACAAGACACACAGACGAAGGACAACTTAAAACTAACAACGAAGTAACCTTGCACAGATTTTCTGTGTGAAAAAAAATCGTACGTATTACTTAACCGACCGGCTATATAAGGGCGCCAGGACTGAAAATCGTACGAGGATTTCTCAGTTCGTCCACGCTGAGAGCTCCAGAAAATTCGCAAGGTATATTTCAAATTTGACTAAGAAATTCTAACAGTATAAATAATTACTAAAACTAACAATATTTGGCCGCAACCAACTGCACGTGCAACAAAACACTACCACCGAGCCCAATATAAATCCCAACAACTTGTGGTATAATACCACGCCACAACCAACAAAAATAAAATAAAAATCCAATAATAGGCGGGGAAAATCCACGTCAAAGTTCTTCAATACAATTTCAATAACATGAAATATTCATGCCCAACGACGTGAAATACTCACGCGCAGTTGCATAAAACAAATTACCCAAAATAAGCGTCAACAATAACTCCAATCTCAATACAATTATTATTAACACACTCAAAAACAACAAAATCTATCAATAAAATAAATCCATATGAAAATTAAAACAGGTAAGACTGTCAGAACCGGTTCTTCAATTTAAAAACAATCAAAATTAAAGACTTGTAATTTTAGCAAGTAAAAAATGAACACGCCACTAACATCTAAAATGTCGTGCAATTAACCAACACTGATTGTTAATTAATAAAGAAAAAAATACTTCTTATCAGAAACTAAATAACAGAGGCTAAAAGTACTTTTGTATAAAATTGCATCTATTTTGATTTATATTATAATTTTGAGAAGCCCTCACGGTATTAGCAGAATAAATACAAGAACCTCAAATAATTTGCACGGGAAACCTAAAATAATTTGCACGGGAAACCTAAAATAATTTGCACGGGAAACCTAAAATAACAGGCAATCTCCAAATCCAATTTCCAATCCTAAACCAACGCCAATCCAAAAAATCCTATATTCAATCCAGAACAACTCCACTCAACAATCCTCTTAACACAAATAAATCTTCAAAAATCCTAACACAATCCAACAATACTTCAAACGCCAACCTACTCTACAAAGTGCAACTTCTCAAAAAAATCTTCGCCGCCAAAAGCATAAAAATTGCTCACAATATATTTGAGTTGATATCGTCCATTATGTTAATATATATTTATGGTTAGCGGGTACTTGGACATAAATAAATAAAAATCCTAAGGATTTTTATTTATTTATGTCCAAGTACCCGCTAACCATAAATATATATTGCTCACAATGTTCTCTGACATGCGACCGCAGAGTCGGTCCGCCAGTCTCTCCGCGCGAAAAAAACAATTCAATCTCACGCCGCCCCGGTACCGCGTTTAGTGTCCGTCAGAGACATTCTCTGGAGTACTGGACATCTCATATCTCTCTCTCGCACATGTGTATACTACTCCAAAGACCTCTCGCTCGCATTCATAACATCGTTTTCTTAGAGCGCTACTTTTTATTATATTTGTTCCACCCGTGCGTTTCTTACTGCTACACCGATTCGAAAGGTCTTCTATTGCTCGTCAAAGTTACAATGTTAATTGCTAAATATTAACATTTTTATACATAGGCTCGATAGTTATTTTAATTTTGGGGCTCCAAATTCAAATTGCTACAATATATATATATATATATATATATATATATATATATATATATATATATATTAGGGACACTTTTTAATTACTACTAAAGGGTTAAATGTCAATTTTGAAACGATTCTGCGAATTTTTTCGGTATTCTGCGGCCCAAAAACTTTTTTCAACCTCTAAAAACTACCCTTTTACCCTTTTAAGGGTAGTTTTTAGAGGATGAAAAAAGTTTTTGGGCCCCAGAATACCGAAAAAATTCTCAGAATCGTTTCAAAATTGACATTTAACCCTTTAGTAGTAATTAAAAAGTGTCCCTAAAATTTTAATAAAATCGGCCCGACAGGACCGGATTTACACATTTTATGAAAATACTAGTTTACAGATAGTGAATTATTTACTGAAAGTTGTATATAATTTGGTATAGAGGTTCGATTGATAATAATATTGCAATTAAGAAAACAAATGTTATTTTAAGGGGTGTATTAAGGAGTCAAATTTTTTATTTTGCTCAAAAACCAACTTAAGTTCGCATAATAGAGCCATACTGCCTGTATAAGCAAATACACTATATTGTCGGCAGGGTTTTGGCATTGCGACCCGGGTTTTTTTCTGATTACTATATCATAATTTTTATCAAATTCCTCCCTTTCCTTTGCTGTGTGGTCATAATAGGCTTTATATAAAGCTTGTTTTGTTAGCAATTTATCATGTACATCCTTTTTATCATATTCTATTGGTTTTAACAGCTTATTCAAAACTGGCAATTTAGTTTTAACCTATCTACTGAACATTAATTGAGCAGGTGAAAGCCCTATACCCTCTACACGAGTGTTTTGGTAATTTAAAAGTACTAAACTCAACTCTTGATTTTTCCTTAAAAGGTTTTTTGCAATTTTCATCCCTGCTTCAGCCCTACCATTTGATTTTGGGTAGTGTGGACTCGATGTGATAACGTTAAAGCCCCATGCTCTAACAAAGTTCCGAAATTGAAATGAGTTTAATGGCATATTATCTGTTATAAGCTCTTTGGATATACCATGTACAGCAAAAATGTCTTTTAACTTTTCTGATCAAGTTTCAGTACTTCTAACCACTTTTGTAAAATAATCACTGACTACTAAATAACTTTTATTACCATATTCACAAATGTCTACAGCAATACTGCTAAATAGCACATCAGGTATTTCCCTTAATAACATTGGCTCTTTTGTATTCGCTGCTCTATATTTTTCACAAATATTGCATTTTAGTATTTCATTGTCTATGTCAGCATTGATTCCTGGCCAATAAAACAACTCTCGTGCCCGTCCCCTTGTTATAGTTATTCCCAAGTGACCCTCGTGTAACATTTTTTGAACTCTCTTTCGTGAGCTTATCGGTACAAGTAGCAAAGCTTCAAAGAACAATAAATTATCTATAATACACAATTTGTCTTTAACTTCATAATAGACTTTAATTTTGTGAATCGATATTGACCAGCCTTGTAAACAATATTCTTTTAACTTTACTATAACGTGATCATTTTCAAACTCCTTAATAAATTCCTGCCTATCTCTCACCCCGTGTACCATTTCTAGCATTGTTTCATCATCGTCAACGTAATCTTTTAAATATTATGTTCGGGATAAACTATCTGCTAAATGTAAATATTTACCCGGAGTATAGAAAATATCCAAATTATATTTTAATAGCTTCATTCTCTGCAACCTATTAGAACTAATGTTATTTATATTTTTACTTAACAATGATACCAGAGGCTTATGATCTGTTTGAATTTTAATACAGGATCGGCCATAAATGAAATTATGAAATTTTTTGCATGAAAACACTATACTTAATAACTCTTTTTCAATTTGTGCGTAATTTTTTTCACAATCTGTTAAACTTCTAGAAGCGTAACACACAGGTCTATCATTTTGCATATAAGGCAACAGCCCAAGCTCGTCTTTTGACGCGTCACAGTGTGTACAGATCTCTACATTACAATCAAAGTTGGCAAGTACTGGAGCATTTGTTGATAATTTCTTGATTTTCTCTATTTCCGCTGTATGACATGGCTACTAAACAAATTCATTTTTTTCTTTCATAGATTCTTTCGTCTTTGCAGTTAATTTAGAAAGATTAGGTATAAAATTTCTGAAGTAATTTGTAAGACCTAAAACTCTTTGTAGCCCCTTTTTATCTTTCGCATTTTCTATATCAGACACCGCTCAAAGACGATCCTCATCAGGTTTTATACTCAAGCAGCTGAACTCATGACCTAAATATTTAACTCGATCTACTTTATATTGTAATTTTTCTTTATTAAATTTTACATTCAACTTTGTAGCCCGTTCAATAACGTTCAATTGTGCTCAATTTCGGACTCTCCAGCAATCAAAATGTCATCAAAATAAATTACGATTTCCTTTATATCACCAAAATTTTCTTAAGTTTTTGGAAATATTCAGGTGGACCAATAAATAATTAAGATATTGCTTCGTGTGAAATTCTTTATTAAAAAATTAAAAATATGACTTATTAATTATTTTGACTACAGTTTTATATTAATAATCTGAGATGTTCTGTCAGAGGTTAGTATAATGATAATTATGTAATTTTCTTAGAATACAATTTATCCTGAATTAAACAAATCATAGGATGACTGGAATAAGAAAACTGCAATGCCTTAAGTGCACTCAAAGAGTCGCTGCAAATAACATATTTATTGGTACCGCACACAGGTCTCAAGACCGGCAAAATTGCAAATATCTCTGCAGTAAAAATACTGTACTCCTGAGACAACTTGTATTCAAACTTGTTGTTATCGATGACGAACGCACAACTAACACGATCGTGACACTTCGAATCATCCGTATAAACGGGACGATAGTTTCTATTTTGGGTCAGCCATGCCGAAAACAGGTGGCGATAAAGCTCTAGCGTAGTTGTATCTCGCAGATGAATGGAAAGTGACATGTCGATGACGGGCTGATGAACTATCCACGGGGGTATAGAATTTTGGCCCACTTTAAGAGTCAACCTAATAATAATAACAATATACTTTATTTTGGCGGAGTTTAGCCGTAACTGATCTTCCACTCAAGCATGTACAATACAAAATACCCAATGCCAAGAGGAAGAGTTGCATTTCTTCTCGGTCTATACAAACATCAGGACTAGAAAACAAATCTTAAGAAATTCAAACTGTTTACTTTTCTATATGGATCCAAAAGCGGCGGACATATTTGATAGTTTTCAATCATCGCAAAAAGAGTCTGTCATTTATGAGGGAGTGTTTAAAAGCTTTGAAAGCTATTTTACTCAAAAAAGAAACATCATATTTGAACGTGCTATATTTAACAGGAGAGTTCAAATGCTAAACGAAACAGTAGAAGATTTTATCACAGATCTATTTAAACTTGTAAAATATTGTGATTTTAAGAATCTGGAAAATGAATTAATTCGCGACAGAATCGTCGTTGGGATTAGTGATAAAGATCTATCCAAAAAAATGCAATTAGATAGAAAACTCAAATTGAAGAAAGCCATAGCAATATGTCGTCAAAACGAAAAAATAAAACAACAGCAAATCGAATACCAAGAAAAAGCTAATAGTGAAGAAATAAAAATCGAACTATCGTATTTAGACGTAAAAAAACATCAAGTGATAAACCAGATAAAAGCGATGATAACAAGGGAAAATGCTTTTAGTGCAATAAGGAGGAGCTGCACGAAAAGGATGAACGTCCGGCAATATTAAAAAAAATGTAGGTTAGCAGCTGTCTGTCATTCAAAAAAAAACAAAAACATTAGAGATGTGGAACAGGATAAAACGTCCGACGAAAACATGTTTATTGGTACATTGACACAAAATAAGAATGAAGATCCTTGGCGAGTTATGATTAACGTGAATAGCATAGATGTATGGTTTAGAATCGATAGCGGAGCCGATGTTATAATTTTACCGAAACTTCAATAGCAAATTACAAAGTAATAGTACAAGTTTTTATAGGCCAACTGTTAAGAGGTCTAGATCGTTTATTACAAAAGTAATATACACTTAGAGAACAAAATATATTTATTTAATAATAATAGAACAAAAATAACTTTCAAACATAATAACACAAAAGCATATTCACATTTCACATCTTACTTAGGCAACGGCCATACATACACTGCTTACTCTGATACACTCTTTGTGACTCAGCCACTGTCTACTGCATCACCCTTTCTTACCTCCATTCAATACCATACCAACTTAATACAAATTTACTACCAACTTGACACGCCTCCTTAAATTTGTGTTCTTAATCAAACATAAATAATAACATTTTTAAACAATACCCAGTTCTTTTCTAAATTTTTCAAGTTTAACAACACTCAAAGATTTTGTTAGAATATCCGCCACATTCTCTTCAGTATTTATTTTAACAACATCAATTATTTTGTTGATATAGTTCTCATTGACAAAATGATAATGTGTTTCTATATATTTTGAGTTTTTCGTAAAATTTCCATGTTTAGCAATGCTAATTGCCCCTGAGTTGTCTTCATAAATCTTTATTGGTAATGGAACTCTAATATTCAGGTCTGACAATATGTCTTTTACTATTTTTACTTCGCTTACGCATTCAGACAATGCTACGTACTCAGCTGACGTTGAAGATTTTGTCACGCTTTTCTGTTTTCTTGATTTCCAAAATATTGCGTTTTCGTACATTTTGATTACAAATCCTGTTGTGGATTTTCTGTCTGTTACGTCTCCTGCCCAATCGGCATCTACATAGCAATTTAAAATATCTACATTGACTCTTTTACTATATGTTAATTTTAAATCCTTGGTTAATATTAAATATTTGAGTACCCTTAGGGCATATTTGTAATGTGTACCATCATAGCAATTTTGAAAACGACTAAGATAGTTTACAGCAAAACTTATATCAGGCCTTGTACCCGAACTAACATAAAGTAATGCACCCATTAAATTTCTATACTTGATTTCATCTTTTGCTTCATTTGCTGGTAATAACTTTAAATTTTGCTCCATCGGAGTCGCAAACAATTTACAATTTTCAATATTGTACCTTTTTTCTAGTGATTCAATGTACTCTCTTTGGTCTAGAGTCATTTTTCCATTTATTGAGTCATAATCTATATTTATTCCTAGATACTTCTTAATATAGCCTAAATCTTTCATTTCAAATTTTTTTAACAATAAATTTTTAACATTATTTAACTTTTCCATATCATTTCCACAAATCAGCAAATCATCAACAAATAAAATTAAATAGATATTGTGGTTGTTTTCATTTAATACATATAAGCAATTATCATTTTCACTTCTCATAAAATTTAAATATTTCAAATAATTATCAAAACATTCGTACCAGGCTCTGGGACTTTCCCTCAGGCCGTACAACGCCTTATTTAATTTTAATATTCTGTCAGTGTTATCTTCAAAACCTTGAGGTTGTTTTACATATACTTCAGATTTTACTTTGCCATTTAAAAAAGCTGTTTCAACATCCATTTGCATTATTATTAAATTATTATTACAACAGTATGACAAAAGAATTTTTAACGTTTGCATTCTCGCAACAGGTGAATAAATATCATCAATTAATTCATTTTGTTGATAACCCCTAACAACTAATCGTGCTTTATAAACATCATTATTCTTTATAGTATACACCCATTTTAGGTCTAAGATTTTTTTATTAATTGGTCTTTCAACAGGTGCCCATGTTTCATTTTTCATTAAACAATTTATCTCTTTATCCATAGCTTCTTTCCATTTATCAGAATGTCCGCTATTTATCGCATCTGTATAAGAAATAGGAATATTTGCATTTACATAATTAACATAAACAATATTGTTATAAACAAAGTTTTCATCATTTAACCTAGCAGGTTTTGTTATTTTTCTGGATGATCGTCTTGGTTCATTATTTTGATTATCATTGTTGTCATTATCATTATCACTTAGATTTGCATTATCATTTAAACTAATTTTGACAGAATTTTGCGAATTATTCTCAGAATCAATACCAATACAAGATGTACCTTCTTCAACAATGTCAACATGTCTAGCCACAACTATTTTATTATTTATTAAAACCCTATAACCTACATTTTCATAACCTACTAAAATACCTAATACTGCTTTTTTATCCCATTTGGATTGTCTATTTTGTTCAGGTATTCTTACGAAAACCCTACTTCCATACAACTTTAAATGTTCTATATTGGGCCTTTCACCAAACATTATCTCATAAGGAGTTTTATTTTTTATGATTGTGTTTGTTAAAATTCTATTTTTCAAATAAGAAGCTGTTTTAACAATTTCAGGCCAAAAACGCTTATGTATATTTGCTTCAGCTAACAAACATCTCGCCATATCCATTACATCTCTGTTGTATTTTTCAGCTGTCCCATTTAACTCATAAACATATGGTGGACAAGGTTCAATATAAATTCCCTTTTCTCTTGCAAACTTATACATTTCATTATTTAAATATTCTTTACCATTATCGCATCGTAATTTCTTAATTTTCTTCCCAGTCTTATTCTCAATTAAATTTACATATTTTACAAAACAATTATAGACTTCACTTTTTGATTTTATGACGTGAACTTGTGCTACTTTACTAAAATCATCAATAAAAGTTAAAAAATAACGTTCCCCATCTAATCCAGAAGTATTATGAGGACCATTTAAATCCGTGTGGACAATTTCTAAGATATCATTCGCTCTAGTTCTTGAATGTTTGAAAGGTAAATTGTGCATCTTATTTTCTAAACATATGCCACACTTAAAATAATCTGTTTCTAATTGTTTAGGAAGACCTTTTAAAACTTGGTTATCACACATAGTTTTTAAGTATTTAAAATTTACATGACCTAATGTTCTATGAAATTTTTCTTTGTTCGTCATATCACTTTTTTCTGTTGTGTTAACTTCGGGTTTTATAATTTGACTGGTCATACGGAATACATTATTTTCTTTGACTGCTATTGCGATTATATTGCCTACCGTATTATAAATTTTTGAAGTATTTCCCATTGAAACTATTTTATTTTTACTACTGACTTTACCAAAACTAATTAAATTTTTGTCCATTTCTTTCACAAAAAATACATTTGTCATTTTATTTTTTATCATTTGACCATAAACATTGAACTCGTGTAATATGTTACCTATTTTTGTTGCTTTTAGTATTCGACCATCAGCGATTTTAACGTTTACAGGCGTTTCAAGAACTATGGATTCGTAAAAATAATCATCTCTGTTAACAATATGATCGGAACATCCACTATCTAATAACCATTCTACTTTACCGATGCAACTGTTCACTGTTGGTTCATGTGGTTCGTTCTTGTCCTCGATTTCCGTACAGAAACTACTTGTGCCGCCATCTCTTGTGCCGCCATCTTCATTGCTCTGATAATAGCTTTGTTGCCAACCGCCGCCTCGACGATGTTGAAAGCCTCGACTTCTTCGGCTGCCATTGTTCCCTCGATGATTCCAGTTTTGTTGACGCCCGCCTCCTTGCTGTTGTGCGCCGCCTCTGGATCTCCATGAATTTCCACCGTGCCTCGTACTCGTACACTGAGCTTTGAAATGTCCATATTGGCCGCATTTAAAACATGTTTGATCTTGTTGCCGTCGTTCAGTCTTAAAAACACTTGCATTGTTTTTTCCATTGTTCTCTTTTTCTTTCACTTCAACCATTTTAATCTTGCTTTTCACATATTCAACTGTTTGATCACTTTCCTTTAACACATCCACTAGATCTCCGACATAACTTAGTGAACTAGGAAGCATTTTTATCATGTAGCTTAATTTTTCCTTTTCTGGTACATTTGCTCCAGCACTCTTTAATTCATTTATCAATTTCTCAAATTCGTTGAAAAATGTCGCTGTGTCTTCAAAGTCTTTTAATTTTAATCTTTCTAGTTTATTTCTTAAGCATATTTGAAGTGCTGTCGATTTTTTCAAATACATCTCATCAAATTTTTTCATTATTTCATATGCCGTTTCTTTGTCCTTTACAAACTCTAACTGGTTGTTTGAAATCCCACTGTATATAATATTTATTGCTTTCAAATCTAAATCATTCCATTCTTCTGATTTATCTGACGTTAATTGTCTTCTATTTACAACGTCTACACATTTCTTCATTTTCAAAATCATTACTATTCTTCTTTTCCAACACTCATAATCTTTTCCATCAAACAAAGGAATTTTTATTTCGTCCGCCATTTTTTCTTTGTCTTTTCTTTGTTAATTCTTTTCTTTATCAAACTACCAATCTGCTACCATGTTAAGAGGTCTAGATCGTTTATTACAAAAGTAATATACACTTAGAGAACAAAATATATTTATTTAATAATAATAGAACAAAAATAACTTTCAAACATAATAACACAAAAGCATATTCACATTTCACATCTTACTTAGGCAACGGCCATACATACACTGCTTACTCTGATACACTCTTTGTGACTCAGCCACTGTCTACTGCATCACCCTTTCTTACCTCCATTCAATACCATACCAACTTAATACAAATTTACTACTAACTTGACAAAGAATACAAGATTTGCATAAATAGCGACGCTAAACCCTTTACGATAACAGTGTCTAGACGTTTAGCATTACTCTGCCGCGATAAAGTCAAAAAGGAGGTACAGAAAATGCTGGAAAATGCAATAATTTCTTCGATTACTGAATAAACTGAATGGTGTGCGGGCTTGGTTATTGTAACAAAGAAAAACTCATACGTTCGAAATTGTGTTGACTACACACACTTAGAAATACGTCGTGAAAAATTTGCATTACCATCGATTGAAGAAACATTAGGCCAACTTAGCTTTGCAAAATTTTTTACTAAATTAGATGTCACCTCCAGGTTTTGGCAAATCCCAATAACTAAAGATTCAAAACAATTATATTGCGTTTATTTGGCCATTCGGCAAATTCATCTTTAATAGACTTCCATTTGGAATTACGTTGGCCCCGGAAAAGTTTTAGTTTTAGTCACGTTACAGTGTCATTGTGTTATGTTAAATGATGGGAAATATATAGTATTATATGGAAAGTGGAGTTTTTAGGTCACGTGATAAATCAAAAAGGCATTAGAAGTGCTCCGAAAAAAGTTAAAGCGATTTTACAGTTAAAGGATCGTGTAAAGTGTATATTTATCGCGAACGGAGTCTTAATTAGGTATATTTGTTATAAACATTCATTGTTACAATACTAAATTAGAAACAAATATTTGTTGTCCACTGTCGCCGTCGGGGTTCAAACCCGAATCTTTCCACTTTCGCGGCGGAATGAGTTAATCAGTTATTCTACGGTGCGATATCTAAAGAGTTAATTCTTCATAATAAAACAATTGTAACATTAAATTCACTACATGCGAGAGCTGTTTATTTCGCTAGGTATCTCTATACAAGAATCATTACAGTAGCGAGAGTATGAATGAGAGTATGAACGATTTAATAATAATAAAAAATGGAAATTTACTTCATTCATACATACTCTTGCTACTGTGATGACTCTTGTATAGAGATACCTAACGAAATAATCAGCTCTCGCATGTAGTGAATTTAATGTTACAATTGCTTTATTATGAAGAATTAACTCTTTAGATATCGCACCGTAGAGTAACTGATTAACTCATTCCGCCGCGAAAGTGGAAAGATTCGGGTTTGAACCCCGACGGTGACAGTGGATAACAAATATTTTTTTCTAATTTAGCATTGTAACAATGAATGTTTACAACAATATTTATATAGCTCGTTCTGAAGCATTGCAGAATTAACATATTCTTATATAGTATATAGATTGCTTCAACCTCTAGTATATTCGCTCAAATTCTCAAAAAAGTAGATAGAATATCCTATTTTTTCGAATTAAATTGAATTGTTATTGTTAAGAAAACATAAGTAGGCCAGACAAATACTTATTATATTAACTCAATCATATATATATGTTAGTATCAGTTGCCCGAGAAGTCTCGTCAAAAACTGCCTCAACTGTTATGAATACGCCATGTATTTGAGGGAACAATTCCCTTCAAATACGTGCGGTACCTAAACCTAGGTCGTACCGTACTTCGCCGTATTTAAATACGCGGCGTATTTGACTCAACTGAAACCAAGTTGGCTCCAAGTTTTCTTTTTATCAGTGCATAGACTCTCTCTCTCATACAATTTCAAACGACTGACGTGACGTGAGCAGCTGCTATGCTGCGTCTTCTTCTATCGCACTGGATAGAATGGATAGACTTTCCTTCTCGCACATTTTAATACGCTTTAATTTTTAAATTTTAAAGCCTGGCAACCATGAGACTTGAATGGTTTTTCGCAAGCAACCGTATACTATCGTTTCGCAAAAAATATAAACTTTATTTTGATGTTTAATTTTATTGGATACTCGATCGGTGAAGGTAGCACTTTCGATTCACCTTTTTAAACCTGGCAACCGTAAAGTCTTGAACAGAAAAAGGTAAGCAACCGTATGTTTGCATATTCTATAGGCTTTATACTTTCGATTAGTGTTAAATTTTTTTGGTTAGAAGTTCGGTGAAGGTATGGGAAAAAAAATTATGGAATTTTTAATTAAATATAACCTTGAACAGAATTCTTTAAGCAACCTATTAACGTTACTTTTGTTAACATATTTTATTTTATGAAAAATACATTTCATTCGGTTAAAAAAAAAATTAGTTCTGCTTAGCGCAGAGTTGTCAAATAATTAATAGATCCGCCGCGAACGCTATCTATTGAAACTAATTCGAAGTAAAACAGTGAATTTCGATTTTTGAAATTTTTAAGCTCTTCCTTTGGGTTTTACCTAATTTTTTTACGCATAAACCACTCTGAACCTTTCCGAAAACAACAAAAAAAATATATTTTGGATCGGTCGGGCCGTTTTTGAGTTTTAGCGAGCCTAACGTACGGCGATTCATTTTCAAATATAAGATGTCACATAGGCACAATGAATTCCGATACTGTTACCTAAATCTAATAATCTAGGAGCCTTAAGGCGTAGATGACGTGCCGGTTTACCACGTTTTCCGAGTACTCGACGCACATCTGCACACTACATAGTGCTCCTATCTTACTTTGTGATGTCTAGTATCAGTTGTGTGGAGGCGTGAACTGTCCGTGCTACATGGAAATCTGTTTGTACTGGTCATGTACTACGTTTGTTATTCAATGTAAACTTCGCTTTAATGATTTAATTTCTCAAGCGTGGATTAATTATAATTATTCCAGCTTCTACATTTTATGGACAAGCAACGTCATGTTTGTTTAGTTTTATTTCACAAAATTTAAATGACGCACATTTTTCGTATTCTAATGTGACATAGTGTTCTTATGTAAGGATAATTATTGGTGCTAATTGTACTTTAGAATAAATAAATAAAATTTATTGCTTATATTACTTCTATTGTATAATCAAGCAAAGCATTTATGTTAATTAGATTTTATTGGAATAAGTAATGTTTATTAATAATATTATAATTATAAATGAAAGTTCTGTTGGATAAAAATATTAAAATGTAATTTATAATTTTAATTGAACATTGAATTTTGAATTTCATTTTATTTACCATTGTCTTGAAAATGCAATTACAAAATTATTGATTATTATTATTAAACAGTTCGTTTCCGTCCCTATAATTACGTCACAATTCTCGCCCAGCTTCATGTCATCGCCACCAAGTCGCTCTCTTAGACTGTCATTTCTTCTTCATTGACAAGTAATTTTCCTAACAAGAAGGTTTTGAAAAAAGAACATATAATGGAAGAAAACGGATACGATAGCAGAAATAAAAGAGGCAATAAACTTGTAAACTTCGCTCAAGCATTTAACTTTGAAATAATAAAAAGCTTCTTTAATAAAAATCATACAAAAATGGACATGGATATTACTTAAATGAAAATCCAAAATGAAATAAACCTTATACTAGTAACTGGTAGCAGATGTTCAAGTACTAAACAATTCCCTTTAGATCATAAGCATCTCAGGACTTTCCTATATTTAAAATCAATCCGTTTAAAATTTATTAAAGAAAACAATTAAAACCTGACATTTTAGTAATAGTCTAGTCAGTTTAGCCAAACTAGAGGGTCAACCTTGGAATGAGAGATAATAAGCTATAAACTCGTATACACTAGGGTTTCTGGTTTCTCGACCTTTTTTATTTTTCGAGACATGAGAATTCTCGACCAGGATTTCTGGAGTTTCTCGAAAAATTTTGAAGTTTTTATAAAACATGATGTTATTTTCAAATTTTTGCTTTATTGCAAATCAGACTGGTAGATGTGATTAATTAAATCAAATGGTAAATTTTTAGTTACCATAAATTGCACTTATTAATTAACAAATCAACAACAAACAAAAAATTAAACAAACTGTACTCGGCTGGTCTATATAAAAAGTAAAGAGTAGGTAGGGTAGTACTTAACTTTTTTATAATTATTGAGTCTCTACCACTTCCCAAATATACAACAGTCTTTAATTTAATAAAAAATAATATGTAAAATTAAATCAACAAAATTACTAGTACATAATTATTTAGATAACTATAAAAACTTGTTTAGCAAAACAAACCATTTGCTATACCAATTTCATATGCCAATTAAATCTAAACCAGCAATCCGCAAAATTATCAAGAAATAAATCAAATTTTAATTCAACGCGTATTATATGCGTGTTTTTTTAGTTACCTAGCGCACGGAATTGATTTCTCGAGTTCTCGAGGCGTTGAGTTGTTTTTTCCCATCTCGACTAAAGACAAATTTCTCGAGAATTCTCGCCTCGAGAATTCTCGAGCAGAAACCCTAGTTGATCGAGATCCCCCTCCGAAATGTTAATCGAGACCACCGTCCGAAATGTTAATCGAGACCTCTGTCCGAAATGGTAATCGAGAACACCGTCCGAAACGTTAATCTAGACTTCCGTCCGAAATGTTAATCTAGACTTCCGTCCGAAATGTTAATCTAGACTTCCGTCCGAAATGTTAATCGAGACCCACGTCCGAAATGTTCGGCGCTATTGCCACCTGTCAATTTGCTTGGTTGTATTATTATTAGTAGGTACACAGTTACATATAATTTATTAATCTACTAGTGGTTTACCCGCGACTTCGTCCACGTTGTCTAAGATTGTATCTACAGTTCTTGTATACAAAATCTACCCCCATCCCGTTCGTTTAGTTGTGTTCAACAGACATTCGAACATGTATTTCTTTATTTTCAAAAAAGAGCATTTTTTCTCGTTTTTAGTTTGAGCATTTTCCGAAATACAGGCAGCGTATCTTTTATGAATGTCCCCCCCCCGAATCCCCAAAAAATAAATTCGCTATAATTTGAGTTTCAGTTTTCCTTATACGGATACAAAATTTCATTTAAATCGGATATATATAATTAATTAGTAATAATATGTTACAAATGGAAAAACGGCTATAGATTTATATAATAGAATAGATTAATAACGCAATCTAGATTATATTTTGAACAATATGCATAGTTTGGACACAGAAATATTAAATGAAAAATAGGTTTTTAAAGGCATTTTATTTCTTTCAAGCCGAATACGGCTTTCAACGAAAAAATGTCAAGACGTTTCTCTGTTCAAAAAATCGCTCCGAATCCGGCAGTATTTTTTTCGCGACGATCGGACGAAATTTTCGGGTCGACGTACTTTTGAAAGTGTTCCGAAAGCTATAGAAACGGTCTTATTTTTTGCGGGCGAACGTGGCAGCTATCGAAAACGCTTTTTCTGTTTACAAGCTCACCCCGAAGCCGGCAGTATTTTTTTCGCGGCACTCCAGCGTCTACCGTATCTCCGAAACGGGGCGTCGTATCGAAATTTTTCAAAAAATCGAAAAGTTTGCATTCGCCGAGCTCGCGGCGATCGACGAATAAAAAAGATTCGGATTTTTTTGGAAAATTCGAATTTCGGTCAAAAATACAAAAATGCCGGGCGTCGTAAATTGTTTTATTCCCGTGATACTCAAGAATGTTACCATATAGATACCCTACTTGAATGAACTATTTCCATTCGAGACTTTTTTAAAAACTCGTTGTGACTTGTTGGTGTTAATTGGCGAGCTGTGTGTTGTGGATTAGTTTTGTCTTAAAAAAAGGAAAGAAATAGTACTTTGTAGAATTGAATTTTTGCAATCCTACAATTTGAATATTAAATTATTGTATACCTATGATAATATTATTATCAGTCCCTCCACCAACAGCCGAGAAATATGAGTTTAGATTCTATGTATCACACAACAGAAAATAAATTGCTACAATTGTTTTTGTTGTGATCTTTATTCAAATTTATAATAATGACATAAAAAACATGTAATTTAGCCAAAAAAACTCATTTTCGCAAAGCAAAAACACTAGCACGTTTCAAATTTCGCGAAATAAACTCATTTATCAGTTTCTCCAGATCGAGCTCGTCGGCAATATTCGAATAAATATGTAAGAGAGCGACGTTGTTGAGACGATTTTGTAACATTGTAGATCTTAAATACGCTCCGAGCACGCTTGTTTCCCGCGTTAAATTTGAAATTTGTAAATGGACATAGTTTTTTTTTTTTATTAAACAAACAAAATGTGCATCGGCATTTTGCCACTAGCACTAATAACATAAATATAATTACAAAAGAAAAATATAACATTACAAATGGTAAGTATAAAATATATCGTTACAATTGGTATTTCAGTTTGATAATCATTCATTATATCATCGTAGGTGCGCATATACCTACTTGTAATAGGTATCGAAGTTGCAGCGGTGTGGATTACACTTGGTTTCTTTTAGGTCTGATTGATGGTAAGTATTTTGGCAAGTATCTGTTTTATTTATTTTATCTATTGTTAAGTATAATATCATGTATTATTTTGTTCTTTTAATTTTAATTTTAGATTTGTGATTTGAGGTTTGAACAGTTTATAAATTTTATTAATTTTTGTATATTATCTATCTCATTGTTTAAAATTTCGCTTTTTGTTTTAGCAAGTCGACTTTGTGTTCTTTGTCGGTTGAATTTTCGACAGTTGAGAAGGAGATGATCAACAGTGAGTCTAACATTGCAAATATCACATTGTGGCGGAAGCTCTTTTTTAAATAGGTAAAAGTGTGTTAATCTTGTGTGACCTATTCTTAGTCTTGTTAGCGAAATTTCTTCCTTTCTAGTTAGTTTTAAAGGGCTGTTCCATCTTTTTATGTCCTGTTTTATTTCTTTTAACTTATTGTCAGTGAGATTTGACCATTTGTTTTGACATCCATTGGCTATATTTTTATTTATCAGCTGTTTAAGATCTTAGGTAGTGATCGTTTTTGTTAGTTGAGGTAGATTTGAGCATGCTGCATCTTTGGTACTTTGATCAGCGATTTCATTATTTTTGATTCCCATATGTGAAGGAATCCGTATTAAGATAACGTTGATGTTTTGTTGCTGTAGTTCATAGGCCAAGTCTTGAATTTTTTGAACAAATGGGTTTTTGAAGTATTTTTGTTTTATTGCGGCGATAGAATTTAGAGAGTCGGTTAGTATTGCTATGTTATTGTTGTTGCTGTTTATTAATTTGACTTGTAGACTTTCTTGTATGGCAATGAGCTCTGCTGAAAATATAGAATTTGATGGGTCTAGTTTTATTTCCGTTACTTCATTGTTGATGACGAAGGCTGAGCTGTTCCGTTATGACTTTTCGATCCATCAGTGTATATTTGTTTGAAGTTACTCTATTGGCTTAATATGTCGCATAGCTGTTTTTTAAAGATGAGCGGATGGGTTTCTTTTTTAATTAAATTTGAAAGTGCGATATTTATTTTTGGACAATTTATTTTCCACAGTGGGAACGTATTTAGACTGTTTATTTTTAAGTTACAAATATTAATTTCATATTTTTGGGTTAAGTTTTTCATTCTTAAAAACAGTGGTTTGCGTAAGTTAAGATTGTTTTCGTATTTGTTAATATATTGCTGTCTTTGAAGATATTTGTGATTTGTATGATGAATGTTAGAGGCAATATTTGCGAAATAGTTCAGTGCTAATTTTTCTCTTCTTTGTTCCGGGGGTAGCTCTCCAGAAATACAGTATAGACTTTTTAGGGGGCTGGAAATTAGTGCTCCTGTCGCTATTCTGAGACCTGTATTGTAGATAGAGTCTATTGTTTTCAGGATGCTACTATTTGCTGTGGCGTAGATAATGCTTGCATAATCTAGTTAGTGTATTTGCCATATGGCAACATACACTATTGGCGTCGGTCGGATGGCGGGACCTAGGGGTCGGACCAAAATTTCTCGACGTTTCATAACCTCCTAAACACTTTGGCACCATTTTTAAAAATGTTTATATATATATGTATATATATATATGTATATATATATGTATATATATATATGTATATATATATGTATATATATTATATATATATATATATATATATATATATATATATATATATATATATATATATATATATATGTATATATATATATATATATATATATATATATGTGTGTGCGGGCAATAACTTTCGAAAGAGTTAATTGATTTCAACTAAATTTGGCCCACGTGTTGAAATCCATCACCGCAAGAAGCCTATTTAAAATGGGCGTAATCGGGGCATTTTAAGGGTAGTTTTTAGGGGTTGAAAAATGTTTTTGGGCCCCAAAATACCGAAAAAATTCTCCGAATGGTTTCAAAAATGAAATTTAACCCTCTGGTAGTAATTAAAAAGTGTCCCAAAAATTTTAATAAAATCGGCCCGACAGGACCGGATTTACAAATTTTATGAAAAAACTAGTTTGCAGACAGTGAATTTATTTACTGAAGTGTGTATATAATTTAGTATAGAGGTTCGATTGATAATAATATTGCAATTAAGAAAAAAAAATGTTATTTTAAGGGGTGTATTAAGGAGTCAAATTTTTTAGTTTGCCCAAAAACCGACTTAAGTTCGCATCATAAAGCCACACTGCCTGTATTAGCAAATACACTATATTGTCGGCAGGGTTTTGGCACTGCGACCCGGGTTTTTTTTGATCTTATTAGAGCTTGAAAGATGCGGAATAATGTATTTTGGTCGCTTCCCCAATGATGATGGGCCGGTACTTTTAGGAGGTCTAGGTCTTTTCTACATCTTAGTTTTAAGTTCTTCAAATGTGGGATCCATGTAAGTTTTTCGTCTATGATCATGCCTAGATAGGTAGTTTGCATTACGAATTTTAGTTTAGTTCCATTGAGTATTAGTGTTGGTTTTTCTCTATGTTTGCGAGCTTCTGTGACTTAGATTTTGTTGGTGAAAAAAAGTAACCCATTTTATGAGACCAACGGTTTATTTTGTCCAGTGTGACTTGAAGATGTCGTGCTAACACGTTGATATGTTTGTTTCCGCAATAGATAACCAGATCGTCTGCAAATAATGCAGCTTTTACGGGATAGTGTATATCCTTTAATAGACTGTTAATGGCGATTATGAAAAGTGTCCCGCTTAACGGGGATCCTTGTGGAATGCCATTTTCTTGATCATAATATTTTGAGTACGAGTTATTTGCAAGGACTTGGAAAGATCGATTGGTTAGTATATTTTCTATTAATTGAGTGATATGGCCTTCGATATTCCAATTCGATAGTTGTTCCAAAATTATACGGCGCCATGTGCAGTCGAAGGTTTTTCGAATATCCAGGAAAATTGCTACCACTGTTTCTTCGATTGCGAATGAGTTTAATATTTCGGTTTCTATGCGAGCTATTTGATCAATAGTGGAATGGTTTTTCCTAAAGCCACTTTGATGTGGATTTAAAAGTAGTTTTTTCTCTAAGGTCCACGCTAGTCGTTTGTTTATAATTTTTTCGGGGATTTTACTTAAGGAACATGTTAATGAGATTGGTCTATAATTCTCGGGATTTGTTGGATTTGTATTGGTTTTTAGTATTGGTAATATTATGGATTTTTTCCATTGAGAGGGGAATATATTACTTATGATTTAGCAGTTTTAATAGTGTTGATTTGGTACTGGGTGGTAGATGTTTTATAAGTTCTATTGGAATATTGTCTGGACCTGGTGAATTTTTCTTGAAACTACTTAATGTGTTTTCAAATTCTTCATCCGTAATTGAGAAATTATAGTCTTCAGTATTATCACTGAAAAGGTCGATTTTTATATTGTCAGCGCGAGTTTTAAAATTTATAAATTCATTACTACTGTTAGTTGATCCATAATTTAATTTGTAGTTTTGCGCTAGACATTCTGCTATATTGCTGTTTAAGGTTAATAGGTCACCATCCGTTTTTAGGGCAGCGATATGGTATTTGGTGTTTAGTCCTTTAATTTTTCTGATTTCATCCCAGATTTCTTTGCTTGGTGTGGCTGAATTTATTGAATTTACATAATGTGCTCAGGATTCTCCTTTACTTTGATTTATTGTTAATTTGACAATTGCTTGTGTTTTTTTTTAAATTGACGAAATTGGTTATACTTTTGTTTTTTTTGTATTTGTTCAATGCTATTTTGTTTTGTTTTACGACTTTCTCGCAGTTTTCATTCCACCACGGGACTTGCTTCTTTTTATTGTTATTGTAGGTCTTTGGAACTGCTTGCTCGGCTGCTGAGAGGATTTTATTTGTGATTGAGTTAATAATCCAATCTATATCATTATTTTTGTTAAATATAATGTTGATTTCGGTTATTTTTTCTGTAAATTTACTCCAGTTTCCTTTTTTTAAATTCCATCTCGGGAGAAATGGCTGAATCTCCTGGTTTAGGAACTGGATTTGTATTGGGAAGCGGTCGCTTCCGTATAAATCCAGAAGTATTGTCCAACTTAAAGCTGGTGCTATGGATGGGTGACAGAGTGTGAAACCGATAACCGATAAGCTATTTGTTGAAAAATTTAAGTGAGTTGGTTGATCGTCATTAAGTAGCGTTAAGTTATGGTTGTCTAATAGTTTTTCTACGATTTTTCCTCTAGCACATGTTCTATGGCGTCACAAAAGATTGTGAGCATTAAAGTCTCCAGCCAAAATTAATGGTGGAGGCAACTGGAGAATCAATTCTTCTAAATCTGTTAAATTAATAGTTTGGCTATTCGGGAGGTATAAATTGCATATTGTAGCGCGCCCCCGGTTGTGATGCCACTGGGCCTGATCGAACTTTCTGGAACGGTCAGGAATCGTACGCCCTCGAAGGTTACGCTACCGAGAGTAGTAGATCGTTGCAGAAAGTTCTAGACGCCACGCCTTTGTGCATATAAGCAGAGCGACAATGCGTCAGCGGGCAGTCACAGTGGTGAACACATAAAAGTCAGTCGATACAGCGCGACAGTGAGTTGGTACATTACAACGGACAGTGGACATAAATAATCATTGAGCTCACATATAAATATCTAGATAGTTTAGCTAAATAAGCATTACAACATTAAATACATTTCGGTGTGTGTTAATTGTCGTGTTTCGTGTATATATTTACTGTTCTATTATTATTTATTACAATCCGTTTGTTTCTCATTGTTTGTTATTATTGTTTGTTATTATTAGAGAAAGACTTTTTAGTTTATTCTGTTTTGTATTTATTTGGCTATTATAAATAAATAAAAGTTTTAATTCCACCACAAAGAACAGTTTTGTTACACTGGTGTCAGGTGTCGGGATTGAACAATTTAGGATGGCGGCAAAACCAAAACTGTTACGTGAATTAAAAGTGGCGGAATTGAAAAGCGAACTTGAAGAAAGGGACCTCGACACCTCAGGGTTGAAAATGGTCCTACAAGAGCGACTCAAAGAGGCGATGCTGTCGGAAGGTAAGGACCCCGAAACCTTCAGGTTCGAAGTGCCGGGCAGCGAGTTGGTAAGACTAGTAGAAGAAAAACTTGCTGAAAATTCTAGACTAGTAGAACAAAAGGTAGAATCGTTGGAGGAAAAATTCGAAACCTTCGAAGAACGACTGGCAAGACTAGAAGGAAGACAAACACTTACAGTCCCGCAGAGTTTGATCAGCGAGCCAAGAAACCCTGTCGAAGAAGAGAGGGAGGCGACCACGGCGCGAATAAGAGTCAAACCGCCAACGTTTGACGGGAACGTGCCGTGGTCAACATACCACAAACAGTTTGAAGCAGCCGCAAGTGCCAACGGCTGGTCAGACAGGGAAAAGGCCATATCTCTGGTGGTGGCTCTGCGCGGGGAAGCCCTAAACATCTTGCAGGCGATTCCAGCAAGTCAGCAAATGGATTACCAGCTGTTGGTTTCCCGGTTGGAGTTGAGATACGGGGACGCTCACCTCCAACAGGTATACCACGCGCAGGTGAAGAATCGCACCCAGAAGAGTGGGGAGACGCTCCAGCAATTCCAGGCCGACATCGCGAGACTAATACGCTTGGCATACCCAACAGCGCCCGACTCCTTCCTAGAACAACTGGCGGTGCAAACGTTTATAGACGGACTAAGAGACGGCGAAACACAGCAGGGCTTGAGGTTGGCGCGACCAAGAACGATCGATGATGCGCTTGCCCACGCCCTGGAATTCGAAGCCACCAAACAAGCATCGCGAGGAGGTGGGCGTGTTCATGCGGTGACGGACGAGACCGGGGAGCAGCTGGAGGAACTAATACGAAGAATCTTCCGAGAGACGGAGCGCAAGAAGAGTACTTCGAGTGAGGTGCGGGGACCTCGTTGCTGGGACTGCGGCGAGAGAGGGCATATACGACGAAACTGCCCGAAAGCCGGTAAACAACAGCAGTCAGAAAACTAAAAAGGGTCGACGGGAAGGGGCAGACGTCGACCTGGAGGAGGAATGCCCCGGGGGCCACCATCCAAGTAGTGTCACCTAAGGACCGCGCAGCCAGTATATTCGTCGATGGGAGCGTCGCTGGTCAGAACATTCCGTTGCTGGTCGATACGGGCGCCATGAGGTCAATTATACGTCCTAATGCAGTACGAAAATCTACGAAGCTGTCGCCGGCGACGGTGCAACTACGGACGGCTACGGGTGACCGAATTGTGACGCACGGGTCAGCCATGATGACCATCGGCGTCGGAAGCAAAAAGCTCGATCACGAAGTACTGGTGGCCGACATCTCCGACAATTTCATCTTGGGGATGGATCTCTTGCGAAAGTTCGGTTTTGAGTTGAACCTGAAGGAGGGTGTCCTGAAAATCGATGGTGAGGAGCTCCCCTTGTACCCCATGGAAGACACGGTGGCAAGAGTGCGGCTGAAGGAAGAAGTGATGTTGCCAGGACGAAGCGAGGTAATCGTGCGGGCTGGCCTGGATGGGGACCTCCGGGCAGGGTGCGTGCGAGCGATTGAACCCGTATGCGACAACAAGATTCATAACGGTGTACTAGTAGGAAAAACACTGGTTAGGATCGGAGAATCGGTGCCGGTGAGACTGATGAACATCAATAGGGAACCGGTGACCCTGAAGAAGAATACCCTGTTGGAGCAATGCGTACAGGTCTCCAGAATCTCAAGGTGCGTAGAGAACACACAAAAACCACCTGGTGGGGGCGACGTCGAGAAGCTGGCAAATGCAGTTGTCGACTCATGCGAGGATCTGGACAAGGCGCAGTCGAAAGAGGTTCGAAGACTAATCCGCCAATACTCGGATGTTTTCGCACTTGACGACGGGCAAAAAGGGCAGGCCAAGGTGGTGCGACATAGAATTGACACAGGAGATGCTAGGCCAGTGCGACAACACCCGAGACGACTTCCATTGGCAAGACGGGAAGAAGCCGAGAAAATTATCGCCGACATGGAAAAACAAGGGGTCATCGAGCCATCAAACAGTCCGTGGGCGTCACCGGTGGTTCTAGTCAGCAAGAAAGATGGGTCAACACGATTCTGTGTGGACTATCGACGCCTAAACGACTTGACCAAGAAGGACAGATACCCCCTTCTTCGTATCGATGACACGTTGGATACGTTGTCGGGCTCTCGGTGGTTCTCGACCTTGGATCTGAAGAGCGGCTACTGGCAGGTCGAGCTGGAACCTCAAGACCGCGAAAAGACAGCGTTCACAATCGGTTCGGGACTGTGGCAGTTCACGGTTATGCCCTTCGGGTTGTGTAACGCGCCGGCTACGTTCGAGCGCCTAATGGAGTCCATTTTGCGTGGACTCTCGTGGAAAACCTGCTTGGTGTACCTTGATGACGTAATTGTGGTCGGTCGTAGGTTCGACGAACACCTGAAGAACTTGGAGGATGTGCTCCAGAGACTGCGGGGCGCGAATCTGAAGCTGAGCCCCAAGAAGTGCCACATGTTTCGGACGAAGGTACAATACCTGGGACACGTTGTCTCCCGTGAAGGAATTGAAGCCGACCCGGAGAAGATTCGAGCGGTTCAGGAGTGGCTGACACCGAAGGACAAACACCAGGTTCGAAGTTTCCTTGGACTGTGCACCTACTATCGTTGGTTCGTCCCGGGCTTTGCCAACATTGCAAAGCCATTAACAAGACTGACAGAGGACGGGCGCGAGTATATCTGGAGCAGCGAGTGTGAGGAAGCGTTTCAACAACTGAAACGTGCATTGGTGTCGGCGCCGATACTGAGCTACCCGCGCACGGACGGAAACTTCATATTGGACACAGACACGAGCAACCTGGCTATTGGTGGCGTGCTCTCTCAGATTCAAGACGGGCATGAAAGGGCCATCGGCTACTTTAGCAAAGTGCTGTCAAAGGCGGAGCGAAACTACTGCGCGACCAGGAAAGAATTATTGGCGGTAGTTAAGTCAGTTGAGCACTTCCATAAGTACTTGTACGGGCGGAAGTTCCTGTTGAGAACAGATCATGCCGCGCTGAAGTGGCTCCTGCAATTCCGAAACCCCGAGGGACAGGTCGCCAGGTGGATAGAGCGGCTGCAGGGATATGACTACGACACAGAGCATCGTGCAGGCGTTAGTCACCGCAATGCTGATGCCCTTTCCCGGAGACCCTGCCCGGAAGACTGCCGACATTGTTCTCGCCTGGAAGAGAAGACCTGCCGCGTCGCGAGAACCGCAGTAGTAAACGACGACTGGTTGCCGAAAGAAGTTCAGCGGGAACAGGAGGCGGACCCGGAACTGAAGATAGTGCTGAATTGGAAACGAAGGGGTGATAGACCGACCTGGGAGGAAGCTAGCCCATTAAGCAGAGCACTGAAGACATATTGGGCCCAGTGGGACTCTCTGACGGTGGAAAATGGTCTTCTGAAGCGGGTACTGGAGAATGAAGATGGCACGGACGTGAGGCACCAGCTGGTGATACCGAAAAGCCGGGTGCCGGACGTGCTGCGACGCCTCCACGACGGGGCCTCAGGAGGCCACTTCGGCGTAAAGAAGACCCTGGAGAAAGTCAGAGAGCGGTTCTACTGGGTCAACTGCAAAGAAGACGTTCGCGAATGGTGTCGAAAATGCACGCTGTGTGCCGCCGGTAGTGGACCCCTGGGGAAACGAAGAGCACCGATGAGACAGTACAATGTGGGAAGTCCGATGGAGAGGGTGGCCATTGACGTGGCTGGACCGTTCCCCGAAAGCGACGCCGGAAATAAATACATCTTAGTAGCGATGGACTATTTTACCAAATGGGTGGAGGCCTATGCACTACCAAATCAAAAGGCTGCAACGGTTGCTGAGGTTCTGGTTAGGGAGTTCTTCAGTCGTTTCGGAGTACCTTTGGAGCTGCATTCGGATCAGGGCCGTAACTTTGAATCCGCCCTCTTTGGAGACGTCTGTCGCCTGTTGGGAATCCGTAAGACGCGAATCACGCCGTTGTATCCACAGTCTGACGGGATGGTAGAACGCATGAACCGAACGATGGGAAAGTACCTGGCGAAGGTTGTTTCTGATCACCAGCGAGACTGGGACCAGTACTTGCACCTGTTCCTGATGGCGTATCGGGCATCGATTCATGAAACAACCGACCAAACACCGGCTAGCGTAATGTTTGGACGTGAACTACGGTTGCCGTGTGACTTAGAATTCGGACGCCCACCGTTGGACCAAGAGGAAGCCGGAGACACGTACGTCGCCAAGTTGCGACGAAAACTGGACGATATCCACCAGCGGGTCCGTAAGAATAGCCAACTGGCCAGCGACCGGATGAAGAGCCGCTACGATGTGAAAGCGCAAGAGGGCATGTTTCAGGCGGGAAATTTGGTTTGGCTATACAACCCGTGCAGGCGCCGTGGCCTCTCGCCGAAGTTACAACGGAACTGGGAGGGTCCATACCAGGTGATGAAGCGGATCAACGATGTCGTCTACCGCATCCGGAAACTACCAAGGGGGAAGCCTAAGGTGGTACATTTCAACCGGCTAGCACCCTACGAGGGGGGCGGCGACTCGAGCATGGGACAAGGCGACGAAGTCAGAATTCCCATCGGCCGGACTGGTCTGACGGACGACCGGCCTGTTTTTAAAGACTCCATGGCCGAATTCTCCGGGACCAGGAAGGCCCGTTACGGCGTGACAACGGAGGAGGGGCGTGACCTTTTTGGTGTCCCTAACGAGTACTCGCTAGCTCACTGTGTCTCCCGCGACCTTCGTATGTCCAGAGGTATTGCGGCCGAGTTCCGTCGACGATTCGGCAGTCGAGAGGACCTCCGAAGACAAGGACGCAAGGTCGGGGGAGTCCTGCGTCTGTCGAACCAGCATCGCTTCATTTACTACCTGGTGACGAAGCAACTGTTTCATCAGAAGCCCACCTACGCTAGTTTGTGGAACACCCTGCTGGAATTGAAGGCCAACCTACTCGCCGACGGTGTTAAGAAGCTAGCAATTCCAAAGCTGGGCTGTGGGCTCGACCAACTGGACTGGAGGGTCGTGCGGAACATGTTGGAGGTCATTTTCAGGGACACTGGGGTGCGCATTCTAGTGTGCAGTCTTGAACCGAATCCTCGGGTACGACCAAACAAGAGCGTGGACTGCTATTTTTACCGCAACGGCAAGTGTAGTCGAGGCGAGAGATGCCGCTGCCGGCATGACCCGTTCTTCCGTGCTAGAAACCTGCCCTGGGACAGGGCAGCTCTAAGAGGGGGGCAGTGTAGCGCGCCCCCGGTTGTGACGCCACTGGGCCTGACCGAACTTTCTTGGAACGGTCAGGAATCGTACGCCCTCGAAGGTTACGCTATCGAGAGTAGTAGATAGTTGCAGAAAGTTCTAGACGCCACGCCCTTGTGCATATAAGCAGAGCGACAATGCGTCAGCGGGCAGTCACAGTGTAAAAGTCAGTCGATACAGCGCGACAGTGAGTTGGTACATTACAACGGACAGTGGACATAAATAATCATTGAGCTCACATATAAATATCTAGATAGTTTAGCTAAATAAGCATTACAACATTAAATACATTTCGGTGTGTGTTAATAGTCGTGTTTCGTGTATATAGTTATTGTTCTATTATTATTTATTACAATCCGTTTGTTTCTCATTGTTTGTTATTATTGTTTGTTATTATTAGAGAAAGACTTTTTAGTTCATTCTGTTTTGTATTTATTTGGCTATTATAAATAAATAAAAGTTTTAATTCCACCACAAAGAACAGTTTTGTTACAATATTATGTAATTTTGTGGTGTTCAGCATAGCATTTGTCGTTAACTAGGATGGCGACACCCCCACTAGCGTGCTCAGCATTTAAACGATCCTTTCTGTAGCCCTTTAGCTTAGGATTTTGGTCTGTTTTAAAAGATGTTTCTTGTAATAATATTATGTTTGGGTCTGTTTCTGCGATTAGTCTTTTTAGTTCAGCTATTTTTTTCAAATAGCTATTTATGTTCCATTGTATTAATGCCATATTTAAGTAGAATTGTACGAATCAGTGTCATCTACTGAGGATTCGAGTGGGGAAGGTGGTATGCCATTGTCAGTGTCTATTTCGAATAGTATATATTGATTCAATTTATTTATGATGTTGGTAAATCGTCTTTTGGTTCCTTTATTTGTAACCATATTTTTTAAATCATTTAACATAACTATTGTCCCTTTTATGTCATCTGTCAGCTGTCTCACAGCCGATAGTGGATTTCTGTCTTTATGAGTTAGTAATAGAAAGTCTATTAATTGGCTTTCAGATTGAAAAGCGGGAGTCGTCGGAACTTTGAAGTCATCGTCATTCAGTTCAGTAGGCGCATTGTTCGGTATAGTTGAGGTTTGGATTTGTTTTGGGACTTCATGCACAGGGACGTCATGCGTGATGGTAGAGACGAGCTGGTCTGCATCATCGTCATCGGAATCGACAGATTGTGTAGAGTTTGTAGATGGCGGAGGACGCTTTTTATTATTTAATTCATTTGAATCTGGCAATTGTTCAAGTACTATATTTTGGCAGTTTTGAGTTGTATGTCCAGTTTGTTTGCATTTAAAACAAGTCATGTTATTGTCTGTTAGGGTTAAGTAAATTTTATGTATTTAGGTATCGTAGGGGATAATTAGTTGTTCGGGGATCGGTGTTTTGTCGTCTGGTACGACATAAGCGTATCGTCTAAAGCATGCTATATGACTGAGATGTTCTTCAGGGTAGCCGGCCCGCATCATATGAACAGGTGATACTAGTTTGATGTTAATCTGTCTTAAATACGATTCAATAATGGTGCTAGGGATGGTAGGTTGAACATTTGAGAGGATTAGTTTCATCGAAGGTGTGTCACCGTATACCTATTTCCTGGCCTTCTACCGTGATGTGGGAGAAGTTGGCCATAAGTTCATCTACTACTGTTTTGCTGAATAGGTACACGCATATTCTGTTGTTAGATATGCGAGATGCAGCTAGGATTTGTTTCGGGTTTATAATGCTTGCAAGGGACGTAATGTAGGATTTGATTTTAATGTCATCGGCTGAATTTAGAATTATACCTTGATCTGTTTTGGGATATCTGAATTGCTGGTTTTTAACGATATTTGCAAATGATTGGTTCGGTTCGTTTGGTAACATGGATGTTGAAGTATTTGAGGAGTCCTTTGGTGTGTTTGTTTGTATTGGAGCTGAATGAGACATTGTTTGATTTTCGGTAGATGTGTATGTGATTTGGTCGGGTGAGATATTCATTTGGTAATTAGTTAGTTTATTTTAATTTTGTGAGATGGTATGTTTTGTTTTACCAGCTGTCAGGCAAGGCCAAAACAACTGGACGCGTTGTCTGTTGAACTAATTGGCTTATAAATTGCGCGACAGGTCGATTGAGTGTAGTTCTATTGTGTAGTGACAAATTGTGAAAAAAAAGGATAGCGAATAACCTCACTATTATAGTACAAAAATAAAATGTATTCTTTAAACCAAAAACAAAAGGTAATTCAAAGTTAATACTCACTAGTGAGGAAAAAACGTATCCCTTTTTATTTATAACGGTCTAGCGTTAATATAGATATATATCACTTGAAAATTTAGCGAACAAAAAGGTAAGAAAAAAAAGTCAAGTCACTTGCTACACATCGGTGATCGAACTCCAATGGACATAGTTAATGGTATATGATGTTTTCCTATTCGGGATTTCTCGAGTGGGTCAAGCTTCCCCTCGGGATTTCTTAAGTAGGTCAAGCTACCCACTCAACCCACTATACCTGCCGGGCCTGATTGCACTTCGTAAATAATGCCGATGTTTAAATGCTTTTTACGTCCTGCCAAGACGGATGTAGCTTCAGCAAGCAAGACTGCAATACGGTAAAGCCGAAGATTCCATCATTGTTGACGTAGCCGAACGGGGCACAGCCTCGCGAGGCATAATTGCAGCACGGTGGAGCTGAAGGCTGAAGACTCGATTATTGCTGCAGGTACTTCCGAACGGGGCGCTGCCCCGCGAGGCAAGATTGTAATACGATGGAGCTGTAATAATAATAATATAATAATATTTATTATTAAGGGCAAAGTTCAGCATTAGCTGCTCTTCCACTCAACCCATCAGCATTTACATATAGAAATACAGTATACATATCATTTAACAAATTAAAATCATTTAACAAATTAAAATTTACAGTGACAGTTAAAATTTAAATAACAAATATAACAAGGTATATAACCAATATAACATATAAAACTAAGTAATTAAAACAGTTATAACGAGACAAAAACATCTAAAATTTGAATTTAAAAATTTAATTTCGATGACGTAATCATCATGATCACATATGTCATTGTCCTTGCTTGATTTTTTAATGCAGGTAAGGACGTTTCCATTTTTAAGTTCACAGGAAGTGATTTATATAATTTTGCGGCTGTGTAGGTAAAAGATTTGACGTAGATGGAACGTGACGAATAGGGAATGACAAGCTGATGTTTAGATCGAATGTTAACATCATGATGGCTGGCGCGTTTTTCAAATCTTTCAGCTAAGTAAACAGGCTCATTGCGTATGTAGATTTTATGCACGAACAAAATCATATGTAAAAAACGTCTTTCCAACATATTAAGCCACCCTGAGAGAGATAATTTAGGACTAATGTGATCGAAATGTCGTATATTGTAGACGTAACGCAAACAAGCATTTTGTACCTGTTGAATTCTCTGCCTATCAATTTGCAGCAAGCACGGTCCGTAGACAACATCACAATAGTTAAACACTGATAGGACATAGATGTTACACAGATGTAATTTAGTTTGTACTGAAAACACGTTGCGATATATGTATGAATAGTGTTTTAAGTCGCATGTATGCACTACGTAACAGTTTATTCACATGTAACTTAAAATTAAAGGAATTGTCCATAATTAGGCCAAGATTTTTAACGCTGTTAACAACCGGTAGTGCAGTATTGGAAACAAAAACCCTTATATTATTCATGTTGATTTTATTCAAAGTATGTTTCAGCCCAAGTACCATTACAGCTGATTTAGATGGATTTATTATTAAGCCATGGTTTTTTGAGATTTCACAGAGATTATCGAGGTCTTTATTTAAAGATTCCAAAGCTTCATCTAAAGTTTCAGGCTCAAAGGACACGTACATTTGTGTATCATCTGCATATTGATGAAATGTGGATTCCTTGACTTTGTCACCAAAGTCGGCAGTATAAACAGAATATAAAAATGGACCTAGTATTGATCCCTGTGGAAGTAATTCTACTGAATTCTCATCAACACCAAAATACGAAAGTTTCTTGCACAAGAGTCTATGATTCAGCATATCAAAGGCTTTAGAATAATCGAGAAGAACAAGTATTACAAGTTTCCCTCTATCAAGAGAATACAACAAGTCATCACACACATTTGCTAAGGCAGTGGCTGTACTATGAAATGGTTTGAAACCAGATTGATGCTTAGGTATAATTGGCTTAAAGTAAGCTTGAAGCTGAGTGTTCATAGCTCGTTCTAATACCTTTGACAAAACTGGTAAAATACTAACTGGTCTATAATCTTTCATTTCCTTGTGATCTGTTATCTTCGGTAACGGTCGCACTTGTGCTATTTTCCAACCAGCTGGAAAAGTCTTTGTTTCGACACAGCAGTTGACTATATGAGTTATGGCTGGGATGCAGTAATCGGAACATAGCAGAATCATTTTAAGTGAAATTTGATCGGCACCGATAGCATTGGAAGTAATAGAAAACAAATAATCCCTAACCTCAGCTTCAGAAAGCAGCCTAAAGGAAAAAGATGTAGCCAGTCGACTTTTCTGCGCCGAATAGTATACAATCGTTTTGTTAATTAAAGAGTTGTCAGGTTTGGTTACGTTGATATAGTAATTATTTAGCTCATTAGGTAAGAAAACGCAGTTTGATGTGGTAGATAATATTTTTCCTGAGATATTCAAACTCCTTAGACGATTCCAGGCTTCTTTGGATAAAGAATTGTTGAAACGGTAATCGTAATACGCCTTCTGTTCGCTACGAATAGACTTAGTAACAAAATTTCGAATCGATTTGTAGTCATTCCAATATTGCACATTGCTACGATCAGAAAGATGTTTAGCGTAGGCTTCAGTTCGCAGTTCGATCAAGAACTTAAGATTGCTCGTAAACCATGGCACTCTTGGTTTCGTGAAGCGTTTTGTTTTGACAGGGGCATGTTTATCAAAAAGCAAATGTATTAACTGGGCAAAATTATTGACTTTACTGTCAACATCATTTAAATATACTGTTGGTGTTGCCAAGCGGGGCGAAGCCCCGTGAGGCAAGATCGTACTACGATGGAGTCAAAGGCTCCACTACTGTTGGTCCTACCGAGTAGAGCGCAGTGCGGCGAGGTAAGAGTAATACGGTAAAGACGAAAACTCCACTACCGTGTCGCTGCCGTTTTTTAACTCTATCGCGTGCGGAGCCGCGGGTAGCGGCTATTAATAATAAATTAATACTAAATAGAAACCAATACCGGGCAAATTATTCTATTAGTTCATTGCATCATAATATGTCTATCTTCAATAGGTAATCCGGGCGAAGCCGGATCGGGCCGCTTTTCTTAAAAAAAGGTAGTAGATTTTGAGAACAGATTTGGTTTACCAGAAAGTTTTGTATTGATTGATCATGTAAATAAGTGACATTGAATTCATTTGAATTACGACTTTCATTTAATAACCAAACGAAACTCACAAACCGTACACGAAGCTGCCAATATTGTCGATCTCAGTGAATTGGAGTTGGAAGGTTGATTAGGATTCATAATCGCTTATGAATACTTACAACCAAATCAATTTTAGGTGGTACGAAGTTCACCGGGTTATCTAGTTATTATTATAATTATTCACAATATTATTTACGTCCATCACAATTTAATTTTATTATAAAATAACGGAAAGTAAGGACTTTTGTTGTATGATAGTTTTATTTATTGCCGACGTTTCATTAACAGTTTTTGATTTCTTCAGGGCCCTGAAAGTATAATGAAAAATGAAATAATATAAAAAATTATTTTTATAAAACCTAATTATAATTCTTACTTTTATAGTATGACTATTTACCCAAACTCAAGTATCACACAAAGGTCATTACTGGTTTTACTTATTATTAATGATGGCATTTACATATTCTAAAGTTTTTTTAATATTTATATTAATTTTCAATTTTATTTTACGTATTTAACACTGCATTTAAAACAATTATCAAACTAATTTCACATTGAAAGCGTTTTTTATAAGCTAAACTAAGTTAGTTTTTTTGTAAACATTATAATATTGGAGTAACCAAATTTTAGTGACTTTTTACCTCTTTTTTATTGAAGTTTTATTTTTTATTAATATAGCGCGAAATTTAAATGTTGTGAACTTTTACTCTGTTGTTTTTTTATTAACCTATTATTGTTTATCAACTTAAATATGCTTAATAATAATTTATATACCGTGTTTAATCTTTGTGTGTCGGTTCTGAAATTAATTGTATTGTTTGTAGATATATACATCAATTCACTAACTTAGAATAAATTTGTTCATTATTAACAGCTATAGGTGTATTTTCAAACAAAAAATTGTGACCTGCATCGAAATGATGACAAGCTAATGCCGTTTAGAATTAGACATTATATCGCATCCAAAATTATTACTATAATTCAATAATAAATCTCAGATATTTGGATTAATAATACAAAACAATCGTAGCAAGATTAACAATAACACGATTGTTTTGTATTATTAATCCAAATGCCTGACATTTATTATTGAATTATACTAATGCCGTTTTTTCTTTTTTTTTAATTTGATATTTTACAATCTTTTTTGTAGATATTGTGACGTTTGACCTATGTATGAATAACCACACTCACATGGTATCTTATGTATTAAGTAAGACCTTTTGTTCCTATCAATTTCATCTTTTAATTTTGTATAAATTGACCCAACTGTTAAAATATTATAGAGAGCTAATTTGGAATTTGTCTCCCTTAAACAACGTTTAACTTTATATGAAAGATCCTCTATGAATGGAAATTTAAAGAATTTTTTATTATTATTAATAATTGTGAATATTATCAGGAAATTGGAACAGGCAAAAACATCAAAATATAGATTATTACTTCTGCAACGTTTCAGCCTTTATTAGGAATTCATCAGGCATCTAAAAAATATTTTATCTAAAAAGTATTTTCATAATAATATTGTTTTTTTTTTTATAAAATATACTGTCAGTTTTCGACAATATAAAAATTAAAATATAAATATTTTTTCTTATCCAAATATTTTTTCATTCTACAATGGTCATTATTCAATTAGAAGAGATTCATTAATTATCTGGATATTATGGTACTAATTTTATTTTTTAATTTTTCTTTACATGTGAAATTATATAGCGATAGTCTATCCATGTGTTATAAAATTAACAAATAAATATTTTTTAGATGCCTGATGAAGATCTAATAAAGGCCGAAACGTTGCAGAAGTAATAATCGATGTTTTGATGTTTTTGCCTGTTCCAATTTCCTGATAATATTCACAATTAACATTAAAATGGACGCAACAGTAGAGAAAGAATTATAAGTAATATTATCTTCCATTGTCAAATTCAATCCTTTATTCCTCAAATCCATATTTTCATCCAGTTTTTTTCCTAAAACAAATTAATAGTTTTTTTATAATGAAACTATAGGGACAATTATTCTGTTTTAATATATTAGTAATTTTTTCCAAATTAACTCTATAAAAATTCAATTTACTCAAATTGACCGCCCGGTATAATAGACCTTGAATCATTCCTACTTTTTGTACGCTAGGATGGTTTGATTTGAAATTTAAGACTCTACCCGCGCTCTTAGGCTGTAATTATCCTATTTTCTTTTCTTATGATTTTTATATCTAAAAATGGTAAAGTACCACATTTCAATGTGAATTGTATTTTTAGTGTATTTGCCATATGGCAACATACACTATTGGTATCGGTCGGATGGCGGGACCTAGAGGTCGGACCAAAATTTCTCGACGTTACATAGCCTCCTGAACACATTGGCACCATTTTTGAAAATGTTTATATATGTATGTATATATATGTAAGATAATATTATTTTTGATGTTGGTAAAAGCCATATTTTCTCTAAATATAGTTGTTCCCAGCATTAAAGATGCAAAATTAGCAAAAGTTAGATAATAAGGGAGGTCGCTGACAGACGTTAGGCAGATATGGCTGATCTCTAAAACACCAGACCACGCAAGTGTTCTCAGAAATAATAAATGAGGCCCAAGCCATTAGTTTAAAATGCAACGGCTATAACAGGGCAATATTGACAAAATGCAGTAAAATGAGACTTCAGTGGTTGGCGTTTAGCTGTGAAGTTGTGTTGTGTCTATTGATTATTATTCAGAATGTGGTATCTTTCAACAATAATTGCAATTAATCTGTGTAAACTGTGTTGTCGTGATATTGTGCCAGCATTTCCAGAAATCAAGGTAGGAAACCCCTACTGAGTATATAATAGATTTAAGAGTATTTGCGAGTTAAAATTCATAGCATATTTTGTATGTAGACATATGTTTTCCATGGGCCTATGAGATATAACGATTAGAGATGAATAACGTATTATTGGATGAATGTGAGGTTTATGAGATTCTGATTGAAATACTGTTGAATGGTTTGAGAGCTATAAGTAATGGAAGTAATGAAATACTTACTGAAAGCTGTATGAATGTGGTTACTGACTGAAACTGAAGGTACTACAGTTACTTGGTTTAGGGCCTGATACCGGTCAGACAACTGTTATAGATAGATTTCTATATCAGATGGCTTTCGAGGGTCAGGGATGAGAAAAGATATAAAGTTATAAAGTTAATGTGTATATTGATGAGTAATGTAGACAGTCGATATAAATGGCTTATTTATACAGGCTGTCTATAAATGTGTTATGACCTCGAAGTGCAACTGATGTTTCATACAGTCAGTAGTATTTATGGTATGTCTATGAACGTGGTTCCGCATTAGGTCGTGTACTAAAGGCGAAGATTATGGCGTGACCGTACTATTGGGATTTATGACACCCATTTTGTAGTTGAAAGAAACTACCTTGTTGTGATTGAAAGAGATCACCTTATTAGGGTTGTATGATACTCATTTTGTAGTTGAAAGGGACTACCTTTTTGTGATTGAAAGAAATCACCTTTTAGTGTTGAAAAGAGACCCCAATTCTGCAGGCTGTCCCAGAATTGAAAAGGCTATCCGTTATTGGTTGAAATGAGACCACAATTCTGCCGACAGAGACTGGCTGTCCCGGAATTGAAAAGGATACTCATCATAGTTAAAGTGACCACGGTTGTGAATGATGAGTATGATTGTATTGTGTTTGAGAATGGAATGATGAGTATGATTGTGTTGTGTTGAGAATGGAATGATGAGTATGATTGTGTTGTGTTGAGAATGGAACTAACTGTAAATTATGATGATATAATGTGTAGTTTGAATCTATGAATACTCATATGCGTTTTATGACAGGAACATGTTGATGGCCGCTGGAATCAGACCTCACGTTTGGGCAATCTCAAGGATCCTGACAAGTCCTGATAATAATATGTATTACGTATGGTATGTGGTTAATTTAGGGTCCTACAATATACATATACATATACATATACATATACATATACATATATATATATATATATATATATATATATATATATATATATATATATATATATATATACACATACATATATATATATACACATACATATATATATATATACATACATATATATATATATATACATACATATATATATATATATATTTATTTATTTTTTACTGTTAAATTTAACGCGGTGAGCAATTTTAACTTTGTCAACGATTTTATTTGTAAACTAGAAAAAAATATCAATTTAAGTCTCTGACTGTGAACAATAAATATTAAATAAACAGAAAACTACTTTTAGATAGTATGCATTTTTATCGGGAATATCTAACCCCAATGTTTATTTATTTTGCTGAATCAGATTAAAAAACAAAATATTTCGCGACTGGCTGTTTATCTTCGAACGCACACTTTCTTCTGAAGACGTGCGTCACTAGAAGTCGGATGATAATCGTTAACATGCTATTCAAAACAGAAGAAGACTGTATCGTCACAGTCATGTAAAAAAAAGATACCGTGGATATATGTATTATTATCATTATTATGATTGCAAGGTACATGGTGCGGTATAGACTGCGTCACGTCCGAAGCGCCTATATTTTATTTAAGTACTTGAAAATACAGACAATATGTTTTCACCTTTATTTTAATAAGCAAAAACGTACTTCGTACCTATAAAACACATTTCATTATTTTCCCTACTGTAATAAATTCTGTTAGACCTTTGAATAAACATATTGCAAACTATCTACCTTAAAAATACCACAAAATACGTATTATTAATGGATTTGCCTTATATGGCACATAGACCATTGGCATCGGTCGGATGACGGGACCTAGGAGTCGGACCAAAATTTCTCGACGTTCACAAGCAGCATGGCACCATTTTTGGAAATGTTTATATATATATTAATTCATTTTAACAAAAATTGATCCACATGTTGAAATCCGTTTCCGCACGAAGCTTATTTAACATTTTGGGACCCAAAAACACCGAAAATATTCTCGGAATTGATTCAAAATTGAAATTTAACTTTCTAGTATCAGTTAAAAGATACTCCTAAAATTTTAATAAAATCACCTCAACAGAGCCGCACTTATAAATGTTATGAAAACATTTGCTTGCGGATAGAGAACTATACTTTCGTATTATATTTTGTGCACATGATGAATTGATAAAACACAGACAAAATATTGAAATTAACAAAAAATATTATTTTACGGGTGTATTAAGGGGTTAAATTTTTTATTTTGACGAAAAACAAACTTAAGTTCACATTAATAAAACCGCACTGCCTGTAATAGCATATACACTAACTATATTGTCGGCAGGGATTTGAGTTTTTTTTAGTGTATTTGCCATATAGCAACATACACTATTGGCGTCGGTCGGATGGCGGGACCTAAGGATCGGACCAAAATTTCTCGACGTTTCATAGCCTCCTAAACACTTTGGTACCATTTTTGGAAAAAAATTATATATATTTGTGTGTATATATATATATATATATATGTGTGTGTGTGTGTGTGTGTGTACGGGCAATAACTTTCAAAAGGCCCAAAAATACCGAAAAAATTCTCAGAATCGTTTAAAAATTGAGATTTACTCCCCTAGTAGCAATTAAAATCTGCTCCCGAAATTTGAAAAAATCATAATTCCAGGACCCGATTTACAAATTTTTGAAAACACTAGTTTGCAGATAGTGAGATATTTACTGAAAGGTGTATTTAATTTGGTTTAGATGTTCGATGATAGTAATGTGGCAATTAAGAAATAAACTGTTAGTTTAAGGGGTGTATTAAGGTGTTAAATTTTTGATTTTGACCAAAAACAAACTTAAATTCATCTAATAAAGCCAGACTGCCGGTATTAGCAAATACACTATATTGTCGGCAGGGTTTGGGCACTGCGACCCGGGTTTTATTTATTTTAGACTTACCATACTACTAGAAAAAGAGAATAGAAAACATTTGAATCTCTTTTAGTTTCGAAATTTGGCTTTTGAGACTTTATTATAATTTGGCAATACCTTTCGAAAAGACACCACAATAGATGCGTGCGTATTTAGTGGAATCGGTATAATTTTTCTATTGAACATTCTATGGAACATTGAAGATTTAAACTTATATTATCAACTAAATAGTATAAAATATAATAATTACATAATCTACTTAATGATTCAGTAGGGCCATGCGGTAGTTCAATATCAACTGAAACACCTGCATGTGTGTCTCCCACCTGACCGCAGCACGTGGAGTCGTCGCGCCGTCGGGGTATCGCAATGTACCACTGCGACTGCATGATCCCCTCTTCAAGAGATAAGACAGAGATGAAATATTTTTATCAATATTAAATTCACCATACAATTTTTTTTCTTTCACTTATACATTAAAAAAAAATCCTTATTTCAGATTCAACGGTCGTATATATACGATAGATTACAGTTTACTAGCAAATCAGTTGTCAATGTACCTACTAGATTGTCGCAATTACTGGTCAGTCAAGAAAAAATACCTGTATATTATTTACTGCAGTGCTATTGGCAAATATTAAACTGCATTCATTTAAACAATCGATTAAATTTCAATTTTTAATTCAAACGTCTGTGAACTTATGCGCGTAATCTATGAACATTTTTTTCGCGAAGTATAAAATGAGAAAAATAATTTTAAATTAGTTTATATATATATTTATATATATATATATATATATATATATACATATATATATTTTCTAAATAAATGGTAAAAATAATTTAATCATCATATGTGGCTATTAAGAAACACAATAACAGTTTGTTATATACGACCTTATCGAAACATACAAAGTGAATTACAAAAACACTGGATTGTTGTTAAAATTCGTTGACTATCTTTGATAAGTCGTCATTGATAAGTTTCAATAAAACACAACAATGGTTTTGGAACATCGTCAGAATACTCGTAAGTTTTATTATTTATTTATTAGTTATTAACGTCGATTTTTGTAGTATTGGCTCATTTTTTTAAAATATATTTTTTCACAAAAAAAGTGCGATTGTACATATTATGTGGTCATTATCGCTACAGAAATAGCACATAATAATATAATATCGATATAATACAAATTTATTTAAAATAAAAACTTTAATATCATAGACGAATATTTCATATTTTTGTTTTAGAATTTTTATTAAAGTTTTTTTTAATTATGCCACTTGAATATTATATGGCTTAAATGAAATCCGTGTCTATGAGTTTTTCTAAGCGAGATTGCCGGTAGTACAAAATTCGTTCTGATAGAATCTTATAGATCTGTAGATTTTCCATTACCTTTTTGGCGCGTATCATTGATTAGAATTTCTTAAAATGTTAGTTACCTTTAGTTTACTATTAAAGCCTAGACTTTGACTTCTATCGACCATGAATATGTGCAGTATTTATTCTCCGTAAAAAAAGCATTGTTGATTTTTAGACCCTGATTGGAAATAAACTGGGATGTTTTTTTCCAGAACTAAATATATACAAGTATTGAAAAAATTCCAGCCAACTTCAAATATATTATCATTCGACATGTAATAAATAAAATAAAATTTATGTTAACGCGCGATCACGCGGGTAACGTCTAATAAATATGAAATTTGCTATTCGTTTTCATGATTACATACTATGGTTTTACATCTAAAAATTTACCAAAGCACACTTTTCAACTACCCAATTAATTTATTTTTGACAGGTCTTCAAAATAAGAGAATATCTGATTTTTTTTATTTTCAAAAAATTCCGTAACTATGAAACTTAGGAAAAAATCCTTTTCCAAAACTGTTGAAAAAATAAATAGAATAATAAACCGTTATAAAAAGTATATCCTCATAATATAAGAAACAACGTTATAAGTTACATATAACGTATATCTATTCTGGACATCGATTTGCCCCAAAGACAATAGGGCTCTTCATATTTACATATCAAACATACTCCTAAAAAAATGTTTCAATCCGCTTACAGGCAAACAGACTTTTTAGAAAAATTTTGAAAAGTGAGTTTTAGGAACTGAATTGGCTTGAGCTTCAAAATTTCATAATTTTTCTCTTTTTAGTAACTTTTTTAAAGTTTATTTATTACCATTCCAGCTCAATTAATTGAACCAATTTAAGTGAAAATTTACTTTTCAACATTTATCAATATTTTTTCGTTATGGGTTCCTCCGAATGCAAAATACATATTTTTGGAAAAAGTCGGTGCGTCTATTTGTCTGTGAACACGATTGAACGGATTGAAAAAAAAATTGTTAGGATGTTTGATATGCAAATATGAAGACCCCTATTGTTATTGAGAAAAATCGGCGCAAGCACAGAAGAGATATACGCTATAATGTTATTTTTTCTGTTATAACAGTATGTTTTTAAACATATAGTTATTCTATTCATTTTCCCAAGAAAGTTTTGTTAAAAAATGTTTTTTCTAAACTTTTTAATTTAGAAATAAGTATTTTGAAATAAAAAAAAATATGCTGTTCTGTTGTTCTGAAGATCTGCCAAAGAGAAACTAGTTAGGTAGCTGACTAGCAATCTTTGATTAATTTTTTTACATATGAATTTTTACATGGACATGAGTAGCAAATATCATATTTGCGATTAGTTGTTATCCGCGTCACCCTGCGCGTTAACAAAATTTTTAGTTTATTTATTATAATACTTTATGTCAAATGTGAATATTCTTAGAGTTGGACTTGTCCTGTCGCCCAATTGGCTGGAATTTTTTTGTTTTATTTTACACACATTTTATTGGAGGTTAAAAATAAAAAAAATATTATATTATATTACGTAAATTACATTCATTTCAAGTTTAATGTGCAGATTATGTTATTTCATCGCATTTTGTCGGTGCTGTTTTTAGTTGCATACATTTGAAAAGAAAGAACACTACAAGCAAATAACACACAACGACTTTTTCGACATTGTTTTAAAATTAATGTAGGTACATACTATACAAAAATTATTCACCTTTAACGTATTTTGTGATTTAATTATCTTAATATCCTGTCTGAGCCGCTTTAGGTCTATAATTTTTATACGTTTATTAATATCAATGCGATATAATGCTACTAATATGTTTCTAATTTTAAAACAAAATATATAGAGTGAAAAACTTTATATTACAGACGCTCAATAAGTGAAGTCTTTGGCGTCTATAGAAAAAATACGAATATTTTATGAAATTTTGACTCAAAATAATTATATAACAATAAACATTCCTTGTTAACAAACCATTCGCATATAAAGGGCGCATCCCACATTTTTTTTAACTTCCCGCTAAGAAAATTGAAAATTTTCAAAAATTGGGAAGGTATTGGTTTCACCTCGATTTTCGAAATTCGAGTTTTCGTCAGATGTCGACGAATTGAGGTCCTAGGAACCATTTCCGTATGTCTCTGTTTGTGTGTGTGTAAACCTCTCATAACTTTTGAACGGGTGAACCGATCGAAAAGCGGTTTACGGAATCTGAAAGGGCCTTACTGAACATAGATTTTCTGAGAATTAGAACTGATTCGGCTCGTTATATTTTGAGAAATCTAAAAAATAATATTTTTTGGAATATATAGCTGTTTTAAACTATTTTCAAATATCTTCGAAACTACTGTACCGATTAATTCCAAAATCTAATCAGGTCTAATCCTCATAAAACAATCGCCGCAAAACGCATCAAAATTTCTTCATTCGTTCGAAAGCTATCGTCGGAGAGAAATTTTGAAGAAAAAGTTTTTTCAGAATATCTTTTCAGATTTTTGTATTAAATTATTTTTTTGTGCTTAAAAAAGTGCGTCGATCGCCGCAAACCGCACCTCGATCAGTTGATTCGTTCGAGAGATATCGTTGAAGAAAAATTTTGAAAAAAATGTTTTTTCCAAATAACTTTTCAAATCTTTGTCAGATTGATTTTTTATCATAGATTACTTTTTTGCGCCTGAAAAACTGCGTCAAATGCCACAAAGTTAATTAAAATTGGTAGATTTTTTCGATAGATATTATTTACGAAATATTTCCAATAAAGTGTTTTTTTAAAATAACTTTTAACAAACACTGTAGGTAAACCACAACTCAATAGATCGAAAATAACGGGAAGTTACAGGGTCAACCGTTTTTCAGATTTTTTTTTAGAGTTGGAATACACATTACAAATTATAATAAATTCATTTTTTAAGCATTTTTGAAAGGCTTTTTCTATGAAAAAATGCCTAAATGTGTGTATTTTTTCTGTAATTTTAAACATAAAACTCCCCGCAACGGAAATACGTCAATTCTGGGCAGTTTTCGCTGATTGGTTGCCTGAAGTTGAATCACGTCCACTAATCGCTTTAGCTTGAGTAAAGAGAGATGATGTTTTTTTCGCACCGTTGATTATTACATTTTATAAAAGTGTGTAAAAATGCCTAAAGTAAAAAAATATTTTTCTTCATACCACGCCGAACGCACGTTCTTTCTGATTCGATTTTAAAACAGAAAATATAACATTTATGCATTATTATAATTACAGCTGGAATTACTCACATATCGGCTGTATAGGCGGACCTAAACAGTTTTGTCATGCGCACTGATACATGCGACTGCCGTTTGTCAGGTCCCATGTTTGCCAGTAGGCAGTAGTAGGCAGCCAACTGCTGTTATTACATGGACATTCTTAGACCCATGTGTCATTACGTATAACTCAATAATAGATCACAGGTATATGGATAAAATAATATAAAACAATCACGTTATTGTTATTCTTGCAACGTTTCGACTATTTATTTAGTCTTCGTCAGGCTCATAACTAATAAATGAAATAATCAATCAAATGATTAATGTTTAACATTTTTATAATATTGAACACATATTATATTCAAAATTAATTAAATAATGTTCAAAAGATTGGTATTGTATCAAATTGAATTATTTTTTCATGAAAAAATAATTCAATTTGATAATATATTATAAAAATGTTAAACATTAATCATTTGATTGATTATTTCATTTATTAGTTATGAGCCTGACGAAGACTAAATAAATAGTCGAAACGTTGCAAGAATAACAATAACGTGATTGTTTTATATTATTTTATTCAAATACCTGTGATCTATTATTGAATTATATTAATAATTTTGGATGCGATATAATGTCTAATTACATATAACCTCAACATTGCTCACCTAAAAGTAATTAGTCTTTTTATATATTGGTGAAAGTTCGTACTTTCGACCGAGTATGAAGAAAAATAGTATACACCACACGAGTAGAAGGCTGAAAGTTCTGCACTGCGCGACATATGATGCCCTCGACTTCGCCTCGGGCATCATATGGCGCATATATATATATATATATAGCTATATATATATATATATATATATATAGCTATATATTTCAAAAATGGTGCCAAAGTGTTTAGGAGACTATGAAACGTCGAGAAATTTTGGTCCGACCCCTAGATCTCGCCATCCGACCGACGCTAATAGTGTAGTTGGCATATGGCATATACACTAATTATCAAATTTTGATAGACAGGACGACCTTATCACTCTAAACTGTTCAGTTTGCACGTGAAAAACTTTTTGTCGAATTGAAAAGCTGAAAAGAGGCAGAAAACTATTTTGTTATACAAAGATTTTCTTTTTATAAAAGTTTTGAATATCATTGTTTATTTCAACCGAAATGTTGATAAAACATGACAAATATCGGTAACTAAAGAATTCTAAATTCTTTGTAAATATCGGAAAGAAAAATAAGATTAATGATGTGAATATTAAACAGCTGTAAGCAACTTTAAAAAACTAATTACCATTGCCGCACTCTTATGGATTATAAATATTATTACTTATAATCGATGTTCCAGTTTCAATTGGCCACTAATATAATTCGCATATTATTCGATTTGTTTTTTTGATATATAAATTTATTCATATTATATTCATTTTTTATCAGCGGTGCATAAATATTAAGAAAATTAATTTTATAAGTGCTCCAATTAAATCGGTGCTAAAATCATTCAAGGATAAAATTATGGCTTTATCAAAATGTACAGGTATATTATTTTATTTTATTACTAACTATGACTCATGAAAATTATTTTACAATTTTTTTAACGTATTCACAAATTGATTTAATTTGACGTTGGGTAACAACGAAATGTTGACGGACTTACTGTAAGATTAACAAACTCTAGAACGAATTAAACAGATATGGAAATTAGGAACTCGATATTAAAAAATGTATTACTATCGCATTTGTGACAACTTAACACTTATTTATAGACTTTTTCTTATCCATTAATGACCGGTTGCAGAGAGCACTATAAGAAAATCTCATTAGAAAATCACCTTTGATTTAAGCCACGCATTTTCTCCATAAGAAATTTTAGATCTATTCTGCTCGTAAAATAATTGATGATTGAAACGATATTTTTTTTCCAGTTCAAGACAACATTTTTCGATGCATTTTGTTCAAAATTTAGATTAAAAAGCGATCTTTTTCGATATAGATCAGTCACTTGCTTTTGACTAAGTACAATATAATGTTCAACATGACAGCAGTCTAATGTCGTTGATTAGACTGCTCTTGCATGTGTAAAACTGTAAATATATAATAATTACAATCTAAGGTCATTGTGAAATAAATTTTTTACACTGTTTTTAGCCCAGGATAAGAATATTGTCTTTTTGATTAGTCAACGGATTGATTATAACAGTAAAACAAAAATTTGAAAGTGTTTTCAAATATTTGAGGTTAATTTTTGTAAATATTATTCTTAAACTTTATCAAGACTTTATTTCAATAAATTATTTTCATGTATATTAAAAATTAGTTTTTAATCGCACCAAAGAAGTACAATTTGAAACGCGCGTACATACGTAGAGGCCCCCACTTTTTTAATACTTAGTTGTGAAATTTTCAAAATTATACTGTTCTTTTTAAAACAAAATAATAGTATTTACAGTTCGCTGTAATTATTCGAGAATCTTAAAGTCCGCGCTAACGTTAACTCTTGTGGTAATACTATACGTGTTATACAGTTGCTCTTCTGGAGTCGTCTTTTGACGTTCTTTCACAGCAAAGCTCAATTTGCGAGCGATCGGTTCATCTTTTTTTTTTAAATTACGTGATCAGCGACTTTTATTTCGTGTCTTGTTATTGTTATTGCTTTGTAGAGTTCGATTTTCATCTATCCCCACAAACCAAAATCTAAAGTAATCGGGAAAGCTTACTGACCAATCCAATGAACAGTTATTAGAAACTGCAAATCATATTGACGATAATTATATTATAATATGTTTTTACATCGAACAAGTTAGGTCAATATTGACAAGAACATTACCTTAACGTGATCGCAATCAAATAAAAAATGCCACTTATTCTAAGTTTGTAGTTGACAGCGTGTCAAGTTTCATCAAAGTCGATCGAACCATTCTGGAATAATGCCGGTAGTATAAATTGATAGATAAAAATTCTGAAATAGTACATTGTCATAATGAAGTATGTATATCGACGAGATCTGACACTATGTTAAAACGAGTATTCACGAGTCCTTAACAGATACATGAGGCATAATATCATTGCTATTATATTTTTTGTACTGCTCCTTATAAAATAACTGCTTTTTACTTTATTTTCAGTATATATTTACAAAATTTTTGACATTCCAATTGTGTAGCAAATTTCACTTCCAATTAAAGGTTACTAAGACTGTAGCTGATTCCAGCTTGCAACAAAAAATGAGCATTAATTATTAAGGAATTAGTTATCGCGACTAATTTTGTTTTACTTTACGCACTAGTGTTATAAAGATCAATTTACTCACTTTATATTCATATTATGTATAAAAAGTAGTAACAGGGGATAGCGTAAAAGCATAGTTCCTTGCCTAGTGTCATACAAAATACTTAAAAATTCAAAAGAATTAAAATTACAGACCTAGGTCTCATTACTATTCTGTGTTTTATTAGTATTGATACGAAGTAAAACTCGTAATCATACATACTCGTAATTCTATTTTAACGTAAATATAATAATATATTTGACCTACATAATCGGGTACACATAGTTGTTATAATGATTTATTGCTTTTTACCTAAATTGATTTAATAATAAAAAAATGAAAGTGAACCAAACAACTAACGCACAGTTTATGTTAGTCGAGCCAAGTTCATGACCTTCCAACGCTGAAGAGCAGCGTTGTCGTCGTTGTCATCCGCCATTGCCAATGTCGATGGACACGGATGACGGAAGGAGATGTTGATGACGCACAAGACACATTCCAGTGCCGATAATAAATAACATTAATAATAATATATTACAACTAACTACTTAGACGGGCTGCATTTCTAATATTATTTCGACATTAGGAATTTATACGGTGTGACACTAGATGTGACTAAAAACAAAGATAATTTATTCCTTAATAGTTTCGTAAAAAAGTTTACTATATTAGGATTTCCAAACACGAGAGGAGATGAGGCGTCTTGGTATCGTTTCTTTCTCTTATCATCGGATCCCGTCTCGTCTTTTGTAGACGTTTCAATTTATTTCAGAAACAAAACTGAAAATATTGGTAAGAAACTGGTGACTTAGTCATATACTCCAAAATAATAAAATAATAAACAAATAATTGTTTACATAAAATAAAAATTCATTCATTCAACTGAAATTTCCAAAAGAGTTGATGAACTCTGATGTGGTGCTATAGTTTTCAAAGACAAGAAACAATCTGCTTTTGTAGGTATAATTAATAAATAATAAAATAGTATCTATATGCATGAAAGCAGATAAATGCAACTAATTAGTGTATTTGCCACTTGTCACATATACTATTGGCGACTATCAGATGGAGGGACCTAAAGGTCGGATAAAAATCAAAAATTTCTTCACGTTTGGAAATGTTTATAAATATATATATATATTGTAACGTCTCTTTTTTTGGGGAAAAGACGCACACAATACCCCACTCAGAGGGTTTGATCCCGGCCAGCTAGCGGGGGTCGCAGGTTGGGAGGCAACGTCGAGACAAAGGGTCCTTACCTTAATCAGGTGTTGCAGGGAGAGATAGAGGACGCAACTAACCACACGGTCTAATAGAAAAGTTGATAAAAAGACAAAAATGGGCGCCAATCTTTGAAATTCCTCTACCTCTGCCGTGTCTTCCAGATGCAGGATTCAACTGTAAGAAACAATTAAGGGAAAGCCCTAACAAAAAATAGCTCCAACGTAATTTAAATAAAATTTAATACAATAAACTATGCTGCAGGTTTTCATAAAGTTAAATGGTTAATTGAGCAGTGAGGGCGTGAAAACGCTTTCTAGTTGTACAGACGCAATAGCTAATCAGATCAATAACAAACACAATAATAGATTCTAATCAGAATCTGACCGTTTACAAATCACCAACAGGAGCAGTGAACTAACAATATCTGAATGGACAAACTCAGGATATATGAGGTTACTCGACAAATGAACGGATAACTAATCAAAAGATTGAAACTAATGTTCGTCACACAGTTTGTCAGTTGTTATTAGTTCACAGTGCTCGAAATAATTTTAATCAAATTAACATCAACAACAATTAAATTCAATAAATAAATATTAGAAATAGCCTTCAAAAGAGATCATATAATATTTCGTTTTAATGTTTGGCCAATCATAAAGTGATTTTACGTTAAAAATAATACTACATATATGGTACCATAATTTATGAGATTGGAATGTAATTAAAGTAACACCACTGTGAATGGATTTACAAAACAATAACAACTATAATTTAACAATATTATTAGCTGAACACTAACAAAGCAGGAGAGATCATAGCAAACGGTTGTGAGCACAGAATACGTGAATTATAAGAAACTTCACCCGGCAATCAAATGCTTAATAGGGTGAAGGGCCAGAAACGCGGCTTTATCTAAATTTAAACTTCACAAATAACTGAGCAGAAAGTAAACACAGACTCCAGCGTTCTTAGCGGCAGCTCAAGTGAACAAAACAAAACAATCAATATGACACGTTAAAATAATTGGCCAATAAAATCGGAATCCAATTATAGAATAGATTTAAATATTTAAGTTTTAATATTTTATAATATAATAATTTGAGAGATAGCTGTCAAAAAAAACACAAGTATAATTTACAATATAATGGTCAAGGTCAGCATTCTAATTACACTGCAAGTCTGAACTGAGTTAGACGTATTACGTACAGAATTTACTGTTTTGAAAAAAAAATTCTTTATCAAAATTATCAACCGTCAAAATTAAATCAACAACATCATAAATTTACACTCAACATTAATCAGTACGTTTTCACTAATGCAAATTTGATTCACTTTAACATTTCCCTTTTAATATTGTCTTGGGGACAAAATAAATAAAAATGACACTGTACCTTAAATCAGGAAACTCGTACCAAGTTTTACTGGATGTGACGCGATCAACTGTAGAGCGTTGTCCTGATAATCTGGTAGGTACGGCAGATGTGTTGTAGAATATCGTAGGGCAGAACCAACGGTAATCGGATTGGCAAAAGATAACAGCTTCCGATGAAGAGATCAGCACCCTCCTGGATGATGCTAATAATTTCCAATACTTCCTACGCTTTCACACAGAATTTTTCCACAAGGTCACACAAGGTCATAATGTCGGCTTAGAGAAAAAACGCACAATTGCGCAGTTTTATTTATCCCGCATTTACAAAGCGAATCGCTCCTGTTGTTTGAACAGCACAACAACCACAATCAACAGTGCCTCAATTAGGCCCAAAAAACACACAATTCCATAAATTAAAATCATTTAGCAGCGAATTAAATTCGCGAAAACCAAACGTCAGTGAACAGCTTGCTGGCCACACCTTGACTGACGAAAAAATTTTCAAAAACCAAAAAAGACAAAAACGTTCCGGTCGCATGTCGATTGCGTAAAAATCGTGCGCACTATCAGCGTACCGTTCGTTCACAATTTCAAAGAGTTGGTTCACCTACTATATATACATATATACATATATACATACATACATACATATATATATATATATATATATATATATATATATATATATATATATATATGTATATATTTGGAAAAGGCGCGCCCAATACCCCACTCAGAGGGTTTGACCCCGGCCAGCTAGCGGGAGGTCGCAGGTTGGGAGGCAACGTCGAGATAAAGGGTCCTTACCTTAATCGAGTGTTGAATAGAGATAGAGGACGCAAAAATTGATTTTAATGAAATTTGGCCCACATATTGTAATCCATTACCGCAGGAAGCCAATTTAAAATGGCCCTAATCGGACCATTTTTGGGTGGCTTTTAGGGGTTGAAAATAATTTCGGGGCCCAAAAATACGTAAAAAATTCTTGGAATCGTTTCAAAATTGAAATCTAACATTTTAGTAGCAATTAAAAAGTGCCCTTAAAATTATAATAAAATCAGAACCTGACTTTGCAGATACTGAGTTATTTACTGAAAGGTGTATTTAATTTACATTAGTGTAAATGTTCAATTATAATAATATTGCAATTAAGAAGAAAATTTTATATTAAGGGACGTCTACCATATTATATAATTATATACAGTAGAACCTCGATAAGTTAAAAACCTCTATAAGTTAATCATTTTTTGAATTCCCTTCCCCTGAAAGAATAAAACCTCCATTACTTAAATCACAAAACCTCAGTAACTTAAACTAATATTCTGAATATTGCCCTCGATACCTTAAAATAATATTTTGGTGACCTCCATAAGTTAAAGTATTATCAATGAGTCATCATGAGTAAGTATCCAAATAAAAGGTTTTGCCAAGAACTTAAATTGATTTTCACTTTAGTCTTCGACTAAATCGCTTTCCTGATTTCTTCGTTTAAATAATTGATTGTTTAAATAAATAAATAATTGATTCTAAATGAATAAATGAATAGATAAAAAATCGGTTGTCATTTATTAACAATTTTTTTTACATTATTCACATTATACCTGTTTTTGTTTTATGTCACTGCAATAAATGTGTGTTGTCGATTTTAAAATAAAATAAAAAAAATGTATGTAACTTCTATTGAACTAAATACATCCTCTCTAAAATTCACAAACCTCCCTAAGTTAAAAACTTTACTCTGACAACCTCTTTAACTTCGACTCTCGATAAGTAAAAAGCTCGATAACTTAAATTTTTTAACGTTTCCCTTGGATTTTAACTTATCGAGGTTGTACTGTATAACATTATTTGCTAATACAGGCAGTATGATTTTATTATATGAATTTGCTTGCTTTTGGAGAAAATAAAAAAATTTTGACCTTAATACACCCCGTAAAATAATAATTTTTTCTTATATTCAATATTTTGTCCCTGTTTTTTTTCTATTTATCATCTGTACAAAATTATGTAGAGCCTTCATAGTCCAGTCATTGAAGCTAAAATACGGCGATACTGTATAATTTTGCCAAACAGCACCAATTTGCACAAAAATTTGGATTTAGATTCTACTTACCTTCTATACTTCAAAGTTGACCCTTTACCGGGGGCTGCTTTTACCCTGGGGTAAAAATGTTTCATTGAAAAGAAGTCCGAGAATGGATAAATTGACTAATTCTAAGCAACTTTTGTTCTATAAAGTTTTTTTCTGAAAGTCAATAACTGAACGTATAAATATAGCTATAATGTGTATTCATCAATGCTCCAATATACGTGTTCTGATATCTGCTAAATATGTTATTGGTTTTTTACCCATAACTCGCGTAATTTTTAAGCTATCAAGTTCTTTAAAAAACATTTTCTGGGTTATTTAAAAGCCATAAGCTCATATAAATTTAATTTTCATTCAGCCCTTATTTTTGAAAGGGTTAGAGCTGAAAGGGTTTGAACAAGTTACTATTTATGAGCATATGCAAACTTTAAACCGCCATATCTTTTATCCTACAAAAAAAAGTAAAAACGAAAATTTTCAGAAAAACAAAACCTGCAATTTGGTACTCTACAAAATTTTGCGTATCATTAATAGTTTTTGAGTTATTTTGAAGAAAAGGAAATTTTTTGCAAAATTACAAAAATGCTCTTTTCAATTCAAAGTTAATTTTTTTCAAAACTAAGCACTTTAAACCAGTCAAACTTCTAGAGCATGTTACAAGTACATAAATAATGTGAATTGTGAATTAGTAACTATTATTTTCAATTGGGGTGGTAATTACGCGGTGATTTTTACATTTTTGAACGCCGAAAAAATAGGGATCAACATTATTTTCGTCAAAACTCACTTAGTTTTAATGCTTGGGACTTTTATAAAAAATAAGAATAAAGGTTTTTTCAAGCACTTCAAGAAAGGTTCCATGAGTTTCCCCCAAAAAATGCATTGTTTTTTCGGTAACTTCACGTTAAAACTTTCAATTTTGGCGTTTGACGAATAAGAACCAGCCTTCAACAAGCTAGTACTCCGTTTGTATTGGGTCTACAAACACCACAAGCCCACCGTTATTTTTGTTATTTTATAAGCTACATTTTTACTAAGTATGATTTTTTCGATAAAATACTTACTTTTTCTGTTATTCGGGAAAAAACCGTCTGAAAACGTGGGTTTATTGTTTGAAAAATTGGCACTTTCACTCGTGAATAAGTCGAAAAGTATTGACTATTGAAAAAACTTCATAGAACCAAAATTGTTTAGAATTAGTCAATCTGTTCATTCCCGCACTTATTTTTAATGAAACATTTTTCATCCCCAAGAAGGGGTGACATCTACACCCAGAGTAAAAGCAACCCCCGGTATAGAGTCAACTTTGAAGTAGAAGGTAAGTAGAACCTAAATCTAAATTTTTCTGAAAATCGGTGCTGTATGGCAAAATTATACGGGAAAAAGGTTATTGACTGAACTATCAGCAAGTATAATAATTCTCTATCCACAAAATGATTTCATAAAATTTATAAGTCCGGCCCTGTCGAGCCGATTTCATTAAAATTCTAGGAGCACCTTTTGATTAATATTAAAGGTTTAAATTTCAATTTTGAATCAAATCCGAGAATTTTTTTGATGTTTAATTTTGCTCTTCATATTCTTCTCGTTTTTCAATTAGTGGTAATAAATTAGTGTAATCGAGATCGGTAAATTTTGATGAGTAAATTGTTTTGTTTAAGCGTGTAACAATGCAATCGAAAAGACTTTACGAAAATCCAATCAGTGAAACCAGGCTCCGAGGTTTTTCAATTTTTATGTGTTACGGCACTCCACTATATGCCAAAACATTGTTTGAACTTCAGAAAAGTCGATGTTGTCGTGATATCGTTGATTAGTGACATTCTATGATTCGTTTATTGCAAGCTCCCAGTTCTCTTGACTGCTGATAAAATTTCAATATAAACAATCATAAACTAAATATATTTTGTATGCCATTAAAATTCTTAATGAAAATTTCATGATATTGGTTAAATTAATAACATATCTGTGCGTTAGTAATTATTTGTTACATGCATGTATATATATATAGGTATGCTAAATGTCCCACTACACACTAATGCAGTAAAGTAAAGCAAAACTGGTCGCGCTATATTAATTACATAGTAAATCACTGTCTGTCTGTCAGTAGTTTCTTTTTTTCATAAACTAGTGTTAGAAGTGATGTTTGTTCAAAAGTGAACTGTCAAAAATGTTGAAATTGAAGTAAAATCCAACTATATGATTTGTGGCACGTGCGTAAAATACCATATATATACATCGTGCGAACTGTCACACCTTGTCGTAATGTAACCCTTTACGAGACTAGGTACAATTTACTATTATTTAGAGCCAATAAAAATTCGATTGATAATAGATATGCTGTTAATAACAAATTATGTTTTTTATGTATTAAGTAGCCTTTATCCAAGATTTCGCTCGTGTTATTAGACTCATTCAATTCGTTCTTAAATTCTATAGTTCAAAGATTTTCTGTGACACCCGGTATGCAAGCACACAGTGCAGAAAATAGTCTGCAAATTGTCTGTTTAGCAAGTTTAAATTTTCCAGACTTCCGATTGTCCACCTTGACCAATATTGCATAATGAACAAACGCCTTGAGTGTTGACCGTCAAACTATTGGATATCATATCATATTTACTAAGTGACTTGCAGTTGAAAAGAAAAATTTTTAAGGCTATTTTAAACTTTTTTCCATTTAAGTTTTTTCTCACATCCAGTGACCTTACATTTCATATGATGTGATATGTGATATAATATTTACAGATATTATTTTTCATTATAGATATATAAAAACAGAAATAAACAAAGGTCAAAAGGAAATATTATTATATATTTAACAAAAAAACACGATGCTTTCTATTTATGATCAATTTTTCAACTTTTCTGTTTCGTAAATAATTTATAATATTGTGATTACACTTGTATAATTTAAGTTAACGAAATATATTTCTTTTGAACAAGTTTACGTACGTTTTTTGACGATACATACCGTTAAGTGGGGCTACTTACATCATTCCACTCATTTTTAAACTGAATTGATTTGATAACGACTTAACCTATGGCTACTTAAGTTTGAAGGTATCGTAATTGCAAAATATCCTATCATAGAGACAACAAAATATTTTATTTGCGTTACCAAAGATCCCAGATGTAACCAAGGGATACAATATTACGGTAGGTATTTAATTGTAGATGTTTAGAAAATTAAGTTATTTATTATGAATAACGACAAATTCTATTGATCTATCGAGGGTAAAAGAAACTACCTATGTTTTTTGACTAAAATATCAAATGGTACGGAAGTCATATGAATACGTTTAAATAAATTATGAACTCAGTGCGACTGCTCAGGTTTGAAAATTTATCGCGACGATGATAAATGACCTAAATATAAATTTTAATAAGTTTTTTATTTATTCACGGGAAATTGGACAATTGAATTATAAAATAGATAAACTAAATTAAAAAATTTGCGACGTTTATCTATTTTATAATTCAATTGTAGAATTTCCCGTGACTAAATAAAAAACTTATTAATTATAATGGACGTGAACAATATTGAGATAAATTTTAATTATAGTCTAATTTTCGAAACATCCAAGAGGTCGAAAACCAAATGACCAATTATATTATAACTATGCATTCAAAGTCTCTGAATACGCTTTTATTAAAATAAACTAAAAAGGGAATGATAATTTTTAACAAATTAGGGTCGTAATTATAAAAGCGTGGGCTGTAACCTATGATCGTTTATTAGTCACAGCCCCCGCTTTTATAATTATGAACCTAAATTGTTAAAAATGATTTTTTTCCTTTTTAATACATTTTAATAAAAGCGCGTGTTTAACCATTTTTTTATTAAAATTTTATTTTATTCTTTCTTTTATTTTTTCAGATTTTTCACTATTAAAACATTAATTTACTAAACTGTATTGATTATTTAATTCTACAAACGATTGAACCATGTATTGACATTGGAAATATATCTGTATACAAAATTTCAAATCGATCCGATATGTGGCGTCCGCCATATTGACGTCACATAGCTTATCAAAATGGTTGTGAATAAAAAGGTAATACGTCATCTTAGGGCGTCCATCATATTGAATTTATGCGTTGTCACCGGACTTGTACACGTGTACAAAATTTTAAAGCTCTAGTTTAATTAGATCTAGTTGAAATTTTGATTGCAAGATTTGACCTAACTGACACACTGACCGACTAGCTGACTGACAAATATAGTAAGTTAAATAAAAGCTTGTAAAAAAGTAATTTCCTACGTATTATGTTATTTCCTTTAGATGTCTAATAAGACTATAAAAATTTACGAGTAAAGGTCGGCGACAATCGACAGCGATCTGAAACGTCTATAAATTATATTATTTATTATTATACATAGAATTAAATATTTTTTGGGGAAACGTTATCTAAAATACAGAAGTCCGGCATTGAATGTGTATCACGTCCTTAGCAGACAGATTTGATGACCAGGTATTTTGTTTATTTCATCAACTGTACTTTGCGCAAGGTTATAAAATCAATAAATTTACTAGTAATCGTAACATTGTGAGATATGTGATGTATAATATATGTAATATACCTATAATATATACAAATTATGTTACTACTATTATTACGATATATGTATGTATCATACTTGTGTAACTTGTGATATACTTTTATCGTGTCTTAATCATGTTATGACGTTCTTTTGTCTTATTAAATTGGATTCTTCTTAAGGCAAGCTTAAGGTTACTAGCACAGTTGGACGGATTAAAAATTTTATGCGCAATACCTTCGATGCTACATATTATTACGTGTATCTACTAAATAATGCTTGACTCGGAATAATGATTTTGACGGAAAATTTGTCTTAATCTGAGAATATCTAACTCAAAAGTGCCACACTTTAAGGTTGTGTACATGTTAATAGTGGACAAATTTCATCAAAATCTATTCAGCTGTTTTCGAGTGATATCAGTATAAGCAAGCACACAAACAAAACCTTTGGAAACGCGTTTTCTCTTGTCTATATTAAAGAAAATACTGAAAAAGTTTACAAACTAGGATAATCACTGAGGAATACATGAATAATTACCAACAGTAATGATTACACAGGAACTGGGATTTTCCGTTTTTTTAAAGGCAGAAAATCAATACAATTAAACAAAATTATACCGGAAGTTTTGTTTATAATTTTGCAGATTACAGGCGTTCGAGAGCTGAAGTCATATGTAAATTTATTTTCTTTTAAATATGTATTTAATTCATATTTCATTAAGTTCTCAGTGTATTTGAAATTAATTTTCAAAATTAGTTAGGTGTAGATGAAACTTCGCCAATTTTTGCCAAAATATCTCAAAATTCTAATTATAATAGTTTATTAATTAATAATTAAGTGGTTTAGTTATTTTAATATATTTTATATTATCTAATGTAATTTCTAAAAATTTTCTATATAGAAACTATATTACAAAACGCATCTTTTCAAAGTCTGAAACTTCAACGATCGATGGGAACAGATACCTTTCTTTATTGGACCAACATATATATATATATATATATATATATATATATATATATATATATATATATATATATATATTTATATATATATATATATTTATATATATATATATATAAATATATATATATATACCTATATATATATATATATATATATATATATATATATATATATATATATATATATATATATATATATATATATATATATATATTTTTTTTTGTAATAGACATATTTCATGACTTTCACCTGATTTTATTATGATTGTTTTTTTTGTATTTATTTTGAAAAATTGCCTTATGTGTCATAGTTCCTGCATTTCTATTTATAAAGAAGATTCCTAAACATACAAAAGCTTGCACTTTTTTTTAAAGATTTAAAAAGCCCAATTAAGGCCGAGTGACAAACTATATGTACATTATCAAAAAAATATTCAATTATATATTCATTACCTATTCACTCAGTCAGAAAACAATGCCTATATATTATTTAAAAGAAATATCAAGGCAAACCATTTTTTTTTGTCGCTTACTATTTTTTGCCCGCGACTTCGAAATTACAGACAAACGTTCCATTACTCTTTTAGTTATTATTACTGATTTGCCCATACATGGCAGATAATACAGTGCGTAAGTTTAATCTGGAATAATCCATATAAATAAGAGTCATCTGCGGCCTTTATAGAAAAGTGCAAGTTTTTTTTTTTAATCATTGTACTTCATAAAGAGAAATGCAAGAGCTGTTGTACACGAAGTAATTTTTCAAAATCAGTCAAGTCAATGATACAAATTAAGGTGAAAATATAATAATTATATATGTCGTAGGATACTTAAAAAATCAGATTTTCGCGAAAATCCCAGGACGTTAGCAAAAACTGAATTCCAATTACCTAGTTTTTTGCAATCCTCCTAGGATATATGATGAAAACCCAGGAAACATTTCTATAAATAAAAAAATTTGGAAAACGGTTGACCCTGCAGGCCATCCCTGGAACTTCCCGCTGTTTCCGATCTAGTGAAATGTGGCACCCCTACGGTGTTTGTTAAAAGTTGTTTTAAAAAATTCCAGCCAATTGGGCGACAGGACCATTCCAACTTTCATAAATATTGACATTTGAAATATTATAATAAAATAAAATTTCTGTTAACGGTTTACGGTTATGGTATTTGTTTCCATGGTTACATAATATGATTTAACGTAAAAATTAATCAAAGCATGCTTGTCAACTACTACTATTTTCTTCTTGATAGATCTTTGGAACAAAAGAACATCTGATTTTTTTTATTATCAAAATATTTCCGAAATTATGAAACTATAAACCGTTATAAAATTCTGACAAAGATTTGGAAAGATATATTGAAAAAACACTTTTTTGGAAACTTTTTGTCAACGATATCTCTCGAACAAATCAACCGATCGAGATGCTGTTTACGGGAAACGAATCAGTTTTTTAAGAGCAAAAAATAATCTATTACAAAAAAATCAATCTAACGAAAATTTGAGAAGATATTTTGAAAAACCATTTTTTTTTAAATTTTTCTTCAACGATATCTCTTGATTGAATCAAGTGATCGAGGTGCCGTTTACGGCAATCGGCTCAGTTTTTTAAGCACAAAAAAATAACTTATTACAAAAAAATCAATCAAACAAAAATTTGAGAAGTTATTTTGAAAAAACTTTTTTTTCAGAATTTTTCTCCGACGATATCTCTCGAACGGATTAACCGATTTTGATGCGGTTTGCGGCCATTTACGTTAATTTATGAGGAATAGAGCTGATTAGATTTTGGAATTAATCGGTACGGTAGTTTCGAAAATATTTCAAAATATTTTAAAAAAACTGCTTTCCAAAAAGCTTTATTTTTGAGATTTCTCAAAATCTACCTGGCCGAATCAGTTCCAATTTTCAGGAAATCTAAGTTCAGCAAGTTCCTTTCAGATGCCGCAATCCGCGTTTCGATCGGTCCACCCGTCCAAAAGTTATGAGAGGTTTACATACACACACACACACATATACATACACACACACATACATACATACACACATACATACACACACACAGACATACGGACATCATTTTAAAAATCGTCAGAATAGGATCTTAGGATCTCAAAACGTCGAGATCTGACAAAAACTCAAATTTCGAAAATCGGGGTGAAACCAAGAACTTCCCAATTTTTGAAAATTTTCAATTTTCTTAGCGGGAAGTTAAAAAAAACAATCATTGGCCAACGACAAAATATTACTGTGTTTGAATATTTTTTTTTTAATAAAACGTTATTGTACAAAATAAGCTATTCTTATTGAAACCAGCCCAACCAAGAAAGGTATCTGGCCTTATAAAACGAAAACGTTAAAATTTCTGAAATATTATTTTTTAGAAGCCATTTGAGTCTATAAGTGCATACCGAATTCTATTTTTAATCACTTATAATTTTCAAAAACATATTGAATTAGTTTAGGTATAGAATGAGTCTATCAAATATTTGCCAATGTACTCACCTCGAAATCCTAATAAATATATTTTATATCATATAATTATAATATATTTATATATTTATATTTATATATATTTATATCATATATCATAATATATAAAATATATTTATTAGGATTTTGAGGTGAGTATATTGGCAAATATTTGATAGACTCATTCTATACCTAAACTAATTCAATATGTTTTTGAAAATTATAAGTGATTAAAAATAGAATTCGGTATGCACTTATAGATTCAAATGGCTTCTAAAAAATAATATTTCATATAGATAGATATAATTGCATGGGTTCCAAAATTCGAGGTTACGTTTTTCAGTTGTCGCAAAATTTAGTGCTCGAAGGTTTAATGTTTGCAGACATAAATTATTAATTTTTGATTGCAATCAATTGTGTTATCTTAATGACTATTTCCGGTTGTATTAAAACGGTCCAAAGAAACAATCTTTAAGATGGTCCTAATTTTGACCTAGTTTGTATAAACTAATTAGTATATTGAGGCAATGTTAGACGCATTATTATATTTTGCGATTATAATATATTAACAAAGGATCAAGGTGAACTGCAGGGGAAGTGTGAGCTAGTTCATTCATATTAACGTTTCATATTTATATAAAATAACCTTAGATCATAGATGCAGAAATGAATACCATTGAATGAATACGATTGAACTTCACATCGTTCAGCTCTTTTGGTACGTTGGGCGTGGCTCCGCGTTCTAAAAAAGCATCAAATTGAAATACCAATATACTCGATGTAAAATTTCACATTTTTACATAAACTAAAGTATTTTTAATGGAATAATACCACACCCTTTTACTATATGGAATGAACATAGATATAAAAGATATAAAAGTTAACATGTAAATATAAATTTTATTTAAACAATTGTTCATAAAAACTTTTATAATAAAACCGTTTTTTTAAAAAAAAATTTTTACGGTTGATGTTCAAATTAATGTATTTATTGACTGTTAGTAAACAAAATCATATGACTTCATTTATTTACTAACAGTCAATAAATACATTAATTTGAACATCAACCGTAAAAAAATTAAAAAAAAAAACGGTTTTATTATAAAAGTTTGTATGAACAATTGTTTAAATAAAATTTATATCTACATGTTAACTTTTATATCTACTTAAACTGAACATTTAATGGTGTGTATAATTAATATCTGATATTTTATATTTCAATTGTAAATTTTAAAAATTGCATTTTATATTTAAATTCCAGTTATAAGCTTGAAAAAGTTCCAATAAAGGCACGAAACGTCGCAAATTAACAAATAAGTGTTTACTTAAAGTGTCCTTTTTTCCAACAAATAAATTTTACATTAATTACCAAGGACAAAAAAGCAAAAAGTCAATATTGTAGAAAACGTTTCAGTAAAATGCACCATACACCGAAAAAGCACATACATGACCAATAAAATTTTAATTAGAAAACTAGAAATTACAACAAATTTTCAAAAATATCCCCATTAACGGCTAAACAATATCCTAAACGATTATAAAAATTATTTAAAACAGAATCAATAATTTGCGGGGTGAACGTTTGAGAAACTGCTATTATTGTTCTTTTAAGCTGGTCAATATTTTCCAATTCGCCATTATACACGTTTGTTTTCAATAAACCCTATAATAAGAAAAATCATTGGAAGACAAGACTGGGAAACGTGGGGACCACTGTATTTTTCCTCCACGACCAATCCACTGTTGAGGAAAAGTATTATTTAAGAACTCCCTAAATTGTCGACTATAATGAGCGAATGCCCCATCATATTGAAACCATAATGTATTCAAATCAATATTTGATTCATTTAGAGCTGGGATTACTTATTGACACGGGTATGAAATGACAGAGATTGACGAGCGGAATACGATAAGCTAATGACGTTAATGTTAACCCAGTATGGTGGACTCCATACATTCGATCGATTTCAAATTTTGTACCATCACATATGTATTCTTGACGACAATACATGATTGAATCATTTTTAGAATTAAATAATAATTTTTGCACTTTAACGCCGGGATGTATTCTATACTGTTTCGTGCCTTGTAATTCTTGAATTGCATACTCCCACTGGTTACTATAGGTATTCCATTATCAAAAAAATAGCGTAATCTTTCGTCCCTGCATTCAGACTGGACAATGGAGTCCGTTATGTTCCTTAATATTACTTATATTTGTGACCATAAGGCGCAATTGCTCATGTCGAATTATTGATAATATTTTCTTTATCTTCATTTAGTTTTTTTAAATTTATGTAACACCACCAATGGTAACATCAAAATCAGTTTTTATCGAAACCCTAGTAAAAACCAAATAAAAACTACATTATACTTACTAGTTTGGGTACTATACAGGATAGCCAGATTTGTGTAAAAAAACGGACACTGTCCTGCGGACAAGTAATTTATGAAACTATTTTGCTATCTTGGGTAAATATCTAGATGATGGGACCATCGGTCGGAGGAAGTGGAAGGTGAGGAGAGGAGGTAGAGAGGAGTTGGGTGACTCCATCTGATGGTAAAAAGTGGTGACGGGGAGGTGGAGGCGCAGGACTTGTTGGATCTTGGCTATTCAGAATGGGAGGCGTGGGGAGTCGTGTTTTGGTAAATTGTCTAGATGAAAAGGCCGTCGGTTCATGGTGAAAAGAGTGGGTGGAGGGGTAGGAATAACTTTGCACAATATTGTTTAAACACCACAATAAAAATGCTCAACCCCCATCTACATCCTCCGTCCTTTCTCCCATAAACGATCTTATCATCTAAACATTTACGTTACTGTGTTAATTATTTTTAAGTAAAAAGTGGATGTTAGTGGGTGCAAAAAACGACCCATTTTATCGCGCTATTACTTGAAAAAACACGAGTCGCAGTGCCAAACCCTGTCGGCAAAATAGTGTATTGTGGCATACAGATGTAGTTTTATTCTGTAAACAATTTGAAGTTTGTTTTTGAACAGAAAAAAAGGTAACCCAATAAATACATCAATTTTTTCTAAATTTCAATATTCGATCTGGATTTTATCAATTTAACTTCTGCACCGAATTATACACCTTTCAGTAAGTTATTTGCTATTCGCAAATTAGTCTTCTCTTAAAATTTATGAGTCCGGTCCTATCAGACTGATATTATTAAAATTTTAATGATACTCTGTAAATGTCACTAGAGGCTTAAATTTCTATTTTGAAATAACTTCGAGAATTTTCTAGGTGTTTTTGGGGTCAAAAACTTTTTCCAGCTCCTAGAAACAGCTCTCAAAATGGTCCGATTGTCCACATTTTACATATACGCAGGCTTTATATGCGGTGATGGATTTCAATGTGGCTACCAAATTTCGGAAGTTACTGCCTATACACACACAAACGCACATGAGGCTATGAAATGTCGAGAAATATTGGTCCGACCCCGATGTCTCACCATCCGACCGACGCCAATAGTATATGTGCCATATGGCAAATAGACTAGCAATCTTTCAACATAGTAGCGAAGTTAATTTCATAAATTACTTGCCCTCTTTGGAAATAAAACATAAATCAAAGTCTTCTTTCAGAACTAAAATGCACAATTATTGTAGTAATTCTAGTGAGATGCGTAATATTCTGCATGTAGAAATTTTGAGTTTTTTTAACACAGCCAATACTACTAATAGGTACCATACGTGTAAAATAGTAATGGAATGTCGCAACATAAATATTACAAAATATGTGAAACTATTATAAAAAATTCCGACTTAAGTGGTTTTACTTTTTGGCCACAGATAGTAGCAGGTATTCACAATGGATATTATTATGTCAATCCGTTGCCCTTCAGTAAGTATAAATACATAATTTCTCTCTTCGCATTATAAGGCGAACATCAACAATTGGTCGCGATATTAAATGAATTTACTTAACGAAAGTTTAAGGTCTCTGCGCAAATGCTCTAAGTACCTGCATCAGTACGTAGAAGGTGTTCTTCAATTTTTATCTTGGTACTTGTCACTCGAAAACAGCTGTTGGACGGATAACTTTATCAGTTACTCGGTAGTTGGTACACAGTCCTCCTATAGATACTTTATGCGGATACACTATCGAGTTAAAACGGGATTCTCGTGAAAACAAATTAATAGTACCTACAATTTATGCTGAGGTCCACTGAACTCCAGTAAAGTGTTCTTGGGTTAAAATTCGTTTAAAACCTTTTGTATTACAATAAATCAATTAGTATGTATGGAATTTACTATAGGTATAGTTTATGAAGTTTCAATTTTTTTTATAAATATGTATGTCTTTCTTACTAGGTAATAAATTAACTACAAACTGTTTCGTTTTGTGCGATTTATAAAGATGAACGAACCTTTACTGTGATTCTAGTCCCCCAACGTACACACCTGCTGCAGTCAATAACACTATTTCAATAAAATGCAATCTAACAGGTTATTTATGCTCAATGAATTGAATGACATTCAGTTGTTACAACAAATTAATTTGTTTGATGGTTTATTTTCTGTCATTTCCATGGCTATAATAATCATTATTTAATCTGTTAATGTCACGATAACGTAATTTAATCAATTCGCCAAAATATTGAATGTTGAACTTCATGCTTTTTTTTGTTAAAGTTTTAGTTAAGTAACAGTTTGTTTTTGGTTTTAAAGAAAAATTATAATGAAATAAATATTATTTTCCTTATATTGTTTGCATAAATACTGTTGAAGTTTTGACTTCACTGATTGGCAGAAAAAAATTAGTAAAAAAACTTTTTGAAGAGAAACTTTTATTGAAATATATGACGGAAAAAATATTTTTTAATAATTTAGTTTCATAATTTTAAAAACGTGGGTTGTAAACTCGGTGTTCAATAAAAACTTGCATATAAAAGTTTTAATATTTTTTGTTCTTTTTGGCTTTTCACAATGTTTACTATAATAAAATAATTTAATAAAATTAATTGATTATTTAATTCTAAAAACGATTAAATAGTGTATTGTCTTCAGGAAATATGTATATAAAATTTCAAACCGATCTGATATGTGGCGTTCGCCATTTGGGTTTAAAATGACGTCTCATAGTTTATCATATTTCACTCGTCAAACTCTTTCATTTGATATCCATGTTAAGAGGGTTGTAAATAAAAAGGTAATCTGCCATCTTGCGGCGTCCGCCATATTGGATTTATGCATTGTCATTGGACGTATACACGTATGAAAAATGTCAAAGCTCTAGCTGAATTATATCTAGTCTAAATTTTAATTGCAAGTTTTCACACAAACCGACACACTGACAAACTGACCGATTGACTAATGCTAGTTTAGAGAAAGTTTTGTCAGGAAATTTAATTTAACAATGACCTTAGATTATGATCACACATATTTCTCCATATGCAAACCATAGGAGAAATTCCAAATCAATCCTGCTCGAAAAATAATCGACTGAAAATATATATTTTTTTAAACTGTGTATGTATTTAAATTGTTTCAAGCACAATTTTCACTTCAAAACAACATTTTGGCACCCGTATTGATCAAAACTTAGTTTAACAAGCGATGTTTTACTTAGTAGATCAATCATTTGTTTTCTTATGAATACAATCTACATGACAGGGACTTTTACAACGAGATTAGATTTGCGATTGTGTGTATAAAAACTCGGGTAGCAGTGCCAAAACCCTGCCGACAATATAGTGAAAAATAGGACAATACTCAGTTGTCACCATGCCCAAAACTTCAACAGTAAGTCTATACAGTGAATTGATTGTTGATATGGTAGCTATGGAAATTATTAATGCATTATAGAAAAACGTTTCAGTAAAATGCACTATACACCAAAAAAGAGAATACATGACCAGTAAAATTTTAATTATAAAAATAGGAATTACAACAAATTTTCGAAAATATCATCATTAACGGCTAAGCAATATCCTAAACGGTTATAAAAATTATTTAAAACAAAATCAATCATCTGCGGGGTGAACGTTTGAGAAACTTCCATTATTGTTCTTTTAAGCTGGTCAATATTTTCCAATTCACCATTAAACACTTTTGTTTTCATAAAACCCCAATAAGAAAAATCATTGGGAGACTTTGGATGGTTTCCTCTTTGGTGTTTTGCTTTGAGACAACCATTATAGTTTTAAATTTGTTTATTATTCTGCCAATTGTGGATTGATTTGGTTTAGGTCTGTTCAGATACGCGTCAGAAAAAGACTCAGTACTAACCGTAAGCTTTTATTTATTATTATTTTCTCTTCGTGTGTGAACCTGTTCAACCTGTGACATAGTCACAAAGCAGAGGTCCGTATTTTGTGGACATAGTCCATGTAAATTTTGTAAATTCAGAGCCATTTCACGAAAAATTTCCGAACGCCTCGAAACCCAATGATCCGGCTGTATTCAGGGTCGGAAAAACCAAATTTGTTGGTCTCTACTTCACGCCGTTTTGATATACAGACCAGACAGAATGGACCGATCGAATTTTTTCATGGGTTTGAATCTGCGAGTGTAATGTACTATATCTATAGATTATACGTATTAGACGCCAGCATGCGGTACTCATTTAATTACTCTGACGCCGGCACTAAATTGTAATATGTATTCATAATCATATTTTCAGTGTTTCGTTTAATTCACTTTTTACAGCTATCAGACGAAACATAATCTGCGCACACCCTTGACAATGTCTTTATTTCAGCTGATTTTGATTATTACTTGAAACAATTCATTATTTTTTCCAATTTATTTGACACTTGATATCAGAATGTCGACTATTCACAGCATTGTTTATTTATTCGTAACGAAAGCAACCACCCATTTATGGCCTGTTATGTTGTATGAAGTTTTTTAAAACAAAAAAAAAGCCTATTTCGATCCCCGGGGATAAAATCGAAAATCCGGCTCCGTTAGGATCTGTCCCGTGTCTTATACTGTAAGTGAGTCAAAGTTCAACTTACTAAGTTTACTGACATCCGGACAAACAATAAGAAATTATAAATATAAATAAATGTATAAAATGCTATTTGGACGCATTCTGTTATACGAAATTTATATAAATATTTCTTCTCTTTCGTTTAAGACAGGTTTCGAACCGATCTTAGTTAAATTAAGCGAATTATAGGCAAAAAAATATTTTTTTTAATCTGGTGGGTGAGTTTTAGGAAGAAGAGTTTAAACTAGGTCAAATATAATATGATTTATATCACGCGGATGAAGTCGCGGGCAAACCTTTAGTTTAATGATAAATTGTTGTAATAACAGCAGTCAATTTTTACTGCGGAGTTAATTTCTTCGACTAAGAAAAGACAACAACTTAACAAGAATCGAATTACAGAATTTATATCCAATACACGCATGACGTTTCAACAAAAATATGTTTGCGTGCGTAACTTAATAACGTATCGATTTAATTTTCAGACATGTAACATTCCCCGAGGGCATCAAACAATCTATTTTTTTAAATAAAATGAAAATGTTTAAATTCCTACAAAGTAAAACAATTAAGTAAATAATATACACTAAGCGAACCTCTGTTGTTGGGAACATAGAACCGACAACCTAAACTATGGGCGTCTCTTTCAAAAGCCTTGGTTACACCAAAGTGAAAGTTTTGGGTGAATCGAAGATTAAATTTCTATTCATACCGTTAAGAATCAATTTGCTAATTATCATATAATATTCAAAATGAAAAAATCTGTAACTAAAAATGCGTGGTATAATTAAATGTTTTGAAGCTGTTTGATTCATTCTACATGAATTTTGAAGAAATATATTAACTAATTGACATTACATTTTTTATAAATCATCGAATTATTACGTAACTATACAGTACAAAGAAGAATACCCAATTAAAAAATCAAATTTCATCCAAATCCGTTCAGCCGTTTTTGCGTGATTAAGTAGCAAACAAACAAACACATATTCGCATTTATAATATTAGTTAAGATCTATCGTTGTCAACTGTTATGTAAAATTAGCATAATTATCTATCCATAACACCTAATATATTAATAGATGTACTATCTACAACAATCGATCTCTACTCCAAGATTCAATATCTTTAATTTTTACTCTCTACGGATTACACAAAATGACTGGTAATATTTTAGAAATTAAATACTGACAGTTCTTTCTCTATACCAATCATATGGAAACATAAAAAACCTTACCAGGGTTATTTAATTAAAAATAAATTTGAAAAAATTTGAATTATTTCTCAGGGTTTTGGTAAAATCTCGTTATATTTATTGCCAGTAAATGAAACTTATATTTTTATTGTCAAGCTAGTAACTGGTACAAAACTTATTTTCAGCTTTACCATTTTACTAAACTACCCACGATATCGCTTTTTTAACATCCCGCTACGAAGATTGAAAATTTTCGAAAATTGGGAAGTTACTGGTTTCACCTCGATTTTCGAAATTTGAGTTTTCGTCAGATTTCGACGAATTGAGGTTCTAGGAAGCTATTCTGAACATTTCCACAATGATGTCCGTATATCTGTATATATACAGGGTGTCTCACCGAACGTTGGCTAACATGGGTAACTTTGTTATTAGTGGAGATAGAAAGTCGGTTAAATGGGCAAAGTAGTGCAGAAAATTGGGCTCATTAACGTCCCGTCGAAAAAACAATTGAATTTTGACACCCTATGAATTTATTCAGAAAATAGTGAAAATTGCCATTTATGAAAACTGGCCATAACTTTTTTATTTATGAAGATATCTGAAAATTTCATTAATCATTCTTTGATAACTTTTTAAGGTCTTTTCAGTGGCGTAGGTTTAATTTTTTTATTTCCACTACATAATGAGATATTGACATGAACTTTGGTTTTTCTTATGGACGGCATTTTTGATTTTCAGATATTCGAATTCTACTTATTTTTCTGAATAATTTGACATAGCATATCCTATATCTAGACCAATCAGAAGCTACAAAACTGACCAAAATAGCTTTTTGGTGTTATCAAAGTGTGCTGTGTAAAACAAAATTTGTTGAAACAAATACATATCGACAGGTTAACAATCTGTCGAGCGATCGCTACAGTTTTGCTAATTCATTTTGTTTGATTTACTCTCTAAGATGGCTCAAGCATCCTCAAATTTGGAGAAACAAGCTATTTTTGCGCATACATTCAGCGTAACAAAAATACCACGTGGGCTCAAGCAGAATACTTGAAGCTTTATCCAGAAAGGCGACAGCCTTATTCAATAACTTTTAGGAACTTAAATAGAAATTTAAAGGTATACGGTTCATTTTCCAAGAAAAAAGGCAACATTCAACACTGCAGAAGAATTAGTTTTAACAAACGTTGAAATTAATGGAGAAAAGTTCCTAAAAGTTATTGAATAAGGCTGTCGCCTTTCTGAATGTATGCGCAAAAATAGCCTGTTTCTCCAAATTTGAGAATGCTTGAGCCATCTTAGAGAGTAAATCAAACAAAATGAATTTGAAATGATATTTTCTGAATAAATTCATAGGGTGTCAAAATTCAATTATTTTTTCGACGGGATGTTAATGAGCCCAATTATCTGCACTACTTTGCCCATTTAACCGACTTTCTATCTCCACTAATAACAAAGTTACCCATGTTAGCCAACGTTCGGTGAGACACCCTGTATATATATATATATATATATATATATATATATATATATATATATATATATATATATATATATATGTGTGTGTGTGTGTGTGTGTGTGTAAACCTCTCATAGCTTTTGAACGGGTGGACCGATCGAAATGCAGATTGCGACATCCGAAAAGGTCTTGCTGAGCTTAGATTTTCTGAAAATTTGAACTGATTCGGCCGCGCAGATTTTGAGAAATATCAAAAATAAAGCTTTTTGGAAAACAGTTTTTTTGAAATATTTTGCAATATCTTCGAAACTACTGTACCGATTACCTCCAAAATCTAATCAGCTCTATTCCTCATGAAACAACGTCGATCGCCGCAAACCGCATCAAAATCGGTTCATTCGTTCAAGAGCTATCGTCGGAGAAAATTTTTGATAAAAAAGTTTTTATAACGGTTTAATATTCTATACATTTTTCGAAGAAAGTTTTGTAGGAAAACTTTTTTCCTAAGTTTCATAATTTCGGAAATATTTGGAAAATAAAAAAAAATCAGATGCTCTTTTATTCGAAGATCTGTCAAAAAGAAATTAGGTAGTTGACAAGCATGCTTTGATTAATTTTTACTTTAAACCATATTATGTAACCATGGAAACAAATACCAAATATCACATTTGTTTCTAGCCTTACCCGCGTCACTGCGCGTGGTAACAGAGATTTTATGTTATTTATTATAATATTTCAAATGTCAATATTTATGAAGCTGGAATGGCCCTGTCGCCCAATTGGCTGGAATTTTTTAAAATAACTTGTAACAAACACCGTAGGGACAAGCCACATCTCAATAGAATGGAAACGGCGGAAAGTTCTGGGGATGGCCTGCAGGGTCAACCATTTTTCAGATTTTTTGTGAAGAAATGCGCCAGACTATATCTTTTTCCATTATTTTTTAATTAAGATAAGGCAGCCCCCCCCCCCCTTCTCTCCTCAAATATCAAATTAATATATAAAGGCAGCTGAGCTCTTAGAGGTGCAAAAAATAAGTCCGCTCCAAATAATAGTAGCCATTCAAAATTCAATTGTTATTAGAGATCATCAGCGGGCTGAGTCTTTCAAAGGAGCAGTATCTTTGGACAGATACCACATCAGTCACTTCATACTATAGTATTCATTATCTAACAAAGTAACAATTAACTGTTATCCACCTTTTGATGTTTAAAAAATTAAAGCCGTGACATTTGTACCTCAATGTATAATTCATAAATTACCTACACAGCAATTTATTATATCCAAGAAATCACCACAACTTCGTGTCGTACAAGTCTTGTAATAATGCGGTTTTCCCAATATAACTCAAGATTGTAATCATGTAATTTGCATAAATCTCTAAAAATCCTTTTTTTTTATTATTATTATCATCAAGATTTAAATATTACGTGTATCCACTTATTAATGACAAATTATCAATAGCTTTTATAATATTCCGCAATAGCTATTCTCTATAGTTCTAACTTCTACAGAGCGTGGCGAATGAACTAAACCTAAATTTAATAGTCAAGAATGAGAACAAGATCACATCCAGTATTGGGGAAAAAATAATCCAAATTTCTATGTCGCATCATTGCTTTTCCAGTGCGTTTATTCTGATAAATCCTGACAATTTATTTTTATAATTAACTAGCGGCTTCAAATTTGATATAATGTAACTTTTCCCGCAATTTATTGTTATTATTGGGTATAGCAGTTACAATAGCTCTGAGCCAGTCAACTCCCTTTCACATGGTTTGATTAAAATACCATCGAACATGTATTTTTTTTCTTAGAAGAATCTTTTTTCCGAGTTTCACGTTTTGAGCTTAAGCAATTTCAGAGACACTGCAGCACAACTTTCATGAGGAATTCACTCTCGTATTCATTCCTTAGGATACGAATTTAGATAATAATTTGTCGAACACCGACGTCTTCGATTCTAACAATGAATGCCTACTCAAATCATTTTTGTAACTTAGGCAGTGTTGGAAAAAAATGTTTTTATAACTCCCTTTTCAATCCCTTAAAGATTAAATAAAAAGAAAAAATTCCAGCCAACTGGGCGACAGAACTATTCCAACTTAAAAAAGATTGACTTTTGACACATAAACCCGGGTCGCAGTGTCAGAACCCTGCCGACAATATAGTGTATTTGCTAATACAGGCAGTGTGGCTTTATTATATAATAATAATAATAATAATGCGTTTACCGTCCGTTTCTCGACTTTATGTCATAACAGCCGCCATTCGCACCATTACTATTTTTTCATCTATAACTAACACCCGTTATTTTCTACATTTTTTACAACTTCAACTTATGTAATAGCAATGGGCGAATGAAGAAATTATAGGAAATTGGGATAGGGTAGGTAATTTTTGAACTAGGAGTTTGATAGGTAATCGGCCATGGTCTCAAATAAGGAACCATCTCGATATTTATTTGGAATTAATTGGAGGGAAACCATGGAAAACCTCAATCAAGATGGCCGGCACAGGAATTACCGTTTCTCGGCGAGAGGTAGTAGGAAAAAGTCCCAGCCACATCTGTCCCCGCCGGAATTCGAACCCGGTACCTCCCGAATGCGAGTCTAGTGCTGTCACCACTACTCTACCCAGCTCGGTGTGTGGCTTTATTATGCGAACTTAAGTTGGTTTTTGGGCAAAATAAAAAATTTGACTCCTTAATACACCCTTTAAAATAACATTTTTTGTCCTCATTACAATATTTTTATCAATCGAACCACTATACCAAATTATATACACCTTTCAGTGTAAATAATTCACTATCTGCAAAATAATGTTTTCATAAAATTTTTAAATCCGGTCCTGTCGGGCTGATTTTATTAACATTTGAGGGCCACATTTTACTTACTGCTAGAGAGTTAAATTTCAATTTTGAAATGATTCGGAGATTTTTTTCGGTATTTTGGAGCCCAAAAACATTTGTCAATCCTTAAAATGGCCCGATTAGGCCCATTTTAAATAGTTAAATAAGCTTCTTGTGGTGATGGATTTTAACGCGTGGACCAAATTTAGTTGAAATCAATTAACTCTTTCAAAAGTTATTGCCCGCACACACACATATATATATATATATATATATATATATATATATATATATATATATATATATATATATTTATATATATATTTATATATATATTTATATATATATATGTATATATATATAAATATATATATATAAACATTTTTAAAAATGCTACTAAAGTCTTTAGGAGGTTATGAAACGTCGAGAAATTTTGGTCCGATTCCTAGACCCCTAGGTCCCGCCATCCGACCGACGCCAATAGTGTATGTTGCCATATGGCAAATACTAATAATAATAAATAGAAAACAGTATTGTTTTTGTAATGCCAAATTGTATATTATATCATAGTTTAACTATCGTTTAAGCATATTGAGAGCTTGAAAAAGTCTTAATAAAAAAAAGACGAAACGTTGCAATCAATGAGTGTTTAAATTGATTTATTTTCATTATTCCAATTACCTGTGATACTGTTCTCTATTATAACATATATCTGGAATTGAACTTTAAAGATGAATAATAATAAATTTCATAACATTTCTGTTAACGCATGCGGTGACGCGAGAAACGCCTAGTAATAAATATATTCTGGTATTTGTATGGTTATATAATATGGCTTCACATATAAAAATTAACCGAAGCATGCTTTTCCGCTGCCTAACTAATTTCTTTTTAACAGATCTTCAGAAGAAAAGAACAGCTAATTAGTTTTTATTTGCAAAATATTTCCGATACTATAAAATATAGAATAATTATAAAATCCTTTTTACAAAAGTTTCTTGGAAAAATACAATCGGACATTTATTCGCTTAATTTAATCAGGAATTCACATGTTGATGTTTATGTCACAAAAGTAGCCTTCTGCTCAAATTTCAAGTTTTTATCTTCAGTGGTTTGGTCTTCACTCAAAAAAAAACCTACACGCAGGGATTGAATTTCAAAAAAAACTCAGGTGGCAGTGCCAAAACCCTGCCGACAATATAGTATATTTGCTAATACAGGCAGTGTGGCTTTATTACATGAACTTAAGCTTGTTTTTGGACAAAATAAAAAAAAATTGAACACCTTACAATAATAATTTTATTAGTCGAAATATTGTTATCAATCCAACCTCTGCACCAAATTAAATACGACCTTCAGTAAGTAAATTCGTATACGCAAACTAGTGTTTTCATAAAATTTGTAAGTCCGGTCCTGTCGGGCCGATTTGATTATAATTTTAGGAGCACTTTTTAGTTGCTTCTATAGGGTTAAATTTCAATTTTGAAACGATTCTGAGAATTTTTTCGGTATTTTTGGGCTCAAAAACTTTTTCCAACCCCTAAAAACTACTCGTAAAATAGTCCGATTAGACCTATTTTAAATAGGGTTCGTGCAGTGGTGGGTTTCAACACGTGAGCCAAATTTCGTTAAAATCAATTAACTCTTTCAAAAGTTATAACCCGCACACACATACACACACACATATAAACATTTTCAAAAATGGTGCCAAGTTGCTTAGAATGTTGTGAAACGTCGAGAGATTTTGGTCCGACCCCTACGTCCCGCCATCGAGCCGACGCCAATAGTGCACGTGCCATATATACGAATATGTGTCATACACTAAGAATGCTAATACGAATTTGCTTTTTTTTAATGAAGAGTTAGCATGCTCAATTCAGCACTTTTCACTTTAACGATTTTCAAAATATCGAATTCTTTTCAAAAAAATTCTGCACCTATTTTTTATCTCACCAGGGGTTAAATTTCGAAAAATGTCATCTTATTGCGTGCCTAGGTCATGAAAGGAACCTACTTTCCAATTTCAAGTGTCTAGCTCAGCGGCTTAGCCTAGGCGGTGATAAGTAAAAAGAAATTCTATACACTTGGTTTAACCCCATAGGGATTTAATTTAAGAAACCCTCGAATACTGGTTTACTTATTTTGAATTCGATATTTCTCATTTTAATGATTTTCAAAATATGGCATTTCGCCAAAAATTCTAAATCCTTTTTGACCACCTTTGGCTTTGAATTTAAAAAAACGCTTATTTTTAAAGCAATGTCAAGTACAGCAGAACCTCGATAAGTTAAATTCCAAGGGAAACGTTAAAAGAAATAAGTTATTGAGTTTTTATTATTATATAACATCACTAAATTTTAAAAATGACGTTTCATATATAGATATATTATCTGAACTTTTTTAAACTGATAAAGAAATTATTATAAACAGGAAAAGATATAAAATACGTGGAATTGAAAACAATGCCAAATTTGTTTCCTACAAGTTTTTAGATTTGTTTGCAAATATTTATACATAATGTAAACAAGGTCACTTTTCACCAAGAAACAAGCATTCAACAATGTTACAAGAACGTTAGAAAAATATTTAGTGTGAAAAAAAATATAAATATTTTATGCTTAAACATTTTTTTTGTGAGAAATAACCATGAACCGTTAAAAAATTGCAGTAGGAGGCCAATTTTTGCAAACAATTAAGTATTTGACAAACATAAACAAATTATTTTTACAAAAAAAATAAAAAAACACTCAACAATCGTTAACAGGAACAAATATGAAAACATGTTCAACTTTGTATTTAAAAACTTCACGAGTAATCAACGTTTTTATTTGCGATTTAAATTTAAAACGAAACGAAAACAAAAGGAAAATGATCACGTAGTCCAACCTTCGGGTCGCAGTGCAAATCGTGCTGACAAATAATTGCTAATAAGTACACCGAGATATTTAAATGACTTGATTAAGTGAACTTGAATTATTTTCTGGACGAAATAAAAAAGCTGAGGCCTTTATTATTACATCCCTATTGCATTTTCGAATTGAAATATTTGGCAAGCATTCTATTAATGCAGCATATGCTCAAAATTGTATATACATAATATACAGAATGTGTCAAAAGTCCGGCAACGGCACTATAATTCCGGAGGGAGGCATTTTTTCGAGAAATACCTCAGACAAAAGTTGTTTCTCTAAAGAGAGGACATTTCTGATGGCAAAATCTAATCTCCTCCCCTCACTCCCTCGCAGTGTTTGGGGATAACTTTTTATTTTTAACTACACCCCCTATTTTTTTCGACAGATTTCGGTTCGTTGCAAAAAATCAAACAACTTTTGATCGAAACTTTTTTTCATCCGATGCCCCCCGCATCCACAGTGTAGCCAAATTGGAAAAAAACCCGGACTAAAGTCGAAAAAGACAAATAATCAGCTTCAATCGTCGATAACTCATGGGTTTTTGGGATCGCTGCTTACGAATCTGAACTCAGAAATGAGAAATTCAAGATAGTGGATTCAATATGGCGGACATGATTCTCAAAATTTTTATATATTTTGTCCAAAATTGGTATGGGAAGGTTTTTGGGGTCGTTGATTACGAATCTGAACTATGAACTGCGAAATTTAAGATGGCGGATCCAATATAGCGCACATAACCTTCCCATACCAATTTTAGGCAAAATATATAAATATTTTGAAAATCATATCCGCCATATTGGACCCGCCATCTTGAATTTCGCAGTTCTGAGTTCAGATTCGTAATCAACGACCTCAAAAACTTATGATTCATCAATCTCAAGACGACTGAAGCTGATTATTTGTCTTTTTCGACTTTTGCCCGTGTTTTTTGAGATGGCCCCATAGTGGGTGCGGGGGGCATCGGATGAAATAAAGTTTTCATCCAAAGTTGTTCGACCGAAATCTGTCGAAAAAAAATAGGGGGTTGTACTTAAAAATAAAGAGTTACCCCCCACCACCGCAATGGGGTTGATGGGGGGGAGATTATTTTTACATCAGAAATGTCCTCTTTTTAAGAGAAACAACTTTTGTCTGAGGTTTTTCTCGAAAAAATGCTTCCCTCCGGAATTATAGTGCCGTTGCCGGACTTTTGACACATCTATACCTTACAGTAAGTTTTATGAATGTTAACACCCTCCCCCCTCCTCCTTAAAAATAAGCCCGCTAAAATTTGAGTTTAAGTATTCCCTATATGTATACAAAATTTCATTTCAATCGGATGTTAATCAGTTATCATAATGGAACAAACGGAAAAACGACTATAGATTTATTTATTAGTATAGATTAAGAAAAGTATACGATTTAAATAGAAAAACGAAATCATAGCATATGTCTCTTTTGCTCATGCGCCGGTTTTCTCCGAAAAATATAGGGTTATATTTCAAATATGCCTCCAAAATTTGATTTCGATCCGCTCGGCCGTTTGACCTATATCGTGGTCACACATAAACAGCTGACCAAAAAAACTTTCCAAAATATGCCTTCTAAACCCAAAAGATTTCAAAACAAAAAAAAATGTAAAGTTTTGAAAAATGATTTATCACATAAAGTAATGAAACTCTAGTTTGTAGAGAATGGTAAAGTTAATTCTCATGGTCTTTAAGTTTAAAATAAACTGGAACATCTGCTTCTTAAAAAATGCTAATAATCTGTCATAGTTATGGTATATTACGAATCTGCGGAAAATTCTGATTTAAAAATTATCTTGACGGTAACGGAAATTTAAATTTGTTAATATGATGTGCATCGAATGTTAAATTGTAAATAAAGTGAAAAAAACGCTGGCCTCAGCTAATGAATAATTTATAGAAGACGTCTTATCTGGATAAACTCAAATCACTGAACTTACTATACAGTTGATGATTATAAACAACTTAGATTATTCCTATATGAGAAAATTAGACTTCAATAGTTGATTTTTTTTTTAAATCAACTAGAATTCTCTTACACTTCTGCATAAGTACTTACTCCGAATCAAGTTATCCACGTCACAATAACCGCACAAAAATAATCGCGGGAAAAAGTAACGGCAAGAACTTTACTTTGATATTTTTTCCACTCAATCTATAATTTTCCAGAAACTTTACATGCACATGCTGCGACAGAAATATTTTAACCACGCTAGAGTCTAGGAATCAAACCATAAGAAGCCCGCACTCGCCCCGTTTCATATCGGAAATAATGCCTTTGCACCAACACTCCCCGCGTAGGTTTTCAGGGAACTAATCTCCTACATCCGCCCGTTTTTACCTTACAAAAGAATGCCATGGCACCAATGTATGTAAAAAAATTATAAAAAGCCTCACCTTCATAAGCTCACATAAGAAGTTTAACTTCTTTAGTTTTTAATCTTATTCCCAAGTTTCATTTTTTTATGTAAAATTTCTAATTAATAGTATTTACACATACTTAACAAATTCTATTTATTTTCTGTAGAATATGTAAATCCCTAAAAATTTCGAACTAAACAACTTTGATATCTCAGTATTGTAATAAGAGATATTAATGTTGGAAATATCACAATTTTGTCTATCAAAAATAATATAATTGCTTTTACTTGAATTGACGATAATAGTTACGGAGAAATTATTGCACAATTTAAGAGGGCACTTTGGTGTTTATGTTGTGAAAATTCTCGCATTCATACCATAGTTTTATTTACATACTATAATCTTCAGAAAAACATTTTTAATATGAATTTTCTGTAGTATATCAACATCGTAACCTCACATTATGTCCGAAAATTGTTCTGATTTCTGAAAATAGAGAATACAATATTTAATATTTTCCTTTCTGAATTTACATGAAATATATATTTTGAGTTCCTACCGTATATACTATATATACAAACCTATGATCTGTGTCAAGTTTTGTACGTCAAATTGTAGAAATTGTTTTGTACTTCAATTGTTAGTTAAGTTTCGTTATTTGGGATAGCTATGAAATTTCTGTGTGTATAGTCTTGCAAATGGAAAAAATTGATTCTAACTACGACCAAGGTCACGCTAGTAATTTAAACGCGACCTAGCTGAAAATTTAAAATGGTCGGCGATATTGATGGCAATATTTCCAAAAATATAGGGTAACTATGTAACCTTTTTTTTTAGATTTCAGTTATTTTAACCAAAATAGTTACTATTATATTATAGATTATAGAACATAGATAAATTAAAAAAATCTGGTCGCCGTACCAAAGCCTGCCGACAATATAGTGTATAGGTGTTAGGATATATTAATACAAGTATTGTGGCTTTATTATGTGAACTTACATTTGCTTTTGGACAAAAAGTTAAATCCCTTAACACATCCCCTAAAAATATATTTTTTCTTGATTTATTATCAATCGAATATCTGCACCAAATTAAATACACCTTTCACTAAGCAAATCCATACCCGCAAACTAGCGTCCTCATAAAATATAAGTCCGATGCTCTCAGGCCGATTTTATTAAAATTTTAGCAGCACATTTTTAGTGTATTTGCCATATGGCAACATAAACTATTGGCGTCGGTCGGATGGCGGGACCTAGGGGTCGGACCAAAATTTCTCGACGTTTCATAACCTCCTAAACACTTTGGCACCATTTTTAAAAATGTTTATATATATATATATATATATATATATATATATATATATATATATATATATATATATATCTATATGTATATATATATACATATACATATATATATATATGTATGTATATATATATATGTATGTATATATATATATATATATATATATATATATATATATATATATATATATATGTATATGTATATATATATATATATATATATATATATATATATATACATATATATATATACGTATATATAACTTTCGAAAGAGCTATTTGATTTTAACTAAATTTGGCCCACGTGTTGAAATCCATCACCGCAAGAAGCCTATTTAAAATGGGCCTAATCGAGCCATTTTAAGGGTAGTTTTTAGGGGTTGAAAAATGTTTTTCGGCCTCAAAATACCGAAAAAATTCTCCATATCGTTTCAAAATTTAACCCTCTGGTAGTTATTAAATAGTGTCCTTAAAATTTAAAAAAAATCGGCCCGACAGGACCGGATTTTCAAATTTTATGAAAACGTCAGTTTGCAAATAGTGAATTATTTACTGAAAGGTGTATATAATTTGGTATAGAGGTTCGATTGATAATAATATTTCAATTAAGAAAAAATATGTTATTTTAAGGGGTGTATTAAGGAGTCAATTTTTTTATTTTACCCAAAAACCAACTTAAGTCGCATAATAAAGGCACACTGTCTGTATTAGCAAATACACTATATTGTCGGCAGGGTTTTGGCACTGCGACCCGGGGTTTTTATATTTACTAAGGGTTATATCTCAATTTGGAAGCGATATTTTTGGGCTCAAAACACTTTTGGACACCTAAAAGCCATCCTTATTATAGCGCGATTGGATTCCAACGTCTACCAAATTTTTTCAAAATCATAATAAATATAATATACCGGGTGTCTCAGAAATCGCGCACCTAATTGCTGGGATCGAAAGAGAAAAATATTCTGAGCCCAAAAATCCATGTTTTTAAATTTTTTGATAACGTAGTTAATTAGTAATTAATTAATGAAAGTGACCAATCAGGAGCGCGCTAAAAAAAACAAGCGAGTCGAAATAATGGCAACAATTAGGATGAAAAAAAGTCAATAAACAAGGAGAACGGAAGAATAAAAATACTTTTTTTCATCCTAATTGTTGCCATTATTTCGACTCGCTTGTTTTTTTAGCGCGCTCCTGATTGGTCACTTTCATTAATTAATTAAAATTAACTACGTTATCAAAAAATTCCAAACATGGATTTTTGGGCTCAGAATATTTTTCTCTTTCGATCCTAACAATTGGGTGCGCGATTTCTGAGACACCCGGTATAATAAATAATAATAATAATAATAATAATAATAATAATAATAATAATAATAATAATTGAATTTATTTTTTTGTTGCCAGCAGGCGTAAAAAACGTCGTAGTACATTAAAATGTCAATAAAATGATTATAAAATTTGGAATAAAATTACATGAAATCGGCTGTAGGTACAATAAAATGTTTTCTCGATGAGATAGTTCTTCAAGTTGGTTTTGAACTGTTTACCCGTAAGTTTTTTTTATTTTAGGTGGAACGGCATTATAAATTCTTGTTAGAGATAATGTCATATTCTTCCTAGTCACAGAAAATTTGTTTCGCTGCTGGTAGAGCTCAGTCTTTCCTCTAGTGTCATGATTATGTGACGTTCTTTCAAAATAAGTGGGATTGTCTTTCACAAAACAGGCTGCTTCTAAAATGTAGATTGAAGGTAGTGTTAGCATATTTAGTTTTTTGAAGTGTTCTTTACAAGAATCCCTTCATCCAATGTTGACAATGTGGCGTAAATATCTTTTCTGTAGCCTAAATAATACATAAAGTTGAGAGCTACCTCCCCAAAAGATGATACCATATTTCAAGGCTGAAAAAACGTAACCACAATAGGCTGTTAAGCAGAAGCGTAGCATGCCTTGGCGGGGCACCGTATAAAAATTGGTTTGGGGCCCTTCCCCCGTTGAAGTAAATGACTTAAACGGGGAAATCCCGCTGCCCGCGATAACCGATGTAGGGTGTTGCCAGCTTTTGAACGCACGCTTTACGCGGGAAAAAAAGAAATTTTTTTGTCATTTCTGAAATAAAAAAAAATGGGAAGTTTTTATTAATTTTTGCTTACGCACGTTGGGGGCCCCCGTAGCCCGGGGGCCCCGTATAATTGATACGGCAGATACGGCGGTAGCTACGCCCCTGCTGTTAAGGCTATCTCTTCCGAACATATCATTGACAACTGTTTGATAAGATAAACATACGGTATTATCTTCTTTCGTAGATATTCGATAATATGATAGTTCCATTTAAGGTTGTTATCTACTAGGATACCCAAAACTTTATTTCATTATTAATGACAACTGTGTATGGTGCATTGCCGACGAAGTTTGTATGTAGTTTATTAAATGAGAGTGCCTGAGTTTTATCAATATTTAAACACAAGCTGTTTTCTTGAAACCAGTTTTCTAGAGTTTTAAGTAGAACACTAACATCTGAATGGATGTCACAATCTTGTACTCCTTTGTATATTATGGAGGTGTCATCAGCAAACAGCACAGTTTTATAGGGTATACTGCCTGGAAGATCATTCACGTAGACAAAAAATTAGAGGCCCAAGGATCGAGCCCTGTGGAACACCTCTTTGAATTTTCAATATAAATACATATATAATATGGAAAATACACTAAAAAAATAAAAAATAACGGTACCTACTGCAAATTTTAGAGAAAAAAAATGTTGGTTAGCTTATTTTGCTTGTAAATCAACCAAGTGTATCATTTTTAATAATAATAGGCAATTGCAGGCTTAGTATACCTATTATATCCGTAAATGATGTACTTATAAAGTGGTAGCTAGCATATTTTCTTGAAAATGTCGTGTTACGTAGATACCTACCCAAAAAACAAGTAAATTACATTAATGCATATTTAATTATAGAGTCAAAATTTTAAATGACTCAATTTGTTTCCAATTTGTCATAATATTAACTCTTATAATCTACAAAAAGCGTAATTTTCATATTATAATGAATTTAGACTGAACAATTAAAAACAAACGTAGGTGCCTTTTATTACGTCACACATTTTGAATACAAAACATAATATAATGTCGTTATGGAAATAATAATTAACAAACATATTTTGCACGTTTTTTAACACACGTTCATATTTTTTTAACATATATTTCAATTTAATTATTTTTTCCTGTATTTAAACAACTGTCAAACTTATCTGTAACAACGTATTCATTAAAACGTTATAGATATATAATAAAGAATCAAACCAATAATGGCGTGAATCGAAAGCTACGCCAATAGAATTGTTTTATTTTGAGAACGTCGCGTCGCACGATGGTCGAGAATCAAAAAAAATCGATAAAAATTCGTATCTCGTGAACGAGTTGCATTATTTAGTTTAAAAATTGTGGTGTAAGACTAAGAGTACATACCAATGCATTAATTATAACAATAATTGCAATAATAACACCTAATAGCATACAACGCGAAATGTTTTTACATATCATCTTCTTCGTTAAGTTCGTCTTCCTCAGAGTCATTTTTGTTTATATTAATCGATTGTAAGACATCGACATCAATGATCTTCTGTTTATGTAAAAGAACTTAATTGGGAATCTGAACTCAAAATTGGACGATGAAAAAGAGCCTCATTTATCTTCAGGGTATTAATTTTCCTAGTGTGGTGTTCCCTGTAACGCTACAAATCTTTATTTGTATAGTTCTTGCGCATCTTCAGATAATTCTCCAATCGGCAATATTGCATTTTCTATAACTACTGTTCCATGAAATAACATTTTATATATTTTAGTGACCTTTTTTGAAGGAGATTAAGTTTTATTAAGAAATGTTATTTTTTACTTTTTAATACGCAGTTTGCACGTTATTGATCGCTTTCTTTCTTAATATTTTAACACTAAAACTAAAAAAAGACTGCAGAACCGATTAAGTAAAATTTACCACCTTGCAGAAAGTATGCCTTATTAAATAGAAAGAGATTCATCAAAATCGGTTAACAAATGCTGGAGTTATGTGGTAATATGTATGAAAAAAATCTCCTTTTTTGAAAGCAGCTAAAAACAATAGCACCGATTTAAAAAAAATGTGGTGCCAATCAGTAAACATTCTAAACAAAATGTTATCATATTTTTTTAGAATTGGTTAACCCCTCGGGAAATTATGGTTAAACAAACTTTAACACTGTCACCACCCCCGTTAAAGAGGAGGGGGCAAACCAATGCAAACCAATCCTAATCGGATCATTTCAAAGGGTGTATTTAGGGGTTGAAAATTATTTTGGGGCCCAAAAATACTGGAAATATTCTCGGAATTGATTCAAAGTTGAAATTTAACCTTTAGTATCAATTAAAAGGTGCTACTAAAATTTTAATAAAATCGGTTCGACAGGGCCAGACTTATAAATTTTATGAAAACACTTAGTTTCGGATTGAGAATTATACTTACTGAAGACTATAATAAATAATATAATTTTGTGTAAATGATTAATTGAGAAAGCAGAAACAAAATATTGAAATAAAAAGAAATATTATTTTAAGGGGTTCGGTTTTTGATTTTATCCAAAAACAAAGACAAATTCACAATAGTCCCACTGCCTATATTAGCAAAATTTTGACTTTCGGTCGACTATTTTTGATTCTTTACCACTGTCCGTCGTGCCGTATAAATATTGTTTATTAAATCACACCATAGAATATCTTATGCATTGATTTGCCATGTAGAGAGAGGGCTTTATAAATTATGGATAAATTTCCAATGACTTGACAACATTAAATGAACTTGACCTTTCTATATTCAAGTTCAATCCAATTAATGAAATGAGTAGGTAATTTGTCTTATCAATATACTGATATATAAAATAGTAATATGGTCACTGTCTTCGGTTTTGTTTGACAGTTTGTTGGGGTCTTTGGGTATTTTATATGTCACCTAAACGAGGATTGAGTTTGTATATCTATCTGTTTGTACAGGCATCACTACAGAACGGCTCGATCGATTTTGATAAACTTTGTTACTGGTATCCAAATTGACTATAGGGTACTTATTATCTAGCGGCGATACGGTTAGTGAAATTCCTGTCAAAACCGACATAAAAGCGAATAGAGCTGCAGGTAAAGGTTAGAAAAAATCAAAATTTGCAACTTTCTTAACCTAAACGACTGCGAAACTTTAATGCAAAAACTGATAGGGGTCATTTTTAACTTTTTGTATTAATAAATTAAAAATAAAAACCCGGGTCGCAGTGCCAAAACCCTGCCGACAATATAGTGTATTTGATAATACAGGCAGTGTGGCTTTATTATGCGAACTTAAGTTGGTTTTTCGGCAAAATAAAAAATTTGACTCCTTAATACACCCCTTAAAATAACATTTTTTTTTCTTAATTGCAATATTATTATCAATCGAACCTCTATACCAAATTATATACAACTTTCAGTAAATAATTCACTATCTGCAAAGTAGTGTTTTCATAAAATTTTTAAGTCCGGTCCTGTCGGGCCGATTTTTTTAAAATTTTAGGGACATTTTTTAATTACTACTGGAAGGTTAAAACCTTTTTCAACCCCTAAAAACTACCCTTAAAATAGCCCGATTACGCCCATTTTAAATAGGCTTCTTGCGGTGATGAATTTCAACACGTAGGCCAAATTTCGTTAAAATCAATTAACTCCTTCGAAAGTTATTGCCCGCACACACACACACACACATATATATATATATATATATATATATATATATATATATATATATATATATATATATATATATATATATACGTATATATATATATATATATATACGTATATATATATATATATATATATATATATATATATATATATATATACATATATATATAAACATTTTTAAAAATGGTGCCAAAGTGTTTAGGAGGTTATGAAACGTCGAGAAATTTTGGTCCGACCCCTAGGTCCCGCCATCCGACCGACGCCAATAGTGTATGTTGCCTTATGGCAAATACACTAATAAGGTTTGATTTATACTCAGTAGTTCAAATGTGAAAAATTTATTATTAGCTGAATAATTGCTTTAAATTATTGTAAAAATATTATATATTTGATTAATCTGATTAAGCAACGTTTGATTATTGTTTATAGCTATTATTTTTTTAATAATAAGGTCAGGTACATAGATCAACAAATTCAAAATTGCGTATTCGCCATTTGACTTTCTTACATATTAATATAATATAGAAATATCAGTATCCACAACGCAAAACCTCTTATGTTGACTTTGTAACAAAAGAAGTTTCAAAATTGTATTGGTATTAATGGATATCTCATACCTTAGACTTTTTTAAAATTTTGGACGTTTAGTTCAATTTTAATTAAATCAAATTGTCGAAACGACTGTCAAATTACTTGCCAAGAATGTTTGTATTATATCTGTCTCTGCAGTTAAATACTTTATATCTACGCAGCTCGTCTTTAAGTGCATTCATTCACTGCACTGCTAGTGAAAAATGAAAACGCACAATTTTATAAAGAGTGATATTTTATAACTTTCCAACTTCAAAAATTTGACATAATAAATTATAATAAATAAAACGAATTTCTATTAACGCGTACGGTAACCCGGGGAAAGGCTAGTAATAAGTATTATGATATATATTTGCTATTCGTTTGCATGGTTACATAATATGGTTTTGCATGTAAAAATCAACCAAAGTATTCTTGCAAGCTACCTAACTAATTTCTTTTTGATAGATCTTCACAACAGAAGACCAGCTGATATATATATATATATTTTTTATTTTCAAAATATTTCCGAAACTATAAAGTTCAGAAAAAAATGGCTTTAAAAAACTTTCTTAAAATATAAACAGAATAATAAACTAAAAAACTAAAAATATTGGAAAATTTTACAAAGTTGATTTTGACCTAAATTAGTCCATTCCCCACTTGTGGAGTTAGAATGGTAAAATTGAAAGATGTTAATAGAAAACTAAACCAAGGACAAATGTCAATATTATATTAACTACCTGTAACTATCAATTTACTGATACTATAATTACTGTTATGCGTGGTTGATGAAAATATATCATTACATTTCTAAATTTTATTATTAGTGTATTTGCCATAAGGCAACATACACTATTGGCGTTGGTCGGATGGCGGGACCTAGGGGTCGGACCAAAATTTCTCGACGTTTCATAACCTCCTAAACACTTTGGCACCATTTTTGAAAATGTTTATATATATAATATGTATATATATATATATATATATATATATATATATATATATATATATATATTTATATACGTATATATATATATATATATGTGTGTGTGCGGGCAATAACTTTCGAAAGAGTTAATTGATTTTAACGAAATTTGGTCCACGTGTTGAAATCCATCACCGCAAGAAGCCTATTTAAAATGGGCGTAATCGAGCCATTTTAAGCGTAGTTTTTAGGGGTTGAAAAATGTTTTTGGGCCCCAAAATACCGAAAAAATTCTCAAAATCGTTTCAAAATTGACATTTAACCCTTTAGTAGTAATTAAAAGGTGTCCCTAAAATTTAAATAAAATCGGCCTGACAGGACTGGACTTACAAATTTTATGATAACACTAGTTCACAAATAGTGAATTATTTACTGAAAGTTCTATATAATTTGGTATAGAGGTTCGATTTATAATAATATTGCAATTAAGAAAAAAAAATGTTATTTTAAGGGGTGTATTAAGGAGTAAAATTTTTTATTTTGCCCAAAAACCAACTTAAGCTCGCAAAATAAAGCCACACTGCCTGTATAAGCAAATACACTATATTGTCGGCAGGGTTTTGGCACTGCGACCCGGGTTTTTTATATTGTTACTCATGATAAATATCTCTCGAAAAATCTGAAAAACGGTTGACCCTGCAGGCCATCCCTGGAACTTCCCGCTGTTTCCGATCTATTGAAATGTGGTCTACCCCTAAGGTGTTTGTTAAAAGCTATTTTAAAAAATGCCAGCCAATTGGGCGACAGGATCATTCCAACTTCATAAATATTGACATTTGAAATATTGTAATAAAATAAATTTTCTGTTAACGGTTTATGGTTATGGTATTTGTTTCTATGGTTACATAATATGATTTAACGTAAAAATTAATAATAGAAATTAGTTTCATGGGTAATTGGAATAAAAAATCAATTTAAACACTTATTGATTGCAACGTTTCGTCTTTATTAAATCAAGACTTTTTCAAGCTCTCAGCATGTTTAAATTATAATAAAACTATGATATAAAAGGCAATTTTGCATTACAAAGATCAATAAAATTGAAAATTGTAGAAAATTTTTGGAATTGAACTTTAAAGATGTAAAAATTAATCAAAGCATGCTTGTTAGCTATCTAACTAATTTCTTTTTGACAGATCTTCGGAACAAAAGAACATCTGATTTTTTTTTATTATCTAAATATTTCCGAAACTATAAACCGTTATAAAATTCTGACAAAGATTTGGAAAGATATATTGAAAAAACACTTTTTTGTAAATTTTTGTCAACGATATTTCTCGAACGAATCAACCGATCGATATGCTGTTTACGGAAATCGAAGCAGTTTTTCAAGCACAAAAAATTATCTATTACAAAAAAATCAATTTAACGAAAATTTGAGAAGATATTTTGAAAAACCATTTTTTTCAAAATTTTTCTTCAACGATATCTCTTGAACGAATCATATATATATATACACACACACAGAGACATACGGACATCATTTTAAAAATCGTCAGAATAGCTTCCTAGGATCTCAAAACGTCGAGATCTGACATAAACTCAAATTTCGAAAATCGGGGTGAAACCAATAACTTCCCAATTTTTGAAAATTTTCAATTTTCGTAGCGGGAAGTTAAAAAGTAACAAATCATTTGAGTTGTAAAACAACCGAATTTGATAAAGTTACCATGACATATATTAAAAATTCCCACACTAGTGTTAAGTATTGATGAAAACATCTGAAAGTATATAAGTTGGATTTTCAGTTTGTTTTCGAAAATAAAAATAAACTGAAAAGAAGAGTCAATATTATTTCCACCCGACAGTGGTATTAAAAATAAGTGCAAGAGGAGCGTCTAAGTCCTAAGACATATATAATAAATATAAAAACTTGCATTGTAAGAAAATTGAAAGATTTATTAGTAGCCTCTCTTAAGTCGATAGTCTTTAGGTGAACATTGCTAGCCCGCCTCTCCTGGGCCTTACTGTTTTTCATTTATACGTCTCCACTTCTGTTCACCTCATTAATAAGAAGACATAGTATGTTTGGTTTGAAATACAAAGAAATAAGAGTATTGGCTTCCGTCAAGTTAAATTTTTCTTCCAGAACTGACTTGATGAAAGTGTAGATTAGAAAACCTAACGAAGACATGACGCGCAATTTGTACGCAATTTCTTATATTATTAATTACCATTATATATCTGAAATTGTAAAATTATACTATGTAATCACCGGATAATGTCCTGTTAGCCACCGTTGATAATAAATGTTTGCTGTGGCATAAAATTTTATGTGTATGCTAATTTTTTATTCAACACGTATTCAATGTTTATAGATGAAAGTCTAGTGACTATGATAGCGTGCTACCTGTCTGATAGGGCCATACTGCTCGAATCAGAAGGAAGCTCTAGATGTGTAAGCATCAGTAGTGGGGTACCACAGGGATCTATCCTTGGACCAGCCTTTTGGAATATATTATACGACGAAGTACTTCAAATGGACATGCCCGAGGGAACGTCACTTATAGGCTTTGCTGACGGCATTGCCATGGTGGTAACGGCAAAAGGGGAGGACCTCCTTATGAACATAGCAAACACCAGCCTACAGCGTGTAGTAAACTGCATGGAAAGAAAAATGCTAACATTAGCACCAGAGAAGACCGAAGCAGTTCTGTTAACTACAAAGCGGAAGATACGGCCGATAACGTTCAACGTAAGTGGTATAACGGTTCAGATCAGCAAGGCGATTAAATACCTGGGGGTTTGGCTGGACACCAAACTGACCTTTGCTGAATACATCAGTAAGGTCATAGCTAAGGCGCAAAGAACAGTGACGGCACTAGCATGCCTCATGTCAAACATCGGAGGACCAAGGGCGTCAAAACGTAGAGTAATGGCAAGTGTTGTTCACTCGCAGATCCTGTATGGTTCACCTGCTTGGTACAAGGTGACAAACAACGTAAAGCTGATAAGAAAACTAGCCAGTCTCCAGAGAACGATGTCCTTAAGAGTAACTAGCGCATACAGGACGGTCTCAACCGAAGCGGTAGGAGCTATTGCTTGAACACCCCCCATAGCACTACTTATTATCGAGAGAAGAGAGCGATACATGGTAGCGGGAAAAGAGACAGCTAGAGCCAACCTTATGACCAGATGGCAAGAAGAATGGACAAATGGGACATACGGACGTTGGACATACCGTCTGTTACCAGACATCCACACATGGATTAGCAGACCGCACGGAGAAATAGATTATTACCTGACCCAGGCGCTATCGAGCCACGGATGCTTCCGAAAGTACCTCTATGAACGTCGTCGAGCAGAGACCAGCAATTGCACCTACTGCCAGCAAGAGGATAATGCTGAGCATACACTTTTCGTTTGTCCTAGATGGGATGACGAGAGAACAGAATACTCGAGAGAAGCCAGAAAGCACTTTAACATAGCCCATATGATGGCGGATCTAGTCAATGGGGAAAAATCCTGGAACATTGCCTACAAAGCAATTAGATCTATCGTGGAAACAAAAGAAAGAGAAAGTAGATAAGTAAAACGTCAGCACTAATATCGAAGTAATGCGGAAGCGGTCCCGATATCAGATGTGTGGAAAGGGGGTGAGGTTTTAGTCTGTAGAAGTCTGACACTACCCGTTGGGGGACCAACGGGTGCCCATGAGGGTTTCCTCACCTCCGCAAAAAAAAAAATATATATATATAATATATGTATATATATATATATATATATATATATATAATATATGTATATATATATATATATATATATATATATATATATATATATATATATATATATAATATATATTATATATATATATATATATATATATATATATATATATATATATAATATATATTATATATATATATATATATATATATATATATATATATGTGCGGGCAATAACTTTCGAAGGAGTTAATTCATTTTAACGAAATTTGGCACACATGTTGGAATCCATCACCGCACGAAGTCTATTTAAAATAGGCCCAATCGGGTCATTTTAAGGGTGGTTTTTAGGGGTTGAAAAAAGTTTTTGGGCCCAAAAATACCGAAAAAATTCTCAGAATCTTTTCAAAATTGAAATTTAACCCTATAGAAGCAATTAAAAAGTGCTCCTAAAATTATAATCAAATCGGCCCGACAGGACCGGACTTACAAATTTTATGAAAACACTAGTTTGCGTATACGAATTTACTTACTGAAGGTCGTATTTAATTTGGTGCAGATGTTGGATTGATAACAATAATTCAACTAATAAAATTATTATTGTAAGGCGTTCAATTTTTTTTTATTTTGTTCAAAAACAAGCTTAAGTTCATGTAATAAAGCCACAATACCTGTATTTGGATGCCATGACACGTCGAGAAATTTTGGTCCGACCCCTAGGTCCCGCCATCCGACCAATCCCAATAATGTGTATGCCATACGTGGCTGCAAATACACTAAAAAGAAGCAAAGTTGCCTTGATTATTCGTGCGCTTCCCCACAATAGTCTCTAATTCTAATATTTAAACCAGTTAGTAACGTCATAGTGGTAAAAGTGCCAAGAAATCGGATGAATTCGCGCATTAATGTAATCTTTTTTGAAATTTACCAAGTTTAATTTGTAAACGTCAACTGACTAATTTAACAATAGTTTATTGAAGACAATTTGCATACCGACGTTAGACCTTAATTTTTATACGTCATTTTATTTTTTAAAATCAATATTAAAAAATATTATTACGCTATCCACATTTTATTAGCGTATCAATTTTATTGATACAAGTTCAGAATTCTACACTTGTTTTTTTATTAATTCGTGTACAGCTTAGTTTATTCAGTTGCTAATCATTTTTCTATTGGAACCTGGAAGTAAATAGACGGCATACGAACAAAAGACGATCTTAAACAAATTCAATATAATATCGCAGTCATTTATTATTACATTTTCAGTTTTATGTTTTTCCGCAGCCGTTTCAAAACTGTGACTGAAATTAGATTAATTTTTCAAAAAAAAAGAACCTTATTAAGTAAATAAAATAAATAAGTTGTGCTCTTAAGTGCTAAATTTATTTTAATTATTTTTTAATTAAATAAATATATCCGGCTAGATGAAAATGAAACAAAGTAAAGGTAAAAATTATTGGCTTATTTAGTTTTAATTACTGACTTGTGTAAAAATTATTGTCTAATTAACATATAAAAAAATCCATAAATATAACTGACCATGAGTTATATATAACTAATGATTTGTTTGTTAAATTTCGAAAGTGTTATGACAGTAATTTTTATTTTTGTTCGATTTCGAACTGTCAATTTAAAATTTTGATTGAAGCAGTTTGCTCGATCAATTTGAGTTTAATAGTTCGGTAAGGGGCTTATCTTTATTAAAAGTAAATTGCGTCAAAGTGTATAGTTCAAAATATTTACTTTTTATTATAATTTCTTAATCAAAGTGAAGAAAATAATCAAACAGATTCACATATAATACGTGGCGTCTCTAATTTTATTTTCTTGTATGTTTTTTTAGAATTTTTTGTGTTTCCAGAAAAACTGTATGTCTATTTATTTATAGTGACATCACTCAAAAACAACTGAACTGATTTTGATAATATACATTAGAGATGTTGCTTCGCATCATTTTTGACATCTGTATCCACATCCGCAACAGTCGCTGCGGAGCTTCTGTGGATACAGATGTGATGCGAGTCAAAATAGATTAATATATATGTAATATATACCTTTGCTAAGTTGCCTTAATCGGAAAAGGCTGTAAATTATTATTCTTCAAATATACTTTACCACTTTTAAAATTTGATTATTAAGGAATGAAAGTAATAACTTTCTTAATTAAAAAAAAGATAAATTATAATCTCTTTTACTTAGTTTCGCGAAAATTTGATATTTACCAATCAGAAGTTGCATTTATTACTTAAAAATATTATTATTCTTATTAATATTCTTACATCCCCATCTGCAGATATGGACGTCAAAAAGTCCACATCTGCAGTCACATCTGTAGATGTCAGTAAAATACATATCTCTTACTCTCAAATCTAGGTAGATATAAGGTACTTTTTATGCAGCGAATATGGTATAATATTGTAACAAGCTTTGTTACAATAACCTTCCCTCTCTATAATGTAATATTTTCTAAATTGTTTTTCCTTAGCTAAAAGGAAAATTGAAAGTTGTTATTATTAACATTATAAAAAATTAGTCTTATGATTACATTAGAGAAAACATTTCATTACGAATTATATATAATTCAATTTTGTAGTTTTTTTTTTATTTTCTGTAAGTGCTTATTTAAGTTCTTACAATAGAATATGATTGAGCGCATCTGCAAACAAAATCGACGTTTACGTAAGCATAACCGCATGCAAAAACTAATATATAATTAATAGATTATAAAGTGAAATTTATAAAACTACTCACCTTTAGGACGAATTTTATTTATATATATTTCAAATTTTTCAAGTCATAGATATTTTTCATTCCTTCCATCTTAACAGCTACTACAGACATACCTAATATAAAAATATAATTACAAATCTAATTATATTTTTTAAGAAAAAGATTATAGTTAATCTTGTTTACATTTGACCTAGATCATAACCCAAACAGAACATTTATCTCAAATAATAAACAAAATATTAAAATTGTTGTCAACAATCGAAAGACATTAATAACTTCTACACCGAACAAATTACTCATGTTTAGGTCGTTCATTAATAAATATTCAAAAAGAAACATTGTACTCTACACGTTAAAGTTATTAATTATTATATTGGTATTTTTTAATAATTTTAGTTGTTCGTAAAATTGATTTAACAATTAACATGAAATTAGGTAAGTTTGAATTGATGGAAATAATGATTGTCATATGTTTCAATATTAACATATTTTTTATCGATTACAATGATGATTGATAATTATAAATTATAAACGTCTCACAACTGAAGTCATATGTGCAATTTTACCATGCTTTTCATGGTAATTCAGTGATAACAGTGCTTTGAAAGTAGGGTTTCTGACAAGACATACAGCAACCTAGCATAAAAATCATACCAGAAATCGATCAAAAATGCATAAGGTAGGTACCATACCATAATTAATATAGCTAGGTTTTTGGTAATAGAGGACATAAATAGCACTGCAAATAAACTAAAAAGTGCGGAAAGTATTTACCCTACGTATTTTAAATTAATGCAGTTCTTTCTAACGGGTTTTGCCCCGTCCGACTACGTTTCGGTCTCTGCAGAACTCTCATAACGGTGTAAAGGTGGCTTCAAAAAAGGCTTGTGAAAATCACTTAGTTCAGTTATTCGCCCAGAAATCTCCGAAGTTCTACAGTGACGGAATTATGGTTTTACCAGAAAAGTGGCAAAAGGTCATCGATCATAACGGCACATATATCACTGATTATGGTTTGAAATTTCTATGAATAAATTCAAAATTAATATAAAATACCTTCCAATAAAGTTATTATTATTATATATATTGACAGTTCAATTTTGAGCAAGTTGACTTCAAATTATAGACTGCATTGTATTCTACGGTTTCTACTATGGTTATGAAATAGTAGTGCGACAACGTTCATTTTACTTAACGCAAATTTACAACACTAGTCTTAAATGTGTCATTTCACAACCAATATACAGGCATTTTGTAAGAGCGCAGTGCAAAAAAATAATTTAACTGCATTAAAATTATCATGTACATAAAAATTAGCTTTTAAAAATAGTATATAATAATTCATTTAGCTCATTCGACCCCTGAGCTAAGAAAATGATTCAAATGGACGATGAGACCATTCCAACTCCTAAAATACCAATATTACATATTTGACGTAATCTTTTTAAAATAAAATAAAGTTTCTGTTAATGTGGTTGTACGAGTAACGGCTAGTAATAAATATTTTTATATATTTGCTTTTCGTTTCCATGGATCTTTAACTGCAAAACAAAAAGAACGGACAATTTTTTATATTCAAAATATTTAAAACTGTAACGTTTATAAAACTTTCTTGCAAAAGAAATAGAATTATAAGCCATAATGAAAAAAAAACAACTCATCTTTAAAATTCAATTCCAGACATATGTTATAATAGAAAACAGTATCGCGGGGAATATTTTAATATTATTTCCTACAATTTTCAATTTTTAATTGTTTTTTGTAATGCGAAATTGCTTATTATATCATAGTTTAATTATCATTTAAACATATTGAGAAGCTTGAAAAAGTCTTAATTAAATAAAGACGAAACGTTGCAATCAATGAGTGTTTAAATTGATTTATTAGTGTATTTGCCATATGGCAACATACACTATTGGCGTCGGTCGGATGGCGGGACCTAGGGGTCAGACCAAAATTTCTCGACGTTTCATAACCTCCTAAACACTTTGGCACCATTTTTAAAAATGTTTATATATATATGTATATATATATATATATTTATATATATATATATATATATATATATATATATGGGTATATATATATATATATATATATATATATATATATATATATATATATATATATATATATATATATATATATATATAGGTATATATGTGTACGGGCAATAACTTTCGAAGGAGTTAATTCATTTTAACGAAATTTGGCACACATGTTGGAATCCATCACCGCACGAAGCCTATTTAAAATGGGCCCAATCGGGTCATTTTAAGGGTGGTTATTAGGGGATGAAAAAAGTTTTTGGGCCCAAAAATACCTAAAAAGTTCTCAGAATCGTTTCAAAATTGAAATTTAACCCTTTAATAGCAATTAAAAAGTGTTCCTAAAATGTCAATAAAATCGGCCCGACAGGACCGGATTTACAAATTTTCTGAAAACACTAGTTTGCAGATAGTGAGTTATTTCCTGAAAGGTGTTTTTAATTTTGGTGTAGACGTTCGATCGACAATAATGATGTAGTTAAAAAAATGTAATTTTAAGGGGTGTATTAAGGAGTTAATTTTTTTATTTTGCCCAACAATCACCTTAAGTTCACATAATAAAGCCACAAGGCCTGTAATACACTATATTGTCGGCAGGGTTTTGGCACTGCGACCCGGGTTTTTTTTATTTCAATTACCCGCGATACTTTTTTTTTATTAAAAAAACAACGTTATAATGCATATGTCGTCTGCGTTACAGCCGATTTTCCCCAAAACGATACAGGTTTTTATTCGTTTTGAGGTCCCCTGAGTCTAAAAACATATTTTTGGAAAAAATCCGGTCGTCTCTTTGTTTGTGAGAACGATACAGGTTAAGCGAGTCAGTGGATCGAAACCAAATTTTGAAGAACGTTCTTTAAAATTTGGTTTCGATCCACTGACTCGCTTAACCTGTATCGTTCTCACAAACAAAGAGACGACCGGATATTTTTCCAAAAAAATGTTTTTAGACTCAGGGGACCTCAAAACGAATAAAAATATTGCAAACATTTGGAAAGTGATTTTTGACTTAAATTATTACCATTTTCACTTGTGGAGTCGGAATGCAAAAAACAAAAGGTACATAATTGTAACAATTACCCAAAGCATTCCCAGTCGTTAGAAATTTAACATTGCCTTCAAAATCTGGAATCATGGATGAGGAGATAAATTTATAAAGTATTGATATTTAAATATCAAATCAACAAATATGATCTTTCGTAAAAAACGGTTGCACTTTATATTGTCATGTAATGTATTTTCGAAATATTATGATCTTTTAGAAACAAAAAAAAAACATATTGTTATTAAACGACAAGTATTTGATTAATTAAAGTTGTTATTGAATATGTTCACGTATCCTAAAAATTCAGATAATTCTAAAAATTCATTGAACCTATAGATTGTACTTCTTTATGAAAAATAATACTTTTTAAAACTAAGTGAAGGTTCAATCACATGTAGGAGATATATATTCAAGTTTTGGGAAATACACTAAGTATGTATACTATATTTGTTGGCAAAATCACCATTCACGCAAAAGAAGCCGCTACCAAGAGCTATTGTTTTAATATGGATATTTATATATAACAATGTAGGTACCGATAAACAATAATGTAAAAATATAAATCCATTCTTAATATTCATTTACAAGTTAACAAAACAAAAATGCAATTTCCTTGATGATCATTTATGCCGGCAACTTCAAAGTACCTAATTGATAAGTGACTTCCTCTTTTCAAAAGTCCAGATAACGTATTTTGTCAACATGATTGATGAAACTACAATCGGCAATTATTATGACAAAATTACTAATTGCGCTTCCAATAATTAACAGAACAATTATTTTATTGCTGATAACCTCTGACACTGAGACAAGTACCAGGGCTATGTAATTTTTATCAACAGTATATTTATATCCCATCAAAAAAATAAATGCGATAAATAAGAGCCAAGATCGGTACCTAGAAACAGCCTCGCACAAAAAAGAATTGAGATCTAAATGGGTGCCAAGTTTTTACTTGCCAAGCTTTCGTGTTTTATATATTTCTTTCCACCCATTTAGATTTCAATTCTTTTTCGGTGATGCTGTTTTTCTTGATACGGAAGTCGACCCCTTTAAATACTACTAATTGAACTACGTAGTGAATGTCGTAATGCGTCCACACAACAATAACAATTAGTACCTAGTAAAGGTTAACCTAGGTATTCGATAGGTGAGTCAATGAGTGTTAAAAATTAGCGATATTCGGACGTCAATATTTTTTTTTAATTTAGGATTTTGGATAATTGAGGGGAAGCTAATAGATTAACAACGTTAGAAGTGGACAAGTCAAATAAATTTTGAGTTATAACGGAGGTCGAAATGGCTCGTGAAAATATACAATTTGCAGTTTACCAAACTTGGCTGATGCACTACCGTGTGCCTAGATTTATTTATTTGACATATATTATGTGTTTATACCTATTGTTAATTATTTTATACCGCCAAGGGTAAATACAGGTTCTCATTTGAAGGGAAGAGGCGCCCGACGGTTACTATTTTTTTTATAAGGAATAAAAGAAATAAGAGTTTAAAGATAGATCTACACAATTCACTGTTTTTCAATAATTTAGTTATAATTCTCTTTTAAAGATGGCAATTAGAGACGAGAATAGCGAATATCGTAGAAATGCTGTTGTTTGTGTAACGTTTATAATATATTATGCCTTAATAGTCTATTGTAGCACAGCTTTTATTTGACTCAACTGAAGTAAAGTAGGACACTTTGTTTTCGTAACCTAGTTCTAACAAAAATTTTGCCAATAATTCAAAATATAAAAAATCGCATAATCAACTTTAGCCTATGTTTGACAAAAAATTCAATTTTTATCAATCAAAATATATTATTGGATTTTAGAACAAATTGATAACAACATTTGCGTATAAGAAAACAAAAAGCTACATAATATTTTCTAATTTCTTATCATCTTGTAATATCTTTCTTTCTAGATTGTTCCAACGACATAGAAATTTTAATATTTTAATTATCATCTTTTTTAGTTAAATTGTAGATGGTGATGCAACAAATTAATACCTATAGTTTTATTTCGAAATTTATATGAGAAAACAGTTATTGAAAAATTAGTCTTTAATGGTATTAGCGGACCCGTGCGAATACTTCGCACCGCTAGTGGTCAGTTACTTAATATAATAGGGTGGAAATAAATTTTATTCTATTCTATTCAGAGACTTCAGCGCCATTATATTACTTAATATTACCGACAACTGTTAAAATTAACAGATTGTCACCAGATGGTGACATTTGTTTTTCTGAATGTTATTTTCTGTAATGAAATTGCTAAAACTTTTGAACTATAATTTTGTAATGTGGACATTAATTTTAAGATATTAACTTATTAGTGTATGTGCCATAAGGCAACATACACTATTGGCGTTGGTCGGATGGCGGAACCTAGGGGTCGGACCAAAATTTCTCGACGTTTCATAACCTCCTAAACACTTTGGCACCATTTTTGAAAATGTTTATATATATATGTATATATATATATATATATATATATATATATATATATATATATAATATATTTATATACGTATATATATATATATATATATATATATGTGTGTGTGTGTGTGTGTGCGGGCAATAACTTTCGAAAGAGTTAATTGATTTTTACGAAATTTGGTCCACGTGTTGAAATCCATCACCGCAAGAAGCCTATTTAAAATGGGCGTAATCAGGGCATTTTAAGGGTAGTTTTTAGGGGTTGAAAAATGTTTTTGGGTCCCAAAATACCGAAAAAAATCTCAAAATCGTTTCAAAATTGACATTTAACCCTTTAGTAGTAATTAAAAGGTGTCCCTAAAATTTAAATAAAATCGGCCCGACAGGACCGGACTTACAAATTTTATGAAAACACTAGTTTACAAATAGTGAATTATTTACTGAAAGTTGTATATAATTTGGTATAGAGGTTCGATTTATAATAATATTGCAATTAAGAACAAAAATGTTATTGTAAGGGGTGTATTAAGGAGTAGAATTTTTTATTTTGCCCAAAAATCAATTTAAGCTCGCAAAATAAAGCCACACTGCCTGTATAAGCAAATACACTATATTGTCGGCAGGGTTTTGGCACTGCGACCCGGGGTTTTTTTTTCATCATTGGAGAAAAAAATAATCTCCAAAATGGCGTATCAAACATTAATTTTGATACAGTGTTAAGGAAGATATTTCATATCGGCAAAAAAACACCTTGGAAAAATAATATACCGATTTGAACATCGTTTAAGAAAATCTTAATCAACGAATTACACATGTTTTCCTTTCAAAAGCTACACATAATTTAGTACAGGACCGTGGCTAAAAATTGAATCTGGGGGATAGGATGTAATTTTTTGTAACATTACATCCCACGCAATTTTATGGTTAAAATTTTCATCTATAAAATAATAAACTGGAAAATTACCATACATACTTTGAGCGTCGTTGACTAAGTGTAAAATAATCTTCTAGCCAAACCTTAAAAGTTTGGTTATTTGACGGAAAAAAATTCCAGCCAATTGGGCGACAGAACCATTCTAACTTTAAAAATATTCACATGTGACATATTATAACAAATAAAATAAAATGTCTGTTAACGCACGCAGTGACGCGGGTAACGGTTAGTAACAAATATAACATTTGCTATTTTTTTTTATTTTAATAACAAATGCTTCAGCACAGAGCCATTAGCATACAAAATACACTATAAAATTACATGAGATATTGAAAATACATTGTTTCCATAGTTGCATAATATGGTTTAAAAATTAATCAAAGCATGCTTGTCAGCTACCTAAATAATTTATTTTTGACTGATCTTTAGAACAAAGGACTTTCTTAGAAAAATAAATAGATAATAAATCATTATGGAAAAGTATATCATTATATGAGGAAAAAAAAAATGTTATAGCGTATATTGCTTTGCGCATGCGCCGATTTTCTCCAAAAACAATAGGACTCTTCATATTTGCATACCAAACATCATCTTAAATTTTGGTTTCAATCCGTTCATCCGTTTAATTTTTATTGTGCTCACAGACTAACAGATACACAGAGTTTTTTCAAATATATGTTTTTTGGATTCAGGAGACCTCAAAACGAAAAAATATTGTAAAATTTTTAAATGTGAATTTTGACCCAAATTAGTACCATTCCCCACTAGTGGGTTAGAATGGTAAAATAACCAAAGATATTTGATACCGAAATATTTTTTATAAAATACCGAAATTCTCATTTGCCCTCGTGTTTAATATAGGTCCAGATGTAGCGATTTTGCATGGATTTGCCATGTTACAGAAAGAATATTTATCATAATAACATGATAATATGTACGAACAAAAATGCGAAAGTGTTTACATATTAACAAACTATACAGACCATTCACATATGGTTTCATATTTTACCAATAATTATATCGGTATGAAGAAAAATAAGAAAATGCTTATTTGCCAAGTGTGTTATATTTTAGTTGCTTGATGTACAACTCAGTTGCAAAGCGAATATTTTCAAATTTTTCTGGTTAGTTTTGAGAGCCTATTTATAAGATGTCTAATTTCAACTTTTTTACCTATCAGAAGTTGGATTAGAATTTCGGAGCTCAAATAAGTTTTTGTTTTTTATATAAATACATCGATTAATTATTATAATCAATAGCTTAATGTGTCGTCGCTATGCACGAATTTTATACTAATAATTATATTAATTATATGTATTTTTGTTAAAGGTTTATTGGCGTACGGGTTCCTTGGAACATTTATGATGTGTCTATCATATCTAATATTTATGTATGACCCCTTACAAATTATTATAAGAATGGTATGTATTTTTTACTAATCTATATGCATTAATAGAAAATATTAAATTAATTCAATATTCAAAAAACATTGACCTTTTTTTTCTAAACGCGTTTGAGTAAAAGATTAATAATTAAAAAAGAACAACAAAAAAATTTAATACAACTATGAACATTTCTGATAATAATATTCTCTTCTAGAAATTAAGTTTAACAAATGGATCGTACACATATTCTATTTGGAAAAAACCTCCTCATGAAGTACTTTTGAAAATTTTTATGTTTAACGTCACCAACTCGGAAGAATTTCTAAGTGGAAAAGATAAATTACTAAAAGTCGAAGAGATCGGACCGTACGTTTACCAGTAAGTATTTTTTTTTATTTGTGCCAACTAAGCTGTATTAAATCAATAACAAAGTAACTATCAGTACCTACTTATTACATTTCTATCCAAAAATAATCTGGTTATCTTAGAATATGAACTGTACAGGATACTACTTTGAAGTATTAATAGTTTTTTTTATTAGTCATCAGGATGAGAAGGTTATTAATTATATCGAGATTTTATTATGCCTTTCATACCTTTATAATATTTAACATGCATTTAATTTCCCCTAATATTTATTACAAATTGTGAGTATACTCTTTGAAGAACTAATGATAAATTATTTATACATGTTTTTACTATTTGCAGAGAATTTCTGGAGAACACAAATGCTCATTTCAACGAGAACGGCACGGTTAGCTATGTGCCTCAGCGCACCGTGAAGTTCGTACCAGAGAAATCGATTGGCGATCCAAAAGAAGGAAGAGTGATAATCCCAAACATTCCGCTACTTGTAAGTAGACAAGAATTGTTTAAAAAAACCAATACATGTGAAAAACTATAATAATTCTGCCGATAAATGTTATAAATTCACTGGAGGACAAGTAGCCTTTGCTGTTTGTAGGTTGAAACATGTTCGACCAAAAACGTTTGCACTGTCTCAAAGCAAATCTTATATTAGGAACTTCAGTCAGACTTGTCTATTTTCAAAAAGATCCTTTTTTATTAACCGTTTCATGAATTAATAATGAACATGCAGTATTCAATATAAGTTTACATATGTTTACAACACTCATGAACACTGGCAAAATTTACTTCAAGGGGATGCAAAGTGCAACCGATTAGCTTCAGACAATGGCAGGTCTCCACATTTTCATTAGGGAGATATTGTTTGGTAGACAAATCACCAAAATTCGCGGTAAATACACTTTGCAATACATTACAGAGTGTATTTTTCGTCACTTTTGGTGACTTCCGGTGCTCAACAATCGTGAATAGCCTGTAATGGTTAAGGAAAAAGTATAAAAATGAAAAATAAAACATACTTAAAGATCTATAACAATAGAGATAAAGTAGTTTGAAACAAACACTATTATTAAATGTATGACCATGAAGTTTTTATAAACATATATCAACCTGACAATTATTACTTACTGACGTTTCGTATTTGTTTAAACAACTGGTGGAGAATTTTGCCAGATATATTTATTTAGGCACTAAACAGCTGTAAATTATTATTAATACTAAATGAAGGCAGTTTTCACATAAACATTTAGAATTTTTTTCCGGTATTAATTCCTTGCGTAATTACAATACACTTGTGTCCATAACAACTCACAACTAAAAATCACAAGGACTTCGAACTCATGACGTATTTAAATAGTACAGACTGCTAATTTGTACAACTACCGTATTTTTGAATTACTTATTTTAAAAATATGTAACTAAAAGTAGAGAATTATAATAAGTAAAGTCTATTAAAATATCAATTTGCATTTTTTTTAAACGCTTTAGAGTTTAAAACGAAACCAGAACTTTTTGTATCAAGTTAATGATTAAATCATTATTTAATCGTACCTTAATTACAACAGAATTCCGAATTACTTAAAATTTATTAAGAACATAGATATAGCATCATGTTCAAAAATCGAAACTGATAGTAATAGATGACCTATTAAAAACGGATTTCAGCATATTTTTCGATCCACATATGCTATGATTGAATTCTTTCTTACTACAAACTCTTATTATCATTTGCGTCATAGGTAATTTTGTTTATGATATGTATTTAACTATTTCTCCTTGACTAGAAACAACGTTTAAAAACTTTAAGGTGTGGATTATGTTTTAATTGTTTGCAATATGTGTTTCTTAAATTAAATCTGTCAACATCTACAGCACATTGAATAAAATACATCCGTATTATTGATAATAATAAAAATAAACATTTTTCTATTGCATATAAAAACTAAACACATAATTTTTTGCAGGGCATTGCGTCAATGGTGGCTGAGAAATCAATATTTATCAATTTAGCCATAAATCAATTGACAACGTATTTAGATTCAAAGCCGTTTTTGAACATTACAGCTTACGAATATTTATGGGGCTATGACGATCCACTAGTTCGTTTGGCTACAACAATTTTGCCATCGTGGATCCCGTTCCCCAGATTTGGATTGTTGGATAGGGTGTGTACTATTTTTATTCGACAAGGGCCTTGACAATTCGTTTCAATTGCTAACTTTCATGTCATTCAAAAATTAACTTGAAATAATTAAATAATATTGGCAGTTCTACACTCGGTCATTTTTTATAAAAAATATTATTATTTGTCGAAAATATAGTCTATTTTTAAATCAGTCTATTAGTGTAAGCATACGTATTGTACAATTAAACGAAAAATATAAAGTTATACAATTTAGGTGGAAGTGAAGGGTTTAGCTTCACTTCCACCATAACATGATTCCAAACTACAATACAAAATAGAGTGTTTGAGAAATAAAAAAAGAGATTTGTTTACATTTTTATTGCTTTTCTTTTTTTTAGTTGTTTGACGAAGGACATAATGTTGTCACTATGGTCGTCGATAATAATGTCAGCCCATCAAAAAACCCATTCCTGACCGATCAGGAACGTGTTAGACCGTATTCAATACAGCTGTGGAACGGCTCACCTGGACTTCATCACTGGGGTTTTAAGGATTCTCCAGAAAAGGGAGAGGAAAAAACGTAAGAGTTTATTTCTGTTCACAAATTAAATTTTGTTAAAATTTAAAATACGAATACATACATTATTTTCTGAGGTCTATTTTTCTGTCACCCAATATCCAACGGCCATTCATTGCTGTCGAAATATTTTTTTAACGAACTGCAGTGAAGAAAAGTTCAAAAAATAAATATTATAACTGTCTAAATATAATTGTTATTTATTTATTGTCCATCTTATAACATTTTTCTTTACCTCTTCAGGTAATACTGCTTTTTTATTATTTATCATAGAGAAAGTTTAGAGGAAACTTGTTTTTGTGAAAAAAAAATAGTTATCAATGTGAATTCTATTACAGAAACTCAAAATGCAACAATTTGGAAGGCGCTTATGAAGGCACGTTGTTTCCTAGAGGCTTGACACCCAATGACAAGTTTCGCGTGTATCGCAAAGCTTTCTGTCGAACACTGCCACTCGAATTCGACAAACAAACATTGACAGAAGACGGGTTCGACGGATTTGTATACAAAATGAATCCTAATTGGTCAGTTCCAGACGGTAGTGAAATAAATGAATGTTACTGTCGGAACAAGAAATGTCTTCCTAGAGGACTAAGTGATTTAACACCTTGTTATTACGGTAATTATAATGAAGTATTGTTATAATTTTAAACAACAAACTGCCCAAAAAAACATTTAATTTTCGGTACTATAAATAATTAATAGCATCTAGAAACAGAAAAATACCACACAGTTATAGAGTGTGATCTCTATTACAAATTGTGCTATAGAATAATGAGTTTTTCAACTCGATTTTTTTTTTAATTTTAATAATTCTTGTCATATCTTCACTTATCCATGTATTTCATATATGTGACTACTAGATTTAATTATTTTTATTGAATTATTTATTAAATACATATATATTTTTTTGCGAACAGGTATTCCTGCAGCTGTATCACAGCCCCATTTCTTAAATGCGGAACCAAATTTATTAGATGGTGTTATCGGATTGGCGCCTAACAAATCTGAACATGATACATGGGTTATCTTGGATCCGGTAAGATTATATACGATTATTTATAATAATAAGAAAAATGAATAATCCCCGTAAAATAATGATTCTGCCATAGACCTACAATTAATAAAGAGAAAAAACATGGAACGTCAGTATTACCGAATTATGTGACTTTTTTGAAAATCTTAATGAACTAGAGTCAGAACCGTAGACAGCACAAAACCAGGAGGGGCGTTGTCCTACCTGAATAATTTTCGAAGATTTCTTTTATTAATATTTGAAAGTCACAGATTTACGAAAATTTTATGTAGATTTTTGAATAACTTATGTTCACATATTTTTATTAATTTGTTAGTTTAGAGGTTTATAAAAACATACACATTAATACTCTGTTCTTTTTACAGCATCTCGGAGTTCCGATTAAAGCTCAGTCACGCATGCAAATTAATCTGGTTACAACGACAACAAGATACAATCCAAGAACAAAACCCTTCGATAATATGGCCATACCATTGTTTTGGATCGAAATGGTGTGTTTACTATCTGTTTGTTATTATATAATTTCTAGTCTGCCCGCTGCTTCACTTGAGTAAATTACAACTCTAACGGAAACCATATAATATCTTAATTTCATAAATGAATGTTTTATTTTGTTTCAGTCATTGGATAAGATCCCACCAAGTTTGGCGCGAATAATGACCTTGACGATTCATGTACTGCCCAAAGTGCAGATATGCGTCATTGTACTGTTGGGTTTTTTCGGCTGCGCGATGCTGATAGTGTCAGTAATAGGGATATTCTACACACCCCAGTGCCTCATCACTCCAAACAGGACATCCGTCAAAAGAAACAGCTATTCAGCTGGAATTGTACAAATTGATGTAGACTACACGCCCGTCAAAATTATGCCGATGAGAAAGTACAGTTTCTTGATTGATAGAGAAACGAACTGTTGATTTTCAATTATCGTTCGATTGTTATTAGTGTTTCCAGACGTTTCGTTATTCAGAAGTGAATGTGTAAATAATTTGACTTTATAAGTGAAAACAAGACATAATTTATCAAAATAGTTATAAATATAATACTTGAGTTGTAAATGTCTCGAGTGGTTCGAGTCTGACTTTAAAAGGTAAGGCATGAACAAGAGTTTTATAGTGTTTTATAATCAAAACGAAATAATTGATGTTATCATTATGAATTGAATTTCTGAAAGATTATTACAGGTGTGGTAGAAATAGAGATCTTCAGCAATTAAAAAAAATGTGATAAAAAATAACAATAAAACCCGGGTCGCAGTGCCAAAACCCTGCCGACAATATAGTGTATTTGCTAATACAGGCCTTGTGGCTTTATTAGGTGAACTTAAGATGATTGTTGGACAAAATAAAAAAATTAACTCCTTAATACACCCCTTAAAATTACATTTTTTTCTTAACTACGTTATTCTTGTCGATCGAACGTCTACACCAAAATTAAAAACACCTTTCAGTAAATAACTCACTATCTGCAAACTAGTGTTTTCAGAAAATTGGAAAATTTTAATTGCTATTAAAGGGTTAAATTTCAATTTTGAAACGATTCTGAGAATTTTTTAGGCATTTTTGGGCCCAAAAACTTTTTCAACCCCTAAAAACCACCCTTAAAATGACCCGATTGGACCCATTTTAATTAGGCTTCGTGCGGTGATCTGCCAAATTTCGTTAAAATGAATTAACTCCTTCGAAAGTTATTGCCCGCACACATATATATAAACATTTTCAAAAATGGTGCTAATCTGTTCAGGAGACTATGAAACGTGGAGAAATTTTGGTCCAACCCCTAGGTCCCGCCATCCGACCGACGCCAGTAGTGTATGTTGCAATATGGCAAATATACTAATTACAGATTGTTTTTTTTGCGTTCGAACGATTTAAAAATATGTTCTTTTTATTAATTAGTAGATAATTGATAAAAATTTCAGTTTGTGGTCACTGATGTGCAAGTTTACTTTTTTATTGCTTTTATTTAAAATTACTTTTCGTAAACGATCATTGAACTGCTGGAATATTTTTTTAAATGTCAAGCAATCTGCAATAGAAAATAAAACAGTTAATATTATTAGTTAGAATGTAATTTGATACATCTACAACAAAACAAGAACAATTTAACCTCATTAAATATTATAAAACCATATTTAAATGACCATTTAGCACTCTGTGCAATCATAATGTATATAAAAGTAAACATTACGCAATTACATGCATATTCATTACATTTACTGCATTTATAAACGACCATGAAAAACTAACACATGCCACTATAATCTAGGTATTTCCTCTTAAGAGTTCTTGGCCAGTGAGCTATCCAGATCGAGCCGTTAGATAATATAATTAATCATTGGAACTAAATCAGGATTATTATTATTAAGTAGTATTTTCGGATATTTAAATGTCCTGACATTTTTGCCTGCGTTCAATTTTCACTAAGTTATCAATCAATAGCTTATAAATTTATTTTGTAATCAAATCAAAATGGAACATAGAAATAGTATGTAACTACAAATAATACACTAGTTAAAAAACCGTTAGCCTCACTCACATAAGCTCACGGGATGATGGGGGAAATGAAACTTCTTTCGAAATTATTTACCACTACTGAAATGATAACGTAGTTAAGATCACATATGCACTGAGACTCAACGAAATATGCACATTTATATTATATATGAATACGCATTAAACAATAAGTGCAAACATAGAAATTTGTATATGTATACAAAATAAAAACACTGTACATAGATTATTTTTCCACACACACTTTTTCTACTATACATATAATACTTTGACAGTTGTACAATAATATAAAACCTACGCGAAAATATTGAATAAATCAATGTTGCCACATAATTTATACACGTGTAAATATGTATATGCATATAATTGCCCCTTCTGTTCTCGCGCTCAGGGTCACTTTTATATTTTCCCGCTGTCGAGTCATTTCCCCTTTAACATCACTGAAAATTTCAAACAGATACGTCGTTTCACTTCAAAAACATGTAATTTGCAATTTATGTTTAAAAATAACGAGATATGCAATTTTCCAGGTTTTTTGCAAATGCTCTATCACGGTTCATACAATTTGCCCAAACATTTCTCAAAAATAAATGTCTGGTTACTCGGATAAACTATTATAAAGTATTTAAAGCTGCAAGTTTGTAGCAGAACGTTGTAACAATACCACGTTCTGTAGACCTCAGTTACACAAATTATTGTAACAGAACCTCGTAACGCAACTACTCTGCGTCACAAACTTATATTCGAAATGTTACGTTACCTGTTACGACACAGAAAACCAATGTCGGTTCTGAGATCGTTACATAGTTTAACAGTTCAACGTTTTATAATACGTTGCGTTACGCCGTTCTGTGGCAAACGTGCTCGTGGTCTAAGACTAAGTAAACCGATGCATGATTAAAGATTTGAATGTTTACTTAAGAAATTTAATTTCTGGAAATATGTTTTTTTAATCAAGTGTACTTTCAAATTTATGAATAAATAACATTACTATGTGAACGTTTCCCTAGTTCGATTTTAAATAAATCTGTATTCGTTCTGCTGAATACCTACGCCGAAAGCAGAAAGTTGCCTAATCTCACATGATTTGTTTGATTTTATTACATTAAAAATTATTACATAATAAAATTAAATAATATTTCCAAGATTTAAGAATTAATTGACTAAGCTAAATTATTTCTAACAACGTATTAGTAAGTACAAAGAAGTCCTAAAAAGTAAAAACTAGCAATATACGGATATGTTACTAGACAGAAAGATGAATTTAAAATGAATTCTTAATCTTTTCACTAAACCTGAAACCACACTTTTGATATATATATATATAATTATTGTTTGTGCTTCACATTCCGAAGTTGTTTTATTATTATATAAAGTAGTACTGTTTTTTACATTGTTGGTAATCTCTCTACTAATTTTCAGGTACCTATTTTATAATTAACATTTTAGTAAAGTAGTTCAGAAAACTTTCTTGAAACAATTTCTTTGTCTCTGTTTTCGTTAGAAAAGTCGTAACACATGATTAAAATATTTTTCTTCAACAAACTTTTTTTCATGCAGTTTGAAAATTTGTTCCACTTTATATTATTTACTGATACAGTTTGTTATTTGAGAATAATTTATTTTATAAAATAATCAAAGTTGTCATCGTGTCAGTTTAAATGTAAAAGAGACAAAGAAACTGTTAGAAAAGACATATTTGAATAATTTCTTTAAGACATATTTAAGTGATTTTTTTTATGAAAATACAGTGTGAACAAGAAAATAATAATTCAAGCTGGATTTGAATTTTATTTCACGTAGTTATAATAAGAAAAATGTTACAATATTTTGGATAGTTTATTTTTATCTGCTTCCTTTTTCGTTCACACTGTGTAATTAATAGCATAGTTTCATCAAATGCACCAAGTCATTAGATATCTATTTGTTTAATTTGCCATAAATATTATATGTAGTTTGGGTTAAAATAGACTGGTTCTAGTATATCATATCGTAATATGCATTTTTTTCACAAAAAAGCTGGTTAAACCTCGTGTACCTACATTGTGTACCTAGGTTTCGTTTGTTCCAAAATTCAAAAAACCGCCAAACACGTATTTCTTTATTTTCGAAGAAGATTATTTCTCCCGAATTTCACTTTTCAAGTTTAAACGGTTTCATAGATACAGATTCCATTTATGAAAGATTCCGTTTTCACTCCTTAGGACGTAAATATTTAAAATTTCTCGAACACACGTAGCTTCGACAGTCACTAAATACGTGCAAATTTACTTCAATTGAGTTAAATAAGTTATTGTTGACTAAAAGAGTTAGAAAGCATACTTCTTAACTTTATCTATCTACAAATTAAATTTCTAATTTGAAACAATGGCACCTATAAAATTCTGTATTGTTATCTTGCCTCGTGTCGCTAGACTTTTTCTGATAAAAGTTAAAAGTGCAATTCGGTTCTAATTGATAACTACATCAATGTTTCCGAATGGATTGAATGCTGCAACCAAGGATGAGGAACGCAATAAATTTTAAAGCAGCGAAATGTATTTTTAACTCCTTAATAACATATGGTGTATCTAAGCTGGTTTATTTATGAAGAAATAGGGATGTTGACTATTTTTGGGAAAGTGTTTTAAATCGCGCATAAGTACCTAATATAGCCACAAATATTTATTATTTTTATTTAAATACGACTCAAGCCTTAAAAATCGTGTATTTTAAATTTCGTTTCAAATTTCGGTCCAAAACGTCAATACTTGTCACGTGACTGTCGTGACGTCAGACGGTCACAAATTAGGAGGTTGTGCTCATAAACGCCGGTAAACTGATGAGGTGATGAAAGGTTGTTTCGTAGTTGTCCCTATAGTTGCATGTAATTTGACGTTTCATATAAACAAATAAGAATAAATTACACACTAAATATTAACCAAACAATGAAGCCTTTTTACAGTGTCTGATGCTGTTCATGACCCTCTGACGTCATGCGCTCTGATTGGCGCTCGTTGTCACGTGACTTGAAAGTGATTTAATTAGGTTTTATTTATTAAATATTAATTAAATTCCTTAGAAATAAGGAAAAATATTGTGTTTTTTAGTATTTCTATCATAAAAGCTACCAATTAACGTTAAAATTATGTTTTTATTTGAATACAGTCAACATCCCTATTGTATGATATAATAGACGCTAAAGATCACAGTTGCCGAGAGTTTATAAAATATCTGTATGTCATATGAAAAAATAATAAATTTGATATAATGTGATAAAACCACATTTTTAGCACAGATTTTACTTCTTTTAAAAGATTAAAAGGTTAACTAAAACGTGCTATAATTCTTCTTATATGTTAGGTACTCAATTATTGAGATAATTTTATTTTATCGAGGACGATTTATTTTAAAATCGTAATCAACATGTCTTTGGTTGCATCATCAGCATGTAGAATGCATATAGTAACAAAAGTAGCTAGTTTCTGTGATAAATACTGTTACATAATATTATTATCTATTAATTATTATTAATCATATTATATTAGTTGACAAGTGTTAATTTAAAATAATACAATTTCTTGGTATCAGCTTAAAAGTCACATTTAGAGAATATAATGAAGACTGACTAAGTGCTTGTAAGTTTTAAATTAGTTTTAAGTTGCAATAATTATTATTTAATTAGAAATAAGGTAAATTAACTTCGAATTTTATGGAAAGAATTTTTTTAAATAATATTATCATTATTGTGCTATATACATATAAGTAGTAAGAATTTGAGATCTACAAAGTTTTCTAAAAACAAAAGTAGTGAAAAAGGTGAGGATTATTAAAAAAATAAAAATAAATTATTTGTTTTTATTTATGGATATTGTTTTATTATTAAATCCACTTTACAAACCTGTTTTAATAAATTAATATTCAATTGACAATTATTTCAGTTACCATACGACTTATACTTAACACTTATACAAAATTCGATCAAATACAATAAAACACCGAAGAAGAATCTTAAAAACTAAAAATAAGACAATAAAAAAATATAATAAACCAACACAGTTCCGTCAATTTTAACAAATTTTGCTCTCTTCAGATTTTTTACATTTTTTACATTTTACATTTTATAATATTCAATAAGTTATTAAAGTGATATCAGTCGTTATTCAATGGAGGTTCAAATATATTTTTACTCTACACTAAAGTTCGGACCCAAGCATGCATAGATCATATTTTGGCCGTTGATTTCAATGGCAGCACCGACCGAGCATTATCTTAAAAAAAGATGCATTGGTAAATAATGCTCGTGAGAGAAATGCACATAGTTGCAATTGTCTTCTCTATGAATTGGACATTCCTCGTTCGTAACTATACAAACAATATACCTCTTACTGTATATTACATATACTCAATGCAGCATCAAACTTTCCCATAAATTTTGCGATCACAAGATTAATATTTTCCCGTTTTACTGATAGCTACATTAATTAAAAATATTATGACATAACGGCGTTCAAACCACGGAAAACTAAATTACATGATGCTCTTATTGTGTCTAGTAGATAAGTCGGCGATGACGCTGAGTGAGTCTTAGATAGCCGCTACCTGTTGGTCAGACTTGCGGTTATTTTGGCCCTTATCCAAGGAATGTAGTATGACAATCTTGTATAGACATCAGGATAGCCAGGTAGAGCGCAGCCTGATCCGAATGATGTCAAACCTGCCAAATACCATCTACCATCCGTAAATGTGCACTGAAGAGGTCCTCCTGAATCACCCTACAATCACATCAAACACTGTAAAATTTGCAGTTTAAACTTTAATTTAAACTTTTCCATGATATTAAACAATAATCTGTACCCTGCCATTTTTCTTAGATACAAAACACAACGAAGTAAAACAATATTAAAACTTCTTTATGTACAGTAACAGTTTTTCAATAGCCCCTAAAATAGAATAATTTTGGAGCCTATGACATAAAATTCAAACTTTTGTTTCTAACATTGTAGCTCTGACGAGCAACATAGGACATTTCTAATCAGATTCAAAAATGAAAAGGCGCGTGAGTATAAACGTGGGCTAGTGAGGAGTGCTAGTGAGAGATCTTGACTATCAGCTCTATATGTGCAGAAGAGAGATGCAAATAACCGACGATTGTTTGTGTAGGAGATAGAAACGAACGGCGCGTGGACTGGAGATTAGCGGATGGACTGTACGGAGGTGATATTTAAGTAGAACAAGTTTAGTTAGTGGGTTAATTATTTTTAATTTTGGCTTTGGATTTGAAGATCTTGGTTTTAGAATTCCCCCTCGTGACAAAAATTAAGGACCTGCGCTTCTATTTGTTCCGTATCGACATTTTAAGGACCTTTGTTTTCTGCCCATTTCCCTGGCAATAGCTAGGACCTTTGTTTTCCATTGTGCCTCTCTGTTATTTCAGTAAAAATAATATCAATAATTTAATAAATAAAACATCTTTCTATTTGTGCAGGGAAATTTTCTTTGACGGCGTTCACTCGCACATTTTTGTTGTTGCGAGAGGACGTCCAGTGGCGTGCGTTTTTGTTTCTGGATCCTTTTGAAATATAGTCACGGTGGTCATCTACAACACCGGAGCGCGCTTGAGCGATTTTAATGTGTTTCCACGCAGTGGAAAAGTATTGGTTCTGGTTATTGTTGATTATACTGAGCCTTCCTATTCAGGTTCAGCATTGTTGATGTTAAGTTTTGTTATTTGGGTTATTGGATTTTTTATTGGATAATTGGCGCTTTAAATTTTCGTGCCCTCAACTTGGACCACTGAGGCTACTTCGTGCGAACTACGTGTCCTGACTAGGGATTGCAATCCAGCGGCATTTTCATCCAGCTGGGTTTATGCTGGATTGAAGCAAATCCAGCTGGATCCAGCGCGGATCCAGTATTAATCGATTTTTCAAATATATGTAACAATTTTAAAACTCTAGAAACTTTGATAACTATTTATCTACATTTACATCAAATACTCGTTTTTTTTGGCGTTAGTAAAGTACTCTAATAGTAAGTAATAGTTACGAGTATCCGGAGTATAATTATTAATTATCACAATACAGTCTTAAATCAGCTAAACTGATATTCTAGATATCTGAAATAGTTATTCGTTTACCTATTTTACAAACTATGTAGCCTCAGTCTCAATAATTTTAGAAATAAAATTGCGTTTCCCGCTTATAAAATGTTTAGTTAACTCATTAGAAACAAAACTTTAATATAAATTACATATATTATGTAATTTAAGACTTAACTTATCTTTTAAAGAATAAAGCCAATGTAGGTAACAGTTTTTTTACTCTTTTTAAATTAAGGTCTCAAAAAAGAAATGTTATTGATGATGTTATCTCCCAGCCTACTTTTTAAAGAACTGCAAATATACCCGAATGCGGAAAGAGCTAATTCTACCTCTACGCTGGTTGGTTTGAGAGCCATCAAATAATCACAGATTAGTTAGGTTTTCACCTCTTACTCCGTCACTTTCATAAAGTGCCATTTCTTTCTTCAATATCTTATCATAATCCTTCTCAGACTCAGTTAGTTACTTGTTTTTAGCCGATTGCGGATCCGCACCGCTGGATCCAGCAAGGCCAAAAATCTGCTGGATCCAGCTGGATTGCTGGATCCAGCATTGCAATCCCTACTCCTGGCGCCCTTATATACCGGTCGGTAAGATACGCACGATCTGTATCATAACGATAGCCGCCTCATTAAATTGTTACATGTAATTTTGTCTTGTGTGTCGAGTGGTAGGTGGAGGATTTTTAAGCCCAAATTAGGGCCTTTGGTTTTTTACATATTATACTTGTGTTAAGCAGTGGAAATTGGGAGATACCTTGGTCTATTTCAGTTGGACCCACGACCTTGGCACCGCTGGGTTAGCTAGCCGGTAGCTTAGCGGTTTCACACACCGGTGGCCGTTACAGTATAATCCAATTACTCTTTTTGTTTCGAAGTTATAGGCGTTTAAAATTTCTCACAAATTAAAAAAAGTATTTAAATGTTAAATGCTATTAGATTCTAAGCTAAATAAATCCAATACTTCCCTACCATAGTAGAGATGGGAAGTAAAAAGATAGAGAAATTTTCTATAAGAACGGTAAAATAAGAAAAATATCTAAAAAGGATGTTATCACAACTTTCTCATTTTCTTTTTTATAAAAGTTAAATTCATTAAGATATTTTAAAAATTAAAAGCAAATTACAAGCTATGATTCGTCTGTATTACTCACAATACAAGTGCCTGTCGAGCCGTCAAGCTGTCCTGCGCACAGGTGTCCGTTGCGTATCGGCACACTGTGTCCGTACTTCTTGCGGCAGAGCGAATTATCGTGCAGCGGTACTCCTGCCTCGTGTAATCGGCCCACCAAGTCACCGTCGAGTACCGTTCTGCCCCAACCTGTTGCGACGCATCGCACCGTGTCATTACCGAGCTTTGCCGCCGACAAGCAAATTTGACGGATATGGCTTCCGGTGCTTACGTTAGCCGGACGGGATAGCTTCATCAAAGCTGGTAGGAAAACAAGTTAAGTCTATATCCTTCCTTAGAAAATCAATAATTGTTTTAAAAATAAAACAGGAATTAAGCAAAAATGTTAGAAATTATAACGGCGGTTTCATTACGATCACAAGAACGTAATTTTCTTAATTATACTATAATATTATGAAAAATCTACTGTTGTAATTATAATGCGAATTTAAAAAAAATACTATTCAAAAAATGTCAGTGTCGGAACACGAATCCAAATCTCTCAGTATCGCGGCGGCTAAATTATCAGTTATTCTACAGTGACATATCTATCAAACAATCAAGATTTCTCATAAAAAAGCATGTTGCAACAGCATTTCACACACTCCGAGTGCTAATTTTGCATTAGACACCAAGAGAATATGAACCTTCACTTAACCGAGGATCAAGTGTAATTGTGAATCAAAGGTGAAATTGTTTGCCATAGAAGCTTTTCTATGTCGTTATACTTGTTAACATAGGAAATTATGTTAATCTATGGTTGATTAATTACATAAATATAACGATTTCATTATTTAAAAATATACATAACATACGCCAACACTTTAAAATAAAAAGTTATAAAAATCACAATAAAGTATGTACTAGGAATGCAGCTGTTCATATCTTACCGATATCATGTTGGTAATTATGAAACCGTTCGTGGGTGAATATTTGATCGATGGGAATCCGAACCTCAGTCTGCTCCTCGGTATCTCTGTCCCAGTCACCGAGTACAGCGGTCCACAGCGCCGCCAGAGGCAGATTAAATAAATCGCTGTAGGAGTGATTTATATTCATTTAAAACGTAAAAATTGTCATTTTCGGTACAGGTTACATAGTCCTATTTTTAAGCATGGATTTTAAGAATATTTTTTTCGTTTATACAGCATCTAATATTCTATAAATTAAAAAGTATTTTCATATTTAAAAATTGGTTATCAGCTAGTGTCAAGTAAATGTTGGTACAGTCACTCGTTTTTGTCTATAATGACATACGCTGATTTTTGCTTGCTTGGCCTAACAGATCGCATAAATAATAAACTGCAAAAAGTACTAAACACATGTATCCGGTATGTTTTTAATATTAATAAAAGATCACACATACATCCTATTCTGTATGAAAACAGTTTATTAAATATACACTATACCAGAATTCCACACTCTCTTTCATTACTTTATATCTTAATAAATTTACATGAACCAAAATTTTTGAGTTGTGGAATAGAACGTTTATCAATGTACCATAAATATAATACGCGACACGACAAACTAATGATACCTTATTGCAGAACCAGTCTTGGAGCAAGTTCATTTTTTGTAGTTGGTTGTAAGCTCTGTAATGATTTACCCCAATATATTCAAATATCAAATACATTACAATCTTTTCGTAAAAAGTGTTAAATTCATTTACTTCAGGAAATGCAGAACAAACACATAAAAATTGTACTCATCTAATGATATTTTCCTTGTTATTGTTGTATTTATTACTTATGTTCTATTCTATTTCATTCCATTGTTTTAATTTATACTGTTGTTTTTAAATAAATATTAATTATGCGGTATATTCTATAAGACCTTTAAATCAATTACAAACATACATAGATGTCTTAAGACGAATACTTTCAGGAGAAATTTTGAAAGTTCCATCTATGAAGAAAATTATTTACATTTAAATTAATTTAGCTCTTTCAATTACCTTTTATTAGTCGAATTTCTTTTCTCAGGGTACATATAACTTGAACGTTACTAACGCGGTTCTGATCTTTTTCCGCGAATAAACTGTATGTGTGCACAGCATTGAAAAAAAATTATAACTTCAGGTTTCAAAGTATTTCGTAAAAGTAGCAGTGTAATAATATATTATCTCCCACCTACTTATGAATACAATGAGCTGCCGTTAGAATCCAATCGGACGAGATTAGAACACCGCCGCACCAATGGCCGATAAAGCCGAACTTTGGATGCAGGAGTTGAAGCGACACCTGAATAGCAATAGTCTCCATTAAACCTTTACCTGTTAAAACTGCAGACTTCAAAAAATAAAATAATATCACTTGTCTCGTCCCCAAAATGACACCATCATATTCTGTCATGGAAGATATCCAACTTATTTTTTCTCAATTTTTCTCAATTAATTCGCAAATTCTCGCTAATCTGGCATTAATCAGGTAGAGAGTTCATCTGGATTGACTATTAATCCTGATTAGTGAGGCACAAGGTATCTCTAAAAGTAGATCCAATGTTATAAAGTGTGCTCTGTCTTTTACCTGCCATGGCCAAGCTCCTCTGGTACTTTCGCGACCACTAATGATGCGAGCTGTTGCGGCGCTAAGCGTATCCTCGTAGCTTCGTGGACGCCGTGACTGACGGAATGATCGACCGCATTCTACAATAAAAATAGGGCACTCTCTTTATTTGAACATAATATTAGCTTTCACTAGCGTTCCTGTTGATTTTGATAATAAATTTGACATCGTTACCGAATAAAAACTACTCTATCCTTCATCTGTAGGTACCAGCACTAATACCCTTGACCAACATCAAGGTTAAGCACCGGACCATAAAACTGACATACACAATAAATGTATTTAATTTTTAAAAAATGTGAATTTTTATATTTAAAGAGAAATAAAGAAAAATGCATCTACAAAGTCATTACTGATGAGTGATGATATTTAGAACCAACTTATAAAATAACAAACATATTTAACGAGGAGCAATAAATATTAAGACGAAATTTGGTATACACACCGGAAAATTTTATGGGTTGTTTTTAAGTATTGAAAATTATTGTTGTGGCCAAAAACACTTAAAAAATTTGCGGAATTGTTTGAAATATAACACTTTACTAACGAGTAAAATGTGCCTTTACATTTTTAACTTTGGTCTGACAAGACAGAACATATATTTTTTTTAAAACATTATTTTGCGGATAGTAATTTATTAGATTACTAAAAGGTAGGTATGGGGCCATTCATAAAATACGTTCGCATACAAGGGGGGGGGTCTTGCTGAGTGTGACAAGATGTGACAAGGGGGGACGGGGGGTCTAAAAAGACGTTCGCTGTTCATTAAAATATTTTAAATTAATATTTTTTCAATAAATACTTTTTTCTCAATTTTTATTATGATACAAAGTCATTTATTTCGTTTTTAGTAAATAGGTAGACTTTTAAACGTATATAGTTTCAAATTTTATTATAAAAACTAAATAAATATTTTTAATTTTCAAAATGTGTGTACTATCCATTGAAATTTATTATATTCAGGGAGGGGTCTTAGTTTTTGTTACGAAATATTTACAGGGGGTCACAGAAAGTGTGACACAGCGTGACAATACGGGGGGAGGGGGTAAAAAAAAGTTGATTGTAGTGTGACGTATTTTATGAATTTGATTTGCTGTAGAAATTGTATTGATAAATTGATGTCGATTATTAAAGTTTTGAAAACTTTAATTATTTTAAGGGATATAATAAGGAGCAATATTTATTCTTTTATCCAAAAAGTAACTCAAGTTTACTGTTTACAGAATGAAACTGTAAAGCATAAATGAGCGAACACTCTATTTTGTCGACAGTTTTCCGTGTTTTTAGACGCGAATAGCGAGAGGTAAAGCGCTTATATACGCTCGCTTTGTCTATGAATCTGTATGTCACATTTTAAATTTAAAAAAAACTTGTATTTGTTCGATTTGTCTTGGGGTCTATTTAGTCCTAGCGTCGCCCGATTTTTGAATTTTTGCTCCAAAATGTTTTTTGCTTATAATTCGCTTAATTAAAATATGTAGATCCATTAGAAACGTTCCTCAAACGAAAGAGGAGAGAGAGAGAAAGAGAGGAGGAGGGACATTGTAGATTAAAAACTCTCAACATCTAAGGTCATCAGCGCCTATATAATAAAAATATAACAAAACAACATTTTAAACAAAAATAATACAAAACAAAACAACAATTCTATATAGATTTCTAAATATACAAATAAAAACATTAATAAAAATGCGAGTGTAAAATAGTGATGGGCAAAATTGGTCTTGCTCTTGCAAAAAAGCAATACCATGACCAAGACTCTGTTTACACCAGCAAGACCAAGACCAAGACCAAAAGCAAGACCGAGTATGCAAGACCAAGACCAAAATGCAAGACTATTGCTAAATAATATAAATTCCAAAAATGTTGCTTGTTTTATGTCTTCTTACTGATTTTTGGGCGTAAATTAAATTGTATTTCGGTTAATGTAAGTGTAGTTTCTTCTCTGTTTGAACAAGAAAAATTGGCAATTATTTACATCGTCTCTAAAAAAAATTCTAGTCATCTAGGATGATTATAGAGTGTAAAAATAGGTTATTTAAAGTGGGGGAAAGGATTTTTTAATCGTATTAAAAAAACGCATGTATGAAATGAACAAAAGTATAGCTGTATATAGACAATAGATTTTTTATATTTTAATGATTGCAATAAAATTAGTTATTTTTAATTGTGCGTTATTTATCATTCATACCTTTGAGGGTCTTTATAATGATAGTGTTTAAAAAAATTATTTAAAAAACCAGGTTAAAAGTACATGAGCAAGACCAAGACCTTAGACCAAGACTATATAAGCAAGACCAAGACTAGAAGTATTTGAGCAAGACCAAGATTGAATAAACAAGAACAAGACCAGTCTTGGTCTTGGTCTTGTTTTGCTCATCATTAGTGTAAAATAGGAGCTTTGGGTTGCGCTATTCGCGGCTAAAAAGGTAATAAAAAATAGATAAAATTAGATATATCGGTCTAGAACGGTTTCTTTTAAAAATCGAACCAGCAGATCGACATTGTCAGGATCATTTCCTAAAACCATCTGACAATACGATCTGCTATACATTTTTCTATTTAAAAAGGTGCGTCTTATAGTCCGAAAAACACGGTAACTTTTAATAAACACCGTAGGTAAACCACATCTCAACAGATCGAAAATAACGGAAGGTTCCAGGGATGGCCTTCAGGGTCAAACGTTTTTCAGATTTTTAATGGTATCCAACAATAAAACGTAACTATGTAGTATACCTAAGGCGGCAGTTACAAAGAATGCAAATTTGTACATTTTATTCGTAAGAACGTATGGACATAATATATGAATTCGTGCAAATTGGTTGTAAGTAAACAAAAAACTTATTTCATTGGATACAGATAAAAGACAAAAGATTTATTGACCAATATTTATAATTTTCTACATAAATAACATAATAATAGCTGGTACCAACTAGTCTCACCCAAGACATTCAATATTTTATAATTTTATTTTTTTAACATTTAAAGCACTTATTTTATTTTTATACCATATAGGAAAAACCCATCTTTGTAACTTTATGTACGACCTTTTAATACGACCAAGTTATTTTGTTTTGACGTGAATACGTCTTTAAATTTACTTCCATAGTGGTAGGCAATTAAAAAAACTGATGATGACAAAATCGGAGGATACAGTTTGATGCCGCAGATACATATCTATCATCTACATCCAAAATTTAATTACACCGCTCGATAACTAAAGGATCAAAGAATTCGTCACGTTGAGTGAGGACTGTGACGCATCGCTTCTTGTGGTAGAGGGGGAAGCACCACCATTTTAAGGTCGTTTTTGTGTTTGTTTACCAATATTTTCGTGAATTGTAAACCGATTTGAAAAAATGCAACACCATTTTGTTCAGAATCCTACCGGATTGGTACCATATAGTTTTTATTAAAGTCGCTTCGTCCGTTTTTAAATGACATCAAAAAAACATATGTTTTAATATCGCCAACATTTGTAAACCGATTTTGATTATTCTTTTCTCATTTAATAGATCACACCTTCAGAGTAATCCCACATAAATTTTACTTAATTGGGTTCAGTAGTTTTTAAAAATGTACGATATCAAATCCCTTTTATACGTTTGAATTCTCATATATTCCAAAAAAGTTTGATAGTTTTCTTTAATTTCTGCAAAGGACCGTCCAAACTCTCTGTTTTTAACTTCCCGCTAAGAAAATTGAAAATTTTCAAAAATTGGGAAGTTATTGGTTTCACCCCTATTTTCGAAATTTGAGTTTTTGTCATATCTCGACGTTTTGAGATCCTAGGAAGCTATTCTGATGATTTTCAAAATGATGTCCGTATGTCTGTGTGTGTGTGTATGTGTGTGTGTATGTGTGTGTGTGTATGTAAACCTCTCATAACTTTTGAACGGGTGGACCGATCGAAACGCGGATTGCGGCATCTGAAAGGAACTTGCTGAACTTAGATTTCCTGAAAATTGGAATACGTAGATTTTGAGAAATCTCAAAAATAAAGCTTTTTGGAAAGCAGTTTTTTTAAATATTTTGAAATATTTTCGAAACTACCGTACCGATTAATTCCAAAATCTAATCAGCTCTATTCCTCATAAGATGACGTCAATCGGTTAATCCGAGAGATATCGTCGGAGAAAAATTCTGAAAAAAAAGTTTTTTCAAAATAACTTCTCAAATTTTTGTTTGATTGATTTTTTGTAAAAAGTTATTTTTTTGTGCTTAAAAAACTGCTCGATTGCCGTAAACGGCACCTCGATCACTTGATTCGTTCAAGAGATATAGTTGAAGAAAAATTTTGAAAAAATGTTTTTTCAAAATATCTTCTCAAATTTTGCGTTAGATTATTTTTTGTGCTTGAAAAACTGCTTCGATTGCCGTAAACATCATCTCGATCGGTTGATTCGTTAGAGAGATATCGTTGACAAAAAATTTCCAAAAAAGTGTTTTTTCAATATATCTTTCCAAATCTTTGTCAGAAATTTATAACGGTTTATAGTTTCATAGTTTCGGAAATATTTTGATAATAAACAAAAATCAGATGTTCTTTTGTTCCGAAGATCTGTCAAAAATAAATTAGTTAGGAAGCTGACAAGCATGCTCTGATTAATTTTTAATATAAAATACCATAACCGTAAACCGTTAACAGAAATTTTATTTTATTTTATCATAATATTTCAAATGTCAATATTTATGAAGTTGGAATGATCCTGTCGCCCAATTGGCTGGAATTTTTTAAAATAGCTTTTAACAAACACCGTAGGGGTAAGCCGCATCTCAATAGATCGGAAACAGCGGGAAGTTCCAGGGATGGCCTGCAGGGTCAACCGTTTTTCAGATTTTTTTGTAAGAAATGATCATCAACTCAAGTACAAGATAATCAAATAATTTTTTTTTTAGAAAAATCGGTGTTTCAAAAAAGTAAAACCATCTTGCAGCTGGCGTCGTTACTCTATCCATTGGTGACGGTTTCACATATGTACTTAAATGAATTTTGAATTGCATTGTTTTAAAAAATACATCTAATGAAACCACGCATTCGTACGAATTCATAGAGATAAAATTTTGCGTGAATAATACATAAACATAATTATAATTTAGGTTTTATGAAACAAATCATAAATAAAAAAATATTTTATTACCTCCTCGGTTAACGCTTGTGTATTGTTTCAGGCAATAATCAATAATAACAAAGTAATAATATTGTAATTATATATTTATTGAAATGTATGAAAAAATGTGTGAATAGTTTTCGCTCTCAGATATATAATTAACATTATGTTTTTTTATTTATCATAATAATGAAAAATTTGCAAAAGCCTTGAAATAAATACCTAATAAAATTGTTACCATGATCATCATCATTGTTTACTAGCTGTTGTTAGACATAACATTTCCTCTCACATTATTATCTGCCTTTAGGCCGGAGTGCGCTAGAGCGCTTTTTAATGGAGATCGTATTGATATTCAACACCAGTGATCGCGATGTCTGAAAATGTTTTTTTTTATCATTTGGAGGCCTTAAAAATCATAGAAAACACATTTTCTAACAAATTCCGCCGAGCAAGAACTTTTCCGAGATTGTCAAAAAATAAAAAAGGGTATTTTTTTAACATCAATAAAAAAAAGCGAATTTTAAGCTGAAGTTCTGTAATTTAATACTGTATAGTGTATACATATAAGATTACGTGAAAAAAATGGGCGCGATAGCTTTTACCATTTTTAGTAATATTTTTTTTAATTTACAAAACGGAAATTCGAAAAAAGTTTTCGCGATGTCAGAAATGTATATGCTGGCTTCCTAGACGCTCAAATATTAAAAAAAAAAAGATTTTCTGACAAATTTATTCTTATCTGTTTAATTTCTGACAAAACTGAAAGGTTGAATTGGAGATTTGGGAATCTACACTAATATTATAAAGAGGAAAGATTTGTATGTATGTAATGAATAAACTCAAAAACTACTGTGCCGATTTAAAAAATTATTTCACCCTGAGTAACATAGGCTACTGAAAAACTACTGTGTCGATTAAAAAAATTCTTTCACCATTAGAAAGCTACATTCACCCTGGGTAACATAGGCTATATTTATTGCTAGAAAATATTGGGTGTTTTTAGATTATACCGGGTGTTTATAGATTATACCGGGTGTTTTTAGATTATACCGGTTGTTTTTAGATTATACCGGGTGCTTTTAGATTATACCAGGTGTTTTTAGATTATACCGGGTGTTTTTATAATATATAAAAGACGATGTTTGTATGTTATCTATGGACTCCAAAACGGCTGGATCGATTTTGATGAAACTTTCAGGCAATCTTTAAATTAGCTCAGCGGTTGATCCTGTCAAGTTTGGTAGCAATCGGATCAACAGATTTTATTTTGCGTTTTTGGCAATTTTGATTTTTCTTCGATTTTTGAACATTCACTATTAAAAGGGATTGAAATTGAGAATTTCATGATAATGATGCTCATCTTTTATAGCTACAGATAATTAGATAATTAGTGCTACCCCACCGAAGCCGGACTGGGCCGCTAGTCATTTATAAGGCGAAAAAATTTTTAGCGTTGACACAATTTATTTCGTCAGAAAATTATATTTTTGTGATCTCTATATTAATACAAATCGATCAACCTCAATTTGATTCATCGCAGTCATTTTTGTGTTTTTTTTTATTATTTTATGATCTCGGAAAAGATCTTGCTCAAAGGAATTTGTCAGAAAATGTTTTCTATAATTTTTAGGCCCCCTAAATGCTAAAAAACATTTTCAGACATCGGAACCACTAGTGTTGACTATCAATACAAACTCTATTACAAAGCGTTCTAGCGCACTCCGACCTAACGGCAGAAAATAATATAGCTGTGAAAATTTTACCAAGTTCAACGTCATATATAAAAGTAAAATAAAGTATTAGCAAATCTATACTATTATACCGAGTGTCTCAGAAATCGCGCACCCAATTGTTGGGATCGAAAGAGAAGAATATTCTGAGCCCAAAAATCCATGTTTGGAATTTTTTGATAACGTAGTTAATTAGTAATTAATTAATGAAAGTGACCAATCAGGAGCGCGCTACAGAAGAATAAAAAGTGAGTGGGGAGGCATATTCATGCTGCTCAGACAAGAGTCACTCCACAAATGCTAGAAACTGTCCGAAAAAATCTTCTCAAGCGATGCTGGCTCTGTCTTCAGGAGAACGGACGACATTTTGAACATCTACTCGATTGAATTTAGACTTTTTTCTTTTGATTGCTCAAATAATTATGAATAAATAAATAAATTTGATCAACGCTTGCGAGAAAAATTATCTATGTCAATCGTTGGGTTTATAATATGAAAATGCTTTAATATTTCTAAATAAATAAATTTATTGTATCAAAGCCTTCCAGAGTTTTTGTCTGAGTCCAGTTTCGATTTTTTTTTTTTTAAACTACACTAATAATTTTTAATGAATAAAATAACTTAATTAACGCTCGCCCGTGATTTCCACTTTTCGCATCTGTCTTGTCAAAGCCCTCTGGCGTCTCACTCTCGCGTCCCCTACTGCCTCCCCACTCACTTTTTATTCTTCTGTAACGCGCTCCTGATTGGTCACTTTCATTAATTAATTACTAATTAACTACGTTATCAAAAAATTCCAAACATGGATTTTTGGGCTCAGAATATTTTTCTTTTTCGATCCCAACAATTGGGTGTGCGATTTCTGAGACAACCGGTATATAAGCGAAAAATGATCACTGACTGACTCATCACGAAATCTCCGAAACTATAAGTCTGATCGACTTGAAATTCAACATAGTTACTCCTCTTACCATGTAGACGCGTAGTAAGAACGGGTTTTACGCAAATCCTATCCAAAATAATTTTTTTATCATAAATCGTCCTATCAACTGGAACATATCAATATATACCGTTTTAACGGCACGCACAACCGTAGCTGCAGTATCCGAACGGTTAAGGTATTAGACTCGAAACCTAATGGTCTTTAACCGGACATGTTCGAATCCTGTCCGCATCGAGTAGTGTTTTTAAAGTTTTTTTCATTAATTTTTTTATTAGGTATGTGTTGTTTCCTTATTTATACTAATGTTATAATGAAATTTAGCTACTGTATTTTTTATCTACATATCCAAAATACATTTTTCATCTACCGTCGTCCGATCGACTTGAAATTCAACATAGTTTCTCCTATTACTGTTATTCTTTTGGAAAATAGACAAATACATGTCAGAGGTTGAGGGGAGAGGGGGAAACATTCATAGAAGATACGGTGTCTGTATTTCTGAAATTGATTAAACTAAAAACGGGAAAAAATACTCTTCTTAGAAAATAAACAAATACATGTCCGACTGTCTTTTGAAACACATCTACCCGAACGGGGTGGGAGTAGATTTTCGATAAAAGGACTGTGGGTACAATCTATGCCAGGTGGACGAAGTCGCGGGTAAACCGCTATACTAATATAAACAAATAAAATTTGTTTATTTGTATGGTTTATTTGTAGTAATCTCTGGAACTACTGAACCGCTTCTAAAAATATATTTTTAATTTGATAAAACAAAAATTTCAAATAAACTGACTTTTGAGTACATGATGGAAGTACGGGTCTCTCAAAGGCTCGCCTACTGCTGCAAAACAAAGTTTCATCTCAATCGCGTGTGGAGCCGCGGGTAGCGGCTAGTACACTATATTGTCGGCAGGGTTTAGGCACTGCAACCCGGGTTTTTAATAGCTTCACCTGTATGTATGTATGTATGTAATAATATGACGGAATCTTTCAACGTAATTTTCACCGACTTCAAGGCGTCCGATTGATTAAAAAATTTCTACTCGTATTAAGGACCGCTAATAATACAATAATGTAGTATTGAAATTAATTTTAATAGCTACAACTATGTTATTCTTACTGTCTATCGTTCTCCATTAGCAAATTTAAATGATTTTTTTTTTGTCAATCTTACATCGGTCCTAGATTTACTATATATCATTAGTAAACCCACTATTATTGCTGATGATTTCAATTTAAATTTTTTAGAGCAAATGTCGGAAAAAAACATGTTAATAAATATTTTCGAATCGTTTAATATCACTTCCACTATTTAATGTCCCACTAGAATTACTAGTAAATCTTCGACCTTAATTGATAATAATATTGGTACGGGCTATCAAACAAGGGTTGATGATATCCATTTTTCAGATCACACTATGCAAACTTTGTCTGTGCAAATTAATATTAATTATACCAAAATTTATTTATATAAACAATTGTTCTCGACAATAAATAAGAATTATTTTGCCTACTACTTAGAAAAACACTCCTGGGCAGATTTATACAATGAAAATGGCCATACAAATATTTTGCCTATTCGTTGTGGAGATCCTAGTTGCTTCCATTGTGTTGGTGGTTAATCTGTCTATTTTGTCCCAATCGTTCCCTGGCATGAGTTTGCCATGTGCTACTAAAGAGGCAGTACAATGGAAAGCTAGGGCATAGAGTTTATCGGAAACCAACGCACACAGACCGATATTTGAATAAAGAGTCGAACCATCATCCAGGACAAAAAAGAGGGCTGATTAAAACTTTAGCGAACAGAACAACAAGAATGTGCGAACCAAAATACGTAAAGTGTGAAATTGATCACTTAAAGACAGCACTGAAAAACAATGGATACACTATGCGAGAAATTAACAGAGCTCTACGCCCAAAAATACCATCAGGTAAAAAGTGTACAGATCAAGGTGAGCCAATAGGTAGAGCATATCTACCATATATCAAAAACACGACGGACCGCATAGGTAAGCTTCTGGAAATACAACATAAAAACTATATACAAATCAACCCAAAAGATTCATGAGTGCCTAAGATCGGCCAAGGAACTAGAGACCCTTTGGCAACTCCGGGAATGTACCGTGTTCCTTGCACCTGTGGTGCAGTATATATTGGGACAACAAAATGCACTATAAAAACTCGTATAGCAGAACATAAGAGAAGCTGCAGACTTGGCCACGTTGAAAAGCCGAACACACGTTAACGTTGGACAACCACAAGATCCTTTTCGAGGATACGAAGGTAATAGACAAAACTGTGAGTTACTATCCGCGCATAGAAATACAAAAACACACGCACAATTTCAACCGAAAAGAAGAAGGTCTGCACCTAAGCAAAACTTGTACACCAGCACTGAGGCACACTAAGCTAATGAACCCAACGACCAATCAGAGAAGAGCAAACTACGACCGAGTAGAGAACGACAATCAACGGTGCATAAAAGAAGAAGGACGAGCAGTAGTCGACACACTTGCTTGTGAGCAGCCGAGAAGGACACTTCGTCCGCTACCACAGCGCCTTTGATAATGTCTACCGCAGTTGTAGACGAAACGTCAGGTAGAAATACCAATGGACCACGGCGTACAAGCCCGGAAACCAAGAAGTTTTGCAATCGCTATATAGCTGAAAAAAGAAAGCATGAAAAGTTAGTAATTTATCAGAGTTTTTTTTTCCCAATAGATTATAATATCTTAGGAAATATCACAGAATAAACTACCTATTTATATATGCATCCCGGCGAAGCGAAACCGGGCCGCTAGTATATATATATATATATATATATATATATATATATATATATATGTGTGTGTGTGTATATATATGTACATTGTAGGACCCTAAATTCCAACCCCAGAAGGTCCCTAGGCCCGCCCCGAACATCTGGAAACATTTGCCCTAACTTCCATTGAAAAATAGCGTTTTGAAAATTTTTTCGTTTTTTTGTAAATTTTGTGACACCCTGGGCATTTAGGTGCAAGCCTATTAACCATTTGAATTAGTTTTTTCAACCGCCTGAGTTCCGACAAACTTTTTTTATTTTTTATTTTTACACCAAAGTTTAAGTTCATTGTGAATGACAATTCAATGTCGAATTTTTGAATATCAAGACAGATTTTGAACTCGTCAGGGGAGTTGGCTCACTGCCGTGGTGCTGTGCAGTCACACGCTGGCTACGTCTCGACATGGATTTTAAATAGTATTCTTTTTGTGTGAAAATTTTCATTTTGAGTTTTTAATTTGGAAAATACGCGTGAGTGCGAATGGAAACTCTGTCATTAAGTGCAGTATTAAGGACTATTGCGTTCCTGTGATTGACAGAGTCTAGTATTTTTACGTTTTTATATCGCATTTGTCGTGCACGCGGTTGGTTTAAGAACACGTTTTTTTAAGCTTGGAATAACTAAATATCGTTTTCGTATGTCGTATCGTTATTGTGGAAATTAGTTCCTTGTGCTTTAGGTTGTTTATTGCGTATACGGTTTCGAATCTAAAAGATTAACGTTTTTTTGGTCTGAGTGCAATTACAGCACGTGCCCGATCAACAGTTGCGTATTTGACTTTATTCCGTTCATTTGAATGATTGCGACGAATTTAGATTATCAGTGACTCTGCTTAAGTTTATTGACGAGCTTTTCTTAATATCGGCGTTATAAAACAGAAAGTTAATTCAGTAAAATTTGATAAGCGTGTCGTCGGCCATCTTGGCGTTGTAAACCTAGCTGAAGGCTGGAGAGAGGTCACGACTACTATTTCACGACCTTGGATTGTTCCTAAGAGTCCTGCTTAGAACATCTCTTCCTGTGTAAGGATTCTGCTTTTACTGCGTTCCAGGGATCCGCATGCTGACGCACTGCCAGTAAGGTACCTAATTGTAATTCACGTCTTGGTCTGTAATTCAATGATTACGTCTGCTGTCCACTATATGAATAATGTATCTGTGAACTGTGCTTTTTGTTCCGTTCATCAACTCAAGAAATTCAAACAATTTTTGTTATTTCAATCGATATTTTGCAATATTAGATTCTGTGGAGTGAATTAGTATAAAATCTAAACTGGTATTCTTGCGCTGATAACGACCTGATTCATGTTTAACTTTAACTTGCGTACATGCCTTGTTTGCTTGTTTACATAAATTTCCTTGCATCAAGTATTGTTTTGATAATAACTTTTGAAACTGATGGCTATTCTAACGATGCATATTATGCCTGCTTCTTGTATCATTCTACATGTAACTATAGTGCATATCTGAGCAATGTTTGTAAAGCATCATTCACATAAACTTTATTTAAGTTTTTTATGAACTAGTTTATTGTGTTTAACTTTTGTATCTGATTTATTTACGTCATTTTTTCGAATCACATTTAGCACTGTGTATTATTTGAAGTCAAGATTTCGTATATCGCTGATTGGTCTGTTTTTTAGTAATCACTTGTCTGTCGCGTATTTGACTGTAACGTTTTGCAGTCCAGTTTTCGTTTCGTTGCGTGTAGAAATGGAAATTTCGACCTCAATTGAGCACTCACTATTTTATGCTGTTTGTAGTATGCCAACATTTTTCTAGTTTTAGGATCTTTTTGCAATTTTTAGTATTAAGTAATTTTTTCGCAAATTTTTAAGATTAAGTCTATTTCGCACATTTTTGTTTTAAGTGTACTTCGCTAATTTTATTTTGTAAACTTTTTAATTGTTAAAGCAAATAGAAAACAATATCACGGGTAATTGGAATAAAATAAATCAATTTAAACACTCATTGATTGCAACGTTTCGTCTTTATTAAATTAAGACTTTTTCAAGCTTCTCAATATGTTTAAATGATAATAAAACTATGATATAATAAGCAATTTCGCATTACAAAAAACAATTAAAAATTGTATATTTTTTACAGTTTTTTGTAACGCGAAATTGCTTATTATATCATAGTTTTATTATCATTTAAACATATTGAGAAGCTTGAAAAAGTCTTAATTTAATAAAGACGAAACGTTGCAATCAATGAGTGTTTAAATTGATTTATTTTATTCCAATTACCCGTGATATTGTTTTCTGTTATAACATATATCTGGAATTGAACTTTAAAGATGAAGTTAAAGCAAATATTTTTTACTGTCTCAAATTAATACATTCTTTATTGTTTAACAAGCATTGCTTACGAGTTTCCACTATTCATTTTAATCTGTATTCAACTCTACGGCTGTTCTCTTCTAGAACTTAGCCGTCCGGAAATTGTTCCGGTGTATTAATAAATTTCATTAATTTTTAACTTAAACATTTTCGGGTTTGACTTGGTATTCTCCCTGTTACTAACCCCATAGATGTCCATAACTGCGGGATATTTCTTCGAAGGTGAGTCCATTGGCCAGGCGCCCAAACTATTTCTATTTTAAGCATAACAACGACTTCAAGTTGCTTGATTCATCCTTCTACTATTGTACCTTAACAGGTAAAGTCCCAATATATCGCTATCGTGCTATAATTTTTGGTCCCTTCTCTGAGCTACGACCCGCTTCCGCTGATAACAGCTAATAAGGACATTATAATATATATATATATATAATCAATTTTTTTTACATTTTTTAAATTATTTATTATTGCTTTATCATTAATTATACGTAAACGTACTATATAATAACAGTCACTTAGACGTGTTGAGTTGCTTGAAAAAGTTTTAGTAAATGAGACAAAACGTTGCATATCAATAATTGTCCAATTGTTTTTAACATTGAATTGTCCAAATACTTGTGTAAGATAATATTATTTTTGATGTTGGTAAAAGTAATATTTTCTCTAAATACAGTTGTTCCCAGCACTTAAGATGTAAAATTAGCAAACGTTAGATAATAAAGAACACGTTGACAGACATTACACAGCGATGGTCTGTCCTGAATGCGTGGGGTCGTATATGGATAAGGTTCTCAGAAATAATAAATTATTAGTTAAAAATGTAACGATGTACTTGAAAAGGGCAGAAAGACGAAGGGGCAGTTCAGAGACGCTTAACAGTTACTGATGAGATTTGGAAGTGAACAGTTGTGCTTGTCTTTGCATATTATTCTATTCAGAATGTGTTATATTTCAATAATAATTGCAATTAATCTGTGTAAATTGTGTTGTGATATTGTGCCAGCATTTCCAGAAATTAAGGTAGGTGTCCAATCTACTGAGTATGATATCATAGATTTAATTATGTTTGCGAGTGCAAGCTTATTGAGTATTTTATATGAAGGTACACATGATCATGGGCCTATAGGATATATCAATTTGATAGGAATAACGTATTGTGGGATGAATGTGAGGTTTATATGATTCTGATTGAAATACTGTTGAAGTAATAGAGAGCTATAAGTAATGGAATACTAACTGAATGCTGTATGATTGTGGTTACTGTCTGAAATTGAAAGTACTTCAGTGGAGTTACTTAGTTTAGGGCCTGGTGCTGGTCAGACAACTGTTATAGATAGATTTTTATATCAGGTAGCTTTTGAGGGTCAGGGATGTGAAAAGTTAAATAATTCGTAAATAGAGATTCATTTGAAATGATGTTGAGATTTGGAGGCAGTCGCTATAAATGACTCATTTATACAGGCTGTCTATAAAATAATGTGTCGATGACCTCGAAATGCAATTTCATGTTTCATACAGTCAGTAATATCTGGTGTGTCCGATATATGTATTCTCGCTTATGGGGTGTCCGTAAGCTTAATTCCACATTGTGTTGTGTACGATATGTGAAGATCATGTGGTGTCCTTGATGTTTATGGGGTGTCCATAAAACTCAATTCCACATTGTGTTGTGTACTATATGTGAAGATTATGGTTTGTCCGTAATATCATCATGGTTGAAAAGAGACCACAATTCTGCCGACAGAGGCTGGCTGTCCCGGAATTGAAAAGGATACTCATCATGGCTGAAGCGAGACCTCTGTAATGTGTGATGAGTATGATTGTGTTGTGTTTGAGGATTTAATGATGTGAAGGGTTGAATGAGTAACTGTAAATTATGATGATATAATGTGTAGTTTGAATCTATGAATCCTCATATGCGTTTTATGACAGGAACATGTTGATGACCGCTGGAATCTGACCTCACGTCTCGGCAATCGCAAGGATCCTGACAAGTCCTGACAATAATATGTATTTACGTATGGTATGTGGTTATCCTGACAAAATTATATATAACTACTATTATACTGTATTGACCGTAAGACTCAATACAGTATGTACATATGCGATGCTGTATGGCATCGTTCATGATATATTTATTATATATTATATTTATTTATAATATATATAAGAAAAAAAATTTATGTCTTACACTTGTAACATTATTATTAATTAATAAATTAATAAATAGACAGATGTTCAAGTGAAATCCCAAAATATTTCCCTATCCTCCTAAAACAATAGAAATTGATATTTTTAACAAATACAACTTACCTTCGGTAGATATTGCTATCACAACAAAGACGATAAAAAAAATAAACAGTTTTAATATGAAACCCACATTTATTTTAGAGCACATCGCACAATTAAGTCAAAAACTGGCAGCCCAATTTCACCATAGATCACCGTTCTCTGTAACATGAGAACAGCCAGATTTCATACTAATTATTTTTCTTTTGTTTTTAAACACAATCATTTTAATAAAAAATGTTCTCAAGAACATCGCATAATATAGAGAACCGTCTCACAAATCGTTATCAATAATAGCAACCGTCATTAAATTTAGGAAAAGACTTCGATCCCCTTATTAATTTATTGTAAAAACATTATAATATGTCAACCGATTATTTTTATATCATTGAAAAAAAAAACATGTAACACATAAGATATCACTAACCATTTACTTACAGCACAAATCTGATATCTAAAATAATGTGTTAATCTGAAAGATCTAGTGTAGGTATGTTTTTGAAAATACACATCAGGTTTATTCATTCCTTAAACACAGAACAAGATTGACCAATTTACTATTGAATCACTGTAACACTGTTTGACCTATTAATTATGCTTTTAGCTTACTGTTACGTTTTAACTAACGTCCAAAGCACGCTCGCCATTTACGTAAATAAAAATGAAAATTTTCTCAATAATTTATTTACTAATCGACTATTACGAACAAAGTCGTGTTTTATTTCAACTAACTCACAATAGCTAATATCAACATTTAACTATTTACCCTACATTAGACCTATGTGATGGTTCTTGAATGGCCTACAGAAGGAGAAGGTGTCACGGATGGTTGACCATTGTTTTCACCATTTTACTTATCATCGGACAAGGAGAGAGTGTCTCAGATTGTAGTGACAGTAAAACCACATTTAAAACAATTATTTGTGTACAAAGTATACAAGTTGTATCAAAATTAAATGATTATCTTCACTTAGCCAAAAAGATACGTTGTATCATACTTTTTACTTTTTCATAAGTGCCTGTGTGCAAAGTTTTGTGATCGCGCAAAAAATCGATTTTCAATTTTTAATGACATTACACTTTGTTGATTCTCTTAAACTCAAAAAGTGGATTTCAGAAAAGGTTTGTTTGTGGTCTTTCTGTCTGCGATTGCATCTAGAACTCAGCCACTAAATCAATCTTGTTCAAATTGTGCATTCGTTTTAAAGACGGCCACACCTCGAGGCGAAATTGCAAAGTCGATCTCCTAAAGACCGACAAAATCAAGTTAAAGAACTGAAATAAAATTGTTTTCTCGACAACGTTTGTAACGATTTTTATTAAATTTTGTATAAAAATAACTCCCTAGTACTATCATGAGATAGCATGACTAATTATTTCTAGAAAATGCAAGGAGGGTGAGCTTTGGAACTTAGGTCGAGTCTGGAGAATAGTTGTCTCCAATAATACAATTATTAATTTTTACTGACCGTGGTGTCAAATTTTTGTTATTAAAGGTTAAAAAAGATCCATAGGTAGATAACAATTATGTATGTATCAACTAACAAAGTTATTCAGTGTCGACAGACATTTCTACAAACCTATTTTTTAAATAGTGTCAATAACATTTTTGTTGGAAACAATGTTTCTGGTGGATGGGAGACTTTTGTAATTGCCAGTAAAACCCATTTAGAAACAGAAAAATATCCATAATAATCAAAATATTTTCAAAGTGTCATTCGTTCATAGCGGAAAGATAATTGAGAGCCAATCGTTAAGTGCGGCAAACAAACGATTTTATACGGTGGCACGTTCATAAATGGAAAGTGAGGTTATTACCAACAAAATACGTTCAAATGCGCACTGGAAATATTAATGCGACTGTAGCGCATTAGTAATAATGAAACGGTAATCGACAACTAGCCGTGATTAATGATTGAAATCAAGGTGTTCGTTATTATTATTAGATAGTTAGCTACCAGAGCAGAATGTAGACATGGATGTCGAATTTCTAGTCTTTTATTTTTAACTAAATATAAAATTCACACAGGATTGTTAGCTTTTCTTTTTACCTAAACGTATTTGCTACAAGTTTCTTTTTTAAATACGTATTAATAAATTGCGAATATTCGTTACATCACTAATATATAGATATAGCTGTAATTTGTTCATAAAATTGGTAAACTAAGCGAGGGAGAAACTAAGAAATATTTTAAATAGAATTTTAGCGATTTCTGACACTTGGCTATGTTTTAACTTTCGAGAAATCTTCACATGATTCTCCATTTCATCTGACTCTCTGTTTTTTTGTAATTTATCAATATTTTCTATGTAGAATTTAAAGCGTATGAAAAAGATGGTCAACTGTTCAACACAAAAATCCTCCCCATAAAACTAATGAGTATTTTACAAAATTTGGACTTAAATTACTACAAAATTGACCTAAAAATTCCATGGAAAGGCTTTATAAGCCACTTCATAGGTAATAAATCGATAAGGTATTTATTACCTGTAGCCAGTTAGGAAAATTTATTTTAAATTCCTTAAATATTGTTTTAGTTATTATTGTACAGTCGTTTAGTTATCGTCTATTCGTATTTTTCGAGTTTTGTGTAGGTACCTATAACGTATTTAATTTAACAAACATATCGTCGCGTACTTGCGTGGATAACACCGATAGCTTTTGTTATATTTTTAGCGAAGTTACTGTAAAAGCGCACCAAAAACTCTTATCTCCACTAGTGAAAAAGGATTATGAACTGTAGCTTGCCTGGAAAGCTGGTGATCAGGATAAAGATAATTTTGTTAAGACACTGAATAAGGAAAGAGACGCTTTCTTATATCTAAAAGAAAAATTTCCACGTATAAGTGAACCAAAGATTCAAGAGGGAATTTTTGTTCAACCACAAATTAGACAAATATTTCAAAATGGGAACTTTAGGACAATTTGATATGACACTGAAAGACGAGTATGGAATCCCTTTGAAAACGGATATGCAACAATTTTCTTGAAAACAATAAATCAGAGAACTGCCGCGAACACGTGAAAGAACTACTCTCTGCCTACCACATTATGAGATGCAACATATTGCTAAAACTCCATTTTTTCCATTCTCATTTGGATTTTTTTCCCGAAAGTGTAGGAGCAGTATCAGATGAGCATGGAGCAAGATTTCATCAAGACATTACATCAATTGAAAAACGGTATACCGGAAAATGGAGCCCAAACATGTTAGCCGACTATTGTTGGAATATAATACGGGAAACTCTGGGTAATTCTTATAAGAAAAATTAAATTAAAAATTTAAAAAGCTCCCGACAAAAAAACTATAAAGAGTTAAAAAATAAAATTTCTGGGCCTGGTCCTTTAGCTTTAATATTTAAATATTTAATTAGTAATATTTTGTGATTCAAGAGTCGTCGCCTCGGAGGACCTAGAAATTGCTTACCGTGAACCGGGGCTACTTTGTGACTGCAGGGGTAACTTTGTGACACCAGGTCTTAAGCAACAAAATCTGGATCCGGGTACAATACCATCAACCAAACATAGTTTTGGGAAGTTACTATTTGTAGAAGGGTTTGTGGGGTCATTTATGAAGAGAATGCAGTATCTAAATACGATTGCAATTCTATGTGTACTGGGCGTCATTTTTGATTAAAAACAGGTGTTTTCAGTTTGTCTGTATACTTTCTAGTGTGAGATTAAACCAAAAAGTTTTTTTAAAAATCAACTAAGTACAAGTTGTCTTATTGTTATAAACGACCATTTTGAACCACAGAGTTTAATTTTAGAATTTTTAATTTCGATGTAGTTATTAGTTTAATTAAAAATCAAAGATTTCAAGGGTTACTTTGTGACATTAAAAAACCTGTCAAAAGTAACCCTCGCAATGTTAAGCAGATAAAATTCTATCAGTAATTATTTTATTGGGATTTTAACTGAAATTTTAGACTAATAATGAAAATTTTTCAGATCTAAAATGCCACGGACATATAAAAAGAAGCTTGGTAGTAGGAATTATAAAAATTACACTAATGAAAAAAAGCTCTCAAAGATATAAGACAGAAAAATAGGGCATACATTATTAAGAGGGTTACTTTATGTCAGTTGACTACTCAACAGTATTTTCATAGTAAAAAATGGCTTTCACAAAGTAACCCCAACATACGGGGTTACTTTGTGACACTTTATTTAATTAATATCTCTTTTTCTATACATAATATTGCAACCTACCAATGTGCATTCAAAAGAGTAAGGTTCAAGCTTCATATTCATGTAAAATTTATTGTATTCAGTGTAATAACAAATTCAATTTAAGCAAAAAACATAAATAATTGTCACAAAGTAGCCCCGGTTTACCTGTATTTTTTATATCATTACTAAGTTTTTTATTTTATTTATTTAACGATCCCCGGACGCGACGACGTTTGAATCACAAAATATAATTAATTAAATATTTAAATATTAAAGCTAAAGGACGAGGCTCAGAAATTTTATTTTTTAAATTTTTAAGTTTTTTGTGTCGGGAGTTTTTTAAATTTTTAATTTAATTTTTATTTTTAAATTTTTAAACTTAGTTACAAAATACCCGTTATGCGTCTAAGATCCATACCGCAGCTAAGAAAAGAGCTGATGACCTTGAAACGGCTGAACCGATTTTTTAAATTTAATTTTTACTTTAAAATTTGTAATCTTAGTTACAAAATACTTGTTGTGCGTCTAAGATCTTTACAACAGCTAAGAAAAGAGCTAAATACCTTGGAACGGCTGAACCGATTTTGATAAATTATATCTAAGAACCGCCGCTAAAAAACCTGCTTTCAAATAAAAAAAATCGCATCCAAATCGGTTACTCGTTTAAGAGCTACGCTGCCACAGGCAGGCACACAGACGCACACACACACAAATAGCGGGCAAACTTATAACACCCCTGTTTTTGCGTCGGGGGTTAAAAAAAGGAAATAATCAGAAAATTAATTTCAAATGGATATATTGCCTTTAAATTCACTGTTAATAAAATGTATTATGAGTTTATAATTGTTTAAAACCAATAAATTGGATAAAAATGGTGTTTTTGTTGAATTTTTTTAATAATAATAATAATAAATTTATTGCACAAAAAATACATGGTACATATTATATGACGTCACAATTGGTACAATTTAATATTACAATTTAAAAATTACAGGTTGAAAATTCAAATGTATCATAAAAGCAATAACCAGTTGGGAGTATTTTAATAGATTTTTTGAACTGCTTCAGGGGCTGCTTTTTTATAGCGTCAGGCAATTTGTTAAAGAATTTGAAATTTAAATAATTAAAACTTTTTTGAGTAGCACTGTATTTGAGCAATGGTAAACATGGGGACTCTTTATTTCTTGTGTCATGCGAATGCCCGTCAGAATGTTTATGAATCTTATCGGCATTTTCTTTGGCATACGGAATGGCACGGGACCCTCTCCACGCGAGTTCGACTCGCATTTGACCGATTTTTATACAAGTGGAACCATATTATGTAACCATGCTAATAAATAGCAAATATCATAATACCATATTTACCCGTGTCACCACATAGTTAGGGCCTTAGTGACAGAAATGTCTTCAACCCCAACCGGAAGAAAAGCAGGTTTTTGTATAGTTCGAGTTTCCTTCTCGAAATTCGACTTGTCGAATAGGGGTCTGGCACGTTGCGTTGAGCGGCTACAACGTTTTGCCCAGATTTGCCCGAGTAGTTTCAAAAAACATCTATAAAATGGAAGAAAATTACTAAAGAGCCAACTAGGCAACCTCCCAATCGGGGGAAAAATATTTTCTTCCAATTTGCTCCTTACAAAGTGCTTTTCCAGGAGCTCCAAAAAATGGGAAAAAATGGGGAAAAAATTTGCTCATCTGAATTTTAAACTTGACAGGGGGGGTAAAGTTCGTGTCTGAGAATATGTAAAAAAAATTTTTTTTGCTGTGTCGCCATCGCCACATGACAGTTTTTAAAAATTTAAATGGGCAAAAATTGATAAAGTAATTACAAAATGGAAGAAAATTTGCCCACAGGTTCATTTGACTCCTACAGAATATGGAAAAATTATTTTCTTCCAAAGCCAGATCTTCCAAAATAATGCTCCGATACATTCATGGTCACCGTATATCGTTATTATCGCTATTCTGCAAGTCGAAACTGTATACGATGATTTGAACCAAATTTTACCACAACGTTTTGGAAGGTTAGAAGAAGGTTTTCTCCCAATTTGCTGCTTATCAAATCAAAACTCTGCATTTGCTAAGTGAAAAACGGGCCTGCGAGTCATAAAGATACCTAATTTATGACCATGCTGTGACATTATATTCTAAAATGTATGTTACGTAAAACGATACTTTTTAGTTACACATATGTTCATCTTGTATGAGTTTAAGTCAAGATGAAATGGTCATTGTCTTGGACCATGTGGAGATGACCCTTTTAAAGCCATGTGTTGCAGATTACAAAAACTGCAATCTAATGATCTGGACAGATCTCGGAACGATCACTTGTTATTGAGACAGTCAACGCATATGACATCCTAAAAATCGGCCTTCGAAAATCGTAGTTAGAACAAGTAATATTAAATAATAACAATTGTAGATCATCTATAATATTATTTTATTTTAAAACTCTTATTTGAAACCCTAAACATAACTTGCGTCATGCCTTATCCACATGATTGCTCATATTTCACGATCATCATTCCTTATCTCGAAAGTGGCTGAGCCGATTCGAATTAAATATTGTGGCATGCTAGAGAAAGGTTCTTTCTCGACCTGGAGGTTCTGTAGTGAAAACTTTTGATTTGGTAGCCGGAAAACGCACTGACGGGGTTTTTTGTTACATGGCATATTTTAGCAAAGTGCATTTTGAAAGAAACTTTTTTTTTGATAAATAATAACGAATCAGTCGAGTCCGGTTTTGTGTACGAGGCTGTTTTTTCACTATTTTTTTCATTTTTTGGAGTTCCTGGAAAAGCTCTTTGCAAAGAGCAAATTGAAAGAAAATATTTTTGCCGAGATTGCCTTCCAGTTAATTTTCTTCCATTTTGTAGATGTTTTTTGAAATCACTCTGGCAAATCTGAGCCAAACGCTGTAACCGCTCAACGTAACACACCAGACCCCTACTCAACAAGCCGAATTTCGAGAAAAACCTGCCTCCAAGGCCCTAACTAACACGCGTTAACAGAATTTTCATTTTATTATAATATGACAAATGTCAATATTTTTTAAATTGGATTGGCTGAAATTTCTTTTTTATAGCTTAAATTTTTACGAAACTGTGATGTAGTAGACCTTAGTATTTTGTACTCCTGACAAAAAAAGATTTTGACGGACGGACAGACAAACGGGTAAAATTTATCCTACGAAGGTTCTGTTTTTTTTTTACTCCGAGCTACGAGGTCTTAGAATTTTAATACGAAAAGCACTAAAACTTGTAAAAAAAAATTTATCTAATACTGTACATATTATATTTTGTGCCTTACGCTTTCTTACCGAGCGAGCTGATGAAGTGTGACAGTTGTTCAGTTACAAGATCAAGGTTAGCGTTAAAAATAATTGCAATTGTCAAGAGTAAAAGTTACTTTCGCATTTTCAACAAATATTTTCATTATGTTCTTGTACCTACATGATTAATTGAATGAACGTAGTAGTTATACTTGCACTATAAGAAAAAGATTGTAGATTGTAGACGCTCAACAGTACTTGCATAATAAGTATATAATACTGCATATACATTATACATAAGAAATTTACAACAAAGATTCTAGAGTTGCCCCATGTATTAAATTTGATATTAATTTTTAACGAGATCTATTATATTCCTCAAATAATGTAAACCAATTTTATTCGCTCTTATATCCTTGGTCTTCATTGCAAACAAGAATCAAAGTACCTATATTTTTACCGACGCTGAAGACAGTCACAGTTCTTTACCTATTTAAAGAGTTTTGCTAATTAACTTTATTTAATTTACACTCTAAAATGGCTAAACCATTTTCAAATTTGAAGAAATACGTAACTTTGTGCATATACATTCAACGTAACAAAAATGCCAAGCTGGCTCAAGCGGGATACTTGAACCTTTATCCAGAGAGTCGACAGCCTGATTCAAAACTTTTAGGAACTTAAATAGAAATTTCCGCGAATGGGAAATTGGGGAAATTTAAAACAAAACGATATAAAATAAAATTTATTATCGATATCGGAGTTAAAACGTAATTAAAAAGACTCTAATCATTGATTTTTAATGAACAGTAAATAACAAAAGAACAAAAAACTAATATTTTTTTATACTTAAGGTCTAACTCTAATTTACATTAAATGTTCAAAAATTCCACCGTTCGAATAAATGCATTATTTACACCGTTTGTACACGCTTCCCAAGAGTTCGCATTTAAAACACTATTTTAAAGATCTTCAACATTATCATAATTGTTTATTCCGTACACTTTCGCCTTAATGTCACCCCAAAGAAAAAAAAAACCCGGGTCGCAGTGCCAAAACCCTGCCGACAATATAGTGTATTTGCTTGTATAGAGCCGTGTGGTTTTATACTTTTATTATGTGAAATTAAGTTTGTTTTTGGGCAAAATAATAATACACCCCTTAAAATAACATTTTTTTTCTTAATTGTAATATTATTATCAATCTAACGTCTACACCGAATTAAATACACCCTTCAATAAATAAGTCACTATCTGCAAACTAGTGTTTTCATAAAATTTGTAAATCCGGTCCTGTCTGGCCGATTTTATTAAAATTTTGGAGACACTTTTTAATTACTACCAGAGGGTTAAATTTCAATTTTGAAACGATTCGGAGAATTTTTTCGGTATTTTGGGGCCCAAAAAAATTTTAAACCCCTAAAAACTACCCTTAAAATAGCCCGATTAGGCCCATTTTAAATAGGCTTCTTGCGGTGATGGATTTCCATACGTGGGCCAAATTTCGTTGAAATCAATTAACTCTTTCGAAAGTTATTGCGCGTACACACACATATATATATATATATATACGTATATAAATATGTATATATATATATATATATATATATATATATATATACATATATATATAAACATTTTCAAAAATGGTGCCAAAGTGTTTAGGAGGTTATGAAACGTCGAGAAATTTTGGTCCGACCCCTAGGTCCCGCCATCCGACCGACGCCAATAGTGTATGTTGCCATATGGCAAATACACTAATAATATTGTTAACAGTTCTGAACGGCAAAACTTTATGTCGATGTACAACGATGTTTTTGAAGGACTTAGAACAATGCCGAGAACACATTACATATCATTGCAGCCAAACGCCATTCCAGTAATACATCCTCCGAGAAGAATATCTCAATTAATTCAAGAGAAACTTAAGAAAACATTTTGGTTTATTAACTTTTGAAATGATATTTAATTTTTTTCTAGATTTTTCGTCATTTCAAAAGACAATAAACCAACGGCGTGGGTCAACCAACTGGTAATAGTTGAAAAAAAGAATGGAAATTTGCGTTTGTATCTTGATCCTAAACATTTAAACATAGGGCAATACTAAAAGAACATTATTTAATACCTACTCCTGAAGAACTTGTATCCGGACTAAATGGAAAAAAAAGTGTCTTCGGTAATCGACATATAAGATGGATTTTGGCAATTAAGGTTGGACCAGTCCAACTCTGAATGTTGTACCTTTTATACACCCTATGGAAAGTATAAATTTAATCGACTTCCTTTCGGTTTATCTGTACCAGAAGTCTTTCAAAAGAAAACCAGGGAACTGTTTGGCGATTTGAAAGGTATTATAATATATTTTGATGATATTATCGTTGCTGGGAAAACGAAAAATGAACATGACAAAAATTTTGAAGCTCTATTCGAGAGAGTCAGACAATGTAATGTTAAATTTAATCGTGAAAAATTTCAATTCAAGTTGCCGCAAGTTCAATATGTAGGAATGAAAATTTCTAAAAATTGGCTTGAAATAGATGATAAATATGCTAAGGCCGTCAAGGAACTTAAATAGCCCACAAATAAGAAAGACTTATTGAAATTTTTAGGACTTATAAAATTTCTACACAGATTAATTCAAAACGCCTCGGAAATTACTACTGCCTTGCGCACTTTAACAAAAACTGATTCTCTATGGATTTGGACGGAGGAACATTCAAAAGAATTTAAAAATTATTGCGTATTCACAATTTAAAGTTTTAATAAATAATTGATCTCGCATTTCTTTAAAAACTGAGCTTTATTCTGAAAATCATTGGTATTTAAAACATAAATTACATAATAATTAAACTACAAATTATACAATAAAATAAGTACTTTACACCAGGGGTGTAGAGTATATAACACCTCTCCCCTCAGATAAATTATAAATAAAATTTATTTTCTTTTATTGAAGGCCCTCGACGACGGTGGTTTCTGGGAGGCTCAAACGGTAGCGATTTTTACTTCCTTCAACGCACTTGCGCTTCGGTCTTTCTCTTCTAGCATTTTCCGGCTTTGTCTCGTTTTCTGGATTTTCGGGAACATGGATCTCCTCCCCTATTGGTTCCGGTTGAAGTCGAATAAACGGTACTTTTACTAACTGATCAATATGTCTTTTGTGATATAGTCCAAGCTGTTTCTCACGAACTTCATAGGAGAGTGGACCTATCATACGTGTGACTTCTGCGAGTATCCATTGCGGACCTTGTGCCCTGTAGTTTCGCATTCTTACAGTGTCTCCAATTTCCAATTTTCGTGCTCCTGTCGGAACATCCATCGTAATTTCTGGGCGCTGATTATCGAAAGGTGAAACTTTATCCATAGCTGTACGAAGTTGTCTCCCAAACATCAGCTCGGCAGGAGTTTTCCCCGTTGTTGCAGAAGGAACGGTATGCAGTTTTAAAAGTAGTCTGGTAAGTTTTAACTCCCAATCTCCTGTTTGCAATTTTCGTAAACAATTTTTTACTGTTTGGACGGTTCTTTCAGCTTGACCATTTGAAGCTGGGTGAAATGGTGAAACGTAAACATATTGAACACCGTTTCTGTCTAAAAATTCTTGCATTTTTCTAGACTTAAATGTTGTGTCGTTGTCAGATACAATCATTTGAGGAATTCCAAATGTTGAAAACAGACGCCGAAATTCCAGTATGACTTGTTCAGAGTCCGTTGAAGGTACTCTGCGAACTTCAGTCCACTTCGTGTGAGCATCTACAACTATAAGGAAATTTTGTTTCTGGAACGGTCCCGCGAAATCTATATGCAACCGAATCCATGGTTTTGTCGGTAGATCCCATTTGCACTGGTGCTCTCGGAGGATTATGTCGAATTTCTTGGCATGCGTCGCAAGTTTTTACAATATTTTCAATTTGCTTGTCAATTGATGGCCACCAAACGTGAGATCTAGCAATTGATTTTGTAGCTACTATCCCAGGATGATTGGCGTGTAAGCAGTGCAAAATTTCATTTTGTAGTGTTTTAGGAACTATGACGCGATTTCCCCACAGCAGACATTGTTTGTGAATAGAAATTTCATTGCGTTTTAGCCAGTAAGAGTTAAATTCAGGTTGTACTTTCTTTGGCCAACCCTTATTTGTCCATTTTAAAATCTGAATAAGAATTTTATCTTTTTGTGTTTCAGCGGCAATTTCTGAAGCTTCGATTGGTTTTCGTGTCATACCCTCAAGCATCAGTATTGAAATCGGTTCATCCTCAACCTCTTGTTCTAAGGGTAACCTTGAGAGAAAATCGAAACTTTTATGCTGATTTGCTGGTCTGTATATTAACGTATAGTCGTACGCATTTAATATATGACGGTAGCGTTTATGTTTTGCAGAAATTATGTCAGGCATCGTCTTTTTTGAGTCGAAAATTCCCAGCAGCGGCTTATGATCCGTGACTAAGATACATTTTCGTCCTGATATGTAGTCGTGGAAAGTTTTCACAGCTTCGACTAGAGCAAGTGCTTCACGATCTATTTGCGAATAGTTTCGTTGTGTTTTTGTAAGCGTTAGCGATTTGTATGCTATTGGATGCTCTTGCCCATCTTCATGAAGATTTGCTAAGACTGCTCCAATACCAAACGGTGATGCATCGGCGCATATTACAATTGGCTTACTGTCATCGAAATGTGTTAAAATTGGCGCTTCTATCAATTTTTGCTTCAGTTGATCGAACGCTTGTTGATGGATATGATTCCAATTCCAGAGTACTTTAGCGTCAAGAAGTCTATGGAGTGGTTCAGCTATTTCTGCCTTATTTTTTATGAATTTTGCATAAAAATTTATTCCACCTAGGAAAACTTGAAGTTCTTGCTTATTTTTCGGTGCGGGCATATTTTTTATTGCTTCAATTGTGTTTGTAAGAGGTCTGATTCCGTAATTATCAATACGATAACCCAAAAATTCCATTGAACTGACTCCGAATGAACATTTTTCTTTGTTAATACGAAGATTTGCTGCGGCCAAACGTTTAAGAACTTCTTCAAGTCGTTTGTGATGTTCTTCCATGGTACTTCCTTGAATTTTTATGTTGTCGAGATAAATATGAATGCCAGGAATTTCTTGAAGCTTAGAATCCATGAATTTTTGGAAAATTCTTGGCGCTATAGTAACTCCATCCAGTAGTCGTAAAACTTCAAACAGACCCATATGAGTACTGAGCGTTAGTAATTTGGCAGTATCATCATCGACTCGTAGCTGTTTATATGCATTTTTCAGATCAATTTGTGAGAAAATTGCCCCTCCGTTTAAAGTATTTAAAGCTTCAGCAACGGTAGGTAGTGCATACTCTGATTCTTTGATTGCAGGATTAACTGTGTTTTTGTAATCTCCTACGACGCGGACATCGCCATTAGATTTTTGAACAAAATGAGCTGGTGTTGCCCACTCTGATTGGTTAACTGGCCGAAGCATTTTTTGGTTAACCATGTAATTTAATGCATCTGTAGCGGCTTCGCGAAAAGCAAAATTTTGGGCGTGCATCGTCTTTTAATTCAATATGTATTGAATTTCCTACGTGTCCGTCCATTTCTTCTTTTAATAGTACAGGGTACTTGTTGAGTAAATCTTCATAAATTGTAGTGGTTTTAATGGAGTTGCTAATGCTTTGGATGCCTGTAATTTGAATTCCAAGAGGTGTAAACCAGTTACGACCTAATAAATTTGGTCCTAATTCTTCATTAACGACAACCAACGGTAACATATCCGAAAAGTTGTGATATTTAACGTGAACTTGCACCAATCCAAGAACATCAATTGGTCGTTTCCCATATGCTGCTAGTGAAACTTCAGATGAATCCCAGTTTGGATTTTTCAAGGGCCACAGTTTGCAAAAAGTTTTCTTGTTAATTATTGTCATATGCGCACCATTGTCCACTTCAAATTCTATTGGTTGATGATTAATTTCGATTTGAGTAATAAATTCGTTTTTTTCTTGTGTCAGCTTTTTAATTTGAAAAATGAAATTGTCCGATTCGTCTGTTTCGGCGTCTGTTTGTTCTACTAAATTTGTTGATTTTGTTTGTTGAGAGGCTGGTTGACTACGGCAAGCCTTTTCCAAATGTCCAATTTTCGAGCACTTTGAGCATTTGTGTTCCTTATGGTAGCAATTAGGTGCTAGATGATTTGATTTGTTACAGCGGTAACATTTTGGTTTTGTCTCGCCGTTAGAACCATCTTGTTGCTGTTGATTTTTATTTCTTCCTGTGCTTGAAACTTTATTCAGAGCCCGTGGATCAACATTTTTAAGCATTCGTTGCTGCATTTCAGTCGATTCTACGCTGGATGCTAGCTCTATAGCTTTATCTAGTGTAAGACCAATTTTATTAGTAGATGACAGAGATTCTTCATGTCTTCTGCAAAGGTATCGTTGTAGCTCTTCATCTCTAACCCCTGCTACGAATCTATCACGTAGCATTATATTTAACGGTAACGAATCTTTGTCGTTTCCAAATTTACAGACTTGTGCTAGTTTCCGTAATTCACGCACAAAGTCGTTTATTGTTTCGCCAGGTTGCTGATCCCTTTTGTGAAATCGAACTCTGCCCAATAATTCATTTTCAGTTTTGCAAAAATGCTTGGCACATGCATTTAAAATTACATCATATTCTACCTCTTTAGGTTGTAGAGGTGAACACAATGATTTTATTATTGCGTAAGTTTTTTCTCCAACCGCCATTAAGAGTGTGCATTTTTTCATTGAATTTTCTGTTATTTTGTTTGCTTCCAAGTAAAATTCAAATCTTTCAATGTAGTCGCCCCAATTTCGTGAATTTGGATTAAACTCCGTTAATTTACCAATCTGTGACATTTTGGAGACTGTTTCTGCAGTTGTACTGTTATTTTCAGTGTTAACATCAGCTATTCCACTATCACGTGTTGATACAGACATTTATTCTATCTTCTTTCTTCTTGTATCCTCGTCGCCAATATTGCGTATTCACAATTTAAAGTTTTAATAAATAATAATTGATCTCGCATTTCTTTAACAACTGAGCTTTATTCTGAAAATCATTGGTATTTAAAACATAAATTACATAATAATTAAACTACAAATTATACAATAAAATAAGTACTTTACACCAGGGGTGTACAGTATATAACAAAAATATAATTAACAGAATTTGTAATGCACTAGTTCTAAGATTTTTTGACAAAAACTTGTCAATCACAATACAGACCGATGAGTCTACTTCAGAAATCGGAGCGTGTCAACCTGTTGCATTCGCATCAAGAAGCATGACTGACTGTGAAAAATCCTATTCTCAAATAGAAAAAGAGATGTTAGCGATCGTTGTGCCAGCAGAAAAGTTCCATTTTTACATATATGGTAGAATGGCTACGATTCATACTGACCAAAAACCATTGGTACCCGGTTCCAGAGCGTCCCTGGCAAAGAGTAGCGTCTGATATTTTAACATGGGCTAACAAGGACTATCTAGTCGTGTATGACGCGTACTCGAAGTGGATAGAGTTAAATTACTTGACAGAAAAGACCGCTGGTGGGGTAATAAAATGCTTAAAGGAAATTTTTGCTCATCTTGGAATACCAGAATTTTCGTTTCGGATAACATGCCTTATGGAAGTGCGGAGTTTAGAGATTTTTCAAGATCTGTAGACATGAAAGTTGTCACATCTAGCCCAAAATATCCTACGTCTAATGGGTTAGCAGAAAAAACCGTATCAATTGCAAAAAAACATGTTGCGTAAAAGTCAAGACATACAATTAACATTACTGCAATATCGAAATACCCCCATATAGCTTCACTGAAAATGTCGCCAGCTCAAATTCTTATGAGAAGGTCGCTTCGTGACAAAATTCCATGCACACCCAGCTTCCTTATACCAACAACACCGAAGCAAGAAGAAATCATAATGAGCCTGAAAGACAACTGCAAGACTCAAAAGAAGTGCTATGACAGGAAGTCCAAAGATCTTCCATCCCTTAAAAGTCAAGATAAAATATGGGTTCGAGAAAATAAAACGTGGACACCTGCTAAAGTATTATATTCGCACAGCTCGCCTAGATCATACATTATTCAGGATGAAGGTGGGTCCATTCTGAGAAAGAACAGGCGAGATCTCAGAAGTGACGAGAATTCTTCCGTTGTATTATCCTCATCCGATGACGAAACACAAACGACTCTACAAAGAAGACCTGCTAGAAATAGAAGACCTCCAGAAATATTTGGAGATTGGATGTTCTTATCACCATCTCCGGAAGCAAATGATAATGAACAGGTGAAAAATATTGTAATTTCAAGCATTCACTCAGCAACAACGATTATACAATAAAACGTCAGAAAACAATGAAAAAATAACAACATCTAAAAAATACATACAGTTGAAAATCACGCCTGTAAGTGGTTGCTTGAAAGAAGATATTAATTAATTAATTGTAACTTATTATACTGAATAAATAATAATTTGAAGAAACGATACTACGAAACTATTTACAGGTACCTTGGTCATGACCAGCCTTGGACGCGAATACACATCGACTTTTTCGGTCCGTTTCAAATGAAATATTTTTTTGTAATAATCGACGCTACGACTAAAGGGATTGAATGCTACGATGTATCTAATATGTGTGCAGATACAACAATCAAATATTTATGTTCTGATAATCAAACAACTTTTTTGTCAAATGAATTTCAAAATATTCTAAAATTTAATGGAAATCAACATAAAACAGGGACACCTTATCATCCGCAAACAAATGGTTTGGCGGAAAATGCCGTTAAAAGTTAAAAAAATGCGATTCGTAAAGCGATGTTTAATGACAAATTCTTTGCAATTAAAACAATTTTAAATCGATTTCTGTTTGTCTATAGAAATACTGTACATTAATGTTTGGGCGCAAATTAATGAGTCGTTTTGATTTAATAATTCCATCTACTAAAAATACAGTAATACAAAATCAGGAAAAACAAAAATTAAATTATAACGGTAGGTAAAGGAATTGTAACATTTTAGAAAAACGAAAATATACTGGTAAGAAATTATCGCTTCACAAAACCGTCTTGGATCAAAGCAACTATTTTAAAACAAATTGGTAAAACAATGTTTCTATGCAAAATTATGGGGAAAAATGGTCATTGACGGCTATAATAATATTTTTAATAATGATAATATTTATTTAATTCAATTGATATACAAATTATTCAGAGAAATAATCAATATTCGAATATCTAAAAATCCAAAACGGTGTTCATAAGAAAAACCAAAGTTCATGTCAATACCTCATTATGTAGTGGGAATAAAAAATTAAACTTACGCCACTGAAAGCATCTTAAAAATTCATCACAAAAAGGCTAACGAAACTTTCAGATATCTTCATAATAAAAAAAGTTATGGCCAGTTTTCATAAACGGAAAGTTTCACTATTTTCTAAATAAATTCACAGGGTGTCAAAATGAGCATAATTTTCTGCACTACTTTGCCCATTTAACCAACTTTCTATCTCCACTATTAACAAAGTTGCCTATGTTAGCCATATAATACACAGGTGATCCATTTTAATTTATGTGGGAAATTCTTGAGACATGGTAACAATTTCGGGAAAAAGTCTCAGACAAAAATTGTTCAATTGGAAGGGGGACATCGTTTGGAGCCAAATACCATCCTCACCCCCAACTCCTGCGCAGGGATGAGGGTGACTTCGACATTCTTATAGGAATACCTTTTTTTTAATCACAAATTATTGTTTTTCGATAAAAAATATGCAACATTTGTATGAAATATTTTTTTATCCGATGCCTCCCTCAACCTCTAAAATGCTTGTCAAAAAATGACGTGGTCGTTTTTAAAGGGGCCGTTATGACCCGAGGTTGTTTTGTCTTGATTGTTTAGTCTGAACATCAAATGTCCCGGCCAGCTTTGCACGCGGGTGTGCTCGATTCACTCGTTCGCTTGACTTTATATTTAATGAATATGTTACCCACTCAGATCGCTCATTCGCTGGAGTATATGATTGATACCTTGCAAATACTTCACTCGTTCGCTCGAATTTATAATTACTAAAACATTACTCGCCCGTTTGCTCTAATTTATAGTTAATTGTATGTTATTCACTCGCTTTGTTCGTTCGCTGTTTTTATTTAAGCTATAATTCTCCCAATTGTACCACTTATCAGAAAAATGTCAGTAATTTGTAAAAAATAATTTTACATGTTTCAAACGCTGTGGAGCTTTGAATTACACTTTCTTATGCTGCCTTATATAGACCATTGTACCTTAAATTTAATAACATAAAAATAATATTCGAAGAACTGCAAATTGTTCAATATGGGAATCCGGCTGCCAAATTTGAACACGTGGTTCTCCAGACTGAACATATACCTTTTAAGCAAGTAGTATATGTGATTACATTCGAAACAAAACTTTTATTCAAAAATAAGATCAGGTGTAAGTCTGCACAATTAATAACAATAATATACAAACAGAGTTAGGCAAAACATCGAACTTAAGTGCTTCAAGAAACGATTATCGAACACTTTTATTTATGCTCGATTTATTTAAGCAACAATCCCTTTCATTTTCAAAAATTCTTATAAAAATGGAGCACTTACTCAGGTGGTTAAAAAATTAATAATCAGCCATCAAGCATTTTAAATGTACCTACTCTTAGCTTCCAAAATTACGTTATTATATAAATTCTAAAAATGAACAATATTTATAATTGATGGGAAAGTTTTGGCTTAAACAAAATGATAATTATAAAATATATACAAAATATGTGTTAACAAAATAAAATTACTTGCAATAGGTACTGTTCAATATTTTAATTTATATAAAAGACGTTTCGACTAACAGTTTTGGTCCTTTTCAATTTTCAAATATAAAATTAAATTGCAATTGTTTAAATAAAATTAAAAACAAAATATTAAAAACGGTTACTACTTTTTTATAAAAATTATATAATCCAATTTTAAAAATTAAATGGTGCCACCTTTTTTCAATCGCATTTTTTACAGCTTCTAAATGTACATTATTAAACAATCCTACTACATCAAAACTAACCATACAATATCCATCTGGTACTTTCATTAAATTTAAACTCTCTTTTAGTTCGAAACTACTGAGAAGGTGATCTGGGAAGAGATTTTTCTAAAAATTTTGCTAACCAACTAGAAACATTGTAAGTTGGTGACCCTATAGCAGATATTATAAGTCTCATAGGTTGATCCTTTTTATGTAACTTAATTAAACCATTACATCTAGAGAGATTACATTTGTTTTTAACATTATAAAATAACTTTTTTTCTATCTTTTTAGACGGATAGAAAAAAAAGTGATTTTATAACCTTCTCAATAGTTTCAAACTAAAAGAGAATTTAAATTTAATGAAAGTACCAGATGGATATTGTATGCTTAGTTTTGATGTAGTAGGATTGTTTAATAATGTACATTTAGAAGCTGTAAAAATGCTATTGAAAGAAGGTGGCACCATTTAATTTTTAAAATTGGATTGTCTTTGAATGAATTTCTTGAATTAATCGAATTTATTTTAGAAAATAATTATTTTGTTTTTAATAAGAAAATTTATAGACAAGTATTTGGTTGTGCGATGGGTAATCCGATAAGTCCTATCTTAGCTAATATTGTTATGAAAGACTTAGAGGATGAATTATTACTGATGTGTCCAATTCCTATTTTAAATTGGAAAAGATACGTTGATATGGACAATTATACCAATTGGTCGTTGCCTTGAAATTTTACAATATTTAAATAATTACGATCCTAAAATTCAATTTACTTTAGAAGAGTCATTAAACAATTCCATTAATTTCTTAGATATGTCGTTACATTTACAGTCTGATGGTAGTATTATTACCAATTGGTATCGTAAACCCACACATTCTAGCAGTTATTTAAATTATTTATCGCACAATCCAAAAGCACAAAAATTGGAGTATTTTATGGTTTAGTAGACAAAGCAATTAAATTATCAGATAAACAGTTTCATGAATATAATTTACAATATATTTATGCAGCACTACATGCAAATAATTATCCGTTGCCTTTTATTAATACTCATATAAACACGAGGCTTAAAAAGCTACAACATTCTAGTACTAATGTATTATTAAAATATGTGTTATTTAAAAGGTGCATTCGATTTTGCACAGATTCAGTTTATGAGGCGATTCAATACCCTAGCTGGCCGTGGCTTGTTGTTATTTGGTTTGGTATAATATTACGTATATTTCACTCCGCTTATTTGACATAGACTTGATTTCAGTTCAACCTGATAGCAATGCGATTTGCACTAGGGCAAAGCTGGGCCAGACAGATGGTATAGATCTAAACCTTCTTCAAAAATAAGTTACCGAGTGGTAAAAATCGCGTTCAAATCTATTCACTTTGGCGGATTCGATACAATTTTCAACCGGACAAGATCGGGCTGGACAGACTTATTGAAATAATTATTATTTATAATAGATAGCTAAATTAAAAATCCTTCCTTTTGCCTTTGTCGTAGTTGGGTAAAAATAATTACACTTTGCGAAACCAATTAGTGTTAGGCCCAGATATCACTTGAAACATTAAAAAAATTATAATGAGCCTCGCCCTTATAAGCTCATCTAAGAATTTTAACTTCCTTAGATTTTAATATTATTCCCAAGTTTGATTTTTTGTTATGTCAAACTAATTAATAATATTTACATATGCACATGTATTTAGCAACACGCTATAAAATTTTGTCTTTGTCAGTTTCATGTAATTTAGGAGACAAACTAACTTCCTCTTTCGGGGAAAATTCTACTTCCCCTCGATTTTTACTTTTTTTCAAACAGATACGTCGCTAAAGAAGTTAAACTTCAAAAATAGATTCTTCACTCTTTTCTATTGAGTAATTATTGTGAATCGAAAACTGAGTCGGTAAACTTATAAGTTTGCTTATTGTAGATACTGTTATAAATGTTGATGAACCGTGTCGTTATGCTCAAGTATGCAATAAAAGTGCTGAACGTGTAATGGATATTTAATTTATCCAAAACTAGGTTAAACAGTGGTCACAGCACTGCCGTAAATAGCTAAAATAATTGCTATGTTTCACTGATTTATAAAATGTATTTTCCAAAGATTGGCCTTTTTTGCCCATGATAGTCGTGAAAATTAAAAGTTTTTATTTAAGCATTTATTTTTAATATTGGAGTTTAAGAATAGAGCTTTACATACATATAAGTTTTATTCCAAAAATGTGTAAATAAGCTCGCGGGGGAACCAAAACTTCTGTTGTGTCTGATGTTAATTAATGATTAATCAAATAATTAGCCACTTTTAAACCAAGCGTTTTTATTCAAGTGAAGTATTTTTAAAATAAAATAAATTACAATTACATATAACAAGTCAAATTAAACAATATTCTAAATTAAATAATAAAATCAGGGTTGTACAATATATGCACACAACACATCTCCGTTTAATTAAGTATACTGAAGTCTAACTGGTACTTTCACATTCTTTTTTGGTCGCTCATTAGTTTAATCATTTTCATTGTTATTGTTATTTCCCATTTCTTCATTTTCATTGTTATCGTTATTTCCCATTTCTTCGTTTCCAATGTTATCTTCCATTTTTTTTTCTTGTCTTGAAAATTCCAAAGAATGTAAATCTTAATATTTTTTTTAGATATTTACTTTTACATATAATGTGAAATTTGTTGTAACATTGATAAGTTTAGGTTCTCTTGTTAAAAGAATCACAGTATTATTTATTTTTGTACGAGATTAAGAATTTTGTATACTATGAGTACCTAATTTAATATTAAAAATGTGATATTTCTTCATTTGCATTTACCGCTGCAATATTCTCTTCTTCGCCGGAGTCACCGTTATTTTGAACTCGACAAAAATTTCCCGATTCACTATCTGAATCGTCTGATCTGATATTAATATAATTATGTTTTCTAATTTGATTTACATGTCTTTTAACTATTTTATTATTGGAAATTTTAAATATGTTTTAAAACCTTTATATTTTAATATTGTACCCGTAATCCATTTAACGCTATTAGAGTAATTTCTGATCATTACACTTTCGCCCCTTTCGAATTTCTTACATCCTTTACTGATATAACTTTTAATTTGATTTCTTTGTTTATTTAAAGTTGAAAGATGTAACAAATCCAGCGAAGTTTTATTCAGTAACAATTTTGACAGTTTTTCATTTGTGATGGCATGTACCTACAATATTTCTGTATTGAAAAAGAAATTTTTGAAGTTGATTTTCAATAGGTAACTAAATTATTTGTTAAGGAATCGCATGTTTTCTTTAAAAACATGTTCACAATTATTACCGCGCTTTCTGCCTGACCGTTAGTTTCAGGGTGGTAGGATGCTCCCATTATGTAGTTTATGCCATGCCTCTCTACGAAAAGTTTTAATTCTGTTGAGCTAAATTGAGTATCATTGTTTGAAACTAATTCTCTAGGTCAGGGGTCGGCAATTTGCGGCTCGGGAGCCGCATGTGGCTCTGTCAAAGTTTAGTTGCGGTTCTCCAGTTCCATACGAAAAATTAATTATTTTAACAAATAAAAATCTAGAGCAGTGGCGGATTTACCAGCAGGCTGAGTAGGCTGGAGCCTAGGGCGGCAGATTCTAGGGAGCGGCAAATTTGACCCAACAATTTTTGTCTTACAGAAATAAAAAAAAAGCACCATTATATACCTAGAGGAAACGAGTTTCGAGAATTTAACAACAATTTCAATATTTTAGTACTGTACTGAACACTCTAATGTCTATATGAAAAAAAATTACTAAACGCTCCGTAAAATATACTTTTGTGATCATGAATTTTTAAAATATTCCAATAGCGCTTCAATATTACAATTTAAATTTAGTAATGTTTACTCATTTTTTTTATTAATCATTACTATAATTTTTTTTACTCCGCCTTTTAATTAGTACATAATTGAGCTTTTTTTAGCTCGGAAGAATACTCAAAAACTATTTCTCGTGTTATCTTTACTAAATCGTAAGTTGTAAAATTAATCTAGAAACTGATACAACGATCCCCTAGTTCACAATCATGAAGACGATAGAACACAAAATCATAAAGTTGCAATTTCATAAACAGAATAAATGTACTTAATTAATACGATTGCGCACTAGAGTATCGAATTTCAGAGGTCAGTAGGGGAGGCAAAAATTTAATAGCCTACCGGCGGCAAATTTGTATATCCGCCACTGATTTAGAGTCGTGCTTGAAACTTAAAACGACAAGTTATGAGCCAAATTTAACCAAACTTTCAAAAGGCATGCAAACTTCAAAGCCAATGCTCCCATTGATGTTACTAATTATTATTCAATAACTGTAGTTATATTATTGGATTAAATATTTTATTATTCTAGATAAAATACTTCAAAATGTTTTGTACTAAATATTGAAACGAAAAGTGGCTCTTTAAGAACTGTCAAAATTTGTCAATTGTAACTTTTAGCTCTTCTGTCTCAAAAGGTTGCTGACCCTTGGTCTAGGTAATCCAAATCGTACAAATATTTCTTTTAATTTATTTATAGTCGTTTCTGTATTACATTTGTTCATCAAAAAACATTCCAGCTCTTTACTGCGAGCATCTATTAATATTAAAAATTGTTTTCCTTTAATTGGACCTAAAAGATCTACATGTACTCTATTCCACGATTCTTTTGGCCAGGGCCATACAGATAGATAGATAGATAGATAGAATATTTATTTCAAAAATACACAAAGCGTATACGAAAACGTCACAAAATCAATTAAAAAACATATAAAAACATTTTTGAGTACACATTAAAAGCATTGTAGGTAATCATTTATATGATAAAATTCCCTATCTATTATCATTTTTTTTAGATGTGACTTGAATTTTTTTATTGAGTTAATTTGAATGATGGTATCTGGTAATTTGTTGTAAATTGTAATTGGAGAGGTAGTGATTCCTTTTATAGCTATGTTAAATCGCTTACGTGGAACTATTAAATTTGTATTGTGTCGTGTATCATGCAAGTGAGTGGAGTTTACTTGTGAATATTTGTCAAGATTTTGTTTGACATAGACCGCTGCATAAAGTAAATAGATACGTGGAACGGTCCAAAAGCCGTTTTCTTTGAAGTAAGAGCGACACGACGTCATTAGACTTAATTTAAATAATTCTATGTCTAATTAAAGATTTCTGTTTAATGAAAACATTAACAGAACTGGGCGAGTTTCCCCAACACAGAATACCATATTTAATTAGGGGATAAGTGTAAGCATAATAGATAGTTTTTAATATTGATATATTATTACGACAAAATGAACTGAAGCATTTTATCATATAAATGGTTTTAGACAGTCTTTTACACAGATCATTTACATAGTCATTCCAACTTAGAGTTGAGTCTATTGTGATCCAAAGCAATTTAAATCTAATGACACAAAGTATAAAATTATTATTTATGGCGAGAATGAAGTCGACCGGATTTCTGTTCTGAATACTGTGGAAAATCATTATTTTTGTTTTGGAGTCGTTTAATTTTAGGCCGTTACTAGTACACCAATCATGCATATCATTGACGACTTTCCCCATTTTTTCATTAAGAATTTCAACCGCCTTTCCTGTACACAATAGACTCGTGTCATCAGCGTAGATTACGCATTTATCGCACCTCACACAGTCTGGGCAATCGTTAATATGAATTAAAAATAGTACCGGCCTAAAATAGAGCCTGTTGGATAGTCTGCCTTCATCAGATAGAATATTTTTGATAGATACTTGCTGAGTTCTCTCCTCCAAATAGAATTTTATCCAGTCGTTTGCTATTCCTTTTATCCCCATTCATTCAAGTTTCTGTAATAATATATCATGTTTAACAGTATCAAAAGCTCTGCTCATATCGCAATAAGTTGCGCAAACTTGATTATTATTATAAGATATAAGTTTTTTTTAATTTCTACAAGCTGCAGAACGGCTATTTAATTGTTAAACATTCATTGTTACAATGCTAAATCAGAAAAATTTATTTTTATCCACCGACACCGTCGGGATTCAAACTGATAACTCGCGAAAGTGGAAAGATTCGGGTTTGAATCCCGACGGTGTTGGTGGATAAAAAAAAAAATTTTTTTTTATTATTATTATCAAGATTTTCTAAGACGAATGTTAAAAAGTCGTAGACAGCTGTTGATTTATTAATGCAAAAACCATGTTGTGAGATAGATAGCAAATTATTTTTATTAAGGAGATTCCATAATCTCGATAGGAATGCATATTCAATATAACTAACATTTTTATAATGAAATACTATGTAACATAAGTTTTTTTTTTCTTTTATTATAGCTACTTAATTATATTATTCACTGATGATGCTAGAAATAGCGAAACGTATGATAATGAATCTTTAAGTTGTACTCCATTTTTGTTTTTCTCTTTATTATTCAATCGAAACTAAAATTAATACATTAATGTATTGGAAAGAAAAGGATTTATTTTATTATCAATTTTATATACATTTGGGAGTATATTTCTTCAAAGAATACAATTGACCTTAATGGATTCCACAATTTACTACATATAATTAAATGGCCGTATAAACAACACCGAAAAAAAAAGGATTAATTAATATTTAATGACTTTCGATATACTAGGCAAAATAAAGATCGGCCGATACTTGGTTATATCAAGAGGTTTACCACCTTTAGGTATAGGAGTAACTTTGGCTTTCTTTAATCCATCGGGAAAAACACCGTCGTCAAAAGACATGTTAATTAAGAAGGTTAAAGGTGCAATCAAATCTTCATTTTTTAAAAGACACGGTGGTATCCCATCCAAGCCGCAGGAAAATTTGTTTTTTAATTTAATTTAGATCTGACTGGATTGTCTTTAAATGTAGCACAAGGAGTGCATGACTTGGTTAAACTTTCAATTTCGATATTTAGGAAAGGCCACCAAACATGTGAACGTGCCAACATTTTCATTTTTAATATGCCAAAATGTGAGAAATGTAACTCGTTTAAAATAAAATTTTGACATGACGATTTAGAAACTATACTACGATGTCCCCACATTAAGACATTTTGCTCAATAGTTATTTCATTTCTTTTTATAAAGTATGGTTTTAACCCTGAACTGCTTTCACTATTTGGCCAACACTTTAGAACAAAATTTTTTACTTTGCACAACACTGGATCTTTAGTAGTTTGATCTGCATTATATTTACTGTTTAAAAGAATATTATTAAATTCTTCAATAAATTGTAAATAACTAAAGTAATTAGTTTGCGGTTCGTTACTTTGCAATGAATAACAACTCAAAAAAACCCGGGTCGCAGTGCCCAAACTCTGCCGACAATATAGTGTATTTGCTATTACAGGCAGGCTGGTTTTATTACATGAACTTAAGTTTGTTTTTGGTCAAAATAAAAAAATTAACCCCTTAATACATCCCTTAAATTAACAGTTTGTCTCTTAATTGCAACATTACTATCATCGAACATCTACACCAAATAAAATACACCTTTCATTAAAAATCAAAATTTGCTAACTAGTGTTTTATAAAATCTGTAAATCCGGTCCTGGCGGGACAATTTTTTTCAAATTTCGGAAGAACATTTGAATTGTTACTAAAGGAGTTAATTTCAATTTTGAAACGATTCTGACAATTTTTTCAGTATTTTTGGGCTCAAAAACTTTTTTCAACCCCTAAAAACCACTCTTAAAATGATTTGAAGAAAGAAAGATTTATTTATTTACATGATACAGTAAAACCTGTGTACACTGACCACTTACGGTTCTCGATAAGAGTGGTCATTGTATGCAGGTGGTCAATGTACAGAGAATTTACGCCTTCAAATTCTGTTTCCTGGTTCCTAAAAATACTGGTCAATGTAGAGAGGTGGTCAAATTACAAAGGTGGTCATTTGTACAGGTTTTACTGTATGTACAATTTTTATATTACAAGTTTGCTCCGTGTATAATTTTTACAATTTTCCCACTGAATATGTTTTTGAGTAATTTTTAATTACAAGAATATTTATTTACATTTATTTTAATATTACTGAAAAAAAACGGAAAAAAACAGTACTTGTCATTATTTGCTGTTTAGTTGTCATTAACTATTATGTATTTAATTCTTTTATGCTTTTGTTTTAGTATCGTAGTTTGCGATATTTTTAATTAAGATGTTTTGGTTTATGTTTGTATTTGAATAGATTTTTTTTGAGATATTGCGTATGTGTTCTGAAATATATTCTGTTAAGTGATTTATGTATATCCGATATTTTCATATACCTAGGATAATTTCCGACAATACGCAAAGCTTTGTTTTGAACAATTTGAAGTTTTTTGAAATTTGTTTTACAGGTATAGCTCCAAACTGGGGAGGCATAAATCAATATGGGCCTTATAATACATTTGTATAAAATCATTTTATTATGCAAATTGAGCGACGACTGTTTATTAAAGACAGGAAAAAGTTGATATATTGTTGCGCAGGTTCTGTTAATGATGTCGTTAATGTGCTTGGTAAATGTAAGTTTTTTGTCGAGGCATAATCCTAGGTATTTGACCGTATCGGATGTGTGAATTGATTGATTATTAAATTTTATTTTTGCATGCTGGATGTTCGGTCTTCGTTTTGTAAAAATGATAAATTCTGTTTTGTTGCTATTAGCTTTTATTCTCCATCTGTGAAAAAACTTAGTGATTGCTGTTAAGTGTTTGCTTAACCTATTGGTGATGGTATCTATTCTATATGATTCAGTGTATATTGCTGTGTCATCTGCATATATTGATAATGATGTGAATTTATTTTTTGGTATGTCATTTATGTATAGATTAAATAGCGTAGGGCCTAGTATGGAGCCCTGCGGTACTCCAGCATCACTGTGACGAAAGGAAGAAGGAACATTATTTACATAGACAGAAAAGTGACGTTCAGTGATATATGAACAAATGAGTTTAGTTAGGTAATCTGGAAATTTGTAACGAATTAATTTAAAAATGAGACCTTTATGCCAAACGGTATCAAAGGCTTTTTCGATGTCCAGTGAAACTAATCCTGTATGTTTATTTTCATTAAAAATGTTTGTTACGTTATCAACTACTCTAGCTAATTGGTGTACAGTGGAGTGGTGTTCTCGGAAACCAAATTGTTCATTTATTAGTATGTTGTTGTTTTTTATGTGGGTGCAAAGTCTTCCGTGAATTATTTTTTCAACTATTTTGCTTATAGCAGTCAGCAAGCTGATAGGTCTATAGTTTTCGGGAGAAGTATGGTTTTTATTGGGTTTAGGTTTTGCAATTACTTTGGCTGTTTTCCAAATTTTTGGAAAATATGACAAAATCATGATTTTATTTATAATGATTGTAAAGCTAATAATTGTTTTTTTTTGTAAAATTTTTAATGATTTTATTTGAGAGGCCGTCTATGCCAGGAGACTTGTTGTTTTTTACGAGGGTAATAAATTCTATGAGCCGACGTCGTGGAGACCATCTTTTTTTGAATTTAGTTGTTGTCGGCTCTAATGGATCGTTTATATGTTTTTTTTTTTTTTGCAATACAAGCTGTCCTACGATGTAAGGACTAGGTCGACGACGATGGTTATAACACCTTTTCATCTTGCTTTTAGCAGCTTCAAGAGACCTTTTGACTTCTTGTTGACTCGATATCGTCTGTTCACCGGTGAGGTCATGGAGATATCATTGGTGTTCAAGCGCATAAGGAATTTTTTGCCCCAAAAACAGGGCCGTAGGCAAATTATTGGTTGCTTCAGTGACAGTTGAATTGTGTGACAACGCAACTAGGCGAAGTTTCTGACCCCAATCGCGATGTGATGACGTCATTTCATTTAACAACCCAGCTAAACTACTCTTGATGTTTCGATTTATTCTTTCTGCGAGGTTTCCTTGAAGGGGATATGGGGTTGTAGTAATATGTCGAATTCCCCAAGCCAAACACATATTTTCAGATTTGAAGCAACGGGCGTTATCTGAAACCAAACATTCTGGAGAACCATATCTTGATAATATGTTGTTGATCAGTTCTGTGCAAAAATTTTCAGCTGTTGCTCGGCGAGTAGGTACCAGTTTAATCCATTTTGAGTATGAGTCGACCAGAGTCAGTATGTATTGGTAACCACCCGACGAACGGATGAGGGGGCCCACATAGTCTATATATATTTTTTCCCAAACGCGAGTTGGTGTATCAGTCACCATATTACCATATGTATCTTGGTTGAACGGTTTACAGCTCTGGCAGGAATCGTAAGATCTCACATATCCAGACACGTCTTTAAACAATCCGGACCACCAAAATATTTTATCAATGCTCCAATAGGTTTTTGTGATGCCCGGGTGACATTCAGTTTACATATCGTGATAATAATGAAGAACCATATTTCGAACAGCATTTAGAACAACAACTTTCTTCAAACGTCTTCGACCGGCCAAGCGCACCAGTAAGTCGCGATGAAGGGCAAACCCTTTGACATCTTCACCTGCAGTTAAGCGATGTAAGATGAGGTTCGTTTCTTTATCTTGACTCTGATATTCTTTAATGGTTAAAAATGATTGAGGGTTTTTTTCAAGCAGCAATACTTCGGTGTTAATATGTTCGGCATCTCCAAATAGTCGACTTAAACAGTCAGCCACGAGATTTGATTTTCCAGGAATATGTTCAACGTCGAACTTAAATCTTGATAAATGGAGAACCCATCGGCCAATTTTCCCTAGTTGCTTTGGATACCTAAAAAGCCACGACAGTGATGCGTTATCGGTTTGAAGAATGAAATGCTGTCCTTCAAGATAGGTCTCAATCTTCTCGATTCCCCAAACATGCAAGAGCCTCGCGCTCGTATATAGGATGTTTAGTTACAGCTGTAGAGTCGACGGCTAGCGTAATGAATAGGTCAAAGATTATTTTCACATTCTTGGAATAGAACAGCGCCCAATGCAACATCTGAGGCATCAACTTGTGGAACAAAGCGTTTGTTAAAGTCCAGAAAGACAAGTACTGGTGGAGATGATATACATCGTTTTTATGTGGTAAAAGCTGTAATGGAAATGATCTTCAGTTATAAGTTTATTATTTAAGTATTTTAAGTATTTAAGTATTTCAAGATTACGTAATTGTATTAAATTGTGACTACATTAAAATTATTATAAGCAGTTGTAAACTGAAAATGAAATTAAACGATTGAGTTAAAAATGAATGATTAATTTTTCGAATTTAAAAGTATTTCTGACAAATACTACAAAAGCTTCTATTTCCGTTTCAACGATATAGTGGAGTGCCGTAAGATTTATACCTCGGAATCCAGGGCCAGTCAATGAATCTTCTGTTACGGATGGTGGAAAATATATTTAAAGAAAATAATGAAAATCAGTACTTCATACAAATTTATTTATAACTTCTTATTCGTTACGCAGTTTATAACAGAGTGCATTTCATATGACCGTTTTTAACATTCCCTCTTTGTATCTTCCCTGTCCATACACTTTAACCTTATCTATTTATTTGTACACTGGGCCACATGGCCTGTTTACAAATATGCTTCTATATAATACTAATAACTATTGCCTATGTGTTATCCAGACTCCAGGCCAGTGGCGTACCCTAACACTTCATAAAAACTATTGGACTGCATTGTTAAAACCTCAAATAAAAAAGTTTAAAAAAATTTGCTGCTCTCGATTGCGGGGTGGATGCCACCCCTTTTCGGGGGTGAAAAATGTTTTGTTAAAAATAAGTACAGAAATGGATAGGTTGATTAATTCTAAGGAACTTTTGTTCTATAAAGTTTTTTCTGAAAGTCCATACTTTTCGACTTATTCGCGAGTATAAGTGTGAATTTTTCAACCCATAAACCCACGTTTTCAGATGATTTTTCCCGAATAACTGGAAAAGTAAGTATTTTATCGAAAAAATCATTCTTAGTAAAAATGTAGATTATAAAAAATAATAGTGAGTTTATAGTGTCTGTAGACCCAATACAAACGGAGTACTACCTTGTTGAAGGTTGGTTCTTATTCGTCAAAAGCCAAAATTGAAAGTTTCAACGTGAAGTAAAAATACTGAAAAAATTCTCAGAATCATTTCAAAATTGAAATTTAACCCTTTAGACGCAATCGAAAAGTGCCCCTGAAGTTTTAATAATATCAGTCCAACTGGGCTGGAATTACACATTTTATGAAAACACTAGTTTGCAGATAGTGAGTTATTTATTAAATATGTGATTGTTTTTTATCCATAACTTGCTTCCTTTTTAAGCTATCAAGTCCTTCAAAAAACATTTTGTACGTTTTTTCAAGAACGATAAGCACATATTAATTTAATTTTCTTTTAGCCCTTATTTTTGAAAGGGTTAGAGCTGAAAGGGGTCGAAAAGTTACTATTTACGAATATATGCAAATTTTAAACGGCCATATCTTATTCAAGTTTCATCCTACTGTGGAGAAACACACAAACCAAATGGAGTATACTTAAACTGGAAAGCGCCATTAGGCACTAAGAATATCGTGTATCCCTTAGTATCTTCAGTTAAGGGTATCTGATAAAATGCAGAGTTGAAATCTATTACAGTAAATATTCTAGATCCATGAAGTGTTTGGAAGACAGCTTCAATCGACGGTGAAGGAAAACTGTCGTATACAATTTTCTCATTCAAAAGTCGATAATCTGCACACAAACGATGCATTCCATCTTTCTTCGGAACGAGAAAGGCTGAAGAACCATACGGTGAATCGGAAGGTTCGATCACACCCTCATTCAGGAATCTGTTGATATGTTCCCTCATCTGATTTGCCTTAGGAAGAGACAGTGGATACGGTGGTTTTCGTATTGGAATGTCGTATGTGAATTGAATTTTGCAATGATATTTATGACTTCTTCCGATGTTTTCAGTGACCACGTCGTTAAATTCATGCAGTAAAACAGAAAATTGCTCGTTTTCTTCTAATGAAAGGACAGCTGGAAGCTCGAAGCCCGCGTAATTGCTAACCACAGCGTGATTATATTGATTCTCAATTGGAATACGAATGGTTTGATTGAATTCGAACTGAAGCTCCCTATGATTAAGGTTGACGATAATACCACAATCTCTTATGACATCAACTCCAAAGATGACGTCGTAGGGTAACTCCGAGGCAACCAAGAAGTACTTTTTTCAAGTGAAGGAACCAATTTTCAAAATTGCTTCTAGTCTGTGTTGAATAGGCATCTTTTATCCAACTGTACTTTAAGGACTATTGATTTTATGTGGATTGTGCAACGCAACATCACTTTCGGTGTTATTATATATTCTATTATAAGTTTTGTTAAAACTTTTTGATATGTATTCGGTTTTTTCCACTGATTTTTTTCTCATAATCTTTGACTTCATTAGCAGTTATTTAGCGCTAGTTTTTTATTATGTAGAGTGTAGATAACAAAAACTCAAATTATAATCTTGCATCTAAAGGCAATAGGGGTGGTAAAACTAGCCCCATAGATGTGTTTATGCAAACATCTCAATATATATTAGATATACAAAAAAAATTCAAACAAAAATTGTTTTGTTGTCAGATTTTTTAAAAATTTGGTTCTTACGCATGGACATATTTTTTCAGTATCTAAAGTACGCATCATATGTATCAAAAAAGCATGTAAAAACTATCTGATGATTTCAGTTTTGAGTGCCTATAACTTCTCAGTTCTTAAAGATTTCATTATAGGAGAAAATGCAATTTAGGGCGTTCTTTGCTTTATGGACACGCATAATTTCAATTTAAAATTCTATATAAAGACCATGATAAATAAAGCTATCGAAAAGGACATTAAGTTTGAACCACTGGTTTTCAAGGCGACGATTTTTGCCAGAAACACATCTATGAGGTTAGTTTTACCACCATCATTTCCCTCATAGGCTAGAGGTCACCTGCTCCAATATCTAAATCTTTTAACAATATAAAGAGGTATCTCTATCCCAAATTTAACGCTTTCATCGTAAAGTGCAAAATCAGTTTGCTTATATTCTGCCCCACTATATTATATAAAAAAAACTTAAAAAAAATATATTAACCTCCTTCAAAAAAATCACTAAAAAGATGAAAATAATGAAATGTTGAGGTCGCAGCTAATTTCATTACAAAAACTTTTAATTACATATCTACTTTTATTAAATAGGCGCCGACCTCAAAATTTCATTATTTTCATCTTTTTAATGATTTTTTTTGTAATGAAATTAGCTCCGACCTCAAAATTTCATTATTTTCATCTTTTTAGTGATTTTTTTGAAGGAGGTTAATATATTTTTTTAAGTTTTTTTATTTTTTACTTTTTAGTGGTGGATTTGATTTCGCACATTTTTGAAGATTTTCCTCGATTTCTCCAGGGTACCATCATCAGATCCTGACCTGATGACCATGGGACCACCTGGGATGTATACCCTTTCAAACAAAAAAAGAATTTTCCAAATCGGTGCAGGCGTCTTTGAGTACTCGGCGAACATACATAAAAAATAAAACAAAAAAAAAAGATTCCGACGAATTGAGAACCTCCTCTTTTTTTTAAATCAGTTAAAATGAAAGTACGTAAATGTTTCCATAAGATGGTCCTATTTTTTGCTGCGCTCAGTTTCGGAGAACTGGAGGACTAAAATATAAATAAATTTATCTTTCAGCATTTTTGCATTTTTTTGAATTTTTTTAACTAAACTCTTTACACAAAAGGCTCTTGTATAAAGAGTGTTCAAGAAATGTTAAATTGCCATGTCGAGGTTATTTATAGACTGTGTCCCAACAAAATTAGGAAAATTCAAAGCTGTTATCCTACAGAAGCTTTTTATAGTAGTTTCTGGCAAAAAATGGAAACATTTGACGCGAAGTTCTCTAGTAAAAATGGTGTTCAATAAATATTATAGCCCCATGTAGAGATTATAGACCTTTCCAAGAGTTAGCTAACTCTGTAAATAGTTTTGAAAAAATTTTCTCGGTCACAGTGGGGTCAAATCGAAAAAACCCGAACAAAAGTTCAAAAAGAGAAATAATCAGCTTTAATCGTCTTGAGATTGATGACTCATGAGTTTTTGGGGTTCCTGATTACGAATCTGAACTCAGAATAGAGAAATTCAAGATGACGGATCCAATATGGCGCACCTGATTCTGAAAATGTTTATATATTTTGCCCAAAACTGATATGGGAAAGTTTTTAGAGTCATTTTAAGTTACCACATTCAACAAAAATTATGTAGTAAATTCAACCTCAGTGGTTTAAATTTGGCTTTATTTTAATAATAATCATATATTTACACATTGCATGATTTGTTGTGTAATACAATAAAAAATCGTCAAATCAGACTCAGCATTTGATACATCTGATGCACTTGAACTACTATCATCCATTTGTACTTTTTCAGGAATATTTTCATATGTAGGAGTAGATGGATGTATTAGCTTGTGTGATCATTTGCTTACTAGCTTGTGTATTTTTTCCATGTACGTAAGGAAAAAAGAAACGCAAAAGAGGCAGATAGGGAGAAGGAAACAGAGAGTGAGAAAACAAGAGAGAGAGAGAGAGAGAGAGAGAAAGGGAGAGAGACGGGTGGAACTGGGGGAGAGGTGGAAAGAGAAAGAAAGAAAGAGGGGAAGAGAGACAGAGACAGAGAAAAAGAGGGAGATATAGAGAGCACACGTTCGTATCAACGGTCTCTTGTAGTCCAATTTTGTGAATTCAGAGCCATTTCACGAAAAATTTCGAACGCCCCGAAACCCAATGATTCGAAGTCGGAAAAACCTAATTTGTTGGTCTCTATTTCGCACGACCCCAGCAAATGGTCAATAACTACCCCCTGTTCACCCTGTTTTGCTGTAAAGACGAGACAGAATGAAGTGATCGAATTTTTTCATGGATTTGAAGCTGCGAGTGATATGTACTAGGTATATCAAGGTCTATACCAAGTCTCCTCACCTCCACCTTCATCCCATAATCTTCTGTGTGTCCGACTTGGTATCAATAATAGTAGTGGACCACCGGCTCACCGTGTTGAACTCGGCAGCGCCAACAGTAGTGGAGCCTTCGGATTCACCGTATTACTATAATACCTCGTGAGGTTGTGCCCCACTCAATATTAACAACAGTAATGTTTTGAACTCGGCAGCGACAACTGTAGTGAAGTCCAAAACTACCTTAAAGTATAGTCTATGTTACTCGCTGATAATAGAGGGTTCTATTGGTAGAAGAATTTTTAAACACGGTATTTAAGGATAGTTTTGAACTCCACTACAGTTGTTGCCGAGTTCAACACGGTAAGCCAGTGGCTCCACTACTATTATTGATTCCGAGTCCGGCAAATAAATTTAAATTTTCGGTAATATTAGAAACTCTATGAAAATCTCGATCAAGCGGGCCCTCGCGCAACTTGTAAAAAAATGAGCGGAAAAGAATGAGTGGAAGAGTCAGGGGTGAGGGGGGTTATGAGCCAGGGAAGGTTTCAGAGACGCACGACCCAGAGGGTCTGAAATTATCATAGTTTCGAAAAACTCACACAAACCCTCGATGAATCAGTCCACACACGTAAAATACGGGGATTGGTGGGTAAAGAGGGTGAAAAGGGGTGAAATAGGGGGCGGAGAGACTTGGTATAGGCCTGAGTATAATACATATTATTCACAGCTTCAAACCCATGAAAAAAATCGGTCACTCCATTCTGTCTGGTCTGCATATCAAAACGGGGTGAGAAGGGGTAGTTATTGACCATTTGCGGGGATCGTGCGAAGTAGAAACCAACAAATTGGGTTTTTCTGACCCCGAATACGGCGATATCTATAGGTTTCGGGTGTTCGGAAATTTTTCGCGGTAAAACACAAAATTTACATGAACTACTTGAGCAGTGTAGCTACCACACCGACACATGAATTTCCACAAAACGGTAGCTTAAAATTATTCGAGCAAATATGAGCAGCTAAAATTGAGATATCTCATCTGTAATACGTTTATCTACAACCTTCAACAGTTTTTGTAGCAGAACAATGCGGAACATTTTAGTATTTTCCTTTAAAACGACCATTTTTTTAATTTTTTGGATTGAAAATCACGTGCACTATTTTCCTTCTCAAATTTTTTTGCTTAAGGCTATCGGAACGCTCTGAATTTAAGCCAAAAATAGAGCTTCGGCTGTCAACTGATTGTAAACTTATTCGTCAACATTTTGCAAAAATTATTTCTCTATAAGGAAGATAAAGGACAAATCTAGGTCTCTAATGGACGACTTTTGTAATTTATGTACGATTTACTAGAAAAAAGTTGGCATCAATTGTGCCAAAAAAACACACGTTTTCAATGTCACACTATGACCTTATTCGTACTTATTTCACAAAACTGTTCCATCACAAACCTAAAGTGACTCTTCCTTTTTCGGAAAAGTTTTTTCAATCTTCAAAATATTTCCAAAAATTAGAGTAATCAATTAACAGCGGCACGCTTGCAATAACATTTTTTAGCTTCGTAGTTGGCACCAGCCAAAAATTGAAACGTGCGGATGATTTGAGCGAGACAGAGCTAAAGAAGGTCACACCCACAATATGTCTTTTGCCTGCCTCGCTCCTTACCGCTGCGTTTCAGCACAAACAAAATTCAGAGCGTTCCGACAGCCTTAAGACAATACAATTCTTTAAATGGTTATCATACTTTAATTACTTATAGTAGCCGATTCCATTTCATTTCGGTGGATTTGCTGATATTCCCATCGATTCTCGCGAAATCAAACACACGTCTGCTTTTCTCTGTTCTCTGTTCTCTGTGCGCACGAACTCTATGTTGCAACTAACATCTGTGCGGCTATAGTCGAGTTGGGAGGCTATTATGGTGAATTTGAATTTACTAGGGACTTATTGTAGCCAATTTAAGTCTAAAAATCACCATGTGATACTTTCACTTTTTGGATTTTTGTCAAAAAATGTGGAAAGTTTGTTCGCGACCAAAAATGGAAACACCAGTAAGAAGGATGCTCATTAAAATTTTTAATATATATATATATATATATATATATATATATATATATATATATATATATATATATATATATATATATTATATATATATATATATGGACTATTAAACTGAGTCGAAATTTTTGTAAAATCTAAAAGGAGACACCCTGTCGTATAAATGTATTCGAAATTGTATTTTTTGAAGTAAAAAAGTAAAATCTCTGAAAAATTCCTTTTTTTCATGACCACTTCCAGAGTTTACAAAGTTTTTAACATAGGTAGATAGTTCATATTTAAATATTTAAATTTAAGATTTCTTCTTACCAGAGCACTCCGGAAATAACTATTTTTTATAGCATTCCGGCAAGAATTTGTCAGACACACATTACATTTTATGTCTGTCTTTATTAGACAAATCGACGTAAAAAGGTCCAGTCGTGCCATTCTATGACGTAACGTTTGACATATCCAGCACTGGACTATAGAGTTTTCCAAAAAAAAAACCTAATATTTATACAAATCCTCGGTAACAACTCATCAAAAGTATCTAGATAATAAATTTGCATTTTGACATAATATACAAATACTTTTCATGGAAAATTAAATTATTTTTGCACATCAATTACTGACAATAAATTGTAGTTGCACTTACGTGAATTTTCTAATTGAAAAAATAAATACTGCAAATACCTAAAGTTACTCAACAGTCTAGGTATTTTAATTGTCAAATATTAATTTGTAATATTTTCAACATTTTCTTGCCATAAGGTCTTTTCACTACAGCCTTTTTAGGTTTTATAGTTTTCAATCGAAATCTATACTCAAAAAAATAACAAACTCATATATTCCTTAATATTGTTTTTCTATGCTTCACCGCACATCAAAGGTAAGTTCAAGTACATATAATTGTCAATTAATACCAAGTTTCAAATTTGCAGATATAGTTAAAAAAAAAACACCAGAAACATACTCAAAATTTACAAAAGACCACTTAAAAATTCTGCCGATCAAGTATCAGACAGATACACAAAATGGCGTCGTTTTGTTCAGAAAAAACAAAAACGAAATACTTGTTAGAAAAAACAAACCACCGAATTCAATACTGTTCTTGGGACAGTTTTTAATTATAACATATACGTATAAATTTCTTTATAATATTATTCAACGAGTACTCAAGTAAATAAAAATAGTAAATCTGAGAAACCGCATCAAAAAGTACATATCAATATGGCTACCGTTAGAACTAGTTCAGGCACTGTATCTACAGATGGCTGCACAAATGAAAGTGTCAACGATAACAGTAAGAAACGGACAATATTACGAGGCACTCGAATACGAAAGTGTGTTTGTTTTCCCGTAGACCGTGGTGTTGTTGAATTTCCAACAGTTTGGAGCGAATTACGACGAAACAATCAACTTTGCGATGGCACAATAACTTGCAATGACAAAGTTATTTTTCATTTACATCGCGTTATCCTGTCGGCAATTAGTCCTTACTTTAGGGTCTTATTTACAAGCACATTAAACGATCAGATGTCCGAACAAACCAACATCGCAGTCGAAACGTCAAGTGATCTATTCGCAATGATCCTCGATTACGCTTACACTGGACACTGTGACATCAACGAAGAGAACGTCCAAAATTTGTTACCGGTGGCTGACAGATACGAAGTGTTAGGCGTTTTGCAGTTGTGTTGCCATTTTTTATTGAATCAAATGAAACCGGACAATTGTTTAGGTATTTTGCGTTTTGCTTCACATTATTTTTGTCGCGATCTCGAACAACGCTGCAGGCGCTACATACTTCAGAAATTTAAAGACGTGATCGATAACGATAGCAATGAAATTGTCGATTTAAATTCTATTGAACTGTACAGTATTTTAAAGGATGATACGTTAAACGTTCGCAACGAAGAAATTGTTTTTAAAACAATTAAAAAATGGGTCGAACACGACAGCAACGGAAGAAAATGTGAATTGTTCAAATTATTGTGCTGCGTGAGATTCGGATTGATCAGTTTTGAATACTTCTCAAACTCAGTGATTTCTTGGAAACTGATACACGAAAACAAACAATGCAGTATGCTTATGCAGCGCATTCTCAGTTATCTTACAGAATTGAACAGCAGACCAGAAACTGTCAGAGATCTAACACTGTGGAGGCCGAGAGTGCCTTACGAAGTTCTCTTTGCCATTGGAGGATGGACTGCTGGGAGTCCTATAAATTTTGTTGAAACTTATGACACTAGGTATACCTAATTCGTTTTTTTTAGGAAAATCAATAACACGGTATATGACTGACTGGGTTGATGCACCCAAATATGTCACCAATTAGTGCTGACAAATTAAGTATTAGATATTGATGAAAGATATAAAAATTAATATTTCCAAAGACGAATCATTTTAATATTAGATACATTTTATTTTTACAAAGCTGCAGTACGGCTATATAATTGTTATAATCATTCATTGTTACAATGCTAAATTAGAAAAATTTCTTTTTTATTTTTTATTCACTGACATCACACCGTAGAGTAATTGATAACTCATTTCGCTGCGAAAGTGGAAAGATTCGGGTTTGAGTTCTGACGGTGACAGTGGGAAAAAATATTTTTTTCTAATTTAGCACTGTAACAATGAATGATTATAAGCATTTTGTTTGTATTTATTCGTGTTTTACCGTGTTAATGATAAAGTGGCACATGTATTAATTATAACTATAGGGACTGCAAAAAATGTATATTACTGTATTATTACTTAGGCGTCAACTTATGCTATTATCTATTGAAAAATTGAACGTCATCAGCACTGAAGGTCGTTTGAGCTTTTTTAATTATTTTTTATATTAGCGCAAGTTTTACGTTACAGTGGCGTGCAGTGAGAAATAACCCCGCATTTACAATAATTTCTAAATATTCCTAATATAACCTGAATTATACTAATTTGAAAAGTGAAATTAATGTCGTTGTTCTCTAATAGCTGTTTATATCAACTTCGACTGACACTAATGACCTGAGTTAAAAGTTTACAATCTTCAGTTTTTCTCACTAACATCAGCTAAAAAGTTAATTAGGGCTCAACGATGTACTTTGGTTTTTGACAAATAAAATATATATACAAAAATTAATAAAATAGAATAAGATAAATCCGAAATATGTAATAGCCATTCAGATATTCGCACAATGAAGTAAAACGTCGTGGGATGTAAATAGAAATAGCTATATAAAAAACATGTAAGCTAGCGAAAGCGCCATATTTTCATTGCCTCGTAAAATGCGAAGCTGCAAAGCGTGACGTAAAAGTATATTATTGTTCATAACATATCAGTAAGTCCATCACTCGAGACCGATTGGTTTGATTTTGATGAGGCTTTGTTTAACCAATAAGATAATGTTTTGTTAAAATCGTTATTGCCGCGGGTAATAATAATGTTTATCGAACAGGGCCGACCGATGGTTGGTATCCCGTGACACCGACGCCACTCTCAGAGCCTACCATGGTCTAGTAGCGCTCGACGGACTTATTTACATGATTGGCGGTTTTGATGTATCCGAACACTTCAACACTGTACGCTGTTTCGACCCAGTGCGGCACGTGTGGACGGAACGTGCCTGCATGTACCACGCCAGGTGTTACGTCAGTGTCGCCACGTTGGGTATTCAATCTTTATATTATTGATCCTAACTACTATTATAAATGCGAATGTGACCTTGTTTGTTTGTTTGTCACGCTTTCACGCCTAAACCGCTGAACAGATTTCGATAAAATTTGACAGAGATAGATGGCATCTTAAAGAAGGACATAGGTTACCTTTTGTCTCAAAATAAAATTTTAAAGGGGGTGAAATAAGGGATGAATGTCGCTGACAGATCATCACGATACCTTCCGGAACTATTAGACATCCAGACTTGAAATTTGGCAGACATGTTTCTTTTGTCTTCTAAGGTGTGAAAAGGGGGGAAGTGCAGGGATGTCAATGATTAACACTCTAATTTTTAAAATACAGTTTCCATGGACTGAAAATGTAGCTATTAGGTCTTTGTTGAAGATTCCACTGCTGTTGTTGTTGCCGTGTATCATTACAATCGCGGGCGGAGCCGCGGGGAGCCGCTAGTGCAATATAAAATAGTGACGATTATTTGATATTTCGTTTCCTTGCGAGCTTTTTTCAAGTATTTTATAACACTTACAAAGCGTGTTTCGAAGATTTTTGCTTGTCAGCCAGATCGAGTTCGATGAAGCAATTGATATATTATCAACTGAGTAAAGTAGTTAATATGATAGTGTGAAGAAAGGGTTTCTGAAAAAAAAACTGCATTAACACAAGCAAAGCACCGAGTGAAGGTTATAATAGTAAAGTTTTAATTATCAACTAAATCTTACGAATTACCTGTTAATAGAAAACAAAATCTATGCCATGGGAGGCTACAATGGCAGATCCAGAATGAGTTCTGTGGAAAGATACGACCCAAATATTAACCAATGGGAACTGGTGGCGTCTATGCAGAAGCAAAGATCAGACGCGAGCGCTGCGACGCTTAACAAAAAAGTAATAATAATTTGTGTATATGTTTCAGTTAAAGTGATTAACTAGCTATTATACCGACTCGTTAGACATTATGTATAATGAGCAAACTGTCGACTCGATGTAAAAAATTATTTACTTTGTCCAGATATTACTCATAATATATATTAGGTTAGCAACTAAGTTCCCGCCGTTTTTTACATTGTAACATTCCGCATGTCATTAAATGTTTTTGGCACAATGTTTTAAGTCATTCGAAAGAGAATATTTTATTCTACCGGAATATATGATTTGAGAAAAGACCTAATCGGCAGCATGGTGTTCTTTTGCGGCACGACAACGCCCCCTCTCATATAGCCAATATGACCAAGGAAGCCATTCAAACTCATGGCTGGAAAGTGCTGCCACACCAGCCGTACTCTCCCGATTTAGCACCAACGGATTTTCACCTCTTTCGATGTCTTTCAAATGCAGAGAGTTTCTTTCAATAATGATGCAGAATTGAGAGCTTGGTTGGACGAATTTTTCGAGTCTACACCAAGTGGTTTCTACCAAAGAGGCATTGAAAACCTTGTTGAACGTTAGAAAAAAGTTGTAAACAACAAATGAGAATACATTATTGATTAATTAGTTGTTAATTTTTACTGAAAAATATAATTTAAAAAAAATTGTAAACAACAAAGGAGAACACATTATTGATTAACTCATGAAAAATAAACTTAAAAAAAATTAAAAACGGCGGGAACTTAGTTGCCAAGTAATAGTATCAATTGGTCAAAACATTAAAAACAGTCAAGCATGCGATGTTTTTCCTGAACGAGAAATAATATTTCGAAAATGTGCAAGAAATGTGGCCACAGATTTCAGCACGGTCACTGTAGTGGTCAATGCACTTCTAATATATGTACTAAATGTCACTAGTGCCTCACTTGCAAGAATAATTAACGATATACAGTCAAAATCTATTATAACGACATCGAAGGATCTACTCATATTTGGTTGTAAAAACCGATAGTCGTAATAACCGGTGATGTTTTCGAGGTACAAAATAATTTTTTATTAAGTATGTAGTGTTATAGAAGGTGTAGGTACATACAAATCCATAGATATTAATAGGAATAATATTCACCTTATCATTGTCATTTTTCTGTATTCATAAAATCTGTATTTTAGTCTGTTTGGAACACTTTTATGCGTACGAATTTTGCTTACAATACAGCTGGTCGTTCTAACAGATATAATTCTTGAAAGATATGAAGATATTACATTAAATGTAGTCATTTAATGCGGTATGTCGTAATAAGCAATGCCGTAGGTAAAAAGCAGTGTTTTTCAAAGGCGGTCACATAGCATTCAACCCGGGACCTATAGGATTTTGGTCAATATAACCGGTATGTTGTTCTAAACGATGTCGTCGTAAACGTTTACGACGACATCGTTTAGAACAACATACCGGTTATATTGACCAAAATCCTATAGGTCCCGGGTTGAATGCTATGTGACCGCCTTTGTTGAAAAACACTGCTTTTTACGGCATTGCTTATTACGACATACCGCATTAAATGACTATACATATATAGTGTAAACTCTTTATAACGAAACTCAAGGGACCGAGCATTTTTTATCGTTATAGAGAGTTACCGTTATATGGAGTGAAGAAAGAAAAACAACCAAATTAACAATAATCTTTAATATGTATGTTCTTGATAAAATTAATACATATAGTCAGTTAACTTTGCCTGACGTTTCGAGGCCTCAAAGGTTTAGTCGGCGTCTTTTGTAACCTGATAAGATAACATAAACAATAACACCGACAATGACGATTTTCTGTGTCTAAATATGAACACATTTCTTCGTAATAGAGAATGGCTGCTGCGCTATAAAGAGTGTATCAATGTATGGGTTTTAAGGTAAACCAACCAAATTGTGATCTTTTCTATGTTATAGAGAGTTAAACGTTATAAAGAATAATGTTATAAAGAGTTTACACTGTATAATCATATAGTCAAAACCGTTTACGACGACATCGTTTAGAAACAACATACCGGTTATATTGACCCAAATCATAGGTCCCGGCTGAATGCTATATGACCACCTTATAAAAACACTGCTTTTTACGACATACCGCATTAAGCGACTACATTTAATGTAATATCTTCATATCTTCGGAGAATTATATCCGTTAGAACGATCACCACTATTGTAAACAAAATTCGTACGCACAGAAGTATTCCAAACAGACTACAATTACAGATTTTATGAATACAGAAAAATGATAATGATAATGTAAATATTATTCCCATTAATATCTATGGATTTATATGTACCCACCATTCAATAATACTGTATGCTTAATAAAAAATTACTCTGTACCTCAAAAACATCATCGGTTGTTACAACTAGCGGTTTTTACGACCAAATATGAGTAGATCCTTCGTTGTTTTGACTATATTGCGGAACGCGTTTACACCGAGCAGCACTAAATAATTTCTTACAGAACGAAAAATAGAAATTTAAAATATCTTAGTATATTTTTTGAGAAGAAATAACTAACCGATAACTATTAATTTATGTTTGCTCTTTAAATAATATTTTTTCAAACATTTTTACAGATTTTGATAAACTGAAATATTGTGCTGCAAGAAATGTAAGCGGACCATTCGACTGCAGCCCGTTGATTGCGCATTACTGTTCTAGAATTAAATCTATTGTTAGATAAATTCTAATCTATATGAACTAAACTTTCGAGATCTTTAGCGTTTCTCTCTCTTTCTCTCTCTCTCTCTGTGTATGTATTTATTAATAATATAATATTGAATTTGAAAGATCTACATAGTGGGTGGTTTTAATGGTCACGAAGTACTGAATTCGGCCGAAATGTACGACCCGGCGTTAAATCAATGGTCGTTCATCCACACAATGAACTGTGCCCGATCCGGCGTGTCACTGGTAACTTACAAGGAGTCGCTGTTCGCATTCGGAGGATTTAATGGGTTTACGCGCTTGTCAACTGGAGAGAAATACACGCCAGGCGTATCGGACGAGTGGATTCAGGTTACGGAAATGTTCAATCCGAGAAGCAACTTTGCCACCGTTGTGTTGGATGATTTGATATTTGTTATTGGCGGATTCAATGGTATGTACGTATCTATTGTATTAATTAATTACTAGTTTGTTAATAAACAGGGGTACTAACATTTCTGACTTCTGTAGACTAATTCAAAAACCAAAGTTATTTTCATTCTATTATTTGAATTTTTTTTACTCTAAAACTAAAAAGTAAAAAAAAGTATATTGTCGAACAATTATTTAAAATTTGGTATGAGCTCTGTTATGTTTTTATTGACGTTATACTGCATTTGGCGCGTTGACAGTAAAATTTTAGCAGGTAATTAGTGATGAGCAAAACAAGACCAAGACCAAGACTGGGTCTGTCTTGGTCTTGGTCTTGTTCTTGCATAGTCGGTCTTGGTCTTGGTCTTGCTCAAATACTTCTAGTCTTGGTATTGGTCTTGGTTTTGTGTATTAAGTCTTGGTCTTGCTCATCTAACCTTTTTGATAATTTTTTTAAACACTATCATTATAAAGACCCTTAAAGGTGTAAATTATAAATAACTCATAACTAATAATTAACTAATATTCAATTTATTTTATTTATACTTTATAATCATCCTAGATGACTAGAACATTTTTAGAGACGATTTAAATAATTGCCAATTTTTCTTGTTCAAAAAGAGAATAAACTACACTTACACTAACCGAAATACAATTAAATTTACTCCCAAAAGTCAGTAAGAAGACAAAACGAGCAAAATTTTTGGAAATTATATTATTTAGCAATAGTCTTGCGTTTTGGTCTTGGTCTTGCATACTCGGTCTTGGTCTTGGTCTTGCTAGTGTATACAAAGTCTTGGTCTTGGTTTTGGTCTTGCTTTTTTGCAAAACCAAAACCAAGACTGCAAGAACAAGACCAATTTTACTCATCACTACAGGTAATAGAAGTTGCGCGCAGACAGGTAACGTAAATTTGACAGCATGAAGTTGACCGCGCTAACAAAACTTCGACACTATGAAATTAGCCGCGCTGACGAAATTCGGACAGTACAAAGTGGGCCATAAAAGGCTCAGACTGAAATGACATATGGACGAAATCAATGCACTTTCTGTCATCTGAAAACTATATAATATACTAGACGACTATAATTGTTGACGACAACCAATAGTCGTTTAAAGTGTCATCCAGCGGAATTTTTAATTTGATTAGGTACTCAATAAAAGTAAAAACCAAAAAAGTGTTTTAAAATATTTGAGATTAATTTTTTGTAATTATTAATCTTTTAAACTTTTTAGTAAATTTATTTCAAGAAACTACTTACATGTGTATTAAAAATTTGATCACGCCAAAAAAATATGACTTCAAACGCGCGTACATAAGTACACGCACCCACTTTTTTCTATGTTATTTGTATTTTAACGATTTATGCACCTGTTTACCTTATTTTATGAAAAGAACAGATACCAAAATGTAAACCTTAATACACGAAAAAAATGCACGTTTCATATAGGTATGCACCTTTTCTGAATTCTGTATTGATCTTTCAAATACAAATCAGGGGATCTACCTAAATTCAAAACTCTGTATCCTGTTCGACAGTACCGCACACTGATTTTGAATAAAGCGCCCCTGTTTTGCATTGCCGTTTTCCTCAGTTGTATCTAATAAGAATCATGACTTGCCTCCAATTTTTAAAATACAGTTACACAATAATGTTTAAAAGAAATTAGATTGCTTTGTGCCAGGTACAACTACGATATCCTACGTCGAATGTTACGATGCAGAAACAAATGAATGGTACGATGCCACGCCCATGAATTTGAACCGTTCAGCTCTAGGAGCATGTGTGATAGCCGGCCTGCCAAATTCGCGTGAATATTCATTTATTTCAAAAAATGGCGGTTGGGAAGAAAGAGAAGTACATTTCAATCAAGGCGACAGATAAAAATAAAATGAATCGATGAAACATTCAAAAAAAATATTGAAAAACAGAAATAATGGAGTAAAAATATTAAATATTTGTTGTCTTTTTAATCTTATTTGTATATATTATTTTTTCAAATGTTATATAGACTAATTTTTAATTAGTTTTATCAGTATTTGAAGAAACTTTGATGCTACGATTCCGCTAGTCACCAGAAATATTTGGAATTTAGAGTTTTGTTTTTCAATCAACTAAGAGCACTTAGTTAAGTGATAGTTTCCAAACCTAGCAATGTTCCAGGTGGAAATTTTAATTAGCACTTGAAAATCTTGAATTAACTTATAATTAAATAAAGATGGGTTCATATTCTTGGTGATATAATTTAAAATAACGAAATCCTCTTACGATGAAATATGAAAAAGATGTGCCGTATGATTTAGCAAACATTTACTTAATTTGAGTAAGTTTTTAAACAACCAACAACTTCGCGTTTCATATTCTCTTTTAATGGCATTGTGTCAACAAAGTGTTCTTTTAATTTTGATTTTTATATTCGATTTTTATCGAAATTTTTTATTTATATTTTTTAAATGAAAATTGACTGTAATTACGCTTTTTGTTCTTGTTTTATTTTATTGATTACATTATTTTTGTAAAGGCTCTTTTTTTAAATTTGTCATAATATTCTGAAATAGATATATGTACTTTGATTATTTTCTATATACCTACCTAGTTATATTATATTAACGTAAGCGCTGTATCGCGTTTTTACACTGTCTTCGCCTTTAACTACAAGCATTAAATCGAAATTCTCAGGATTTTATAAAATTCGATTATATTATGTTATAAAAAAAGATCCGCTGATTCTACTGAGCACACACACACTTTTATAATTTTTTTAGTTTGAAATGAGGGCGCTCAAATTCTTTTGTAATCGAAAAATTATAACGAGCCATGCAAAATAGTAGATTATGTATCAAGTGCGTGAATTACTATTTTATGGTACATTGTGACATTATGGTAATATAATATGAGCACCTAATGAGTTTTAAGTCATACATATCATAAAATAATCACGTACGAAATATATATAATATATAGTATTTTTGCACGTATCTCCTATAAAATAGATTCTCACTACATAATAAGTACCTATGTTATATTTAATACTAGCTGGCCCGACAGACGTTATCCTGTCCAAATTTCAATAAATTTGTTTGTGATCGTTTTGTGATATTGTGAAACGCTATAAAAACAAAATACCTATACCGGTGTACACGACAGCGACAACAGTTGTGGAGCGTTTTCTTTCCCTAAAAACCTTATTCAGACTATTACGAACATTAAAAAAAAAAGCCATATCGGTCCAGCCTTTTTCAAGTGATGCGCTTACCAATGAACAGTATTTTAAATTTTTAAATCCGACAGTTGACATTTGGATTGTTTACACAGACGTTGCTCATATAGATTTAAATGACAATTGAGAGAAAAATTACTATTGTATTGGTAAAATAGCCTTTCTTTTGCGTTTCTTTATGCACAAGTGCCAAATGGGTGACTAAACTATCGTTATACAGGCGTGAAAAGCAGATACAGGATCGAAAATTGACCAAATCTTAAAATTTCACTTTTTTGGAAAAAAATGTCAATTTTTGGAGAGCTGAATCTCAGTAAGTATTGAGCCTACAGCGCTGGTTCTGGTCTCAAATTGTAGAAATTTTAGTCTACTTTATCTGCTCCTAAATATATTTGACATTTAATTAATAAACAAAAAAAAATCTTATCGTTGTTTTTGATTCCAGATAAATATTTATTAGAAACATAATTAATCGCTATTTGAGATTATATTAAGCTAGCCAATATGTATACTAAATTTCTACGAGTGCCAATGTTCTCCTTCAAATTGGACCGATATATCGATATTTTTTAAAAAATATATCGGTACCGATATCGATACTTGAAAAAAAATATCGATACGATATATATCGATACTTTTTGGCACTTCCGACATCCCTAAATCAAGGAATTTATAGATGAGTTTAAGAATTGAATAGACATCTAACGCAATTTTTTTGAAACATAACTAGCGGTAACTATAATTTGATATGCTACATTGCATTGCAGTAACCGCTAACTTTTATGAGCCATGTCTTTTAATAATTACGGTAGATATCCGTCTATTTGTATCTTGAATAGAGTAACTATAGTAAAAGCGTGACCAATGCAACAGATCACCGCCGAAACTGCGTATGTAACGTCTGCGTGAGGGCTTTTCATCACGCTATGAGCGCAAGGGCAGCAGCCATGTTGAAATAGTGGTCATTTAAAAGTTTCGTACTGTTTGTAGCAGCAATGGCTGGGAATGCAATATTATCTCCAGAAATAAATAAATCATTAGAGCAAATAATTGATGGTGCTTCGCTTATTTACAACTCTGTGGAAGCACATAGTTGTGAGCAATTAAAAAGGTGGCTGAAGTGTCATGGGCGTTCGCAACAAGGAAAAAAAACCCGGGTCGCAGTGCATAAACCCTGCCGACAATCTAGTGTATTTGCTAATACAGGCAGTCTGGTTTTATTACATGAACTTAAGTTTGTTTTTGGTCAAAATCAAAAATTTAACCCCTTAATACACCCCTTAAATTAACAGTTTGTTTCTTAATTGCAACATTACTATTATCGAACATCTACACCAAATTAAATACACCTTTCAGTAAATAACTCACTATCTGCAAACTAGTGTTTTCATAAAATTTGTAAGTCCGGTCCCGTCGGGCTGATTTTATTCAAATTTTAGGGCCAGTTTTTAATTGCTACTAAAGGGTTAAGTTTGAATTTTCAAACGATTCTGAGAATTTTTTCGGTATTTTGGAGCCCAAAAACATCTTTCAACCCCTAAAAACTACCCTTAAAATAGCCCGATCAGGCCCATTTTAAATAGGCATTTTGCGGTGATGGATTTAAACACGCGGGCCAAATTTAGTTTAAATCAATTAACTCTTTCGAAAGTTGTTGCCCGCATACACACACACACACACACACAGACACACAGACACACACACACACATATATATATATATATATATATATATATATATATATATATATATATATATATATATATATATATATATATATACATACATATATATATATACATATATATATATACATATATATATATATATATATATATATATATATATATATATATATATATATATATATATATACTGTAACAATTTGAACTTATGTGCCCCGGAAAAATATATATATCGAGCCTATGCGATAAAATATCAAAATTGATATTTTATCATTGTAGGTATTTGGATCGAATAAAATCCTGTCTGGACCAGGTGTGGCTCAAGTTTTGTGTAGGACTTGATTTGTAGCTGGCCGACAAAGAAACTGCTACTATGACGGCTGCGGGTGCGAGAGAGTAGGCGTATCGACTCTGTATTTAGAGAGGCTCGCGAGTCTGATAGTGAACGGAGAACGGGACTAGCTTATGACGACTGATAGAGAGCGGACGCGAGACAATTTTTGCGTGCCGGCATATGAAAGATTTTTGATTGTTGCGTCGACGGATTTTGGAATTGCTTTTATAGGGAGGTTCTGTCCTCGTTCTGGATTTTTTTTTCAGGATTTGGTTGAGGTTCTGTCCTCGTTTGGAGTTTTTTTTTTTGTCCGTCGAATACATATTCTATTTAAGCCATTTGCTAGTCACTAATTTTAATGTGTTGTTCATTGTATTTTCTTTGTTTATTGTTCATTTGCCCAGGATTTGGTGGAGTAGGTAGGATATTTTTTGTTATTGCTGGGTTGGTTGTTTGACCCACGTGGTCTTATTTAAATATTTTACCGTTGAATGTGTTTGCTATTACACGATACCTAATTAATTGTATTGTGTCAGTGGATCTGGTGTACTTTCCGGCTCCCCGGGTTAGACCCACCGGCTTAAGTAGTCTTGGCGCCCTTAATTTTTGATCCTTGTCGGAGTGGCACGTGTGATTTTTATTTTATTTTAGCACGAAAAGTTGATTAGCGGTCCCAGGTTCCTGAGCTCGCACCAGTTGGTCGTGTATTCCAGCTGGGTGAACATTGTTTGGGGACTATTATGAAGGACAGACAGTTGCAACTCTTTTCTTCTTCTGTTCTCCCTTCTTTCTGTTTGTTGATAGCGGCATGTCCCTCCGTTATGGGTACGTTATTGTTGCTGTCTCTTGTTTATAATGGTCCCCAAATAATACACCTGCGTGTTTGCCGTGCGTGGTGACCCGTAAGTAGGAAAAGGGTATCCTGGTAGTTGAGGTTTATCTTGGACACGCCAACACACTGCTTTGGGCTCGGCTTCTTTGTAAACGGGCGGCTAGACCTAACCCAGCCTAGTCAATCGGCTAACGTCGTGGATATTAAGTATTCCGGCGGGGTGAGCCAGTATCTCTTGATGGAGTGACACCGTCTTTGGAGCTGACTATGTCGACTGTGTAGCCCTGGCGCTCTGCACCGATTTGCGGTCATCGTCCCCTTGTTGGGCTCCGTGGTGGGTGGGGCGCACGGTTGATGAAAATCATAATAAACATTATGACTTCCTACCCTCCCTTAACCAGCCCTCCTTTTAAAAGAGGGCGTAATGATGAAAATTTAGATTTGTTGTTTGGTAACGACACATTAACTGTGACTCCATGTAACAGATATTTAGATATGAGTAAAATAACCGGAAATTTCAATAGTGACAGTCCTTTTTACATTAATAAACATCTCGATGGCTTATTTGGAAATTTTAAAAGTGTTAAAAAGTTGCGTGACGGATGTTTACTAATTGAAACATCATCCCAACGTCAAGCTGATAAGGTATTGTCTTGCAAAAGCATTAAAGCTTCAGACATGACTACTGACGTACCAGTGAAGGTAGACCTACATAAGCAGTTAAATTTTTCTAAAGGTAGGATCTATTGTTACGATCTACTCAACTGCTCGGTCGAAACAATAAGAGACGAGTTAAAAGATCAAGGTGTGACTGAAGTTTATAGGATTCATGCTCGTCGAGACGGTCAGCTAGTACCGACTCCATCCCACATACTGACATTTTGTACACCACATCCTCCATCGACGATCCAAGCCGCCTATTATAAACTCCAAGTACATCCTTATATTCCTTCGCCTCTTCGCTGCTATAAATGCCAGAAATTTGGACATTCGCAGAATAATTGTAGCTCCGCCAGCATCTGTGCAAACTGCAGTCAAAGTATGCATGAAGATCAACCTTGCAAAAGGAAGTCTCTGTGTGTGAACTGCAATGGTGCTCATTCTGCCAGATCTAAAGAATGCCCTAAATTTAAGGAAGAATTTAAAATACAGGAAATTAGAACATCCTTGAAAATTTCATTCGCAGAGGCGAAACGTAAATATAAGGAGGAAACTGCGCCTTCATTTTCCCGATCTTTTGCTAACGTCACTGGTACTCCTGTCAAAAAAGTTGACATGTCCACTCAGACATGTGATATGTCAACACAGACCATTGAAATTTCCCCTAGTACTTCTAAAACTGTCGAAAGCAAAATTATCAAAGAGGTTAAAGTTAAAAATATAAAAAAGAACCCGGCTAATCGATCTAGATCGCCGGTAAAAAAGATCAAATCACCGATAAAAAAATCTAAAGTCATCCTGAACCGTAATAACACTAAAAGTATGACCATCAGTCGTGTTACCAGCAGCTCATCAGAATCTGCGATGGACGAATGTCCTCCTCCGCATTATCGAAATGATGCGAGGGGGAAAACATAATGAGGCAGTGTCTGTATTTTCAAATTTTATCCATTCAATTTCCTACAGTGGAATATGAACGGATTCTATGTCCACTTAAGCGAACTAAAATTACTGCTCAACGATCATAATGCTACCGCTGTTAGCTTACAGGAAACACATCTAAAAGACATCAACACTCCAGTTCTCCGTGGCTTTGCCATTTACCGTAAAGATAAACCATTTGCCGAACGAGCAAGCGGCGGAGTCGCTGTCATAGTTAGAAATAGTGTGTTTACGGAAAATGTCTCGATACGATCTGATTTGCAGGTCATCGCCGTCAGAATTTTTGCGCCGAAACCGGTTACTTTGTGTTCAATATACATTTCTCCGACAGAACAACTGACACTCGCAAGTATTGTGTCTGTGATCGATCAGCTTCCACGCCCCTTTATCATCATGGGGGACTTTAACGCCCATAACCCCACTTGGGGTTCAAATCACTTGGATGCTCGTGGAAGACTGATGGAGACGTTGATTATGAATTTGAACCTGGTAATATTGAACACGGGTACTAATACACATTTTTCGGCAGCAAATAGGACATTTTCAGCTATTGATCTCACTCTCTGCTCTTCTTCTATCGCCCCATCCTGTGAATGGGAAGTAAATGCCGATCTCTGTGGAAGTGATCATTTTCCAATCATTTGTCGGGCTCTTTCATTCCATGTGGATGAGAGACGCTCCCCGAAATGGATAATACGACAAGCGAATTGGTCACTTTTCCAAGAAGCGCTTGATATCGGCGAAATGAACTTTGGCAACGTCGACGCAGCTGTGGAGCATTTCACGGATGCGGTAATCGAGGCAGCTTCGGCTGCGATCCCACGCACGTCGACAACACCACGACGCGTGCCCGTTCCCTGGTGGAACGAGACCTGTCGGGAGGCCATCCGTGAACGTCGAAAGGCTCTCCGTCACTTCAAAAATAATATGACGGACGAGAATCGGATAATTTTCATGCAGAAGCGTTCCGTTGCCAGACGTATCATAGCAGAGAGTAAAAAGCAGTCGTGGACCGAGTTCGTATCCACTATAAGAAGTTCTACTCCCGCCCGCGAAGTGTGGGAAAAAATCCGGAGGATCTCTGGCAAACAGAGTTATAATCACGTTTCGGGATTGATAATGGACAATGACGTTATAACGTCACCTGCCGAGGTGTCAGATTACATGGGTTCATGCTACGCAAGAGTTTCTAGTTCCACTAATTACCTCGAGAGTTTTTTGGCTCAGAAAACCTTAGCGGAACAAGTAACATTGAACTTCTCATCGCCGAACGATGAGAATTATAATGCATCATTCACCTCGTGGGAACTACAGTCGAGTTTGCGCGATTGCCATGATACTTCTCCAGGACCAGACGACATCCATTATCAATTTTTGAAAAGGCTACCTCCCTCCGGTTTTGAATTCCTTCTCAAGATGTTCAACTTGATTTGGTCATCGAACATGTTTCCATCCGCTTGGTACAACTCTATTGTAGTGCCGTTGTTGAAGCCGGGAAAAGACCGTAAACAAGCTTCCAGTTATCGTCCTGTTTCTCTAACCAGTTGTTTGTCAAAACTCCTCGAACGGATGATCAACCGACGATTGATCTGGATCCTTGAATCTAGACGCTTGATCACGAACGCCCAGTGCGGCTTTCGAAAACACCGTTCGACGATGGATCATCTCGTCCGGTTGGAGTCTGCAATACAGGACGCTTTTCTAAATAAACAGCACTTGCTGGCTGTCTTTTTCGATCTCGAAAAGGCTTATGACACTACATGGCGGTATGGGATACTCCGCACACTACACAATTGGGGTATCAAAGGACATCTTGGGAAGTTTTTAAGTAATTTTCTATCTGAGCGTCATTTTCAGGTACGTATCGGCAACACGTTGTCTAATGACTTTATACAGGAGAACGGTGTGCCACAGGGTTCTGTACTCAGTGTCACTCTTTTTTCCATCGCTATTAATGGCATAATTGAGAGCATCCCAACAACTGTAGAGTCATTGCTCTATGTTGACGACTTGGCGATTTACTGTTCGTCAAAGTACATTCGTACTGCACAACGTCATCTGCAATTGGCCATTAATAGCATACAGCGCTGGACAACCGACAACGGTTTTAATTTTTCCGTTGAGAAAACCCAGTGTGTGCACTTTTGCAGGACTCGTGGTTGCTATCAGGAACCGTTCTTGTATCTGTACGGCACGTACATTTCTGTGCAAAACAGTGCCCGTTTTCTTGGGCTTACCTTGGACCGATCGTTAAACTGGAAGGCGCATATTAATATTTTAAAGCGAAAATCGATGTCCTCGATTAATATTTTAAAAATTTTATCCGGCACCACTTGGGGAGCGGACCGTACGGTTATGCTGCGAATTTATCGGGCACTCGTACGGTCTAAACTGGATTACGGTAGCATAGTGTATGACTCTGCGCGTGAGTCGTACATACGAACACTAAATGCCGTCCATCACGCTGGAGTTCGACTATCTACTGGAGCGTTTCGATCCAGCCCAGTAGTCAGCATTCTTGCTGAAAGCGGAGAGCTTCCGTTGAACATCAGGCGGAAAAGAAACATAATTTCTTACGCTTCCAAGCTCCGTAGTCAACCTGATCACCCTACATATAGTTGTGTATTCGAACCTCGTTTTTCTTCTCTGTACAGACGGAAAAGAAATGCTACTCTTCCCCTCGGTATCAGGTTGGCGAATCATCTGAACGAACTTCAGTTAGTGCTTCCTAGAACGCTAAGAGTTGGACGCAATTCTGTGCCTCCGTGGCTTATCCCTCAGCCCATCGTCGATATGTCGTTGTCGGTGTATCAACGCGATACAACTACTCCAGAATTCTATCGTCAACTGTTCCTTAATTGGTTAGACCAAAATCGAGACTTCCGTCCCGTTTATACAGACGGATCGAAGTCTCACGATCAAGTTCGGCTGTGCGTTCGTCACCGATAACGAGAGTTACGGTTATAAACTGTCTCAGCAATGCAGTATTTTTACTGCAGAGCTATTTGCAATTTTGCAATCCTTGAGACATGTTCATGGCCCGAATAAGTATGTCATTTGCAGCGATTCTATGAGTGGTCTTCAGGCTATACAATGTTTGTATCCTAGTCATACGCTGATATGCTTAATTCAGGACAAATTGTATTCCCTGCGGAGAGGTGGAACCATTGTCCGTTTTTGTTGGATTCCCGGTCACATGGGGATCCGGGGGAACGAACTGGCAGACACTGCTGCCAAAGACGCTGCAAGTAACGGACAAAATGTGTTTTGCGTTATCGGTGACGATCTGAAAAATGGACTTAAAACAGCAGTCCAACAGGTGTGGAAAGACGAATGGAGTACGACGATAGAAAACAAACTAAGAACAATTAAACCTACAGTTGACCCTTGGATCACATCTTGTCGTTCCTCCAGGTGGGAGGAAATATTACTCACACGACTTCGCATCGGTCACTGTAGGCTGACGCACGGTTTTCTAATGGCTCGTGAGGAACCGCCCATGTGTGAGACGTGTGACACTCGTATCACCGTCTCACACATTTTAATCGAGTGTGTCCAGTTCAGGGACACACGACAGCGGATCGGATTGTCAGGTGATCTGTCGGTTATTTTAGGAAATGATCCTGACAATGTCGATCTGCTGTTTCGTTTTTTAAAAGAATCCGGTCTCGACCGGTATCTATGATTTTATTTATTTATTTATTGATTTACTGTATCGTTTTGTTTTTTGTTATTGTATTATTTTGTCTTTTGTTATAGTATCGTTTTGTTCTATGTTTTTATAATTATTGTATACACTGACTATTGTCATATTTTTATAGACGCTGATAACCTCAGATGTTGAGCGTCTATAATCTACAATCTCTCTCTCTCTCCCGTCGGGCTGATTTTATTCAAATTTTAGGGCCAGTTTTTAATTGCTACTAAAGGGTTAAGTTTGAATTTTCAAACGATTCTGAGAATTTTTTCGGTATTTTGGAGCCCAAAAACATCTTTCAACCCCTAAAAACTACCCTTAAAATAGCCCGATCAGGCCCATTTTAAATAGGCATTTTGCGGTGATGGATTTAAACACGCGGGCCAAATTTAGTTTAAATCAATTAACTCTTTCGAAAGTTATTGCCCGCACACACACACACACACACAGACACACACACACACATATATATATATATATATATATATATATATATATATATATACATACATATATATATATATATACATATATATATATATACATATATATATATATATATATATACTGTAACAATTTGAACTTATGTGCCCCGGAAAAATATATATATCGAGCCTATGCGATAAAATATCAAAATTGATATTTTATCATTGTAGGTATTTGGATCGAATAAAATCCTGTCTGGACCAGGTGTGGCTCAAGTTTTGTGTAGGACTTGATTTGTAGCTGGCCGACAAAGAAACTGCTACTATGACGGCTGCGGGTGCGAGAGAGTAGGCGTATCGACTCTGTATCTAGAGAGGCTCGCGAGTCTGATAGTGAACGGAGAACGGGACTAGCTTATGACGACTGATAGAGAGCGGACGCGAGACAATTTTTGCGTGCCGGCATATGAAAGATTTTTGATTGTTGCGACGACGGATTTTGGAATTGCTTTTATAGGGAGGTTCTGTCCTCGTTCTGGATTTTTTTTTCAGGATTTGGTTGAGGTTCTGTCCTCGTTTGGAGTTTTTTTTTTTGTCCGTCGAATACATATTCTATTTAAGCCATTTGCTAGTCACTAATTTTAATGTGTTGTTCATTGTATTTTCTTTGTTTATTGTTCATTTGCCCAGGATTTGGTGGAGTAGGTAGGATATTTTTTGTTATTGCTCGTTTGGAGTTTTTTTTTTTTGTCCGTCGAATACATATTCTATTTAAGCCATTTGCTAGTCACTAATTTTAATGTGTTGTTCATTGTATTTTCTTTGTTTATTGTTCATTTGCCCAGGATTTGGTGGAGTAGGTAGGATATTTTTTGTTATTGCTGGGTTGGTTGTTTGACCCACGTGGTCTTATTTAAATATTTTACCGTTGAATGTGTTTGCTATTACACGATACCTAATTAATTGTATTGTGTCAGTGGATCTGGTGTACTTTCCGGCTCCCCGGGTTAGACCCACCGGCTTAAGTAGTCTTGGCGCCCTTAATTTTTGATCCTTGTCGGAGTGGCACGTGTGATTTTTATTTTATTTTAGCACGAAAAGTTGATTCACTGATGTCGCGGTAGTTAAATTATTTGTTTGTTTATCGTGTGTCTGGGTGACGGTTCTGTAGTTCTTGTGGTAGGGGGTGGATTTTTGGCCCGATTTTGGGGCATAGTTTTGTTGTATTTATATTTTTGTTAATTTTAGTGGTTGGAGGTCGGATTTGTTAGCCCATTAGGGCATTATTTCTTGTTCTTATTATCAGTGCCCTCACGAACCTACCCTTCGCGCCGCTGAGTTAGCTAGCCGGCAACTTGGCACTCGACTATAGCTTAGTTTTCGTCATAATACATATATATGTAAACATTTTTTAAAATGGTGCCAAAGTGTTTAGGGGGTTATGAAACATCGAGAAACTTTGGTCCGACCCCTAGGTCCCGCCATCCGACCGATGCCAATAGTGTATGTTGCCATATGGCAAATACACTAAAAATGTGTTGATCGAGAGGTTAGGTATCAATACTTTTGTTTACTATTGTAAAAAATAAAAGAAAATAAATAAAAATCATAATTAGTGTATTTGCCATATGGCAACATACACTATTGGCGTCGGTCGGATGGCGGGACCTAGGGGTCGGACCAAAATTTCTCGACGTTTCATAACCTCCTAAACAGATATTCGAATTTATTCGAAATTATTCGAAGTTCAATAAAACTCTGTGTAGGGTTAATATCTTTCATTTGTAGCACCGAAGAACCATTTAAACTGAATCCGAATTTAATCGGTTGCGCGGCTAGCTTCAGCTGGCGCTGGGCCGGGGTTTAGTTTAAAAAAATTTAAGAAGATAATCGCAAAAAAAATACCGAAACACAATTACGAAATGCGAATAGACTATATTTAAGAAAATGCCCTAAAAGGCGTTTAAAAATCCACCACCTACCACTCGAAAAATAAAAAACCCTGGTCGCAGTGCCAAAACCCTGCCGACAATATAGTGTATTTGCGAACTTAAGTTGGTTTTTGGGCAAAATTAAAAATTTGACTCCTTAATACACCCCTTAAAATAACATTTTTTTTCTTAATTGCAATATTATTATCAATCTAACGTCTACACCGAATTAAATACACCCTTCAATAAATAAGTCACTATCTACAAATTAGTGTTTTCAAAAAATGTGTAAGTTCGGTCCTGCTGGGCCGATTTTATTAAAATTTTAGGGACACTTTTTAATTGCTACTAACGGGTTAAATGTCAATTTTGAAACGATTATGAGAATTTTTTCGGTATTTTGGAGCCCAAAAACATTTTTCAACCCCTAAACACTACCCTTAAAATGGCCCGATTACGCCCATTTTAAATAAGCTTCTGGCAGGGATGGATTTCAATACGTGGGCCAAATTTCGTTAAAATCAATTAACTCTTTCGAAAGTTATTACCCATACACATATATATATATATTTATAAATATATATATATATATATATATATATATATAAACATTTTTAAAAATGGTGCCAAAGTGTTTAGGAGGTTATGAAACGTCGAGAAATTTTGGTCCGACCCCTAGGTCCCGCCATCCGACCGATGCCAATAGTGTATGTTGCCATATGGCAAATACACTAACAACGCAAGATCATAATCTTATAAAATTGTTCGATAACAAACAGCCCCAATAAGGCTGTAAAACCCAACCACGTACCACTCGGAAAATTAACAACCACAAGACACGAAAACAAGTAGCTGACCAAAATCGATTCTGATATTCAAAAAATTTACGTATTCTCCGACTGAGTTACCAGGGCGCCAGAACACGAATCGTAAATAGCCACACCTAGATGGTCCAGACTAGGAAGCTTAGACCAGACTGGTTCCACTACAACTCTGGAAGGGCAAGACACCAGACACAGTACACTTTTGACCAAAACACATATCTTACTGAATACTTGATCCGGGAATTATCGGATACCCGGTATATTAAATCCTTGCCGTCAAGATACACTTAAGATTGGGTTGCGATAAATAGAAACAGTTCACAAGGCGATAATTAATCCGTAAATTTACGTACATCCTGTATATAGGATCAGTGACATCACGGGAATAAATCATGACTGAGATATGCGAAAACGACAACAAAGAAAATAAAAAAACACAGCAAAAGTAAACACGTAATTTTGTGGACAGCCTGTATATGACGTCGGTGACGTCATGGGAAGCGTTAATATTGGTTGAGATAAACGGAACAACCATCAAAAGATAAATCCGGGAATTAATCGTAAGATCGTAACGTATAAGGAACGTAGGTACCAGGTCAGGGAACTGTATGCAACAAATCCCAGAAAAACTTAAAACTGAATCCAACGGGATAACCCTGGCAGGTTAGAGATTGCCCAGAATCACGTAATAATTCTTAAATACGGACACCATGTAGAATGGTGTCTTAACTGAGCTGAATGTAAATTCCATTAATATTTTCTCGGTCCGGATTCCCGAACTGAATTTTTATTAGTCCGACAGGACAGTCGGGAATAGTTCGCCAAAAAGTTTTATTCAAAACGGAACCGATGCACAGGAATGTTCGAAGTAAAATAGAATTGTAACACAGTTCCAAAAAACTGTGGAATGTATTCCTGTATTCCAGAATCCAGGTCCAACACAATTACGACAATCTAACAGAATCCTTGATGAATAATTCACGGTAAATATTCCTTATTCGAAAAACGCTCCTAATTCTAGGTATATAAAGGGCCACACGGAAAGCTACACTCCCTAACAGCGCTCGCAACAATCAACAACAATTGAATTTATACAAAAATCCAGATATCCAGGAAAATACGGGAATTACGATAAACGGGATAAAATCTCCGGATAGATACGATCAAGCTGGAGTCAACAACGAAAACTAGATCGCTACACCTCCAGGTTAGCGACAGATAATAGCAATCGAAATTTGCGAGAAAAATAATTGATTATTGGCGATAATAATATATCATTTTATTTTGCTGTGTTAAAATATCTCAACGCTAGTAGTCTATCCGACCAGCCCACTGGCCAGCAGATGACTGCTCGTTCAAAAATTAGAGACAAAATACGCGACTTATGAACAAGTTCTCTAACATGAATGTGCGAAATCTATGCAGTATCTATCCCAACGTTCTTTCTTGCTACACAAAAACATACGATCTTCTGTTTCAACATCGAGCCAATTGAAACCGATGTCTCTCTTTCAATGCAAGTTCGCTGTCATTATACACAAATTTTTGTAATATAAGATTTATAGTGCGTTCGCTTTTACTGTAATAAAAGATGTTTGCTTTAATTTTGTTGATACGCAATAAATGTTTCTTTTATTTTCATGAAAAGCAAAAACGATCTAGTGTTGCATTTGTATGTATAATGAAATTCAAACACTAAAGGGCAGTCACACACGCTCAAATTTTTATTTTTCAATTTTTGAAGCCAAATGTCCTAGACTTACGGGAGTTGTTGCTATGGATCCGGGTCCTCTAGACCTCGCTTTTACGACCAAAATTAGTATTCTATTATATATATATATTTTTTTTTTTTTGTGAGAGGAGGAAATGCTAATGCACACCAGCAGGTAGTGTCGGACTCGCACCGACTAAAACCTCCTCTCGATCACCTCTCGTTTTCCCGAAACCGCGCGAGCATTACCTCGGGAAAAGAGACCCAATAAGTATTACTCCATTTCTTCCTTCCTCCGATCTTCCACAATTTTCCGTACAAGTGCGTCGACAATTTTCCAGTGCTCTTCGCTTTGGAGCATAAACTCCACACAGTTCTGGGCAGTTAGCTTGATACCCGCCGTAACCTCGGCTAGCACCCTGTAATGGATCCATTTCTTGCATTGGAAAAACACATGATCAGCGTCTTTCACCACATTGCACTTGATGCACAATCCATTTGAGCCGAGATGAAACCGTTCGCGACAGCTATTAAACCATCCGTGGCCGCTAATAATTGGCTCAGGTAATTATTATATATATATATATATATATATATATATATATATATATATATATATATATATATATATATACAGGGTGTCTCACCGAACGTTGGCTAACATGGGTAACTTTGTTATTAGTGGAGATAGAAAGTCGGTTAAATGGGCAAAGTAGTGCAGAAAACTGGGCTCATTAACATCCCGTCGAAAAAATAATTGAATTTTGACACCCTATGAATTTATTCAGAAAATAGTGAAAATTGCCATTTATGAAAACTGGCCATAACTTTTTATTTATGAAGATATTTGAAAATTTTATTAACCATTTTTTGATAACTTTTTAAGGTCTTTTCAGTGGCGTAGGTTTAATTTTTTTATTTCCACTAGATAATGAGATATTGACATGAACTTTGGTTTTTCTTATGGACGGCATTTTTGATTTTCAGATATTCGAATTCTACTTATTTTTCTGAATAATTTGACATAGCATATCCTATATCTAAACCAATCAGAAGCTACAAAACTGACAAAAATAGCTTTTTGGCGTTTTCAAAGTGTGCCGTGAAAAACGAAATTTGTTGAAACAAATACAAATCGACAGGTTAACAATCTGTCGAGCGATCGCTACAGTTTTGCTAATTCATTTTGTTTGATTTACTCTCTAAAATGGCTCAAGCATTCTCAAATTTGGAGAAACAGGCTATTTTTGCGCATACATTCAGCGTAACAAAAATACCGCGTGGGCTCAAGCAGAATACTTGAACCTTTATCCAGAAAGGCGACAGCCTTATTCAATAACTTTTAGGAACTTTTCTCCATTAATTTCAACGTTTGCTAAACCTAATTCTTCTTCACAGTGTTGAATGTTGCCTTTTTTCTTTGAAAATGAACCGTATACCTTTAAATTTCTATTTAAGTTCCTAAAAGTTATTGAATAAGGCTGTCGCCTTTCTGGATAAAGGTTCAAGTATTCTGCTTGAGCCCACGTGGTATTTTTGTTACGCTGAATGTATGCGCAAAAATAGCCTGTTTCTCCAAATTTGAGAATGCTTGAGCCATCTTAGAGAGTAAATCAAACAAAATGAATTAGCAAAACTGTAGTGATCGCTCGACAGATTGTTAACCTGTCGATATGTATTTGTTTCAACAAATTTCGTTTTACACGGCACACTTTGATAACGCCAAAAAGCTATTTTTGTCAGTTTTGTAGCTTCTGATTGGTTTAGATATAGGATATGCTATGTCAAATTATTCAGAAAAATAAGTAGAATTCGAATATCTGAAAATCAAAAATGCCGTCCATAAGAAAAACCAAAGTTCATGTCAATATCTCATTATCTAGTGGAAATAAAAAAATTAAACCTACGCCACTGAAAATACCTTAAAAAGTTATCAAAAAATGGTTAATGAAATTTTCAAATATCTTCATAAATAAAAAAGTTATGGCCAGTTTTCATAAATGGCAATTTTCACTATTTTCTGAATAAATTCATAGGGTGTCAAAATTCAATTGTTTTTTCGACGGGACGTTAATGAGCCCAATTTTCAGCACTACTTTGCCCATTTAACCGACTTTCTATCTCCACTAATAACAAAGTTACCCATGTTAGCCAACGCCGTTTGAGACACCCTGTATATATATATATATATATATATATATATATATATATATATATATATATATATGTGTGTGTGTGTGTGTGTGTGTGTGCGGGCAATAACTTTCGAAGGAGTTAATTGATTTTAACGTGTTGGAATCCATCACCGCAAGAAGCCTATATAAAATGGGCCTAACGGGCTATTTTAAGGGTAGTTTTTAGGGGTTGAAAAATGTTTTTGGGCCCCAAAATACCGAAAAAATTCTCCGAATCGTTTCAAAATTGAAATTTAACCCTCTGGTAGTAATTAAAAAGTGCCCCTAAAATTTTGATAAAATCGGCCCGACAGGACCGGATTTACAAATTTTATGAAAAAACTAGTTTGCAGATAATGAATTATTTACTGAAAGGTGTATATAATTTAGTATAGAGGTTCGATTGATAATAATATTGCAATTAAAAAAAAAGTTATTTTAAGGGGTGTATTAAGGAGTCAAATTTTTTATTTTGCCCAAGAACCAACATAAGTTCGCAAAATAAAGCCACAGTGCCTGTATTATCAAATACACTATATATTGTCGGCAGGCTTTTGGCACTGCGACCCGGGTTTTTTTTTACTTTAATTTCACTTGCAAAAGCACCTTAATTATTAATTAATGTTAAATACAACTAATCAAATAATTTAAGGATCAACATGACATTTTGAAATGAACTGAGAACTTAAAGACTAAAATAATATTAATAAATGCTTGCTAAATTCAACAATCACTTTTAATCATATGTTGCAGTAATATTGAATAAAAGAAACAATACTAAATAATAAATTTAATTTTTGGGGTAAAAATTGGACTTAAAAATAATATACCTGTCACCTGTCACACTGTTTTGTTGTTCCTTTTCGTATAGACGACAGAATTATAGTCGATAGCAAAATTTTTCTATTGAATCTTGACACTTATTACCTTGCTTTTTTTACTTTCTTTAATTATAAATATACTGGTATTAATATTTATTGATTTCAATTTTTAGTACGCGGGTACTTTAACATGCTTGTTTACAAATAACAGTACGAAAAAAATGGCTGATGCTAACGCATGCGCACGAGAAAAAGGCCTATACAGAAGCAGCCGACAACTTTACAGTGCGTACAGAAACAAGCGACAGCTGTACATTGCGTATAAAATGGCTCGTATGGCGCAGGCAATCCGTGTTCCAGCCAGGCCACGTGACCTGTTGGCCACACTCTTACTACAGTTACTCTAGTCATGAATTAGGAAAACATCAAATGTTTTAATTCAAACCAGTTCAAACGTTCAAACTAATGTTTTTATCATAATTTAATCGTTAATTTTTTAACTCTTGCTAGTGTATTTGCCAAATGGCAACATACACTATTGGCGTCGGTCGGATGGCGGGACCTAGGGGTCGAACCAAAATTTCTCGACGTTTTATAGCCTTCTGAACACATTGACACCATTTTTGAAAATGTTTATATATATTATAAAGGCACTTTTGATGCTGGCCGAAATAAGCCAAACTTAACCGGTTATGGTTAAACTTGCCAATAATAGTCTTCATCACTTTTATTTGGGTCACCAAAGTACACTATATATTATTATCGGAACCCGAATTTAATGGATGCGCGGCTAGCTTCAGTTCGGTGCGGAGACGTGGATCGAAAACACCAAAAACTATAAAAACGTATAAACCTGTCAAGGAAATCCTCAAAAGGAAACGCCTTAAAAGGCTGCTAAAAAACCCAACCACCTACCACTCGACAAATAAGAAAGACAACACAAAATGCTAAAGTCACTAAGTAGACAAGATCAACTCAAGGTCGATTGTGAGCTTACGGATCTACCGACTGAAAATGTTAGGGCGCCAGGACTCAAAATCGTAAGCAGCCCCACCAGGGGGTCCAGACCTAGAGGCTTAGAGGCGATTTTTATCCACTTAACACAGCCTTAACTAAAACATGCCAAAACTACAACAAAATACGGCAAAACACTAAAATGCGCCAATAACACAAAATCTCGAAATCAGCAACTTCAAAACGAGACGAAAGACAATAATCCATATTACCCAAACCTGTGAAAATTCCAAATAAATATGCACTCGGCAAACATTATTAACTCCAAGACAAAAACGTTAATGATGTACAATAGATTGCCAAAATACTTTACGGCACAAAAAAAGGTACTTCAATAACCTAAATCTAAAAAATTCTGCCAACTTCAATTTACAATAAAGTCGGTAACGATAATAAATGCGGTAATATTTCACAAGAAACCACCAAAGAACTTTCTCAAAGAAACTTCATTCAACTGGGTCTCATACCCAGTTGTACTTAAACTTTACGGTAATACGGCAATATATGGCAATGGCAAATACATAAAACACACGTTAAAATCTTAGTCTCCGCGCCAGCGACATTTAATAGTGGATAAATAAAATCCCACTTTTATCGGACACCTTGTAGAATTCTCTATAGACGGTACGTAATGTTCCTAATACACTGCTTAATAAAACGTAAACATGACGAGCTGTACAGTAAACTCAAAATTCGGTTCTCAATCACGACCAATAATCTTCAACTATCCCACAGGATCACTAATCAGAAATCCAGGATATTCGGTAAACGTAACGTTCCAATAAAATCAACTCCTGTAGCGGTTCGATATCAAATTGTCAACAACGCAGCTCAAATCGGTCAATATGATATTGTAGAATAGATATATTCCCGAAATTCCAGAATTTTATTCCACCAAACAACCTAGCGAAACACAGTGGTTATAGAATTTGGACACAAGGTATTTTGATTCCCTAACAACATAAAACTTCTATTCCAGGTACAATAGAGTCCGATACTTAGTAAATCTACTAATCTAGGAGCTTCAAGACGTTGATGACGTGCCGTTTAACCATATTATGTAATATTACATATTATATGCGTTTAACCATGTTTTACGAGTCCTCCATGCACAGCAACGCACTCTCACGTATCCACCCACGAACTATAGTTTATCCACCAAATCGGCACGTTTTTTTAAACATGGCGTCTGAACTAATCTATATCATTGAGTAAGTAATATACAGTAAGAGAAATATTGTCTGTAGTAACGAACGAGCAACGTCAAATTAATAGAGAAGACACAATTGTAACTATGTGCATTTCACTCACGAGCATTATTTGCCGATCATGCATCTCTTTTTAAGATAATGCTCGGCCTGTGCTGCTACTGAAATCAACGGCCAAAATATGATCTATGCATGGTTGGGTCAGAGCTTTGGTGTATAGTAAAAATATATTTGAACCTCCTTTGAATAACACCTGCATTCACTTTAAATGTCATATAATATTCAAAATGTAAAAATCTGAAGAGAGCAAAATTTGTTAAAATTGACAGAATTGTGTTGATTTATGATATTTTATTAACTGCATTTTAAAATATGTGCTATAAATGAATATTTTGTAGCTGTCTGATTTGTTGAATATTAATTTTGAAGAAATGTGTTATCAGCTAATCGACATTACATTTTTTATAAATCTTTTTGTGCGTGTGTATTATATACATATACTTGTTTTTTTTAAATATAGTTTTTGCGTCACTTCAGCGAACAATTAATTGTGTTATTGTTGTTATTAGTGCATAATATAAAAAATACATAATTTCAAAAAGTACTTTTCCCTTTTTATTGAACAGTTATGAAGGAATGAAGATTTTTTAAAATAAATTGACATAACAGTACATGTTAGATGTCATAATTACTGTACTAGGAAGTTTGACATGTTTTGAAGACATGTGAATAGAAATATTTTGCTACTAAATCACACAAATACTTTTTTGCAGTGGTTTACATTACTTCTTTGTACACGTCCACGAAAGTTATTTTTTCTTCAAAGAATTTAATACTGTTTATTTAGTTTTGCGTTTCCATGGTTAGCTAAGTATTTTTATTTAGTAAAATTTTATTATTGTATACTAAGTACATGTCAAAGTGAAATTTTTTCCTGAAAAAATTCAGAAAAATGACCATAAACGCGATACATAGAAACGACCATAGAAATATGAGTCGCCCTTTTTACACCTAGAATAACGATTCCAATAGGCCTATTCATCTGCCAGTTACTTGCTTAAAATAATAATAAAATAAAAATATTAATGGTATTTAATAGGGGAAAAAATCTCAGATGTTTTTTTTTTATTTGAATAATTACTGAAAAACATAGCTGGGAGTTTAACGGATAACCAATAGTTCAACCGTTTTCCACATTTTTTTGCTTAGGTTCTGAAATATTAGCAGAAATCGATTTTCAAAGAAACTGAATACGTATTATATCTATTTTTTAATAATTAATAAACCATAAACCATGTAAAACTTTTTTGGATATTTTTCAAAAATCGATGTCTTGATACAGTTCTGCAAATTTTACTATTTACATAAACTTTTTTGAGGGTACTTTTATAATAGTTTTAAAAAATCAATGTGTTTTGATACAAGCCTGTTTTACCAGAAAAATGTGAATTTGCGTATGTAGATATAATACAAATAGATGTAATGTTGTCTGAGGAATTAGGATCAATAAGTCAATACTAAATTTTTATTTATCGCAACGTTTCCTAATTTCCTAATTCCTCAGACAACTTTACATTTATTTAAAAAAGTCAGGATCGGAACAAACTTTGAAATATAATACAAATATTATTATAGCCAAATTTATAATTGTTTAATTTTTAACCATGGATACAAAGACCCTAAATAAAATACTACGTCACACGCGTTCGGTTTAATTTCGCGCGAAGTAAATTAAATAAAAACGGTTGTGCTATAAAATTTATGTGATCTTTATTCTTCATATTTATGACAAAAAACTTAATCAAAAGTCAATTGTAATGTGTCTGGAATTTTCGTAATTAATATGAAAAAATAATATATCAATCTCATTACAAAATATTTATTATATTAAAAAAAGAACTATTAACACTTATTAATTAGACATTATAATATTACAATAATATCTTTCAGATGTTGAGCGTCTATAATCTACAATTCTTCTTCTTCTTCTTCTTCTTCTACAATAGCATCTCATTCCTGTGTGTACGCCCATTGTAAGAACTCGAAAAAAACAATACCTAAATTAAGTTATCATAAATTTCCTGTGAAAGATCAAATACGCTGCCAAACATGGATTTTAAATAGTGGAAACGCAAGACTGTTGGAAATAACTGATAACAAAGTGCTTAACAGAAAAGTTATATGTGAGCAGCATTTCTTGCCAACACACTTCAGAGATCCAAAATCAAAATGCTATTGCATTGTTCATTAATAGAATAGAAATACAATTAATAGAATAGAAATACAAGAAACTTATCAAGAAAAAAAATGCGCATTTCCAGGAAACAGTGATAAAACAGTCTTACAACTCCGTACATCTGAAAATTTAAGAACGTATGGTACCCGAAAAATTCAGACGGCAACTTCAATAGAAAACACGGACTCCGACTGTAGCGAAATAATACGCCTAATGAATGATCATCCTCAAGCCGGACCGTCAAACGCCCCAGCTCCACAGCGTATGATGAGTGATATTGCAAGTTCGACTAGTTCATTTGTAAAAAAATAATATCAATGCCAAACCCACAGAGTGGTCTCACATCCCGAGAAAAGAAAATGAAAAGACAAATTATTGAAGTTAAACGTAGGCTGAAAAAACAAAGTGCCGTTATTTCAAGACTGAAGCAGAAATCACTATCTTTTAGTACGAAAAATGTGCTGACTAATTTGCTTCAGAATAAATCACCATCGGTAAAAACAATGATTCAGATGCAGTGCTTTCACAAGAAGAGGACATCGTGGACCAGAAGTGAAAAGCAACTGGCACTGTCACTTTATTATAAATCTCCCGGCAATTATAAATTTTTACTGAAGAAACTTGAATTTACACTACCAGCAGTATCAACAATTCAGTCATGGCTCAAGGTGTACAATTTAAGAACAGGGGTCAACACCTCCTTAATAAATAAATTATCTCTTAAAGTACAGCACATGACTGATGATGAGAGGCAATGTGTCGTGATGTTAGATGAAATGAAATTGAAAAGAGGATTACGTCACAACCCTATCCAAGACGTTATCGAAGGGTATGAAGATTTTTCAAGTTTGGGTAGAACGAGCAAATTGGGCAATCAGGGCCTACTGTTTTACATTAGAGGACTTATTCATAACTGGAAGCTACCATTTTGTTATTACATTTCCAGTGGTCCAGCCAAGGGAACTGTCATAAGTACCCTGATCAATGAAGTCGTCTGTAAATTACGATCAGTTGGCTTAACTCCCAAAGTTATTGTGTGTGATCAAGGAGCCAATAATAGAAATTCACTGGCCAATTTGGGAGCAACTCATGAATCACCTGAAATAAATATAGATGGCATAGATGTTTTTGCTATTTTCGATTCACCTCACTTATTAAAAAGCCTCAGGAATAATTTCATGAATTCAAAATTGCAATTTTTTGTTTATGGCAAAAAAGTGTGTTGGTCTGATTTTACCAAAACATTTGACATTGATCGAAGCAGCTCAGTTACAAGAAGTATGTTGAAAATTACGGAAAAACATGTACACCCAACACTCTTTGGAAAAATGAAAGTGAAGTATGCAACGCAAATGTTCAGCAATTCAGTATATGCTGCAATTCTCACTTGCTCTGCAACAGGTGAATTAAAATCTGACACGGCCGTCGACACAGCAAATTTTATTAAAGACATGAATAACGTTTTTGATTGTCTCAATAGCAGAATTCTACGCGATTCAAATCCTTATAAGTGTGCACTCTCAATTTTCAAAAAAATTCCTCAACGCACACTCGAGGAAGCAATTGAAATTTTTAAAAATATACAGATTTTTGAAGGTGAAAAATTAAGACGGAACATTTATTGTATAGAAGGATTCATTTGGACAATACGAGCAGTTTTGCAATTATGGACTGAGCTTCAAAAGGAAGGAAAACGATTCCTTTTAACGTCCAGACTGCAACAGGACCCGATCGAAAATGCATTTTCCGTGATACGCACCCGAGGAGGCTACAATCCTCAACCTACAACGCAACAATTTAGAATAGCTCTGCAACATAATATGCATATAAGACTGCAAACTCCTGTCGAAACTTCAAATTGCGATGTTGACGATGACGAGGCTCTTCTGTTAGAAGACGAAGAAGAACGGGATCAACAGGACAGTAAAATGACCGCTACTTCGGAATTGCAATCTGAATTCGTTGATGCTGAAGAGATTACAGAACAGTCGGAAGAAAGGACGACCGGTTCAGTGTCTGACCTTTCAGTGCTAGAAATTCCAACCTTAGAAACATGTACAAATGTTTATGTAGCAACTGTCTGAACTCATTAAAGATAGTGATTGCCAGTAACCTTCTTGCTATTTATTCAGGGTATTTATTTATTGTAGAAATTTAACAAATTTATATATATAAGATAGTAGAAATTTTATATTCTACCTGATGACGCACATATTGGCTATATGTTAACAGTTTTTCATTTACGTGATCTCCAAATGCCAAATATTTCTTAGATAACTTCTTAACTGCATCGATGAAGTTTATTATCTTTTCATTATTTCACGCCATTATATCCACGCACAGCTGTACTGCACTGTACAATAGAAGCAAAGAAAATGAAATGACAGCGGCGCATCTCATCCCTGTCGCCACACGAAAGTGAAACCATGGATACGTATTATAGAAGTAAATTGACTAAAATTTCCAAGCCGTGTGGATATTCGGCAATTCATGTCGGCCACTTTGGGCAATAAGGAATATAATATAATCTAAAAACACCCGGTATAATCTAAAACACCCGGTATAATCTAAAAACACCCGGTATAATCTAAAAACACACGGTATAATCAAAAAACACCCGGTATAATCTAAAAACACACGGTATAATCTAAAAACACCCGGTATAATCTAAAAACACACGGTATAATCTAAAAACACCCGGTATAATCTAAGAACACACGGTATAATCTAAAAACACCCGGTATAATCTAAAAACACACGGTATAATCTAAAAACACCCGGTATAATGTAAAAACACCCGGTATAATCTAAAAGCACCCTGATAATCTAAAAACACCCGATATAATCTAAAAAACACCCGATATAATCAAAAAACACCCGGTATTATCTAAATACACCCGGTATAATCTAAATAAAAACACTCAGTATAATCTAAAAACACCCGGTATCACCGTATACAAGTATACATTATTCATGCTTTTCGTGACATTTTTCGTGACATGTTTAATTTTTTCTCGGTTAGGTCCCCTCGCTAACCTGCGATAAGGAACTTCGTTCCAAAAATTGCTCGTGTAAAGGCACCTTTACAAAAAATATTTTTGCAACTATCTTTCGCAAAAACCTATTCTATTAAAACTTTTCAAAAATAACTCCATTTCTTTCTTTTTATTTCCATGGTGACTTCAAACTTTTTATTTACTAATAACAAGTAAATTCAAAAATATAACAATACCGGTTTCTAATTTTGAAATTTTTTACGAAATGTCCAACTTTAGTCGAAGAAATAAATTTCTACAATAAAAAAATAGACTGTATATATAGTAATGATTAAATGTGTGAAAAACGCATTTATCCCTTTTCAGTCCATCAGTTTAGTAGATCTAAACATTCCTCAAGAAAGCGTCGGACGCTAATAAAAACTTGGAAATCCGATTTTCACTCAGGTAAAGCCGAAGCGGACAGCGATCTGAAAATAGTCACAATAATTCGGATTTGCCAAATGTAATAAACTGCAAAAAATACGTAATGCCAGATTAGAGTAAACAATCCGATTTGCATCCAAACGACGGTTAAAATGCGCGTGAGCGGAATCACGGGTGCAATTAGTATATAAACAAAAAATATTTGTATGTAATGTTGAACATAAATACGTAAAATTTTTATTTAAGTCTTTACTTATGAAGATAAAATTTTCACTTTCCTGTGAGGTTTTACGTTTTGAGAGAGTGTCTTTTTCTCAACACTTTCCATTTCCCAACGCAAGGCACGAAATAATTTTATTTTTATTAAAAGGTCGAGAATAAACAGTTTATGTTCTGTACAATTGTTAATCCATTCACAATAACTATTTTCGAGTGCCGATAACAAATTGGCTCTAATTTTTTTCTTCACTCCATATTCAAGCTTGAATTTATCAAAAGCGTGGTTAAATTTGTGAAGCAAGAAAGTCACAACACTGCACATACTTTCACTAGGCCGTTTCAAGTATTTTACGGATTCTTTGGCACCATAGTCCTTAGTGAGAAGGAAGAACTCATTGGCAGCCACAAGCGATTCATTATCTTTAATAAGTTCAGCTTTACAGTTTTCGCAGTCACGTTTTCTGAACAAACTGTAGCACAAATATCCGGCTACATAAACATTTGTACATGTTTCTAAGGTTGGAATTTCTAGCACTGAAAGGTCAGACACTGAACCGGTCGTCCTTTCTTCCGACTGTTCTGCAATCTCTTCAGCATCAACGAATTCAGATTGCAATTCCGAAGTAGCGGTCATTTCACTGTCCTGTTGATCCCGTTCTTCTTCGTCTTCTAACAGAAGAGCCTCGTCATCGTCAACATCGCAATTTGAAGTTTCGACAGGAGTTTGCAGTCTTATATGCATATTATGTTGCAGAGCTATTCTAAATTGTTGCGTTGTAGGTTGAGGATTGTAGCCTCCTCGGGTGCGTATCACGGAAAATGCATTTTCGATCGGGTCCTGTTGCAGTCTGGACGTTAAAAGGAATCGTTTTCCTTCCTTTTGAAGCTCAGTCCATAATTGCAAAACTGCTCGTATTGTCCAAATGAATCCTTCTATACAATAAATGTTCCGTCTTAATTTTTCACCTTCAAAAATCTGTATATTTTTAAAAATTTCAATTGCTTCCTCGAGTGTGCGTTGAGGAATTTTTTTGAAAATTGAGAGTGCACACTTATAAGGATTTGAATCGCGTAGAATTCTGCTATTGAGACAATCAAAAACGTTATTCATGTCTTTAATAAAATTTGCTGTGTCGACGGCCGTGTCAGATTTTAATTCACCTGTTGCAGAGCAAGTGAGAATTGCAGCATATACTGAATTGCTGAACATTTGCGTTGCATACTTCACTTTCATTTTTCCAAAGAGTGTTGGGTGTACATGTTTTTCCGTAATTTTCAACATACTTCTTGTAACTGAGCTGCTTCGATCAATGTCAAATGTTTTGGTAAAATCAGACCAACACACTTTTTTGCCATAAACAAAAAATTGCAATTTTGAATTCATGAAATTATTCCTGAGGCTTTTTAATAAGTGAGGTGAATCGAAAATAGCAAAAACATCAATGCCATCTATATTTATTTCAGGTGATTCATGAGTTGCTCCCAAATTGGCCAGTGAATTTCTATTATTGGCTCCTTGATCACACACAATAACTTTGGGAGTTAAGCCAACTGATCGTAATTTACAGACGACTTCATTGATCAGGGTACTTATGACAGTTCCCTTGGCTGGACCACTGGAAATGTAATAACAAAATGGTAGCTTCCAGTTATGAATAAGTCCTCTAATGTAAAACAGTAGGCCCTGATTGCCCAATTTGCTCGTTCTACCCAAACTTGAAAAATCTTCATACCCTTCGATAACGTCTTGGATAGGGTTGTGACGTAATCCTCTTTTCAATTTCATTTCATCTAACATCACGACACATTGCCTCTCATCATCAGTCATGTGCTGTACTTTAAGAGATAATTTATTTATTAAGGAGGTGTTGACCCCTGTTCTTAAATTGTACACCTTGAGCCATGACTGAATTGTTGATACTGCTGGTAGTGTAAATTCAAGTTTCTTCAGTAAAAATTTATAATTGCCGGGAGATTTATAATAAAGTGACAGTGCCAGTTGCTTTTCACTTCTGGTCCACGATGTCCTCTTCTTGTGAAAGCACTGCATCTGAATCATTGTTTTTACCGATGGTGATTTATTCTGAAGCAAATTAGTCAGCACATTTTTCGTACTAAAAGATAGTGATTTCTGCTTCAGTCTTGAAATAACGGCACTTTGTTTTTTCAGCCTACGTTTAACTTCAATAATTTGTCTTTTCATTTTCTTTTCTCGGGATGTGAGACCACTCTGTGGGTTTGGCATTGATATTATTTTTTTACAAATGAACTAGTCGAACTTGCAATATCACTCATCATACGCTGTGGAGCTGGGGCGTTTGACGGTCCGGCTTGAGGATGATCATTCATTAGGCGTATTATTTCGCTACAGTCGGAGTCCGTGTTTTCTATTGAAGTTGCCGTCTGAATTTTTCGGGTACCATACGTTCTTAAATTTTCAGATGTACGGAGTTGTAAGACTGTTTTATCACTGTTTCCTGGAAATGCGCATTTTTTTTCTTGATAAGTTTCTTGTATTTCTATTCTATTAATTGTATTTCTATTCTATTAATGAACAATGCAATAGCATTTTGATTTTGGATCTCTGAAGTGTGTTGGCAAGAAATGCTGCTCACATATAACTTTTCTGTTAAGCACTTTGTTATCAGTTATTTCCAACAGTCTTGCGTTTCCACTATTTAAAATCCATGTTTGGCAGCGTATTTGATCTTTCACAGGAAATTTATGATAACTTAATTTAGGTATTGTTTTTTTCGAGTTCTTACAATGGGCGTACACACAGGAATGAGATGCTATTGTAGAAGAAGAAGAAGAAGAAGAAGAATTGTAGATTATAGACGCTCAACATCTGAAAGATATTATTGTAATATTATAATGTCTAATTAATAAGTGTTAATAGTTCTTTTTTTAATATAATAAATATTTTGTAATGAGATTGATATATTATTTTTTCATATTAATTACGAAAATTCCAGACACATTACAATTGACTTTTGATTAAGTTTTTTGTCATAAATATGAAGAATAAAGATCACATAAATTTTATAGCACAACCGTTTTTATTTAATTTACTTCGCGCGAAATTAAACCGAACGCGTGTGACGTAGTATTTTATTTAGGGTCTTTGTATCCATGGTTAAAAATTAAACAATTATAAATTTGGCTATAATAATATTTGTATTATATTTCAAAGTTTGTTCCGATCCTGACTTTTTTAAATAAATGTAAAGTTGTCTGAGGAATTAGGAAATTAGGAAACGTTGCGATAAATAAAAATTTAGTATTGACTTATTGATCCTAATTCCTCAGACAACATTACATCTATTTGTATTATATCTACATACGCAAATTCACATTTTTCTGGTAAAACAGGCTTGTATCAAAACACATTGATTTTTTAAAACTATTATAAAAGTACCCTCAAAAAAGTTTATGTAAATAGTAAAATTTGCAGAACTGTATCAAGACATCGATTTTTGAAAAATATCCAAAAAAGTTTTACATGGTTTATGGTTTATTAATTATTAAAAAATAGATATAATACGTATTCAGTTTCTTTGAAAATCGATTTCTGCTAATATTTCAGAACCTAAGCAAAAAAATGTGGAAAACGGTTGAACTATTGGTTATCCGTTAAACTCCCAGCTATGTTTTTCAGTAATTATTCAAATAAAAAAAAAACATCTGAGATTTTTTCCCCTATTAAATACCATTAATATTTTTATTTTATTATTATTTTAAGCAAGTAACTGGCAGATGAATAGGCCTATTGGAATCGTTATTCTAGGTGTAAAAAGGGCGACTCATATTTCTATGGTCGTTTCTATGTATCGCGTTTATGGTCATTTTTCTGAATTTTTTCAGGAAAAAATTTCACTTTGACATGTACTTAGTATACAATAATAAAATTTTACTAAATAAAAATACTTAGCTAACCATGGAAACGCAAAACTAAATAAACAGTATTAAATTCTTTGAAGAAAAAATAACTTTCGTGGACGTGTACAAAGAAGTAATGTAAACCACTGCAAAAAAGTATTTGTGTGATTTAGTAGCAAAATATTTCTATTCACATGTCTTCAAAACATGTCAAACTTCCTAGTACAGTAATTATGACATCTAACATGTACTGTTATGTCAATTTATTTTAAAAAATCTTCATTCCTTCATAACTGTTCAATAAAAAGGGAAAAGTACTTTTTGAAATTATGTATTTTTTATATTATGCACTAATAACAACAATAACACAATTAATTGTTCGCTGAAGTGACGCAAAAACTATATTTAAAAAAAACAAGTATATGTATATAATACACACGCACAAAAAGATTTATAAAAAATGTAATGTCGATTAGCTGATAACACATTTCTTCAAAATTAATATTCAACAAATCAGACAGCTACAAAATATTCATTTATAGCACATATTTTAAAATGCAGTTAATAAAATATCATAAATCAACACAATTCTGTCAATTTTAACAAATTTTGCTCTCTTCAGATTTTTACATTTTGAATATTATATGACATTTAAAGTGAATGCAGGTGTTATTCAAAGGAGGTTCAAATATATTTTTACTATACACCAAAGCTCTGACCCAACCATGCATAGATCATATTTTGGCCGTTGATTTCAGTAGCAGCACAGGCCGAGCATTATCTTAAAAAGAGATGCATGATCGGCAAATAATGCTCGTGAGTGAAATGCACATAGTTACAATTGTGTCTTCTCTATTAATTTGACGTTGCTCGTTCGTTACTACAGACAATATTTCTCTTACTGTATATTACTTACTCAATGGTTATACTTTTTTTTTAATTTACAGCGACATCTGTTGGTCAATAGACTAGTCAGCTTCATGATACTTGTGGATTCGTCCGCAGTATTATGCAGATGGATAGGCAACCAAACTTCCACCTAAAATGAGTTTTAAACCTACCACAAATAGTGTAAGCTCTCATGACAAAAAAGGTACCCCATAGAACACCTCAAAATTATAAAATGAAAATGACTGAAAAACATGTAAGAAACATGTTACGCCCGCCAGACAAGTAAAAATTTGTTATTTGTTATTTTTTATGAATTTTTGAATTTTGCTAAAAAAAATGATTTTTTTTTCAAAACACCTGCTTAAAATTTATACAATGTGTAGAAAATAATGTACCATTTTTGAAAAAATTTGTCTGGCTGACAATTTCTGTTAATTAACTTCTGACAGACCTTTTGTTATAAATTATTTTTTTTATGAAAATGCACGTCATAACACCTTGAATTTTTTTTAAAATAAAGTTTAAGATCTCTTTTATCTCTTGCAACTTGTCTGGCTGACAATTTTTGTTAATAAATTTGTCAGACTTCATTTGTTATAAATTTTTTTTTTTTATGAAAGTGCGCTTCATAACACCTCCTTTAATTTTTTTTTTAAATAAAGTTTAAGATATTTTCTATCTAATAAATCTTGTCTGGCTGACAATTTTTGTTAATTAATACCACAGGTAAGGCGAGTTCTCTCTTGTGCTCCCAAAAGCAGCTAATCATTCTGTTTACGTTTAGTATTCGTTCTAGAACGCAATAGAAAAAGCAGAGCATAATATTCGCAGTGTTTTAGAAGACTTTATCAATATAAAACAGTTCTTTTCTGTACTTTTTGTTGTGTTTATAACATTTTTACTATATTTACCATATTTTCTATAATTTATTAGAAAATGAAGGGCCAACAGTGTTTTTTGTGTCGGAAAAAAATAAAAGTCATTGCTTTTACCATTGAGTCATTGAAGAATGTGAAAAACATGATTCGACATATTATAAATTTTTTTTTATCATATACTTATTTCAACATCTTCAATAATTTCGAAAATTTAAAAAAAAACAGTTACCAGCGGTCTTAGCTTATTTTTTAAAATGACAAACATGGCCGCGGTATTTGAGAAATAAATTTGTCATAGTAAAAAATATTTTGTCGCGGTGCTTAATAATGAAATGTGAGATAGTAAAAAACAATATTTTTATGAAAAACGGATTCCAGTATATAAGAGGGATCTTCAATATTAATTTAAAATTGTAAAAAAATAATGTTTTTTTGTTAGCAACGATTATATCTTTTTAATAAAAAAATGTAATCGCAGTACTTAAAAAATGGAATCTGTCATATTGAAAAAACATTTTTTCGCTGACAGACAAATTTTTATGCGTCAAATATATAATATAATATGCCAAACTTTCTATTTGGAAAAAATTAAGATGATGTTTTGACGCACCCGTCGTAAAAGCTTATTTTTGTTGTGAAAAAACGCTGTCACAGCGCTTAAAAATTAAGTTTGGCATAGTAAAAAACAAAGTTTGTATGAAAAACGTGTTACAATATATAAAAGAAGTCTACATTATTAAATTATAATAAAAAAATTTTTTTTTTTTTAGTTAGCAACTATTATACCATATTTTTTCATTAAAAAATGTGGTCGCAGCACTTTAACAATGAAGTCTGTCATAGTAAAAAACATTTTTTCGCTGACAGACCAATTTTTATGCATAAATTAGATATTAAACCTTCTTTCAGAAAAAAATTAAGATGATGTTTTGACACGGCCCTTGTAAAAGCTTATTTTTTTAATGAAAAAACGTCGTCACGGTGCTTAAATAGTAAGTCTGACATAGTAAAAAACAATGTTTTTATGAAAAACGTGTTACAATATATAAAAGAAGTCTACATTATTAAATTATAATAAAAAAAATTTTTTTTTTTTAGTTAGCAACTATTATACCATATTTTTTCATTAAAAAATGTGGTCGCAGCACTTTAACAATGAAGTCTGTCATAGTAAAAAACATTTTTTCGCTGACTGACCAATTTTTGTGCATAAATTAGATGTCAAACTTTCTTTCAGAAAAAAATGAAGGTGGTGTTTTGACACGGCTTTTGTAAAAGCTTATTTTTTTATGAAATAACGCTGTCACGGCGCTTAAAAATTAAATCTGACATGGTAAAAAACATTTTTTTAATGACAGGAATATTTTTATGCGTAGAGAACATCTTAAGCTACAGTTGATTTTTTTTTTATCGAGGTGTTCTTAAATGCCAGTGATTGATCTTGATACATTGATGCTGCGCATTCAAAATGAAGTCTGACAAATTTATTAACAAAAATTGTCAGCCAGACAAGTTGCAAGAGATAAAAGAGATCTTAAACTTTATTTTTAAAAAAAATCAAGGTGTTATGACGTGCATTTTCATAAAAAAATAATTTATAACAAAAGGTCTGTCAGAAGTTAATTAACAAAAATTGTCAGCCAGACAAATTTTTTCAAAAATGGTACATTATTTTCTACACATTGTATAAATTTCAAGCAGGTGTTTTGAAAAAAAAAATCATTTTTTTTTAGCAAAATTCAAAAATTCATAAAAAATAACAAATAACAAATTTTTACTTGTCTGGCGGGCGTAACATGTTTCTTACATGTTTTTCAGTCATTTTCATTTTATAATTTTGAGGTGTTCTATGGGGTACCTTTTTTGTCATGGGAGCTTACACTAAAAAGATTTCCCACACCTACCAAAAACACAAACCAATGTAACTACTGCATCACAGATATCCAATGAAACCAACGTCAATACTGATAACATAAACCAAAAAAACCCGGGTCGCAGTGCCAAAACCCTGCCGACAATATTACAGTGTATTTACTAATATAGGCAGTGTGGCTTTATTATGCGAACTTAAGTTGATTTTTTGGGTAAAATAAAAAATTTGACTCCTTAATACATCCCTTAAAAGAACATTTTTTTCTCAGTTGCAATATTATTATCAATCCAACCTCTAAACTAAATTATATACACCTTTCAGGAAATAATTCACTATCTGCAAACTAGTGTTTTCATCAAATTTGTAAATCCGGTCCTGTCGGGCCGATTTTATTAAAATTTTAGGAGCACTTTTTAATTGCTATTAAAGGGTTAAATTTCAATTTTGAAACGATTCTGAGAATTTTTTAGGGTTTTTTGGGCCCAAAAACTTTTTTCAACCCCTAAAAACTACCCTTAAAATGGTTCTATTGGGTCCATTTTAAATAGGGTTCTTGCGGTGCTGGAATCCAACATGTGGACAAAATTTCGTAAAAATGTCTTCAAAATGTACAGTTTCGATTCCTAAGGCTACACCAATCCTTCCAACCAATAGCAAAAAACGCCCCCCACCATCCACAACAACCGAAGCATCCTCTGAGATCTCTCACTGGAAACAACAGCTCCTTCGTCTTCAGTTACCATAGACATAATTCCACCAACTAAGGCACTATAGATCTATAATAGAGCTCTACTGGTTCATCTCAATCCCAAGAAATATTTGCAATACCTGAAACAAAAAAAACAAATGTCATTAAAATTTCAAAATCATCACGAGAAATAAAAAAGCCCAAATTAACACACACAAAATCTAAAAAACTAAAAAAATATATGGATGAAGCATTAGAACCACTTAAAACGATTATGAACCAAAACCCCGCAGACTATATTTTCACATTTGATCAGTTAAAAACATATTTGAAACTAATGAAAAACTACGACAACATAATAGAATTTACCAAATCGTTTTCGGATGAAATAATTGATGTTATTGACATGCTCACCGATCTATATCAAAATCTTACTAATCCTACACTTAAGGGGAAGTTTACCGTAATTATAAAACAATTAAAGGCGGGTTTAGAATATGAAAAAGATCTAACAAATCGTTCCCTTTCACCAATGGTAATAAATGTGTCTTATTTTACCAGCTATACAGATACAGATTAAATATGAGCATAATACAGTGGAATATGAATAGTTTTTTTTAAACGGATAAATGACCTGAAATTATTAATAACAGAATACAATCCAGCAATTTTATGTTTACAAGAAACCAATCTGAAACAATCGCATACACATTCCAACAGAGCATACAACATATATCGTAAAGATAGACTTACAGATCACGCCAGCGGTGGTGTTGCCACACTAATTCATAACACTACATTCCGAAGCAGTAAATATCCAAACACATTTGGAAGTAGTTGCAGTAACAGTACACTGTCCGCAAAAAACTATTTGCAACATCTACTTACCCAACAGTCAAACCATAGATATAAATGATATTAAAGATTTAATCAGTCAACTTCCATCTCCCTTTCTCATTCTTGGGGATTTCAATGCCCACAATTTATTGTGGGGTAATAGAACAGAAATGAAGACAACCTAATATTACTTAATAATGGTCAATATACATATTTTAGTTTTAGCACTGGCAATATGTCTGCGATCGATCTCTCCATATCCCACCCACAACTAGCAATATCACTAAATTGGAGTGTACTAGAGGACCTGTATGGCAGTGACCATTTTCCAATCCTTATAGATCTTCACACTCCTACAAAATCTATTTCTCACTTTCTCAAATGGAATCTAGAAAAGGGCAATTGGAACAAATACAAGACAGAATTACTGAAATCAGAGTTCACCTTCAACGAAAAAGACAACATTAATCTGATAGTAAGTAAATTATCCACCAAAATAATTTGTGCAGCTCAAGAAGCAGTTCCATATAAAAGACCGCCCAAAGCGAATCGTACAGTCCCGTGGTGGAATGACAAATGCGAAACTGCAATCAAAAACAAAAAAAAGGCTTTTAACAAATATAAAAAACAAAAAACGGTTGAAAATTTTATACAATTCAAAAAACTTAGAGCCATAGCAAATAGAACAGTTATCCAGAGCAAGAGAGAATCATGGGAATCATTCGTCCACAGTATAAATTCATCCACAACGAACGAAGAAATATGGAACAAAATAAAAAAAATAAAGGGAATCGACAATAATTTTAGTATATCCGCACTGAAAATCAACAACAACATAATCACCTCGCCTGAAGATATCGCTAACGTATTAGGAGAAGAATTTAGCAAAAACTCTAGATCTGAAAATTACAGCACGGAATTCATAAACTACAAAAACATGATTGAAAACACGGTGATAAAAAATGCCACTAAAACACATCATGATTACAACCTACCAATATCTTTTACAGAATTAGAAACAGCCTTAGAAGAATGTAATGATTCCAGCCCAGGTCCAGACAACATTCCGTATGCATTCATCAGACATCTTCCGGTTGAAGCGAAACACACTATATTGGAATTATACAATTTAATCTGGACAAGCAATAAGTTTTCCTTAGCATGGCAAAAGTCGATTATACTCCCCTTATTAAAAACAAATAAAGAAAAAACAAACCCCCAGAGTTACAGACCAATATCACCAACTAACAGTCTCTGTAAAATATTGGAAAAAATAGTAAACAATAGATTAACATGGATTTTAGAATCACGAAAATTAATAAACTCTCAACAATGTGCCTTTAGAAAATGTCACTCCACCCTCGACCAACTGATTAACTTAGAAACAAATATATTGAATACATTCGCAAAAAAAGAATATCTAATTGCGATGTTTCTTGACCTAGAAAAGGTCTACGAACGTATATGGAAGCGTAATGTGATCAATATATTATTAAGCTGGGGCATAGAAGGAAATCTAATAAATTTCATTAGGAACTTTCTAAATGACCGGTCCTTGCAAGTCAGACTAAATACATCACTATCTAACGAATTCTACCAAGAAAACGGAATACCACAAGGGTCAGTACTCAGTGTTACTCTTTTCCTAGCCACAATTAATAACATCACAGAAAATATAACGTATCCAGTTGAAATCGCTATGTATGCCGATGATACTGTACTATTAGTCTAAGAGACGTCACTGGTGTCGACCTGGACCGATCGACTAACCGAATGAAATGTATTTTTTATAAAATAAAATATGTTAACAAAAGTAACGTTAATAGGTTGCCTAAAGAAATCCTGTCAAGGTTATGTTTAATTAAAAATTCAAAAATTATTTTTTTTCCATACCTGGACCGATCGCCTAACCAAAAAAATTTAACACTAATCGAAAGTATAAAGCCTATAGAATATGGAAACATACGGTTGCCTACCTTTTTCCGGTCAAGACTTAATAGTTGCCAGGTTTAAAAAGGTGAATCTAAAGTGGTACCAGGACCGATCGACTAACCAATTAAATTAAACATCAAAATAAAGCTTATATTTTTTGTGAAACGATAGTATACGGTTGCCTGCGAAAAACCTGTCAAGAGTCATGGTTGCCAGGCTTTGAAATCTAAAAATTAAAGCGTATGAAAATGTGCGAGAAGGAGAGTCTATCCATTCTATCCAGTGCGATAGAAGAAGACGCAGCATAACAGCTGCTCGCACCACGTCAGTCGTTTGAAATTGTGCGAGAGAGAAAGAGAGAGAGAGAGTCTATTTCCAATAAAAATATAATTCAAATATATTTCAAATAAAAATATAATTCAAATATATTTCAAATAAAAATATTTCTGGGAGTTTCTTCTTTTTTGGAGCCAATCGACTTATCTCCCGAAGTAATGAATTTGACGCACAATTTTTTTTACAAATGTCTCATACTTTTGTTTGAAAATATATTTATATTAAATTAAAAAATTTATAATGAAAAGAAAATTTATAATGAAAAAAAAATTTGGAAAATGAATTATTATTAAAATTAAAATTTTAAATGAACAAAAAAAAATTTCACGAAGGTATTGTGTTATATTAAAATTTATTTTTTTAAATAATAATAATGCAAAAAAAACGAGGTAATTCGGTTGAGAACAATATACATAACAAAAATAAGAATATAAAAAATTTGTATACATTCTATGAATTTCAAAACATATTTTTTTCTCTAAAATAAATACTTAAAATATAAAAACTACTCAAAGGCCATAGCTGGGTAAGCATGTTAAAATTGCCTCCGCCATTTTTCTAATGAAATTTGGGTCATACATTCGGGTTTATACCTCGGAATCCAGGGCCAGTCAATGAATCTTCATAAAAACTGTTGGTTGCGTTGTTAAAAGCTCAAATAAAAAAGTTAAAAAAAAAAAATTGTCGCTCTCGATTGCGGGGTGGATGCCACCCCTTCTCGGGGGTGAAAAATGTTTCGTTGAAAATGGATAGGTTGACTAATTCTAAGCAACTTTTGTTCTATAAAGTTTTTTCTGAAAGTCCATACTTTCCGACTTATTCGCGAGTGTAAAAGTCAATTTTTCAACCAATAAACCTTTATTTTTATTAGTAGATATTTTTTGTACGCTTATAGCTTGTACTTGCTGAATTAATCGAGAATAATAGCTATTGTCTGCTATAATTGTTAAGAAACATTCATTGTTGTAACACTATATTAGAGAAATGTATTATTCCAACACGTCACCGTCTAGATTTAAACCAGAATCTTTCCACTTTCGCGGCGGAATGAGTTAATCAATTACTCAACGGTGCACACAATTCAATTTTTAATCCCTCATTTTTATTTTTTAACGGGAAATTGAACAATTCAAGTATAGTTAAACTAAATTAAAAAATTGCGACGTTTCGTTAAATCTTTTTAACTACTTCGGGCAGAACTGAAATGATTAAAAATACAAATTAGTGAAATAATTACATTTTTTTTTAAATAGAATTGAAATAATACCTTTAACTAGTTAACCATAACATTAATAAAATTTAGATATTTAATAATACATATATTTACTTCAACAAATATTAAATAGTAAATATTTAAACAAACTGAAACTATGTAATTTTTTTTTCTAAAACAAATTTCGAACAAATACTAAATATGTTTTATTTTTGCTAGACAATTTTATTTTTTATATTATAATAAAAAGTAACTGTGGTAACTAATTAATTTAGAAAAGCAATTGTCTAATTTTTTTTTTTTTTTTATTTAAAAATAATATATAAATGGTAGACACAAACATGTGTAAAACAAAGAAATATTACGAACACTGAACAATTTTTTAAAATGTCATTATAAACTAAAAAACCCGGGTCGCAGTGCCAAAACCCTGCCGACAATATAGTGTATTTGCTTATGCAAGCAGTGTGGCTTTATTACGCGAACTTAAGTTGGTTTTTGGGCAAAATTAAAAATTTGACTCCTTAATACACCCCTTAAAATAACATTTTTTTTTCTTAACTGCAAAATTATTATCAATCTAACGTCTACACCGAATTAAATACACCCTTCAATAAATAAGTCACTATCTACAAATTAGTGTTTTCAAAAAATTTGTATTTGCCATATGGCAACATACACTATTGGGATCAGTCGGATGGCGGGACCTAGGGGTCGGACCAAAATTTCTCGACGTTTCATAACCTCCTAAACACTTTGACACCATTTTTAAAAATGTTTATATATATATATATATATATATATATATATATATATATATATATACGTATATATATATATACGTATATATATATATATATATATCCATTTTAAGGGTAGTTTTTAGGGGTTGAAAAATGTTTTTGGGCCCTAAAATACCGAAAAAATTCTCCGAATCGTTTCAAAATTGAAATTTAACCCTCTGGCAGTAATTAAAATATGTCCCTAAAATTTTAATAAAATTGACCTTGCAGGACCGGATTTAAAAATTTTAAGAAAGACTAGTTTGCAGATAGTGAATTATTTACTGAAAGGTGTATATAACTTGGTATAGAGGTTCGATTGATAATAATATTGCAATTAAGAAAAAAAATGTTATTTTAAGGGGTGTATTAAGGAGTAAAATTTTTTATTTTGCCCAAAAACCAACTCAAGTTCGCATAATAAAGCCACACTGCCTGTATAAGCAAATACACTATATTGTCGGCAGGGTTTTGGCACTGCGACCCGGGTTTTTTAAAAGTTTAGGGACACTTTTTAATTATTACCACCGGGATAAATTTCATTTTTGAAATGATTCGGAAAATTTTTTCGGTATTTTGGAGCCAAAAAACATTTTTCAACTCCTAAAAACTACCCTTAAAATGGCCCGACTAGGCCCATTTTAAATAGGGTTCGTGTGGTGGTGGATTCCAACATACGGGCCAAATTTAGTTAAAATCAATTAACTCTTTCGGAAAGTTGTTGCCTGTATATATATATATATATATATATATATATATATATATATATATTATAGGCGTCGTTCTAAAGTATTCGGAGATATTCGAATTTATTCGAAATTATTCGAAGTTCAATAAAACTTGATGTAGGGTTAATATCTTTCATTTTTGTAGCACCGAAGAACCATTTAAACTGAATCCGAATTTAATCGGTTGCGCGGCTAGCTTCAGCTGGCGCTGGGCCGGGGTTTGTTTAAAAAAAAATTTAAGAAAATAATTGCATAAAAAATAATCAAACACAAGTACGAAACGCGAATAGACTATATTTAACAAAATGCCTTAAAAGGCGCTTAAAAATCCACCACCTACCACACGACATAAAGGACAGCACAAAATAACGAGTTCCCAAAAAATATTCCGAACGGGAATGACCGTAGAACGGCCAGAAAAAATCCTACCACCTACCACTCGGAAAATTAACAACCACAAGACACGAAAACACGTAGCTGACCAAAATCGGTTCTGATATTCAAAAAAATTTACGTATTCTCCGACTGAGTTACCGGGGCGCCAAGACACGAATCGTAAATAGCCACACCTAGATAGTCCAGACTAGGAAGCTTAGACCCAAATGGTTCAACTACAACCCTGGAAGGGCAAGACACCAGACACAGTACACGAAACACTATCAATAACACGTTAAAAACTTTTGACTAGAACGCAAACATATCTTACGGAATACTTGATCCGGGAATTATCGGACACCCGGTATATTAAATTCTTGCCGTCAAGATACACTTAAGATAGGGTTGTGATAAATAGAAACAGTTCCCAGGGCGATAATTAATCCGTAAATTTTCGTACACCCTGTATATATGATTTCTGGCGTCACGGGAATAAATCATGACTGAGATATGCGTAAACGACACAAAGAAAATAAAAAAACACAGCAAAAGTAAACACGTAATTTTGTGGACACCCTGTATATGACGTCGGTGTCGTCACGGGAACGTTAATCTTGATTGGGATAAACGTAACAACCATCCAATTATAAATCCGGTAATTAATCGTAAGATCTAAAACACCATGTAGAAATGTGGCTTAACTGAACTTAATGCACATTCCTTGAATATTTTCTCGGTCCTGAATCCCGAACTGAAATTTTATTTAGTCCGACGGAACAGTCGGGAATAGTTCGCCAAAAAGCTTTATTCAACACGGAACCGATGCACAGGAATGTTCGAAGTAAAATAGAATTGTAACACAGTTTTAGAAAACTGTGGAATGTATTCCTGTATTCCAGAATCCAGATCCAACACAATTACGAAAATCTAAAAGATCCTTGATGAATAATTCACGGTAAATATTCCCTATTCGAAAAACGCTCCTAAATCCAGGTATATAAGGGGCAACACGGAAAGCTACACTACCTAACAGCAATCACAACAATCAATAACACAAAAATCAAAAAAAAATCCAGGAAAATACGGGAATTACGGTAAACGGGATAAAATCTCTGGATAGGTACGATAAAACTGGAGTCAACAACGGAAACTAGAACGATACACCTCCAGGCTAGCGACAGATAATAACAATCGAAAATTGCGAGAAAAATAATTGATTATTGGCGATAATAATATCTCATTTTATTTTGCTGTGTTAAAATATATCACGCTATTCGTCAATCTGACCAGCCAAGAGGCCAGCCGATGACTGTCTTTTCAAAAATTATAGACATGTACGCGGCTTAAACAAAACGTATTTAAACAAGAATATTCTGTATATATCCTCACCGTTCTCTCTTACTATACAAAAACATTAGATCTTCTGTTTCAACAACGTGCCATTTGAAACCAATTGTCGACGGACCTTCGCGTCTACTGTTAGAAACGCCGTCTTATCTGTCATTATACACAAATTTTGATAATATAAAATTTATAGTGCGTTCGCTTTACTGTAATAAAAATTGTTTGCTTTAATTTTGTTGATACGCAATAAATGTTTCTTTTATTTTCATGAAAAGCAAAAACGATCTGGTGTTGCATTCTTATGTATAATGAAATTCAAACACTAAAGGGGGTCACACACGCTCAAATTTTTATTTTTCAATTTTTGAAGCCAAATGTTGTCCTAGAGTTACGGGAGTTGTCGCTATGGATCCGGGTCCTCTAGACCTCGCTTTTACGACGGGAATTAACATTCTATAATATATATATATAACATTTTTAAAAATGGTGCCAAAGTGTTTAGGAGATTATGAAACGTCAAGAAATTTTGGTCTGACCCCTAGATCCCGCCATCCACCCGATGCCAATAGTGTATGTTGCCATATGGCAAATACACTAATAAAAAAATGTTTATATTTGCATACCAAACACCTGAAAAACCGGTAACCAGGCCAAAAAACGTTTTGGAAATCGATTTAGCTTCAGAAATAAAAGTCAATTTGTGAAAAATATATTGTTTTTTATTGAGATATAACAACAAAAAAAATACACAATAAATACAATGATTAAACTAAATTACGATAAGGACCAACAGTGTTTTTGAGGAATTTGTGGAAAAAACAAGATACATTGTACCAATATCGAAAGTGTGCAGGCGATCGTAAGCGAGCACGAATGTCGTCAAGTTGATTCTCTTGTATGGAGTTGGTGGCAATAACGACCTTCAAAACGGAAGCATATAAATGATGGAGATGGTATCGATCTAAAATACATTTGAGGAGATCGTTTCCATTCTTGTGTTTCTCTAACATCTTCATTATCGTCGAGTGATTCGCATTTGTTAAAATGTGCTCGTAGATGGTCACTACGCTATAGTTATTGTCAAGATTATATTCGATTGGAGAATTTAAAAATTTGTTCATCAATTCTGATGTCATCTCCGGGTACAAATTCAAAAAATAGTTCAAACTATTGCCACAACCACGGTTGAAGGCCCGTTCAATAATAGAATACGACAAATTTGTGTATTTTTGTTTTTCTTGTAACAAAACTTTACACCAATATCGCACTATCAGGTGTTCATTTAGCGTTAAACTCGTAGCACAATGTTCAAGTTCCTCGATTAAGATCGGCCCACACTGTTTCCAAAAACGAAATATTGTATTTTTACAGCAAAAAATACAAGCTAATAAGCAGCGATTTAGAACACTAATTGCTTCATTATTAAAAACGTATTTTTCTAATGTTTTTTCAATGTTAATCTTTCCATACATATCCCAGTGGAAATTATCACCCATTTGAAGTACGCCAGCTTTCAGATAGTAATTTATTTCATCCAGATAAAAAACAATATCTCTGCATATCAATTTTATATCCGGCACAATTTCATTAATTATGGTTTTCGGTAATTCCAATTTTTTTGAATTTTTGCATGCAAGCCTAATAAACGTTTTATATTTTGATAATGTACAACTCTGGCATCTTCTTTCTTGAACTCGTAACGTCTTCTTGAATTTAGATTTTAAATTTTTTGAACTCACTAATTCCGTTATTACTCTATTTTTGGCCAAAGATCGTAACGACAGCATACCTTCCATTTTATTAAAAAAAACACAATTTCACTGTTTCAGAACTAATCAACTAATGATTGCCACTTTGAAGCCAAAAACTAAGTGATCGAACTGAATTAGGCACCCTTTTTATTAAACAGGCTGTCATAGGAGGTAGAATATTAATATTTAATAAATAATTTTCAGACCTAGGAGGTACTTACCTCTACGAAAAATTCATTAGGGGTGAAATCTACCTGGACACATTCAAAATTACTGTTTCCTTAGATATTTCTTAGGATATATATGAATTTAACATTTAAATAATATTTAAATGTTAAATTCGTATAAATAAATAAATTTTTAAACATGCCATTTTTATTATACAGTAAAAATGACATGTTATTTACTGACCACATTCAACGTTAATGTCTTCTTAGGAATTTTTTTAGAATGTACGGAGTTAACCCAGATTATGCCACTGTCCTTTTAAAAGGCTACGCTATAAATTTCTATTTTATCATAACTAGTTGATATTTTTTTGCAACAAACGGCATTAGGTTAAGTGATTGTTATAATATTTTACTCAACAAACATGTGTTTTTGTTGATTGTTGTCGGAAAAACATACAAAAGCTGTATTTTTTGCGCGTGGTTTTATTTGTGAATTGCTATGGATAATTGGAAGTACGTATTTACTTATTTTTTTGTAATTCTTTTTTTGGTTATGCTATGGTATCGTAAATTTAAAGGTTTGTACGTGATTTCTACATTGTGATTTGTCAGAAAACTATGTTGGAAAATCCGCACGGCGTGAAAGTTTTTACTGTTCTTTTAAAAGGACGATGGCGTAATCCACTACTGTTGCATATTTTTTTAGCTACTGGAAAAGACTTCTAAAACTGCATGAGGTCTTAGAAGAGCTTGATAGGCCAGACACTGAACTTCCCGATAAGAGGGAAAAAATTGTATTTTTCTATAATATTTCATTGTTTGAATTTGTGTATGCACAATGCTTGGCAACTGTATAGAAATGGAAGTGGCAAATACGATCAATTAGCGTTTCGAAGGTCAGTCACTATGGGAATTTTGGAGAGTTTTAAAAAAACATCAAAACGGGGCCCTTCGAGACAGCCATCAAATCTTCATGAACACTCTAGATACGATGGATTGGATCACTAATTAGTTGTCTACCAAGATAAGCAAACTCCGTGTGCCGTTTGCCATAAAAAATGCAATTTTTTGTGTCAGAAATATTCCCTGACCTTGCATCCTAAAAATTGCTTTGTAAATTATCATACAGTATAAATTATAATGCAATTGTTTTGATTTTCTAATAAAAAAAAAATAAAAGACAAAATAAAAATAGCAATAGTTTAAGCCACTGTCCTTTTAAAAGAACGCCTGTTTTCAAAAAAACTAAAAATGTAAACGAAAAAATTTATTTGAAAAAAATGTTTGTTTTTTAACTATTAACTCATGTTAGGTATGAAAATTTTAATATTTATAAAAAATAGTTTCGGCATAAGGGGGATAGCCACTGTGATGGGTCAAAAAAAAAATTTTTTTTTGTCTTAAATCAAAGTTTTACATTCAAAAATATGTGTGCAAAATTGCAGGTCAAAATGTCAAAAATTGATTAAGTTACAGCGATTTTAGTGGGAGCAGGTAGACCGATTGTTTTCCGCGTGACCTCCCGATCGGAATGTTACGCCCCCTAGTCCCTCGCTCTAAGGCCTTTTATATTATGTGACGCAGTGGGCTCTTTTCTTCGATTTTCTTTTGTAATGTAAATCTATTTTGTACAGGTTTTATAATATAACAGCCCCTTTTATCGATTTCCGTACTTAGAAGTTCGGCAGATGTTCAGTTACGCAGAAAAACAATGAAAGTTTTAATGTTAATGTTAACTCCGTACATTCTAAAAAAATTCCTAAGAAGACATTAACGTTGAATGTGGTCAGTAAATAACATGTCATTTTTACTGTATAATAAAAATGGCATGTTTAAAAATTTATTTATTTATACGAATTTAACATTTAAATATTATTTAAATGTTAAATTCATATATATCCTAAAAAATATCTAAGGAAACAGTAATTTTGAATGTGTCCAGGTAGATTTCACCCCTAATGAATTTTTCGTAGAGGTAAGTACCTCCTAGGTCTGAAAATTATTTGTTAAATATTAATATTCTACCTCCTATGACTTAGCCTGTTTAATAAAAAGGGTGCCTAATTCAGTTCGATCACTTAGTTTTTGGCTTCAAAGTGGCAATCATTAGTTGATTAGTTCTGAAACAGTGAAATTGTGTTTTTTTTAATAAAATGGAAGGTATGCTGTCGTTACGATCTTTGGCCAAAAATAGAGTAATAACGGAATTAGTGAGTTCAAAAAATTTAAAATCTAAATTCAAGAAGACGTTACGAGGTCAAGAAAGAAGATGCCAGAGTTGTACATTATCAAAATATAAAACGTTTATTAGGCTTGCATGCAAAAATTCAAAAAAATTGGAATTACCGAAAACCATAATTAATGAAATTGTGCCGGATATAAAATTGATATGCAGAGATATTGTTTTTTATCTGGATGAAATAAATTACTATCTGAAAGCTGGCGTACTTCAAATGGGTGATAATTTCCACTGGGATATGTATGGAAAGATTAACATTGAAAAAACATTAGAAAAATACGTTTTTAATAATGAAGCAATTAGTGTTCTAAATCGCTGCTTATTAGCTTGTATTTTTTGCTGTAAAAATACAATATTTCGTTTTTGGAAACAGTGTGGGCCGATCTTAATCGAGGAACTTGAACATTGTGCTACGAGTTTAACGCTAAATGAACACCTGATAGTGCGATATTGGTGTAAAGTTTTGTTACAAGAAAAACAAAAATACACAAATTTGTCGTATTCTATTATTGAACGGGCCTTCAACCGTGGTTGTGGCAATAGTTTGAACTATTTTTTGAATTTGTACCCGGAGATGACATCAGAATTGATGAACAAATTTTTAAATTCTCCAATCGAATATAATCTTGACAATAACTATAGCGTAGTGACCATCTACGAGCACATTTTAACAAATGCGAATCACTCGACGACAATGAAGATGTTAGAGAAACACAAGAATGGAAACGATCTCCTCAAATGTATTTTAGATCGATACCATCTCCATCATTTATATGCTTCCGTTTTGAAGGTCGTTATTGCCACCAACTCCATACAAGAGAATCAACTTGACGACATTCGTGCTCGCTTACGATCGCCTGCACACTTTCGATATTGGTACAATGTATCTTGTTTTTTCCACAAATTCCTCAAAAACACTGTTGGTCCTTATCGTAATTTAGTTTAATCATTGTATTTATTGTGTATTTTTTTTGTTGTTATATCTCAATAAAAAACAATATATTTTTCACGAATTGACTTTTATTTCTGAAGCTAAATTAAGAAAAATTTCAAATATATGTGTATTTGAGTGTTAACGCATAGAGATTGAGCGAATTATCAATTTTTATCATTTTTTGCCTGTTTATTATTTGTCTGTTTGGTTTCTTTGTGCACGCATCGTATGTATGTGTGTCTGTTACCTTTTCACGCCTAAACCGCTAACGTGTACAAAGTAAGCTTCCTAGATTTTGAACATTTAAAATTACTGGTATTTATCCTAAATATGTCCCTAATCCCTAATAATATTATAAATGTGAATGTAAGTATGTTTGTTACGCTTTCACGCCAAAACTACTCAACCGATTATCATGAAACTTTGTATTAGAAAGGACATAGGATACTTTTTATTAAAAAAGTACCCTATGTCCTTTCTAATACCGCTAGGAATATGAGTACAAAGTTTCATGATAATCGGTTCAGTAGTTTTGGCGTGAAAGAGTAACAAACAAATTATAAATTCGAGCGAACGAACGGAGTGAGTGAGTAATGAAAGAATCCTAACTATTAAAATCGCGGGCAGAGGCGCGGAGAGCGGCTAGTGAGTTATAATGACCTGTTACAAATTCACTCTTGTATTTCGCCTAAAAATCGCAGAGATTTTGCTCTCTGTCTACTCTTATTCAAAGATTTTCTTAACATATTGCCTTTACATATTCTTAAATTCAGTAGGCGGAATCACCAGTCGTTGTATTTACCTGCATCAAGAATGTGTCATTTCACAAATATAGATGTGTAAAGTTATAAATGAAAATTGCAGTAATATTGATATTTTTAACTGCACATTTAGTGAATATAGTAACGTATTCAGAAATGCTTAGCAACACATTTTTTTTGTAATTGGGATGTATTTAATTTGGTGCAGATGATAACAATATTTCAACTGAGAAAAAAAGTATTATTTAAGGGGTGTATCAAGGTATTGATTTTTTTTATTTTCTTCAAAAACACTTCAATTCACGTAATAAAGTCGCATTACCTATAGTAGCAAACCCAAGTTTTTTTTATTGTTTTCTCTTTCGTTGCAGAAGCGAGTCGGGGAAAAACTGCAGTAGTCACTTTTCCTTCCAGAATACCAACTTCAAAAACGGTGAGTGGCAATTTTTAATTTAAATGTATTTCTACACCACTTAATCATTTTACAAAATATTGTATCGTTATTTATTTATTAGTACCTATATTTGCCATATGCACATACACTATTGACGTTGATCGGATGGCGGGACTTACGGATTGGATCAAAATTTCTCGACGTTTCACAGCCTCCTGAACAATTTGGCCCCATTTTTGAAAATATTTATTTATATATATATATATATATATATATATATATATATATATATATATATATATATATATATATATATATATATATATATACAGGGTGTCTCACCGAACGTTGGCTAACATGGGTAACTTTGTTATTAGTAGAGATAGAAAGTCGGTTAGATGGGCAAAGTAGTGCAGAAAATTGGGCTCATTAACATCCCGTCGAAAAAACAATTGAATTTCGACACCCTATGAATTTATTCAGAAAATAGTGAAAATTGCCATTTATGAAAACTGCCCATAACTTTTTTATTTATGAAGATATTTGAAAATTTCATTAACTATTTTTTGATAACTTTTTAAGGTCTTTTCAGTGGCGTAGGTTTAATTTTTTTATTTCCACTACATAATGAGATATTGACATGAACTTTGGTTTTTCTTATGGACGGCATTTTTGATTTTCAGATATTCGAATTCTACTTATTTTTCTGAATAATTTGACATAGCACATCCTATATCTAAAACAATCAGAAGCTACAAAACTGACAAAAATAACTTTTTGGCGTTATCAAAGTGTGCCGTGTAAAACGAAATTTGTTGAAACAAATACATATCGACAGGTTAACAATCTGTCGAGCGATTGCTACAGTTTTGCTAATTCATTTTGTTTGATTTACTCTCTAAGATGGCTCAAGCATTCTCAAATTTGGAGAAACAGGCTATTTTTGCCCATACATTCAGCGTAACAAAAATACCACGTGGGCTCAAGCACAATACTTGAACCTTTATCCAGAAAGGCGACAGCCTTATTCAATAACTTTTAGGAACTTAAATAGAAATTTAAAGGTATATGGTTCATTTTCAAAGAAAAAAGGCAACATTCAACACTGTGAAGAAGAATTAGGTTTAAGCAAACGTTGAAATTAATGGAGAAAAGTTCCTAAAAGTTATTGAATAAGGCTGTCGCCTTTCTGGATAAAGGCTCAAGTATTCTGCTTGAACCCACGTAGTATTTTTGTTACGCTGAATGTATGGGCAAAAATAGCCTGTTTCTCCAAATTTGAGAATGCTTGAGCCATCTTAGAGAGTAAATCAAACAAAATGAATTAGCAAAACTGTAGCGATCGCTCAACAGATTGTTAACCTGTCGATATGTATTTGTTTCAACAAATTTCGTTTTACACGGCACACTTTGATAACGCCAAAAAGCTATTTTTGTCAGTTTGTCAGCTTCTGATTGATTTAGATATAGGATATGCTATGTCAAATTATTCAGAAAAATAAGTAGAATTCGAATATCTGAAAATCAAAAATGCCGTCCATAAGAAAAACCAAAGTTCATGTCAATATCTCATTATGTAGTGGAAATAAAAAAATTAAACCTACGCCACTGAAAAGACCTTAAAAAGTTATCAAAAAATGGTTAATGAAATTTTCAAATATCTTCATAAATAAAAAAGTTATGGCCAGTTTTCATAAATGGCAGTTTTCACTATTTTCTGAATAAATTCATAGGGTGTCAAAATTCAATTGTTTTTTCGACGGGATGTTAATGAGCCCAATTTTCTGCACTACTTTGCCCATTTAACCGACTTTCTATTTCCACTATTAACAAAGTTACCCATGTTAGCCAACGTTCGGTGAGACACCCTGTATATATATATATATATATATATATATATATATATATATATATATATAATTTAATTAATTCCCGTCGTAAAAGCAAGGTCTAGAGGACCCGGATCCATAGCAACAACTCCCGTAACTCTAGGACAACATTTGGCTTCAAAAATTGAAAAATAAAAATTTGAGCGTGTATGACCCCCTTTAGTGTTTGAATTTCATTATACATAAGAATGCAACACCAGATGGTTTTTGCTTTTCATGAAAATAAAAGAAACATTTATTGCGTACCAACAAAATTAAAGCAAACATCTTTTCTTACAGTAAAAGTGAACGCACTATAAATTTTATATTATCAAAATTTGTGTATAATGACGCGAACTTGCATTGAAAAAGGGAGACATTGGTTTCAAATGGCTCGTTGTGAAACAGAGGATCTATATTTTTGTGTAGCCAGAGATAGATAGCTGAGGATATATGTCGCAGCGTGCATGTTTCGAACTTGTTTTTAATTCGCGTATTTTGTCTTTAATGTTTATGAACGACAGTCGTCCAGCGGCCTTGATGCCGTTCGGATAGACTAATAACGTTGAGATATTTTAACACAGCAAATTAAAATGATATATTATTATCGCCAACAATCAATTATTTTTCTCGCAAATTTCGATTGTTATTATCTGTCGCTAACCTGGAGGTGTATCGTTCTAGTTTCCGTTATTGACTCCAGTTTTATCGTACCTATCCAGAGATTTTTTCCCGTTTATCGTAATTCCCGTATTTTCCTGAATTTCTGGATTTTTGGATAATTGCGATTGTTATTGATTGTTGTGATTGCTGTTAGGAAGTGTAGCTTTCCGTGTTGCCCATTATATACCTGGAATTAGGAGCGTTTTTCGAATAGGGAATATTTACCGTGAATTATTCATCAAGGATCTTTTAGATTTTCGTACAGGTGTGGATCTGGATTCTGGAATACAGGAATACATTCCACAGTTTTCTAAAACTGTGTTACAATTCTACTTTACTTCGACATTCCTGTGCATCGGTTCCGTTTAGAATAAAATTTATTTGGCGATCTATTCCAGACTGTCCTGTCGGACTAAATAAAATTTCAGTTCGGGATTCCGGACCGAGAAATATTTACGGGATTTGCATTCAGTTCAGTTAAGCCATATTTCTACATGGTGTTTTCCATCTTACGATTAATTCCCGGATTTATCATTGGATGGTTGTTAAGTTTATCACAACCAATATTAACGATTCCCGTGACGCTACCGAGTAATATACAGGGTGTCTACAAAGTTACGTGTTTAGTTTTGCTGGTTTGTGTTTTTTATCTTTTCTTTGTTGTCGTTTACGCATATCTCAATCATGAGTTATTCCCGTGACGTAACAGATCATATATACAGGGTGTACGAAAATTTACGGATTAATTATCGCCCTGTGAACTGTTTCTATTTATCGCAACCCAATCTTAAGTGTATCTTGACGTTAAGAATTTAAGATACTGGGTTTCCGATAATTCCCGGATCAAGTATTCAGTAAGATATGTGTTTGCGTTCTAGTCAAAAGTTTTTAACGTGTTATTGATATTGTTTCGTTTACCGTATCTGGTGTCTTGCCCTTCCAGGGTGGTAGTTGAACCACTTGGGTCTAAGCCTCCTAGTCTGGACTATCTAGGTGTGGCTATTTACGATTCGTGTCTTGGCGCCCTGGTAACTCAGTCGGAGAATACGTAAATTTTTTGAATATCAGAATCGAGTTTGGTCAGCTACGTGTTTTCGTGTCTTATGGTTGTTAATTTTCCGAGTGGTAGGTGGTAGGATTTTTCCGGCCGTTTTACGGTCATTCCCGTTGTAATAAATTTTGAGAACTCGTTATTTTGTGCTGTCCTTTGTGTCGTGTGGTAGGTGGTGGATTTTTAAGCGCCTTTTAAGGCATTTTCTTGTTATAGTCTGTTGGCATTTCGTAATTGTGTTTGATTATTTTTTTTTCGATTATTTTCTTAAAATTTTTTTTAAACTAACCCCCGGCCCAGCGCCAGCTGAAGCTAGCCGCGCAACCGATTAAATTCGGATTCAGTTTAAATGGTTCTTCGGTACTACAAATGAAAGATATTAACCCTACATCAAGTTTTATTGAACTTAGAATAATTTCAAATAAATTCGAATATCTCCGAATACTTTCGAACAACGCCGAACGACGCCTATAATATATATATATATATATATATATATATATATATATATATATATATATATATATATATATATATATATATATATATGTATGTATGTGTGTTATGGGCGACTTTGTGTGCGGTCCGGTTCGGCTTGTCCCGGATTAAGAAGTATTATGCTACAGACGAATTTGCCCGGTATTGTTTTCTATTTATTATTAATAGCCACGGTAGCGACAACGGTAGTGGAGTCTTCGTCTCCACCGTACTATTATCTTACCTTGCCGCGCTGCGCTCCACTCGGTAGCATCAACAGTAATGGAGCCTCGTTCAGCGGCAACAACAGGGTTCAATTGCGAATCTAAACCATTCTCGAATCCACTTTAATACACACAAAAAATTTCATCAAAATCGGTCCAGCCGTTTAGAAGGAGTTCAGTCACATACAGAAGATTTTTATATATAAAAATATATTAATGTCAACGTTATACTTTTGATAGTCTGTTCACTGTTCATATTTTGTTTTTTTGTCTGATATGATGAAAACCAATATCCTGCAGGTGCATTGTGATATGTGTAGCGAATGAGTATTTTGTGAGTGAGTGTTACTTTATGCAGTGTTGTGAGCTGATATGAAATATTATGTACAATGAAAGTAATGTTGGTTAATAGCCACTGGGAAGCTTGATAACTGCAATACCTACATGTTGTACTTCCATACTATACGCGTGTTATAGAATATTTCATATTATATATTATTATACTGAGCGTAAAAAGGATACTCTCCTCTCGTTTTATTATCTTTTCAATGTGAATTACGCGGATCAACTCAATTTAGAGTGCTTTTATCAATATTATTACTGGAGGTGAAACGCGGATTGGTATCGATCTCAGCTTGGTTTGGGTGTCGAGAACAAGAGTTTTTAGAAGTAGCCCAGAAAATTAATTCTAAACTCCACGAATTTAAAAAGAAAATAAAAACCCGGGTCGCAGTGCCAAAACCCTGCCGACAATATAGTGTATTAGCTTGTATAGGGCCGTGTGGTTTTATACTTTATTATGTGAAATTAAGTTTGTTTTTGGGCAAAATAAAAAATTTAACCCCTTAATACACCCCTTAAAATAACATTTTTTTTTCTTAATTGTAATAATATTATCAATCTAACGTACAACCGAATTAAATACACCCTTCAATAAATAAGTCACTATCTGCAAATTTGTGTTTTCAAAAAATGTGTAAGTCCGGTCCTGTTAAGCCGATTTTATTAAAATTTTAGGGGTACTTTTTAATTGCTACTAATGGGTTAAATGTCAATTTTGAAACGATTCTGAGAATTTTTTCGGTATTTTGGGACCCAAAAACATTTTTCAACCCCTAAAAACTACCCTTAAAATGGCCCGATTAGGCCCATTTTAAATAGGCTTCGTGCGGTGATGGATTTCAACACGTGGACCAAATTTCGTTAAAATCAATTAACTCTTTCGAAAGTTATTGCCCGTACACACACACACACACACACACATATATATATATATATATATATATATATATATATATATATATATATATATATATATATATACATACATATATATATATATATATATATATACATACAGGTGAGTTTTAGGTTGATGCTTTTTTTTACAGCGTGTAAAAATCAAATATTTCAAATAGTTTTTTTATCAAAACTCAAAAATAAGAGAGAAACAGCTTTTCGAAGTTTAAATAAATTTTATTAAATTTTCTTTAATTTCGAGGTCGGTCCTGGGGTTATATTATGTTACTATGGAAATAAGTTGTTATTATCAAGTATGTTGGTGCTTATTTGAAACTCACATGTGTATTGTTCTGTTTTTGAGAGAATTGTGTGTGCCTCAATTATTTTTGAGAATGTCTCATGTTTATAACGATAATGTTATGACATGTTATTAATTTACGGAGAGTGTCGTCAAAATGCCGCGGGTGCATCGCGATTGTACGCAGATCGTTTCCCCAACCGAATTCATCCGAACCCTCGTACAATTATGAATGTTGTTCAAAGGTCTAGGGAAACGGGTAGTTTACGGGAGCATCGTGGAGGACGCGCAGGACGACCGAGGCATCTTAGAAATGCTCAGCGGGAGGAACACATTCTGGATTTAGTGCGCATGAGGATCCAACGACAAGCACTCGTGTAATCGCTTCCCAGGTTCAAGTAAGTCAGACGAAAGTTTGCAACACTCTGCACGAAAATCAGCTTCATCCTTACCACGTTCAACGGGTTCAAGCTTTGAAGCCAGAGGATTTTCCACGCAGAGTCGATTTTTGCAACTGGCTTTTAGAGCAAAATGCCAACAACAACAACTTTCTAAGATCGACTTTGGTGATGGATGAAGCCATGTTTACCCGCAATGGAAGTAATAATTTCCGCAACACACATGTTTGGGCTGTAGAGAATCCTAAAGCTGTACGAAGAACTAATTTTCAAGTTCGATTTTCCGCTAATGTGTGGGCAGGCATTGTGAATGGCATGTTAATTGGACCATTTATTTTACCAGAGCGTTTAAACGGCGCCAACTACTTGCATTTTTTGCAAGATATTCTCCCTGGTTTGCTGGAAGATGTACCTTTAAATGTACGAGGCAACATGTGGTTATTGCACGATGGGGCGCCGGCTCATTTTAAACGTGAAGTTCGAGATTTTTTAGATGAACAGTTTCGTAACCAGTGGATCGGTCGTGGAGGACCTGTCGCGTGGCCACCAAGATCGCCGGACCTAAACCCTTTGGATTTTTTCTTGTGGGGGTGGATCAAAAGTTTAGTCTTCAAAAGCCCGGTTGAAGAAATGATAGCACGAATCGAAAATGCTTCCCAAATAATTCGCGGAAGGCCCTTATCGCTACTACAAGCATGTACAGAAGCATGGCTACGGCGCACGCATCTTTGTGTCCAACAAAACGGGGACAACTTCGAACAATTTCTGTGAATACTTGATAATAACAACTTATTTCCATAGTAACATAATATAACCCCAGGACCGACCTCAAAATTAAAGAAAATTTAATAAAATTTATTTAAACTTCGAAAGGCTGTTCCTCTCTTATTTTTGAGTTTTGATAAAAAAACTATTTGAAATATTTGCTCGTCTATTTGATTTTTACACGCTGTAAAAAAAAGCATCAACTTAAAACTCACCCTGTATATATACGTATATAAATATATATTGAAGAATCTCGTTAGAGATTTTTTCTGTGCTAAATTCCGCACATGAAAAATAAAGTTCGTACATTAAACGCAAAAACAGCCCATCCCTAGATCTTTAAGAGATCATTATACATTGATTTTGAGTCTCTCCCATATAACGCCGTGTAAAAAACCTTAGTTTCCAAGTTTTATACGCTCAAACTTACCAAATTTTCGTATGACATATATTTACAGTAGTATACATGGTATAAGGTACTTTTGTAAGTAAGATGGATAGCCGAGTGGGCTAGTGCACGTACATTGCTTCATAAATTGGGTGAGCAGATTTCGAATTCCAGGACCGACGAGTGTGAATTTTGTATTTTTTTTCAACTGTTTCGTTTTTTACATGATATTTATTTACATTATTTTCCAATTTTCTTTTATATAATAAAAATAAATTATTTTCTTGTTTTAGTAATTAGTGGTGACAAAAGTCTCGCAAATATCAACTTTTGGATGTGACATTTGTCAAGAAAAGTTTCGTCATAAATGTAGTTTGGTACAGCATACGAAAACCCAAAATATCAATGCAAGTGGTACTCATTTTGGGGGGTTATATTGCGTTTTGGGGGTTCTATATTGCATTTTGGGGGTTTTATATTGCATTTTGAGGGTTTTATATTGCATTTTGAGGGTTTTATAGTGCATTTTGGGGGTTTTATATTGCAATTTGGGGGGTTTTGTATTGCGTTTTAGGGGTTTTGTATTGCGTTTGGGGGTATTTCATATATACAGAATATATATTTTCAGAATTGTTATGTTTAATTATTTTTTTATATCGTATAATTTATATAAAAGATCAAACCGTTGAGAAAAGAAAATGGCCTCTTAATTCTAAGAACGCACATATTTTTATTTTGGAGGAAAAATAAAAAAAAGCCTTAGACTTTGGAAAAAGACGTGAAATCTTAAAAAAAAACTTCGGAGAAGTAAAAATTGGTTCTGTGCTAAATTCAAAGACTTGCGGTGACTCGCTCTCAAGATTACGACTTAAACAAAAAAAAATACAGAATTTCGAGGCAGGCAAGAAATTCAAATCAAGCCTGGAAATTCTGTGCCTAAGATGTAGAAAAAAAATTAGTTCCGAGGCAGACAAGGAATTGAAATCCAACCTCGAAAATCTGTGCTCATAAACCTTCAAGAGCAACAGCAAAAAAAATGCACAGATGGCGTTTTTTTAGTGGTAGCTTGACAAATAAATATAGAGCTGGGCACACGCCATCTGTGCACTTTTTTTTGCTGTTGCTCTTGAATGTTTATGAGCACAGATTTTCGAGGTTGGATTTCAATTCCTTGTCTGCCTCGGAACTAATTTTTTTTCTACATCTTAGGCACAGAATTTCCAGGCTTGATTTGAATTTCTTGCCTGCCTCGAAATTCTGTATTTTTTTTTGTTTAAGTCGTAATCTTGAGAGCGAGTCACCGCAAGTCTTTGAATTTAGCACAGAACCAATTTTTATTTCTCCGAAGTTTTTTTTTAAGATATATATATACATATATATATAAACATTTTTAAAAATGGTGCCAAAGTGTTTAGGAGGTTATGAAACGTTTAGAAATTTTGGTCCGACCCCTAGGTCCCGCCATCCGACCGACGCCAATAGTGTATGTTGCCATATGGCAAATACACTAATTATACACAAAATTTAATTTTAGTTTATAATGACATTTTAAAAAATTGTTAACTGTAACGTTCGTAATATTTCTTTGTTTTACACATGTTTGTGTCTACCATTTATATATTTTTAAATCAAAAACAAAACCCGGGTCGCAGTGCCAAAACCCTGCCGACAATATAGTGTATTTGCTTGTATAGGGCCGTGTGGTTTTATACTTTTATTATGTGAAATTAAGTTTGTTTTTGGGCAAAATAAAAAATTTAACCCCTTAATTCACCCCTTAAAATAACATTTTTTTTCTTAATTGTAATATTATTATCAATCTAACGTCTACATTGAATTAAATACACCCTTCAATAAATAAGTTACTATCTGCAAACTAGTGTTTTCATAAAATTTGTAAATCCGGTCCTATCGGGCCGATTTTATTAAAATTTTGGGGACACTTTTTAATTACTACCAGAGGGTTAAATTTCAATTTTGAAACGATTCGGAGAATTTTTTCGGTATTTTGGGGCCCAAAAACCTTTTTCAACCCCTAAAAACTACCCTTAAAATAGCCCGATTGGGCCCATTTTAAATAGGCTTCTTGCGGTGATGGATTTCAACACGTGGGCCAAATTTCGTTGAAATCAATTACCTCTTTCGAAAGTTATTGCCCGTACACACATATATATATATATATATATATTGCGACCTTAACATTCTCAAGCTGTTCTGAGGTATTAGAAGGGATTGGAGAAGTGCCACAGGGCCTAGAGATCACCCTTGTACCACAGCAAGTGAAAGAAGTTCAATTCTGAATTTAATCAGATGCGCGGCTAGCGATCAGCGGATGCTGGGTCGTGGTACGAACAAAAACATTGATGGGGAACATTCAAACCAACTGAACACTTTAGATAAACAACCAATGACTTGGGGGACAGCCTACTATGGCTGCTAAAAAATCCTACCACCTACCACTCGACAAATAAACGACACAACACAGAAGAATAACACAATAGTAGAGTTCTCGAAAATAATTCCAACGGAATAGCCCAATGAAGGCTTAAAAAATCCTACCACCTACCACTCGACAATTAAACACACAGTACAGACGACACGCACTACTAAAATTCCCAGAAATGATTACAAAACCACTAGCCTACAGAAGGCTTAATCAAATCCTATCACCTAACACGAAAACACACAAACACTTGACCAACCAGTTGACCAACACGTCCAAGATAGTAATTGGGCTAACGTATCCACCGACAGGAGGTAACAGGGCGCCAAGACTCAAATCGTTAGCTGCCACACCTAGATAGTCCAGACTAGGAGGCTTAGAACGGGGCAGGTCAATGATGATCTTTACTAGTTTAAAATTCACAACACAATTTACAAAACATTCGAGAAACACGTTAAAAGAAATTTGGACTTGAGAAAGAACCAGCGAAACGAGGGTGCATACACTCAGTTTTATCGAACACCCGGTATAAAGGTCAGGTACACCACAGTTATTATCCGTAGTAACTAATATAAAACAATACACAGCTGATCCACCGGGAATTAATAATCTTCCTAAAATAGGACGCCCGGTATATGTCGGTAGTGACGCCACGATATGCTGACAGGTGTGCTAATATATTGAGGGTTTACAATAGCGGGTCAGTTCACAGCAATTGTCCGACTTAAATAAGACACCCGGTATATGGGTCTATGGATACCCTGATTACTAACAAAGTTGATGGTAAAATCTTGAGAAATCAGCGAGAAGTCACTTCATATAATTGACCGACTTGACAAGGACACCCTGTAGATGGGTCTGAAGACACCAACGGGACCTGTCCCGGAAGATGCAATAACAATAAACTCACTATAAAATGACGGTTCAGTTTCAACAGAATTTTATCTTAAACAAGACACCCGGTATCTCAATTAAATTTCGTCACGGGAAAATACTCAAGTTGTATTAAAATACCAAAAAAAATGAAATAAAAACTTCAAACGGGATATAAGCGTCTGTGCAATCAATCCAAACAGTATGAACACCGAAACACGTAGTAACAACCCGAAAACGAAACCAAATTTGTGTTCCTGTTATCCCTCGGGAACACCCTAGCATTTACAATCAATGCCCAACGAATACAAATTTTTTTATTACCAGGCATGCGCATAGAATTGCCGTTCAGATAAAGTGAAATCTTTAGTTCAAAATGAAAATTTGATTATTCGGGAAGTCTGGAACTTTATTCCCGGAACCTGTAGGAACACTATCCTGAATATGAAACAAATCCAACCAAAGCTGATATCATATTCATTAAGAGCGCCATACAGGTATAATGGACGATATCACAAACTTCATACCATTAACTCCAAGAAAACCTAAGCGTTTTATCCCTAACTTCCAGAACTACAAATCCAAGAAAACGACAACTACTAAAAGGGGTATGGGGCAATGATTGCACGGTAGTATTCCCTAACAACAGACCAGACCTAATCCAGACATACACTTTTATTATTCACGGGAAGCTAAATCCTACGCAACAATCAAAAAAATACAAAGGACAGGATTTTCAGGGAAATACGGGACTCTCGAACCAGGAAAAAATTCGACAAGAACGACAACGAAATACGGAAACGAGATAGCGCCAGAAATACACTACAACGATAATCCAGAATCCATAACAACAGTCCCTATTCGCCACAAAAAAAATATGCTCCCTTTCAGTTATTAAAATTCCATATAAAATATCTGTATTAAAATTCAAAAACAACACATCGACCTTCGATAGATGTGTACATTTCGCTGCTCTAGCGTCAAGTGTTCGACTCGTAAGATCAGGCGCCTATTCCTCACACAACGCATCGAATTCTCTCTAACGCACACAATGCATGAAGCCTTATCTCTCTCGCAAAAAGTTGCGCTAAATTTACGTCGCGCTGCGAGTCATGTTTATGAACCAGTAAAGCACGCCTTCTACCTTCAAAGGTGCAGTCTAAAGTGCATACACACGATCATTTTTTCTTTTTGATTCTTTTTGCAATATTTAGGCTTCCAGAAATGCTAGAGTCATGATCGTGGGCTCTACGGATTCAGGACGTCAAGGGATATCCAGTAATGACTCTGTCAAGTCCCTAGGGGCGCTGGATCATGAGATATTCAACATGTCATAATATATATATATATATATATATATATATATATACGTATATAAATATAAATATATATATATATATATATATATATATATATATATATATATATACGTATATAAATATAAATATATATATATATATATATATATATATATTAAATAAAACGAAACCACTTGCGATTACTGTTCAAAACATTTTTTTATTTACAAAACGTTTCGACCAAATTTTGGTCCTTTTCAATTTATTAAAATATAAAATAAATTATAATTGTTTATATAAAAACAAAACAGTTAAGTACTAAAATTTTTTATAAAAATTATATAATCTATTTATTATATATATATATATATATATATATATATATATATATATATATATATATATATATATATATATATATATATATATATATATAGAAACTCAAACTATAGAGGAAGCTACATCCTGGTTTTCTAGCAATCATTTACAATTAAATATAGAAAAAACTCAACATTGTATTATGCAATATCGTGACTCGGGGGATGACACAAAAAGCTGTGTAAAATTCCTTGGACTTCACATAGACAGTGCTTTAAAATGGGACACACATGTTGATTCAATATGCCATAAACTAACTAAAACAATTTATCTTTTGAGGAGAATTACAAAATTTGTCTCTAACGAGTGTGTCTTAAGCATTTACTATGGTCTCTTCCACTCAGTAATGCAATATGGGATTATTCTGTGGGGGAATGCCCCGGAGGCTATACGAGTGTTCAAACTTCAGAAACGAGCCGTTCGAATTATTTCTCAAAAAGATAGACTTGCACATTGCAAACCAATATTTCAAAGGTTAAGAATCATGTCACTACCGTCTTTATATGTATTCAATAATTTACTTTATGTCAAAAATAACTTATATACCTTTCAGACAGTGGATGAAATACACTCATATAGTACCCGAGGCAATAAAGATATTAGATTGCCTCTATATAAAACTGGGAAATTAACTAACGGACCTAATTACTGGGCATTAAAATTCTATAATGTTTTACCAAACAGTATAAAAGAAATGAATTATTATAATTTCAAAAAAACAATTAAAGATCTACTGCTTGAAAAATGTCTTTATAACTATAAAAACTTTCTGGAGTAGATTATATCTTATACCAATTATATATTTTGTTTGTTTGTTGACGATTATTGTATACTTTTATTAGTGTTACAATAAAAAATTTATCTATCTATCTATCTATCTATCTATCTATCTATCTATCTATCTATCTATCTATCTATCTATCTATCTATCTATCTATCTATCTATCTATCTATCTATCTATCTATCTATCTATCTATCTATATATATATATATATATATATATATATATATATATATATATATATATATATATATATATATATATATATATATATATATATATACATATATATATAAACATTTTTAAAAATGGTGCCAAAGTGTTTAGGGGGTTATGAAACGTCGAGAAATTTTGGTCCGACCCCTAGGTCCCGCCATCCGACCGACGCCAATAGTGTATGTTGCCATATGGCAAATACACTAAAAATTAGACAATTGCGTTTCTAAATTAATTAGTTACCACAGTTACTTTTTATTATAATATAAAAAATAAAATTGTCTAGCAAAAATAAAACATATTTAGTATTTGTTTGAAATTTGTTTTAGAAAAAAAAATAACATAATTTCAGTTTGTTCAAATATTTACTATTTAATATTTATTGAAGTAAACATATGTATTATTAAATATCTAAATTTTATTAATGTTATGGTTAACTAGTTCAAGGTATTATTTCAATCCTATTTAAAAAAAATTGTAATTATTTCATTAACTAATTTGTATTTTTAATCATTTCAGCTCTGCCCGAAGTAGTTAAAAGATTTAACGAAACGTCGCAATTTTTTAATTTTGTTTAGCTATATTTGAATTGTTCAATTTCCCGTTAAAAAATTAAAAAAAATTATAGGATATATCTCTTCCGCGCATGCTTCGATTTTACCCAAAACCAACAGGGCATATGAAATATCCTCCCGAAATTTGGTTTCAATCCCCTCACCCGTTTAACCTTTATCGTGTTCACAAATAAACAGACGCACAAACTGTTTCCAAAAATATGTTTTTTGTATTCAGGGGACCTCAAAACGAAAAATATCGTAAAATTTTGAAAAGTGAATTTTGACCCAAATTAGTACCAAACCCCACTAGTGGGTTGGAATGATAAAAGATTGAAAATGATGTAAAAAACGGAAAGACTATACAGTATACATACTGTAGTAGCCTGGGTTTGAACCAGCTATCTTCTGGTTCCAACCCGCTCGGCCATCGAACGCACGCAGAACACACTGTTATGCTTGACGCTTGTATCCAAAATGATCAGCCGAGGTTCCATGGTGTCCCCAGAGCCAGACATCTCTATCCTAGACCACAACAGACCAGAGAACAGACGCTTGACAGTTGACACAGCACAATTTACAACTAGCGAACTATTTGCCTTAGAGTTTTTTGTTTACATAATTTAGGTAATTACCTACATGAATTTTTATGAAGGTAAAATATTATTTAATTACTAAAAAATTAATTTGGAATTTTGTATATTACATCAAGTTTCGTTTGCACTAAATTTTAATTTCTTTAGATAGGTAGGAGATACTAAAATGTTGGAATAATCAGTAGAAGCAGGTAGAAATAAAGTGTTATCAGTTGAAGTTGATGCAACTTTCAGAAAAGTTCGAAGTTACTTTTTCTTAATGGCTGATTATGGTTGGAAAGACAGACTAGGATTTTCGATAAATATCAGTTCGGATGACGAAGATATATTGTAAGTATATAGGAATAAAATTATTTTTTAATGATATTCTGTCAAACAATATTCATTTCTGGGATTAACCTATCATATTTTTTTTATCAATCAAGTAATCAGTCAATATATTATAATAACTATCATCCACTAAAATTACATTATTAATTTTATCATTTTTATTTACTAACGATTCAGTGTCAGTTATGGAGATTATAAAAAAATGGTTTTAAAGTAAATTGGAAAAATTGACGTTTTAACCTCAACATCTTAAAATTAATTAATATTGTGCAATAGTAGTATACGTTTCAATTTCTGAGAATTCGTATGTTTTTGGGAAATCAGTATTTTCTTTAATAATTTTATTATTATATCAGAACCGAAACAGTATACTAACTGAAAAAGTGCATAGAATATATTTTAATCAGCATTTTTACTAATATATTTATATTGCCAAACTTACTAAATCCCTTTAAATGATACTGTACTCGTTCATATTAATTCTGTGAGCTTAGAGAAAACGTTCCTATTTGTTACTATAGAGAAATGCGTACAGTTAGAAAGTGTTTCAAATATAATAATAATAATGAATATCTGCATTTAATAAAAAAAAATATTATATTGACATACATTGTTAATTCTAGCAATGAAAAAAATGAACACGAAGCACAAATATCCGAAGAACGAGATAATTTATCCAGTGTAGATAGTGTAAATTATATGGATGATCCACCGTTCACCGAATTTGATAAATATGGCGCTACTCCCCCAAGAACCAGAATTCTACGAAGACAACGCGAACGAAAACAGCGTGATAGGTATTTTTTTTATTCTAATGGATATTTTAGATGCTTTGCCAATTATCGTATTCGGCTTGCAAAACCTGTCCCGGGGCAGGGCAGTCGAATAGTTACAAAACTTATAACAACTTATTGACAGTTCTCGGCAATCTTCGGTTTTCTTTTCAACCAATGTCGAGTATACTCTTTGATCTGCCCCGGGGCAGGTTTTGCAAGCCGAATACGATATTTGTTTCATTATCTACTTATTACACATGCTGACCAAGCTGTAAAAATTATTATTACCTTTAAATTTTCTGACTCAAAAAATTAAGCTAAAATATAAATTTATCAGTCTATATTAATATTTATTTAATTATTTAATTTAAAGAAATATAGCTATTTTTACTCTTAAATACTTCTTTCGATTGAAACGATTTTGTGTAAAGTAAAATATGCAATTTATCCATAATTGACAAACGTGTGAAATCACACTATTTAATTTTTTCACACTTTTGTTCGAACCCTATTCTTTCAATTCACATTCCATTAGTGACCCAACTTCACCCTCATTTGTCAAAAAATCTTGTCGAGTTTAAATGATAACGAAATTGCTCGATAAAATAAACCTTGTCAGCAAAGCAGTTTTCGCATTATTGATATATTTTCGTAATCAAGACATGTGCTTGTCTACTGTACAATGCTTAACCTATACCTAACGGACCAAAGCCGAAATTTATTTCTGTTCGGTTATCAGTTTTGGTTACAGTTTCAAATTGTCAAATTGACAACTATGTTCAACTGGAAAAATTAGATTTGGAACCGAAGTCTTATTCCATTAATAAATTACATGACTGTAGGCTCGTCATTTCACTGATTACTAATTTTGATCGATGATTTTATTTAGGTGTGAACATAACAATATTTTGGTTTTAATTTCGGTCTCGGTTTTTTGAAATTTACATTTATGATTTCGATTTCAGTTACGGTTTATTTAACATTTCATTGTCGGTTTCAGTTAGCTAAAATGAGTAATTACGTTGCGGTTTTCGATTTCGGCTCGGTTACAGTCCCTGATATCTAGTAGGTCCTTAATGTAGATATTAATTATTTAAATTGTTCAAAGACTTTAGAGCTAAACATATTAAATATAGAGTGTAATTACTGGGACTACGAATGACTTATTTATAATAGTAAATTTCCATTACGGTGTAGTTCGTAAGACTAAATTAATAACAGCAAGATTAGTTTGCTAAAATTGCTAAGAAACACCCTTTGTTTCAATAGTACATTAGAAAAATTTATGTTCAATTTATGATAAGTTATCAATTAGTCAACAGTAACATATCCAAACAAGTCAGTCTCTCATATCTAATTCACCAAAAACTCTCGCTATTGTGAAAGTTCATGTCTAGCCCCCGCATGAAATAGTTATAAATAGGTTTATTGTTTGTGTGGATATATTATCATTGAATAATTTGTAACTTATCCGCCGCGATAGGTTTGATTTCCGCTGGTAAAAGTAATTGAAAATATTTTTTTCTAATATAGCATTGAGCAATAGGTGTTTCTTAACAATTATTGTAAACTATAACTATCTTCTTGACTTATAATTTATATTTCTGTCAGACGGTCAAATACGTCTTATTTTTTAGTAAGTTCTCTATGATAGAAGTCATTAGACGGGAATTACGGTTTCATCTCTCATAATCGAAATAAAATAAATCGGTTGATCAGTAAAAGGAAAATTCAAACACTAATAGAAATAATATGACTGAAAAAAATGTTACTTGATTTGAAAATATGTCCTTTTATTTAATTTATTAGACCAAGTTCCCAGAGCCCTGAGACATATGTCGTTTTAATAAAGTTAAGATTTTTTCAATAAATATATAATAATGTAGTTAACAACGTATGCATATTGCATTCTTGCTAGCTTGAAAGCGGGGTCCTTTTACAGGTAACAGGTAGATAAAAACCTTACTCTTCTGGTTGTTATATACATATGTTTTACACAATATTATTGAAAACTAACATTCATTATTGCCAGACGCTTTAAAGCTCGAGAAAAAAATTGGGGCACCTACATTATAGTAGTAAGCCCGAATTTTATGTATATTATTCCGGTGACTATTTTAAGACCTTTTGTAAGCGGCCAGACCAATCCGAAAAGCCTAACATCCCCCAAACACGATAAAAGTTCCGCTGTGAGTATGAGCGCGAGAGCATTATTTATGCGCATGAGTATGAGTGAAAGCATTAGCTGGCTTCATTAGACAGGTATGGACTTTACAAGAGGTAAAAGTATGGCTCTAGTAAAAGTTGTTTGGTTTGGGAAGGGTCGTCGATTAAACATAAAATAAATCGCCCGATCCCTGTACGGGGGTAGGGGTGACTAAAATTTTTAAACACAGGGGGGGGGTTAATTTTATGTTTAGTTGATAAATCTTCCCAAACCAAACAACTTTTACCTCTTGCAATTTTCTGTACAAGGTCGTTGTTTAGGGATAAAAATTTAACGAAGTTGCGGGAAACCGATTTTTGACATGCATTTTAGGGGTTGAAGGAGGCATCGGATAAAAAAAATGTTTCAGACAAATGTTGCGTATTTTTTATCGAAAAATCATAATTTGTGATAAAAAATAGGTGTTCCTATTAAAAATGTCAAAGTCACCCTCATCCCTACGCAGGAGTTGGAGGTGGGGGTTAGTTTTTGTCTCCAAACGATATCCCCCTTCAAACTGAACAACTTTTGTCTGAAACTTTTTCCCAAAATTGTTGCTCTGTCGCAAGAATATCCCATATAGATTAAAATGGATCATTCTGTATTTATGTGTGCGGGCAATAACATTCGAAGGACTTAATGGATTTTAGCGAAATTTGGCCCACATGTTGGAATTCATCACCGCACGAAGCCTATTTAAAATGAGCCGAATCGGACCATGTTAAGGGGTGTATATAGGGATTGAAAATTGTTTTGACACCGAAAATATTCTCGGAATTGATTTAAAATTGAAACTTAACCGTTAAATATTAATTCAAAGGTGTCCCTAAAATTTTAATAAAATTGGCTCGACGGGGCAGGACTTATAAATTTTATGAAAATGCTTGCGGATAGAGAATTATACTTACTGAAGGCAGTAGGTATATAATTTTGTGCAGATGATGAATTGATAAAACAGAAACGAAATATTGAAATTAAGAAAAAAATATTATTTTAAGAGGTGCATTAAGGGGTTAAATTTTTTATTTTGTCCAAAAGCAAACATAAATTCACATAATAGTCACACTGCCTGTATTAGCAAATACGCTAATTATCGATAGAGTTTTAGCACTGCGACCCGGGTTTTTTTATGTACTTGTTACCTGTAAAGAGACCCCGCTTTCAAGCTAGCAAGTAGGCATACGTTTTTATCTAAGATGTTATTTACTGAAAAAATCTTAGCTTTACTAAAATGACGTAGGGCCGGAGGCTCTGGGAACTTGGTGTAGGTATATGGTTTGTGTGCAAAATGGGAAAAGGAATAATTTAAAAATAATTTTGAAAAAATGTAAAATATAGAAATTGTTCATATAACTGTTTTACCTGTTTCTCGAGTTTTTAAAATATAATTTATGAACTGGTTTTAATTTTATCAAAACCTTTTTTAAACTGTTTGGTACCAGTATTAAGGGTTGAAAAGGTTCATTAAGTTTTTAATTTTGAAAATATTAGTAGATATTAGATTCTGTTGAATAAAAGAGAAAAGTGTTAAAACAGTTTTTCTTTCCTTTGTGAACTCGGTACTGTCACCCTCCAAAGAAGTTGTTCGGTAGTAAAATTATTGCCAGAATTGCCAGGACCTGGTGGTATTTTTTTTAATGTACCCATTCTTACACTACTGTACCTACTCATTTCAAAAATAACATGCAATCCTTCTTTTTGTAATAAATGTACTTCCAGAATATTTTTTGCACTGTAATGTTTAACGATACAGTAACTATAACCATAGTCAATTGGAATAAAGAGAAAAATATTTTTTACAACATCTAAACTAAATTCTAAATCATCAATCACTTCTTTCATAAAGAAAATTAAAACTCACCAGAAAAGAGCAGCAAAGTCCACAAAATTATCCATTCTTAAATTCCGTAAAATTATCGTTGGTAAACAGAAAATACCCCTGAAATATTAATTTTTAACTAACTTAAAAATGAGGTTATCCAAGTTATCAATTCGTCACTAATAAAAGCTGCGCTATCTCTGAGTAATATGGATTATATTTTCTTTTGTTAAAAATTAAACCTATTTAGTCATTTATTGAGCCATTTTTTTCACTTTTTTCCAATGAGCGAAAAACACGGCTATCTATTTAAAAAAAAAACAAAGTTAAAAATGGGACACCCATTATGTGTGCGTGTGTAAATTCAAAACATTAAAAACATCATAAAATTAAAATTTATGCCCATTACACACTAATATTGCAATGGAAAACAAAAGTAGCTATTTAATATTTTAATTTTATGACTCGTGTTACGTGTAGCTGTTAAAACTCGGCGACACTCGTTCTTACATACTGTCACATCATGGTGGTAATAAACTTCATTCCAACCTTGAAATATTTACAAGAATGTTTTTTTTCCTTACTAGATTTTATTTAGTTTAGTTTTGGTATGTATAGTTTACTACCGAACTATAAAAATTATAGAATTGTTTACTTAAATATCCAGTTATGTAAATTGGAAACTTTCAATAATTTAAAGCAAAGTTCATCAATACATGTTATTTTAACCTTCGTCAAATTTTTTGAGGTGTAATTGTATAAGTAAATCATTTTTTGCGCGTATTTAACGTATCTAACTTACTATGCCTCTTTGAAAACAATGTGCGTAAAATTACCTTTTTTGGCATAACATTAATTTAGTGACAGTAATTATGAAAACTGAAAATGTTTCTGTTAAAACAGTTGATTAGAAATGTTGTTTGCAAACGTTGTGGTAAATGTTATCAATAGTTGTAAAGAAATAGTTTAAACTCTAAAACAAACAACAGCATGTGTGATGCTGTTGACAATCTCAGTGATCTGTTATATAAGATAGTAAAAAATGTTTACAGTAACCAGAAAACGCCGAAAACAATGCAGCCGAAATTTTATCGTCGAAATACTTATGATTCATTATACTTCAACGAGCTGTGTCAAAAAGCTGATAACGGAGTAGAATCAGGTACGCTAAAGTGAATTATGTGATTTTATTTTATTTGTATTTTATATTATTATCTATTTACTATTGATTTTATCTCGACTATGTGTGAGTGATAATTTCATATTAATATGTGAGCTGTTGTCATTTGATATTCGCGAAAAGTCTGTTGTGTAATAAAATTTTTAATTGCATTCTGCTTATTTTGTGTTATTATTTAAAAGTTTTTTTTTATGTGAAAATTTAATATCGACTCTACTAACAATTTGTGAAAAGCTGGAAAAAAATGGTTATTGAAATAGGTATGAAAAACATGTATAAAAAATAAGCATTTCTTAGAATTAAACGCACTGAAGTGTAGTTGCTATGCTGGCTTATTTAATACATTGAGAAAGTAAAATAGCAGTGTTATGTAATACATGAACTTTGTAATTACGTTTTGTTGCGGATTTTTAGGATAGATATTTTAATGGTTCCTAGATGGAAGAATGCGTTTCCTAAATTTTTGCCTCTCTCTCTCTCTCTCTCTCTCTCTCTCTCTCTCTCTCTCTCTCTCTGTTTGTGTGTGTGTCTGCTTTGATTTGCAAAAAATGAGAGGGTAGAGATAAATTTTCATCTAAAATCAACATTAATTCGAGCGATTCTATGGGTAAAATCAATGTTCGCGTGAGCGGAGCCGCAGAGAAAAGATATTTAAATCTTTTACATAGGTGTATATTTATAAATAAGATAATAAGACCTAAGCTAATTGTATAATAATGCTGTTTTACAAACTCATTGCAAATACAAATAGAAATAGTTTACAAAGTATCTGAGTATACCTAGCCGAGCATGAAACGATGCCATTATTTAGATGGCGTTTATATGACGCCTTTGCTACGAGTTCTCAGTTCCGGGGCTCCAGTAGCCGAGAACTGATAAAAGTATCGATTGAATTTTCAATTTGTTACTAAAAAAATAAATTGAAAATATAAATGACTGGTACGCTAAAATAATCCTAGCTGTTGCATATTATTTCTTGCAATATCAGTGGCAGCACCTATGCTTGATCTCCTGGATGACTTTGAAAGTCGTATTAGAAAGTGAACATACATTTTTCTATTGATGATCACTTTTTTCAAAAAATCCACACAGTTAATAATATAGAAAATGATAGCAAGTATTTTAGATACAATTTTTAATTGCACATCATACATAATTTTGCACTAAAATAGTCCAAAGAGCCAGTACTTAGCAAAAATTGTGTTAAACTACAGTATTATAAAAAATAAAAGATTTTTTTTTAGTTTTTGCTATTTTAGTATTTATTATTTAACAGTATTAAATAAAATTTAGGTCGTAGTGGCAAGCCTTGCCGACAATATAGTGTATTTGCTAATACAGGCATTGTAGCCGCATTATGTGAACTTAATTTCTTTTTGGGACAAAATAAGAAATTTAACCCCTTAATACAACTCAAAAAATTTTTTTTCTTAATTTGTATATTATTTATCAATACAAAATGTGCACCAAATTAAATACACCCTCGGTAAGTGAATCCATATTTTCAAACTAGCTGATTTTATTAAAATATTAGAAACACTCTTTAATCTTTACTAGAAGATTAAATTTCCATTTTTAAACAATTGTGAACATTTTTTCGGGAATTTTAGGCCCTAAAACAACTTTTCAATCCCAAAAAATCCCTTTTAAAATATGCCCAATTGAATCAATTTTAAATAGGCTTCGTGCAGTGATGGATTCCAGCATGCGTACCAAATTTCGTTTTAATCAGTTAACTTTGTCGAGAGTTATTGTGCTAAAATTATTGTGAAAAATTTTGATTTAACTCTATAGGTCCCAGCATCTGATCGATGCCGGTAGTATTACATAGCAAATACATTAATAATACCAAAACTAATAATATTAAAACAAATTGGTCCAACACCTATCCTGTTACGAATTAGTCTACCAGATGAGCTTTAATATTATTATTGCAGTTTCTGTATTTAAATCAATTTGTACTAAAATGCAAAATGATTCCTGAAAATAATTGCTCATTAGATTATCAAGTTCGAAAAGCCGAGAAGCGCTCGATGAAACTGTTGCGCGGATCTGAACGCGATTTGAAACTAGACATAGAATCTACAAGAATCGCACCTGTTCCTGCAACACCAGAACCGGATCTCAATGATGACAGAGCCACTAGCATGCCTTCAATGGAGTCTTATCAGCCAACCCAGATATCTACCATGGTAATTAAAATTTGAACTAAACTAGACGATTATCATTTGAGTTATTAAGCGTGTATATTAATTTGCAATATCTGTATTATATAATTCATCTCACGATCCATTTATAGCGGACAGGTAGCGTTTTATAACGGTTCTTCATAGAAAGACCTGATGAAAAAATCCAGCGAATTGCATGAAAAGACCATTCCAACTTCAAAAATACAGACATTTGACAATAGATTATTATAAATAAAATAACATTTCTGTTAACGCGGGTAACGGCTAGTAATAAATATTATGATGTTTTTCGTTTACATCATTATGCAGTATGATATCACATGCAAAAATTAATCAAAGCATGCTTGTCAGTTGTCATCTACCTAACTAATGTCCTCAGAACAAAAACAGCTGATTTTTTTTCAAAATATTTCCGAAACTACTATCTTCTAAAAAAACTTTCTTTTACAAAGCTTTCTTTGAAAAATAAATAAAACAATAAACCGTTATGAAAAGTATACCATTATTTCAGAAAAAACGTTATAGCTCATATCTTTTCTGCGCATGCTCTGATTTTTTCAAAAAACAATAGGGTTCTTCATAATTACATGTCAAACATGTTACCAAAATTTGGTTTCGATCCGCTCAGTTGTCTGACCTATATCGTGCTCGCAGACGTACTTAAACGAAAAAATATTGCATAATTTTGAAATGTGAATTTTGACACTTAAATTACTATCATTCCGCACTGGAGTTAGAATAATAAAAACATATTCCATATTAATGAAGTACAAAAACTTGGAATACTACATCATGTTTTTTTATTTTTTTGTTTTTCATGCTGGGATTGTGTTATAGTTATGTAGAACAGTATGTCATTTGATAAGCAAAAATATTTTCTCCCTGTAGATCGAAACTTGTAACCGTTTCAAAAGTTTAACATCTCGGCCGGTATGTCGGTGGAAAGAGAAATTTCGTGAGATGTGTCAGCCGCCGGAATCATCTGAATCAGAAATACATCAAAACGATCGCAGTGAATATCATTCAAAATTAGTACACATATTGTGTTCTGGTAGTGAAAAAACAACCGTTACTGGATCTGAAAAAACTACCGTTAAGCAGGTTTGTTAAATTAAGTGTTGACTTGGTTCTCTTTATTTTTCTTCTTAGTATTTCAGGATTTTTTAAGTTCGTTAGTTAGTAGTGAGCTTTTTAATCACATCTATTATGTTTATAATAAATTGTGTAGTTACTAGAGGTGGGCACCGTTAATTTAAAATTTATTTAAAGCTAATAAATTTAATGAAAATGTAACGTAAGCTAACGTTAATCGTTAATAACAGTAAGATAGTTATAGTTTGTACAATTGTAAAGAAACACGCGTTGTTACAATGCTATATAAGAAAAAATTGTTTTCAAACAATGTCACCTTCAAGACTCTAACCCGAATCTTCTACTACCGCGGCAGATAAATTATCAATTACTTAATAGTGACATCCAAACAATCAATCTTTCTTTCTCATATTTGATTCACCCATAATTCTTGCTATTGACTAGGTATTGAATCTTTCAAATTTTAAACGTCAGTCAAAGAGATTCTAGGTATTGTCGCTGAAAGACGCAAGCTGACCAGCCTGGCTTTTAAATTTTCATTCACTTCCCATTAACAGATTGAGTTGAAATTTTTCGCACGTGTGTGCCTAATTCCAATGACAATACAATATTTAATGATATTTTGTATACGCGAATTCCGAATATTAGCCAAATCCTACTAATAATACTATTTTTTTAATATCTCGACCCCAGCGCCATCTATCAGGTCAGAAAAAAGATAAACTGATTTATTACAAAACAGAAATACGTAATTGTATATACACATGTCAACTGACATGAGGATTGAAGAGTGAGAAAAAAAAAGAAAGAGCGAGATAAAAGTAACGAGGGTAAAGTGGGTGATGCGACAATATAATGAGACGCATCGCGGTTAATAGGTACAAAATTTACAGACTTACATTAACAGAATGGAACTTAACGGAACGATTAACAGTTTTTTACATTAACGTTATCCTTAAGCAAATTGTTATTTTCATTAATTAACGATTAACGGATTAATGATAACATGCCCAGTTCTAGTAGTCTAACCGATTAGCATTTATAATTAAGTAAACTTATGTCTTCACTGAAACTAGAACTCGGAATCTGAGATTTGTTGTCATGAAAGCAACGCTGTTAGCTCTCCAACAGTGGCATTTGCTCAAAACTGTAAATAAATAAATATCTCTTTTTGTGACATATTTCGATTAAATAATATGGTTTGTGAACTTTGTAGGTTAGTGTTGAGGAACAACTGTGGCAAAATGAAGTACAAGATTTAATTTGGCTGGAGTTACAAGCACGATACTCCGATCGCACTTTAATACAGCAGGATGCTTACATTTGTTCTGCCAGAGAGTCAGTGGGACAGTTATTACGAGATATTATGGCATACAAGTAAGCAACTGTATCTCGAGTTAGTTTTCGATAAGTATGGAAATCCAGGAAAATGTCACGGAAAAACTTTCAATTTGAATTGAATGCAATAAATAACCTGCGCATTGAGCTCAACGATCAAGCACTGTAACCGGATAATCACATTTAGCGGGCGTTTAAAATATAGTAGCATGTTCACTGAAATGATGAATTGCAACAAAATCATAAAACAGACTGTTTTGAGTGTGTGTTATAAGAATAAAAAAAATATATAAGAATAAAAAAAAAACTTGTTATACATGTATTTCAAAGAGTAATAATAATGAAAAAGTTTGAAAAATAAACACTACAGAATTTCTCTCAATTATCAAATGTATTTCATGATCTCTTTAAATTTTCGTCTCTCAACACCACTTTGGGCGTTGCTCAACTGTTTTGTGTTTGCACTTACTGCATCATATCCTGTCTGTCTGTGAACTATACTAGTCAAATTGTCACTGCTTTTTAATATAAATATAAATTATTTAATTATTATTATTATAAATTAATATAAATTATTCCCTGCATTTGAAAAAAAAGCTCAGTGAACAATGTTCTAAATATTGGAAAAACGTCTTTCCATGAAAACGTGGCCAACTCGACTCTGTAAATATAACGTTCGAATGTGTGATTTTTTTTTTTAGATATATCAACGATTCTAGCAAAAAACGTACACACAAAACGTCTGTGCACAGCACAGACAGTGGCATAAATGCCGATACGTCGCCGGCACCATCCGATACAGTGAATATCACGCTCGCTGAATCGACACTTAAAGGGAAAGCTAACGGTAGGTTAAACTGTTTACTAATTAATGACTCGGTTTTAATAACCTGCATACCTGAGAGTGCATCAGTATAATACTTTTTATTTAAAAAAAATATTATAAACAACTAATAATGTTTTAGTGTCAACTAGTACTAAGTTTCAACAATGTGCCGGATGTTTGTCTATGTATTGTGCACCCTGTATCGAATCTCAAAATGAGGCATTGCACGAAGTTGAAGAACTGTTGAACAAGCTCGATGCGGCCGAAGCCTTATATCCTTCAAATAAAGCATTTGGAGAACATTATCCATTATACAAAAGCCCTCAGTTTGTTGGGAGAGTAAAGGTACTGTAAAAGTACTAGATTTTTTGAGTGTAATATGCGTTTTTTTTTTTACTCAATACTTAAAACTTTTTTTTTAATTATATTTAAAACAAACTATTACACAGATGATGTTTACATAATAGGTACAGATAATATGTTATCATATAACATTATTACCTGATATTCCGTTGCGTTACTATATACTATGTGTAATAAAATAACTTATAATTTTAATACATGTTACATAAATATTTGCTGAATTGTTCTATTTATGAATTTTGAGAGTTTATTCATTTTATTTATTAATTATTGCTCATAATTTTGATTTTGTTGATTCTCTTAGACAAAATTTCGTGAAGTAAGAACTGTCAGTAATTATGTTACATTTTTGTTTGCAGGCGATGTGTCTATGGTATAATTTAATGAAACACCAGCGTTTAAAATTGTTGATTCTTGGAAAATTGATGGTGTTCTTGCAAGGACGTCAATGTCAATGGCCAATGCAAATTACAGATTTTGACAATAGCTCCACGAGTGGCATGGGAACAAATGATTCTAGTGATGACGCGTCATCATTACATGCAGAACATAATATATCTAGGTAAGCTGCTTTATTTGTTAAGTTGTCGAACATCTGTAATCTACAATATCTAACCCCCCCCTCCCCCACCCCACCCTCTCAATCCAATTTAAATAGCAAGAATGTTGACGCAGAGAAAATGAATACAATTTTGTTTACAGAAGTGCATCTCTGGAACCTCCTCGTAAATACAGTACTCAGTTTGATCTGGAAGCGTCGAGCAGTCCATCTGATAGCAATAATTCTACAGCGTCGTCAGCCATTGACGGGTGCGGTTCGCTAAATAATGAAGAAGATTTTATGAATGAAAAAATAAAAAAACTCGATTATTTTAATGTCGCGCCAATAGCATCGCTAGAGAAACAAATGAAAATGTCACCGTATAGAAAATACATTGAGGACGTTTTGAAAACGAAAGGATTGAGAAAGGCTTTGTATTTTTTGGAACTTTTGCATCAGACTTTATTGCGAAAAGCACAAATCACTTTAGAAAAGCCACCAGAAGGCATGACGATAGAAGAATTTAGCCAAAGATTATGTCAATTAAAGGTAATGTTTTTTATGCATGTTTTGAAATTTATTGACGCATAATACTGAAGTGATTGATTTATAAGTAGGTATTCTGAGTTCATAGATCGCACTCGTAAATTCATCCCATTGATAGCTTCATTCATACAGCTGACAACTGTCAGCAAACTGACGACGTATGCACGTTTGTTTAAAAGCGTTCGCAAATGACACATAGCAAACCGCCTATAGAAAATTCGGGGTTTGAAGAGGCCAAAGTTATGCTTATGGATCGATTTCTAACTGTCAGAATAACCATCTGACTGCGAATGAATTTTTAGATGGAAACGTGCATTTCACGAAACTGTCGTGTCATAATTTTTAGTAAATTGACGTCTAAACTTGTATTTTCTAAGTTTGTTGTTTTTTTTTTTTTTTTAGTGGGTTAAAGAAAGTTTTTGTTTTGTTTTACACAAGTGTTATTTTTCATTGTTTTTAAAAATAGTTCATTTAATAGGTCAGTCAGTTTATAAAACGTGTTCGCAGAGTACACAATTTCCAATCAGTATGCACTATGCAGCCTGTCAAAAACCGCGCATGTTCAAAGAAAAATTGGCAATCACTTGGCAATTTGCTTTTATAACGAAACTAATAGCTCTGACCACTAGTATATTATATTTATATTATAATTTTTAGCCAGAAGATGGCAGTCATGAAGTGGATGAATGTGAATTGCGTCGTTATGGCAGTTGGAGTCCAGAAACACAAGAATTACAGTTGCCATCATACAGAGCGGCATTCATTTTTTTGTCCCTAGTTCCACTTGAAGTTATACACGAGTTCTTACGCATGCGCTTGGAACAAAAACCCGATCAGCCATCACCTTTGAGTATAAGACAGGTACTAGTTTAACCATAATTTTCTCACATTGTAACATAATCTTACTAAATTATTTGAATAGATTTTTTTTATACTTTGTTGACGTCGGTATTTATTTGAACAGACTTTTTCATAGTTGAAATTTTTTGTGTGCATACTCCGCCATATTTTTCGGACACGTTTTTTTAATTTTGACAGGTGAAGAGGAATTGATTTTGAAAGTAAATAGTAATTAAATAAGAAGTATTTAAAAAAGTGATACAACACAGTAGAAAAATATTTCACTACTTTTGAAGATAAACTTTTTACAATCAACAATTTATAACAGGTAGGACTGTTATTTTTCAACCAGTTTTTTCAATCGTGGTACTTTGGCCACCATCACAATTGAGCAGAAGTTTGTTCTTCTACTGTTTTGTGCACTAATTTAGCATTGTTATTTATCAATAATATTTTCATCAGTTTCCATTGAAAAACGTTACTAAGTTAGCCATTGCGTCAAAAAATGCCTGAAACTTTTAAACACAGTAATCATAACTATAGCAGCGACGGTTGCATGTGAAAACGATGAAAAGTCCTATAGAATTTGATAATCGTTTTAGAAAAAGAAATACATAATAACTGGATGTTTCATTTTTGTAGCTAATGAGAGAACTGAAGGAAGGTCTAAAAATAGCAGTTTTGCACAGACAGAGAATTTTGACCCATTTTAATACGGTATTAAATACGGATGAAGAATTTACTGAACATCAAAAGCTAATCGATGAATTTGATCAAAGTGTAAAAGATGTCTTTGAGGTAATTTGATTAATCTGTAAACTGATTGCCCTTCCGGAATGTAAAAATATATCAAATTGTCATAAATTTCGCGACGCCAGGGTTTGCTATAGAGTTTTTATGTAACAGATAGATACAAGCATAGTTTACAGATGATACCGGTATTTTTTATTTTATAGTTAAGATGAATATATGTTTTTTTTATTCAGTTATATTTGGAATATGTACAACAGTGGTCCTTAACTATTCAACAAGAAACGATACAGAAAAGCATGTTAGAAGATGAATGGTATTTTGTTAAATGCATAGGCGAACACGTTCCGGGTACTGATGTTATTGTTGTCAAGACGTTTTGCACAATTGTGAATTGTATGCTTTGCAATATTGGCAAGACATTAAAATTTCGAGTCGACGAATTAGCAAAAAGCGTCAACACCGGCTTAGCGGAAGATGATTTAGATGAATGGTATGTTCAATTTGTCCATGATATCTTACTGTGCGCTATCTAGTGACTGAAATCAGAACTGATCAAATCGAGTCAGCTGCTGTCAAAAGATAAACGTTTTATGTAGGTCTGCTTTTTTAATTTCAAAAGAAGTGAATGTAATCCGCCAAGTGAGCTCTGTTTTACTTCTTGTTTCATTTAAACTTAGAATTGAGTTAATGTACCGTAATAATGTTAATTTCTTATTGTCCTTGAAATTAGTAAAGTTTCATTTTACCCGATAAATGAAATACCGTGAATTTATTTTAAGATGAAACATACAAATTTCCGTTTACATGGTTACGCAATAGCATTTCTGACAGCAGTGTAAATTTATTTTAAAATAGAACATAACGTCTATCCTGACGAAAACTCGAATTTTGAAAATCAGGGTGAAACCAATAACTTCTCAATTTTTGAAAATTTACAATTTTCTTAGCGGGAAGTTAAAAAAAGGTTTTTCCACAGATAATCAAAAACATTTCTATATTAAATAATATTGTTGAAAATTACTATAAAAATAATAAATGTTATTAACATTGATAGCTTGAACAAAAAATCTTTATCTATGCAAGAAAAAAAAATGAAAGGAAAACAAAAATAAAGTTTTGTAATGACAGTCAGTGAACTCTAGATCATTTAAAATTAAAATAAAAAATTCAATTTATGCGCATTGCCATGACCTAAGGAAGACTTAAATTAAAATTTCTTCTTGAAATATACTAAGTGAGCATAGCCTGAGCGGCACTCTCAATTTATAGACCTAAATAAAATTTAATTATTTTAGGAATTCAATGGTTTGCGTTTGTCGAGAACTGCACAAATTGTTGAACGAGGAACGAGAAAGAAGTTTAAAAGCTCTATCATTTGCAAAAACAATGCAAAGAGAGTCGTGGCATTTATTGAAAAAGTATGTGTTCAAAGATACTTTCGGTAAAGTAAAGGTATGTGATATATGAGCAAAAATGAATTTGTTTTTTTATTGAATTTTTTTCATCATAAACTTCTATAACAGGATGGTGTCATCAATTTACGTACACAAGTAGTAGAAGTTATTGAAAGAGTTGAAGAAATATTTGATTCTTCAGCTCAAGACAAACTCGATGATAATGAAAAAGCATATTTGTCGACTCGATGCCGGGATATTTTACATCAGGCATTTCGATTTGGTTTTGAGGTACGTACATATATTTTTTTATTGAGTTAACATTTTTTTGAATAATTAAAGACTATATTTTTGTCCTACCTCCTCTAAAATAGCTACTTTACATGCATGTAAACTGCCACGTAACGTGGCTCATTATGGACTAGGATGATAAAGTAAAACAAAACTGATCACTGTATACCAACTCCGTAATAAATCACTGTTATTCAGTTGTTTTTTTTTTCTAATCTACGGTCAGAAGTGACGTTTGCTAAAATGTAAACTATCAAAAAAAAATGTAAAAGAAGTAAAAAGTAGCTATTTTACAGGGTGTAAGCCAAAAAATAATGGTATTGCGATCCATGTGACTGTTAAAACTTGCTGTCACACATGTTAGGATAGTGTTACATTTAAGATGCCGCGAATACTCGCTATTATTCAGTATTCGTCATTATTCGACATTGTTTTGTTTTTCATCCAATACCGAATAATAGCTAGTACTATTCAACATTCGATCAATAATTGTCTAAAAGAAACTTTTGATAAAATTTTAAGGCAATCTTTAGATTAGCCCAGCAGGTGATCCTGTGAAGTTTATAGTGACCGGATCAACAGAATTTTTTTTTTGTTTTTTGGAAATTTTAATATTTCTTTGATTTTTGAACATTCACAATTAAAAACGATTGAATTCGCGCAAATTCAATACACGTTGAGAATTTTATGATAATGATTCTCATCTTTTATGGCTCTAAATAATTAAATAGTTAGTGCTATCCATGCGAAGCCGGACCGGGCCGCTAGTGAATTATATTTGTATTACATAAAATGATAAATGTAACAAAATATCTACTAGGTAACTAAGTTATTTAGTGTGCACGTAGATTTGATTTTTACTATAGATAGCCATGACCTTCAAAATATAACAAGCTGTGACACGACCAATTTCCCAATATGATCTTAACAAACTAGACCCGAGAAATCTTTTTCAAAACATTCTGAAATCCACCTTTTTACAGTATTTTTGTTTAAACAAAACACAGCTGGACAGATGATGATCAAATTTATATATCATTTTTTATTCGCAAAATTTCTTGTAAAATCCACTATTTGCAGTATTTTTATTTAAACAAAAAAATGGCTGGCCCCATTTTTATAAAATTTCTTTTGGATTATATTGACATTAATACACTTCGATTGGCACCCCAATGAAGTCAGTATCATTTTTTTTTCGCAACAAAAACAATTACTGAACCGATTTTGAGAAACATTATTTCAGATCATATTTACGTTAATACCTTACATAGTTGATGACATTTTTAGTGTATTTGCCATATAGCAACATACACTATTGGCGTCGGTCGGATGGCGGGACCTAGGGGTCGGACCAAAATTTCTCGACGTTTCATAACCTCCTAAACACTTTGGCACCATTTTTAAAAATGTTTATATATATATGTATATATATATTTATATATATATATATATATATTTATATATATATATATATATATATTTATATATATATATTTATATATATATATATATGTACGCGCGATAACTTTCGAAAGAGTTAATTGATTTCAACGAAATTTGGGCCACGTGTTGAAATCCATCACCGCAAGAAGCCTATTTAAAATGGGCCTAATCGGGCTATTTTAAGGGTAGTTTTTAGGGGTTGAAAACTGTTTTTGGGCCCCAAAATACCGAAAAAATTCTCCGAATCGTTTCAAAATTGAAATTTAACCCTTTGGTAGTGATTAAAAAGTGTCCCCACAATTTTAATAAAATCGGCCCGACAGGACCGGATTTACAAATTTTATGAAAACACTAGTTTGCAGATAGTGACTTATTTATTGAAGGGTGTATTTAATTCGGTGTAGACGTTAGATTGATAATAATATTACAGTTAAGAAAAAAATGTTATTTTAAGGGGTGTATTAAGGGGTTAAATTTTTTATTTTGCCCAAAAACAAACTTAATTTCACATAATAAAAGGATAAAACCACACGGCCCTCTACAAGCAAATACACTATATTGTCGGCAGGGTTTTGGCACTGCGACCCGGGTTTTTTTTTCTTGAGATTTCGTACTAGAAAGAAATGACCACATCATACACATATACTTCTTTTCAAAAATAGTGCAGTGACCTAAAAATTTGTAAAAATTTTGATTTCGATTTTCGAACCCTTGACAATAACTTCACAATGTATGGGAAAGCAAAAAAGAGGAATATTAGTTCTAAATAATCATAATTAATATTTCAGTATCAGAAAGAAGTCTATCGGTTAGTACGACATGTTGAAGATGCACAAAAGCACATCGGTCGAGGCATGATTGATTTCGCCAATCAGTGGATAAAGTTTGTTCTTAAACGGTGTGAGAAAGGCCGCGGTAATAAACCAAGATGGGCTCTTCCGGGAATTTCTTATCTTATAACGGTTTCTGATGCAAGTTTAACACACTTTTTATCTAATGAAGAATTTGAGGTACGTATTAACCATTGTATCCACTATATTATAAGCGCAGAGAACATAGATAGGTTTTTAAAATTTCTTCAGAATTAAAATTATCACTATTTTCATTGAATTGAACCACAATTTTAACAGTTTACACAAAAACCAGGATTAAATTTGTTTACCATATATTTTGTTATAATTTTTAATAAAATATAAGTACATATTTATACATGTATTAGTCCAGTCAATGACCATTTTCCGGCATAATTTTGCCAAACCACCAATTTTCATAAAAATTTGGATTTAGGTTCTATTTACCCTCTACTTCAAAGTTGACTCTATGCCGGGAGGTGCTTTTACCCTGGGGTAAATAATATGAAAATAAGTCCGGAAATGGATAGATTGACTAATTCTAAGCAACTTTTGTTCTATAAAGTTTTTTTTTAAACTCAATACTTTTCGACTTATCCGCGAGTGAAAGTGTCAATTTTTCAACCAATAAACCCACGCTTTCAGACAGTTTTTCGCGAATAACTTAAAAAGTAAGTATTTTATCGAAAAAATAATTCTTAGTAAAAATGTAGCTTATAAAAAACAATAAGAATAGTGGGTTTATGGTGTCAGTAGACCCAATGTAAACGGAGTATTAGTTTGTTGAAAGTTGATTCTTATTCGTCAAACGCCAAAATTGAAAGTTTCAATGTGAAGTTACTAACAAACAATGCATTTTTCGGGGAAAATTCGTGGAATCTTTTTTGAAGTACTCAAAGAAACCTTTATTTTCATTTTATATAAAAGTCCGTAGCATCAAAACTAAGCGAGTTATGCGAAAATAATGTTGGTCCTCATTTTTTCGGTGTCAAAAAATGTGAAAATCACCACTAATTTGCACCCTAATTTAAAATAATCGTTACCACTTTACAATTCACTTTATTTATGTACTTGTAACATGCTCTAGAACTTTGACCGGTTTAAAATGCTTAGTTTTGAAAAAAAACTGAGTTTGAACTTCAAACTCAGTTTTTTTTTTCAAAACTAAGCATTTTAAACCGGTTATTTTGGAGAAAAGGCATTTTTTTGTAAAATTACAAAAATGTTCTTTTTACTTCAAACAAAAAAAATACCACGTGGGCTCAAGCAGAATACTTGAACCTTTATCCAGAAAGGCGACAGCCTTATTCAATAACTTCTAAGAACTTAAATAGAAATTTAAAGGTATACGGTTCATTTTCAAAGAAAAAAGGCAACATTCAACACTGTGAAGAAGAATTAGTTTTAGCAAACGTTGAAATTAATGGAGAAATGTTCCTAAAAGTTATTGAATAAGGCTGTCGCCTTTCTGGATAAAGGTTCAAGTATTCTGCTTGAGCCAACGTGGTATTTTTGTTACGCTGAATGTATGCGCAAAAATAGCCTGTTTCTCCAAATTTGAGAATGCTTGAGCCATCTTAGAGAGTAAATCAAACAAAATGAATTAGCAAAACTGTAGCGATCGCTCGACAGATTGTTAATCTGTCGATATGTATTTGTTTCAACAAATTTTGTTTTACACGGCACACTTTGATAACGCCAAAAAGCTATTTTGGTCAGTTTTGTAGCTTCTGATTGGTTTAGATATAGGATATGCTATGTCAAATTATTCAGAAAAATAAGTAGAATTCGAATATCTGAAACTCAAAAAATGCCGTCCATAAGAAAAACCAAAGTTCATGTCAATATCTCATTATATAGTGGAAATAAAAAAATTAAACCTACGCCACTGAAAAAACTTTAAAAAGTTATCAAAGAATGGTTAATAAAATTTTTGAAATATCTTCATAAATAAAAAAGTTATGGCCAGTTTTCATAAATGGCAATTTTCACTATTTTCTGAATAAATTCACAGGGTGTCAAAATTCAATTGTTTTTTCGATGGGACGTTAATGAGCCCAATTTTCTGCACTACTTTGCCCATTTAACCGACTTTCTATCTCCACGAATAACAAAGTTACCCATGTTTACCAACGTCGGTTGAGACACCCTGTGTAGCCAATGGATTACAAAGCTCACATACTGATAGAGTTGCTTTTTTTATGAATTTTAGAGATGTTAGTTTAATTAATACAAATAAATAAAATCGTAACGTAGTCTGTAATTAAAGATTTCATTTTTCAGCCAGTTTGTTCTGTCTGTCTGTCTGTTTATTCTGGATAATCTTCGAAACGGTTGGACCGATTTTGACGGGACTTTCACTGGCAGATAGCTGATGTTATAAGGAGTAACTTAGGCTACTTTTATGTTAGGAAAAGAATTATGGTTCCGCGCAAAAAAAAAATTAAAACCCATGAAATTGTGTACAAAATCCGATTCGAATAGGGAAGTACACATCCAATATCTATACTTATAATCTATACATACCACGAGCGATCTAGGCTACATTTTATCCCAAAAATAACCTTTATGAAGGTGAACGGGGTGATGGAATCCTTCATAAAGGACACGCTGTATCTCAGAAATGACTTAAGTTACAATAAACATCCCTGTTCAACGGTCTTTTGAACACACTACCTAAACGAGACGGTGATGGATTTTATATAAAAGAATTTAACCGGATACAGTATATCTACTATACCACGCGGACGAAGTCACGAGCTAATCGCTAGTTTTGTATAAAATGCTATAGGATTTGGCTTTCATAGCGCTTAAAGCGTCCAACACGAACGCACCTTAAATATATTAGCTCATATGACATAACTGTGTATTTATTACTTATTTGTGAATTTAACTTTCATTAAAGTTGGTAAAACTAAATAGTTCCGCGGGTACGATTCCGGGAACTAGTTCTTTTGAGTTCCGGAATCATTCCATGTTGAATTCGAAATCTAGCCAGAACTACCAAACTCTGATAAACATATGACCAGAGTGAAAATCGTAAAGTGGAAATAGGCACGTTGTAGGTATGTCAAAACCTACAAATTGTCTTTTTTTGTGCAAAGCTTCAAACATGCTTCAAGTTAATAAACATTACCATAACGGTCGTAAATAAATCAACATATTATAATGTATAGTCATGGTTCATTCTGATGCATTCATTTTGTAACTAAATAATATTATTTATTCAGAATAATAATTTTTTTTATAGAAATTTCAAGAAAACATAGACAGGTGTATCGAGCATCTAATAGGAACAGCTTCAAGTACACCGTCACCTGAAATATATAAACCGCATTGGATAATGGCGAGTGTCGGTCACGCAAGATCTAGAGGCTCTTCACCATTATCTAGACCTCGAACATCATCCACCACCGATGTGAAATACTTGGCCAATTTAAGTCCAGCAGCAGTCAGAAAGGACAATACTCAAAGTGCTCTATCGAATGACCAACTGGATGGAAGAAGGTACTGCTAAAGTTTATTTTTCATTTTGTTCTTTCCTATTAAAATTTCACTTATAACTGCAAACACTAGGTACGAACATTTAGCAAAGCTGTACTAAATTTCATGTTTCTGGTGCAGGGCTGAAGGAACTAACACCTTGACTAAAAGACCTTCCCTTGTATCTTTGTTAATTGAATCGTTTTATTAATCTACACTATGCATGGCATAATTTCGCCTTTGACGCTTAAATAAAAAAAAAACTGGCAGTTAATTTTTTAAATTAAAAAAATAATAGTTTCTTTGAAAGTTTTTTTTTTACAACAAATTAACAAGCTGCTTTAAAGTGTTTCTTTTTTATACTATTTACACTATACACAGGGTTGACTACTTTCTGGAAAACGTGGAATAGTCAACGAATTTTACTGATCAGGGAAATGTCAGGGAATTTTGGTAATAGTCGGGGGTTTTTGTGAAAGTAAATTGATCATGTGTGTGTCGCGCCTTGAGGGTTTCCGTACCTACATTGAACAAATATTGTCAGCCAACATAGCATTGATACCTGGCGTCATATAAAATTATTGCACTTAGCTGCATAGTTAAGTTGGGAGGAAAATTTTTCTAAAACTTGAATATAACTTAATAATACAAACGGATAGATATAGTCTTGTTGTGTTCTTTGTTTAAACGAGTTTAATTTTAGACTAAAATTTATTATAAAAATTTGTGCAAAAATGTTACAATTATATAATATTCTAGGTATGCTTTAACATTTTAAATCGGTTACATAAATTTAATTAATTCTTTTAATATTCAATACATATATAACAATTTTCCGCCGCTTAATTATTGGGCTGCTTTTGAACCTCACGTTGTCGAAGTTGGTTGTAATGTCGCTTAATGACATATCCGTCATCTAGTTCGACTAAATAGTACAGTCGACCCAGGCGTTCAACAATTATTTCGTATTTCCATAGTCTGCTTGATGAATAGTTTCTGGACTGTACTCGCTCACCGTGTTTGAAATGTTTGTCAAATATTGGTTGTTCAGCTCTATTTTTTGTATCTGGTTGTGGTCGAATCAGATCCAGTTTTGTTCGCAGGTTTTTTCCAAACAGCATTTCTGCAGGCGTCTCCCCTGAAGATAATGGCGTAGCTCTGTATCTGAGTAGAATGCGATGAAATTTCTCATGTAGCTTTCCTGGCTCTTGAGTCATACATTTTAATTTTGTTTTTAGTGTTTGACAGTATCGTTCGGCTTGGCCGTTCGTTGCCGGGTGTCCTGAAGCGATCATTTGTTGTGTAATCCCATTACATTTGCAAAATTCCTGGAATTCATAAGATTTAAAAATAGATGCATTGTCGCTTACCAAAATTTGTGGTAGACCGTATCGGCTGAATATTTCTCTCAGGTATTGAATTGTACTAGCAAAGATTGGTGCAGTTCGCGACATGTAGATTTCCGGTCATTTTGATTTTGCATCTACCATAATGAAAAAATAGTGGTTCCCACTTATGAATTGGCGCTTTAGCTGGATTTTTCTTTACGTTACAACAATAATGAAGCTTTTAACTAGATTTTCGATATTGGAATCGATACCTTTCCAGTAACAATATCTTTGCGCTATAGCTTTCATTTTTACTATTCCCACGTGCGTGGAATGAAGTTCCCGTAAAATGATTGGCTGTAATTTTGCTGGAATCATTACGCGTTGTCCGCGAAGTATTATGCCTTCTTGCAGCGAGTATTCAGGATCCCTGATAGTTCCGTCAGATAGTTTTTTCATTAATTTAGATAATTCAATATCATTTTTTGTTTCATCTTTTATCTCCTTTTGTTATTGTTTCTGATGTAAGTTGGCTGATTGATTAAGTACATCTTCATCACTGATAACTTCCTTTTCGTTTTTTCCTAGCTTGAGTGGGTTTCTTGAAAAGTAGTCAGCGTTACTGTGTTCCGATGATTTGCGATGTGCAATAGGCCTTTTCATCATGTTATGAGCGCAAGCGCAGCAGCCATGTTGAAATAGCAGTAATTTAAAAGTTTCGTACTGTCTGTAGCAACAATGGCTAGGAATGCAATATTATCTCCATCAGCAAATAAACCACTAGAACAAATAATTGATGGTGCTTCGCTTATTTACAGCTCTGTGGGAGCACATAGAGCAATTAAAAAGATGGTTAAAGTGTCATGGGCGTTCACAACAAGGAAAAAAAAGTGTGTTGACTGAGAGGTTAGGTATCAATACTTTTGTTTACTATTGTAAAAAATAAATGAAAATGAATACAAATCATAATTTTACTTTAATTTCACTTGCAAAAGCACCTTAATTAACATAAGACTTAATGATAAATATAACTAATCAAATAATTTAAGAATCAACATGACATTTCGAAATGAATTGAAAAATTAAAGACTAAAATAATGTTAATAAGTGCTTGCTAAATTCAATAATCACTTGTAATCATATGTTGCAGTAATATTGAATAAAAGAAACAATACTAAATAATAAATTTAATTTTCAGGGTAAAAATTGGACTTAAAAATAATATACCTGTCACCCCATTTTGTTGTTCCTTTTCATATAGACGACATAATTATAGTCGATAGCAAAATTTTTCTATTGAATCTTGACACTTATTACCTTGCTTTTTGTACTTTCTTTGATTATAAATATACTGGTATTAATATTTATTGATTTTAATTTTTAGTACGCGGGTACTTTAACATGCTTGTTTACAAATAACAGTACGAAAAAAATGGCTGATACTAACGCATGCGCACGGGAAAAATTCTGTGATGAAAAGGTCTATTGAATAGTCAAATCCGGATATGTATTGTGCGTATCTAAGCATTCTGCTTGCAGATAGTGTTGGCATTTGTTTGCTCGGATTAAAGATCGTTGTTAGAGGTTTGTTATCTACAATTAATGTAAATTTCCTGCCATAGATGTATTGAAAAAAATTCTTGAAGGGCCAATATATGTATAGCTGTGGCTTCTCGGTCCAATTGACTGTAATTACGCTCCGCTTTTATGAGTGATCTAGATGCGAAAGCGATAGGTCTTTCTGCTCCATCTTGTAGATGGTGTGATAAGACTTCCGATAGCCCATACGGACTTGCGTCAGTTGCGAGCGTAACTGGTAACTCAGGTGTGAATGGCATGAGGACACGATCGCTGGAAATTTCAGTTTTTGCTTTTTGAAATGCTTTTTGGCATTCATTTGACCATTTGAATTCAGTGTTTTTTCTTAATAGTTGATTTAATGGGTGCAGGAGTGTAGTTGCATTCTTGATAAATTTCGAATAATACATGACTAGTCCCAAAAATTGCTGAGAATGCTCAGTATTTTTAGGTGGTGGTGCATCGATGATTGCTCTGACTTTGTTTTCAGCTTTTCCTTCTTTTCCTTCTCCAGATATGACATGTCCAAGATAGGAGATTTTTTCCTCAAAAAATTTGCATTTTTCTCGATTTAAGTGAAGATCGTATTTGCGTAGACGTTCGAGTACTTTTATCAAACGTTCATTGCATTCATTGATCGAGGAGCCTTGTACTAGGATGTCGTCAAAATATGCTGTCGTGTCTTCTAAGTAATGTACAATTTGATCTATGATTTTATGAAACTCATTTGGTGCGGTCTTGATGCCAAAGAAGAGTCGTTTCACCGTATATGTATCGCGATGAGTTGAAATGGTCTGAATTTTTGAGCTCTGGTCATCGACTGGAACATGCAGGTATGCTTTAAAAATGTCGAGTGTACAATAATATTTGCCATTTCGCATTTTGTTGAATATGTCTTCTATTCTGGGAATTTCATTGTCAACTTTTTGAACGTCATCTTTCTTGTTACGGAGTATCGTTGTAATACAGACTTTTGCTATGTGCCCTTTCTTCTTACAGCTGTTGCATTGTAATTTTTCTTTAATTCGGCATTCTTACGTTGAATGGTTGTTGATTTTTTAATCTCAGCTTTTTCAGATTCAGCGCTCGATAGGTGTTTTTCCTGTTGGTTGTATTTCGAAATTGACTATTATTATTTGATATGGGTGTTTTATTGCCATTGATCTTATTTATTATGTTTGTTGATGAACTTTTGTATGTTTCACGGTTTTCTATCTTGGATGCTTCAATTGCTAAAGCTGTCTCGATGGCATCTTCTAATGTAACGTCAGCTTTCTGTAAAATCTTTTCTCGGATATCCGTATCGGCTAGTCCTCGGATGAATTGTGCTCGAAGAAGTAAATTTATGTTTTTTTAATATAGTCATCAATTCTCTATATGATTTTGTTGCTGGTAGATCTGGTGCCGTTAAACTCGATAGCAGTTTGTAATGTTTGCTACCTAGACAGTTGATTATTATCATTACTTTTGCTTCATTTGTTTCAGCATCTTTACCACGTAACTCCTTTAGCTTGAAATAATTTTCTAGTATCTCATAGTAGCTGTTGAAATTTTCTATGGCGTCATCGAATGGTTCGAAAGATATCGCTTGGTTTTGTAGTATCTCTTTAGCAGTCGTTGATGTCTGTTGTTTTTAAAGAGTGTCGACTAATCCACTTAGGGCTTATATTAACGGTGATAATTTTTCTTCCATGATTCTTCTGATAATGTTAATTCGATTTGAAGTTTGAAATTTGATTATTCGAATATAATGTAGAATGATGTAGAATTGAGTATTTGAATTAAAAAAAACTACTCATTTTTTTATTTTTTAAATAATAAGTATATCGTAAATAGTATTGAAGAACGAAAAGAAAAAAAATTTAAATCATAGGTAATTAGTGACAAATTTATTAAAATGTGTAAAACTTCATAAGATATCACGTGACTACAAAACATGCCAGGAATGTTTGTGACGTCAAAATGATAAAAGTCGTGTATTTGAGTATGTTTTATTATACATGCTATCAAAGTAACCATGGCAACCAGGGCCATAAAAACATTTTGACGTCAGAGAGGTTTTTGGCGCGTTATCGGATATTTTAAATTAAATATAACTTTTTAATTATGAAATTAAACAAAATAATAAAAGTAGTTTTGCTATAAAACTTGTATGTGATTTTTCCATTTATGTTAAAAGAAAAATTCATTCAAAATTCCTTAATTTAATACTTAATTTAATTTCTTGATCCTCGTCGCCAGAATTGTTGTGTTCTTTCTTTAAACGAGTTTTATTTTAGACTAAAATTTATAAAAATTTGTACAAAAATGTTACAATTATATAATATTCTAGGCAGGGGCGTAGCGAACCTTCCGATTGGGGGGGGGGGTGATTTAGAAAAATGCCGACTCGTATGAAGAATTTGCCGATTATATAACTTTTGTTTAGTACATTTGTAGATTATACTTGAGTGCAGTGAGAACGAAATTGTTTTCTATATGATTACATCATTGAAGGATTTTTACATTAGGTATTAGAGGTGCAAATCGTGCGTGAAATTTCCGGTGACATTGTGAGTCTCGAAATATAATTATCATCGTGCGTGAGCGTGAGTGAGTGTTGAAATCTAGCCGTGAGCGTTCGTGAGTGTGATTATAAAAAATAGTAGCAGTGCGTGAACGGGCGTGAGTTGAAAATGATTTTCGTGAGCGTGAGTGATCGTGACCAAATACTACTCACGATTGCACCTCTATTAGGCATCATTAGAATATGAACCTTCACTCAACCGAGAGCTAATAGACCGGGCGATAATGACTGAAACCGTAACAAAAAAGAGGTTGTTATTAATTCGTAATACGGTATTTTATGCGACCATACCTATTATATAGCGCGTATGATCAGTTTGAAATCGCTCTAAAAAACAATGATTTTACTGAGTACATACGGTCTGTCGTTGATTTAGAATGAAAGTATGACAAAAACTAATCCGGCGGAAACTTACCGACAGACAGTTTCCAGTGACATTTCACCTTTAATGGTGGATTGAAAATATACATTTTTAAAATAACTATACAGTTTGCCGGTAGAACGGAAAGGTGAATCAGAAGGCAAATGAATCAGTTGATTAGCACTGCTCTGTTTGTTTCTAAAAAAAAATGGCACATTTGTTATCTTGTCGTTGTGATTTGCAGATCATTTAAGTTAGCATATGAAAAGCCAGACGAATCTAGCTGTTAGTAATAATTTTCGAAAATTCACAAGTTGTATAAATTTTATATGTATGCATAAATTTTCATGCATATTTCAATGACAGCATACAGTTTGCCATTTTGTTTCTATGATTTGTAAATCATCACAAGTTTGTTTATAGAAGGGGTTGTTAGCAATCTGTTTGTACCGTTTATTTTGTCGTTTTCTCTTTGCGCTTATTACTTTATTCATAATTATTGCTAACAACTAGATTTGTCTGCCTTTTTTGATAAATTAACGATAATAATAAAACGGGAGGCTGTACTGGAAAAAAGAGAAATAAATCTTTATTTTTGGAACACGACTCGTGGTAGAGCCATTTTAATCGCTATGACACTTCTATCTTATCTATTTTACAACACTAATACTAACGATGGTAATTTGTTTTTAACAGTAAATCGACGCTAAAAATTGAAAATGAAAACACTGTTCATCATAAGTCGAGACGGCCTTCGGGTAAGTTTATATTTACTTAAACAATTAAAACAGCTCCACTTACAAAAAGCTAATTGGTAGAATATTATTTAACTGATAACAATGAGCTTGAAAATTAATAAATTTAATCTTATGTAATAATAATAATAATATTTGAAATAAGTAATCCATGAACATTTAAAAAATGTCTGTTTAATTTGTAACATATTTGCGTGAGTATTTAGTATAGAAACATCGCCATAATTCTTTAACTTTAAAATTTAACTATTTGAATACTTTAGCTTCATTACAAGCACCCAGACAAGAGCGTATTCGAGACGCGGTTAATCGCCTGGAAATGGCACTGGACGAACGTTATCGTGATCAGGAGCTGATTGGACAAGTGACGGCTACACATCCATCAGATCGAGTTCACATTCGGGCGCGCTCTGTGACCTTCAGTTGGCAGAGAGGAATTAAGATAGGTTAGAATTACTTCAAGGATTTCCTATCAACTTTTATTACATAAAAAAAAAATATAATCGGTTTGACATAAGCACATAATATTACATAAAACAAAATTGTTATTACATATTGTTGTTAATGAAATGATTTCGAATATTTTTAGGGCAAGGTAGATTTGGTAAAGTATATACGGCTGTAAACAATCAAACAGGTGAAATGATGGCCATGAAAGAAATAGCCCTTCAACCGAACGATCATAAAACTATAAAAAGAGTGGCCGAAGAGCTTAAAATATTCGAAGGGATAAAACATGAAAATCTGATTCGATATTATGGAGTTGAAATTCACAGGGTTTGTATTTTTCTATTGAACTTTATCCACCAGAATTAACTCTAGGTTGGAATATCAAATTTAGGCATTTCGTTCAGCTCATTTCTGTATTGAGTTGCCCATACCATATGGGAATACACGAATTACAGACAAAAATTCCATTACAATGAAGTCGAAAAAAATAATTAATATAATATTACTACGAGTGTTTCCTATTAGAAAGCATTGCCACAAACACAATGGCGTTTATTTTATTTCAATATGTTGATTATATTTGCGAAGATACGCATTTTTGTTGCAAATATTATATACTACATATAACCATGCCGCCTACATTCCCTGTACACTGATCTCGAGCCACCAGAATGAGATGAATAATGTATTACAATATAAAAAATGTATTGTTAAGTTGTAAGAAATCCAGCGGCATTATTTAAGCTAGGCAGAGCTCATTACAATAATTTAATTTAAAAAAAAAAGTCCTTATAAATATGTTCATAATCTTTTTTTAGGTTTCAAGACATTTTCTAATAAAAGTGAAATATTTATTTCAGGAAGAAATGTTAATTTTTATGGAATTCTGTGCTGAAGGAACGTTAGAAAGTTTAGTGACAGATTCAGAGGATGGTCTCCCCGAAGCTTTAGTCCGTCGGTATACGAGTCAGTTACTCGCTGCAGTGTCGACACTTCACGACTATGCTATAGTTCACAGGGACATAAAAAGTGCTAACATATTCTTGACAGACGAAGGAAATTGTTTGAAACTTGGAGATTTCGGATCGGCGGTTAAAATTAGAGCACAAATAACAATGCCAGGAGAACTTCAAGGTTTTGTGGGTACTCAAGGTAAATAGTTGTGACGTATTTGTTTGTTTTTTTAAGGTAGCTTTAATTTAAACAATAAATCATGACAATTGCTCAGAAGAACAGGGTAGTAGCAATATTATGCGCCTTCAAAAATTATTTTTGTAATATGTGCATTGTAAGTTCATCATTACAAAACTATTTATTTTCGAGGAGGAAAGCTGGCTTTTGTATGCCAAAAAAGTAAAATAAATGTCGCGCATGCACAGGTCAAAAGTAACGTGTTTTGGTCCCTTGGGAAATTGTTTTTGATTTCAGTTCGCCTAGCCTGCAGTGTCCTATTAAGGTGTTGTTGTAAATATTTAATGTCGTTTTTTCAGTGCACTGTTTTTAACTCGGGCAAAAATGTAACGTTTGTAACTCGCTTTGATTGCTTGTATGGTAAACTTCGCAACTCATCGCAAACATCAACTTTCTGCCCTAGTAACACAAATTGCTTGATATATTCAAATAAAACAATCGAATTCGCATCGTTAATTGCGTCCTTTGGAATTAGTGTTCCTGGCGCGAACCCCGGTTCCCAGACCCTAGTTACGATTCTTCTAGTGGGGGTTGCTGGCAGATTGCAGAGAAAGAAGACACGTTGAGTTCTAAATATTGTGTAGATTATTTTGATAACAATGTGATGGTTTTGTTCCAGCATATATGGCACCGGAAGTGTTCATGAAAAACAACAGTGAAGGACATGGCAGAGCAGCCGATATTTGGTCAGTGGGCTGTGTGGTCATAGAAACGGCTTCTGGCAAGGTAACGACATTGTATTGATCTAGTGAAATTTCACAAATTACCGCGCAAAGTGCTAGTATTTGTCGCGATAAGTTGTGTTTTTCTAATTTCTTCTTAAACGCTTAAAAGATCTCGAGAGTATTGTTGCTTGATATTGTCCCGCAATGTCAGAGATGTTCTTAGAACTTCTTTTGTGGAAAAATCTTAGGAATGTAGCATCCAGTTTTTTCAACAGGAGTTCCCTAATGCTCCTATATCAAGAAAAATAACAGTGCATGTTCTTTTGAAACTTTTTCGCGATACAGATTTAAAGAGAGATCTAAACCCAAGCACATTTGAATCATTCTGTATTTTTAATGGGAAAAATTTAATCGATTTGAAATAAGTATGTAAATCAATTGAACGTTGATACTTTCAGAGACCTTGGTCACAGTATGATTCAAATTACCAGATAATGTTCGTTGTCGGTATGGGAGAAACTCCGGAAGCACCGGAACGGCTGAGTGAAGAGGGGAAACAATTTCTCACTCTCTGTTTGCAGCACGATCCTCGTAACAGAGCCACCGCACGGGAATTACTACAACATAACTTTATCAAAGTTGACGATGCTTACTTACATTAAGTTCAAAATAATATTTTGAACTTTTTTTTAAAATAACCTAAGAAAATAAAATAGGTATATTATATTTTATTTTCTTAGCTTATTTTAAAAACAATTGTACCTGCGACTCAAACAAGCAGCTTCATTTGTAAATATTATTTAGTTTTATTAGGGATGCACCTAATATGCAACAAGCATAACATATTTTTATAACAAGATACCGGAAACTATAATATCTGTATTCTATCAAATATTCTGACCGGGTTCGCAATCAATTTTATTAATTTTTACTGATATCTATAAAAGTGATGTTTACAAGTTAAATTTTTAAATGTTGATAACATTAACACGAATAATACAACAAAAAAGTGAACAACTGATAATTTTCCAGGGATTTATATTTTATTTTATGCCATGTAATTTGGTGTATATTTCATTTATTTTTATACTAACTTCAAATTTTGAAATTCACGCCTTAATCTGACAATAAATCGTTACTAGTTACTATAATAGTTGCATAAATTTAACATGGTTTAGTGAAGTTAAATTTGTTTTTGAGTATTAGGAGTAATTTGTCCGTTAGCTTCGAGTAATAATTTATTACTTTGTATCCATTACCAAGTACAGGCACCTGTATATCTAAATTGCAACAAAGAACACTTTTCACAAATCATAAATTGTAGTTTCGAATTTTCTCAATTAACGACTACTGAGTGATGAATACTTAAATATGGGCAATATTAGTATGTTTAATTTCAGTTTTAGTATCACCTCTTTATTAAATGTAGGTAGATTAAGCAGGAAAATGAGGCACAAGATAACAATTTATTATTTGCTCTCTTTAATGATCTACGTTTCGGCACATTTTGTGCATTCTTCAGGATCTTAAAATAGCAAAAACCGTTAAGTCATAAAATACATTCATTGTATACACAATATCGTACAAACATTAGGTCATTAAAGAGAGCAAATAATAAATTGTTATCTTGTGCCTCATTTTCCTGCTTAATCTACTTAATATTAGTATGGTCATAATAATTATGGCCTTGGTGACAGAAATGCCTTCAACTCCCAAATGGAAGAAAAGCAGGTTTTTGTATTGTTCGAGTTTCCTTCTCGAAACCCGGCTTGTCGAGTAGGGATCTGGCGCGGTGCGTTGAGCGACTACAACGTTTTGCGCAGATTTGCCCGAGTGATTTCAAAAAACATCTACAAAATAGAAGAAAATTACTGAAGAGCAATCTAGCCAACCCCCCAATCGTGGGGAAAATATTGTCTTCCGATTTGCTCCTTGAAAACAACTCTTCCGGGAACTCCAAAAAATGAAAAAAATGGGGGAAAAAATCAGTCACGTACACGAAACTGGACTCAAATGATTCGTTATTATTTATTTTATCATAAAAAAGGTTTCTTCCAAAATGCACCTTGCTAAAATATGCCAAATAACAAAAAACCCCGTCAGCGTTTTTTTCGGCTACAAAATCAAAAGTTTTCACTGCAGAACCTCCAGGTCGGGAGAGAACTTTCCTCTAGCATGCGACAGTGTTGTGTGAAAATTTGATTCGAATCGGTTCAGCCACTTTCGAGGTAAGGAATGATGATCGCGAAATACGAGTGATCATGAGGATAAGGCATGCGCACAGGCACTTGGTAAATGCAGAGTTTTGATTTGACAAACAGCAAATTGGGAGAGAACCTTCCGCTAACCTTCTAAAACGGTGTGGTAAAGTTTGATTCAAATCATTCTATATAGTTTTGACTTACAAAATAGCGATAATAACGACATACGGCGATCATGAATATATCGGAGCATTATTTTGGAAGATCTGGCCTTGACAATAAGAAATTTGGAAGAAAATAATTTTCCCATATTCTGTAGGTGTCAAATGAACCGGTGGGCAAAATTCTTCCATTTTGTAATTACTTTATCAATTTTTGCCCATTTAAATTTTGAAAAACTGTTATGTAGCGACGGCGATACATAGAGCAACAAAAAATTTTTTACATATTCTCAAACACGAACTTAACCTCCCTGTCAAGTTTCAAATTCAGATGAGCAAATTTTTTTTTCCATTTTTTATTTCATTTTTTTGGAGCTTCTGGAAGAGCTCTTTGCACGGAGCAAATTGGAAGAAAACATTTTCCCCCTGATTGCGGGGTTGCCTAGATTGCCTTTCGGTAATTTTCTTCCATTTTGTAGATGTTTTTTGAAATCACTCGGGTAAATCTGGCCAGAGCGCTATAGTTGCTCAACGCAACGCGCCAGACCCCTACTCGACAAGCCTGATTTCGAGAAGGAGACTCGAACTATACGAAAACCTACTTTTCTTCCGTTTGCGAGTTGAAAGCATTTCTGTCACCAAGGCCCTAATTATAAACAAAGCTGCTTGGTTTAACATATTGTTGCTAGACATTTATGGGCAATTTTCCCAAAAGCTTTAAGCATAATTTGGAAAATGTGTTTTGTGATCAAAACAAAATTAAGGGAATATTAGCTATTCAAAACGCAAGAAAAAAATCAAAAATGTTTAAAAAAAGATAAGAAAAATTCCACTTTTAGATCAGTATTAAATATAACCTTGTATTTAACAAACATTTGCCTTTATTGTTTAGAATAAAATATTTTTGCATTTATTATATAATTGCAGTGACAATACTGTAAATATGAATTAATTATTGGATACCAGTTAACTGCATTTGCAATAGTTTGTGTACAAATATTTAGTTTAAAAGCTTTTGAACACATTGAATAAAATAATATCAACATTCCGTGTTGCAGATGCACTTTTTTTACCCAAAAACAGTAGAATCGGGAAATTCGTTGTTCTGTCGGAAGGATGTTGTTTAGGGCTGTGCTCTCTCCAATTTTTACTCTCTACTTCATATTCCAGCGGCCGGCCGCCACGCCGACCAATCGCGATTATTTTGTAATCTTTCAAAGAAATGTGGATTTTGGAACTCCGGTCTACTTGGCATCCAATTTTAACGGATTAATGTATTTGGACTCATTCGGTGGAGCTAACGATCAAAATGATCGCTCCCAATTTTTATCATTAGCTCCGCAATAGTTTTTAAATAAAGAATAAAAAACTAACGCGTCCGGATGCTAGATTTCGGAGCTCGTTTCTAACGTCCAGGAGCCGTTTAAAAGAAAAGTAAATAATGAAAAGTCATTAAATGTATTGTTCTTGATTGCTCCATCAAAAATTTCGCGAGAAAATCATTTAAATGTAAGTTAAATATGAAAAATGTAAGTTTATGAATGATCGGCACTGCACATGCGCGGACTGTCTGTGCTTAAAAATCTCGAGGTCGCGCAGCATGCACAGAGACTGGAGTGTGTGTGGCAACGGCCTGTGCAGTTTTTAAGGGTTCCATACCCAAAGGGTAAAACGGGGCCCTATTACTAAGACCCCGCTGTCCGTCTGTCTATCAGCAGGCTGTATCTCATGAGCATTGATAGTTAGACAGTTTAAATTTTCACAGATGATGTATTTCTGTTGCCGCTATAACAACAAATACTAAAACAGCTAATAAAATAAATATTTAAGTGGGGCTCCCATACAACAGACATGATTTTTTTTGCCGTTTTTATAGATAATGGTACGGAACCCTTCGTGCGCGAGTCCGACTCGCACTTGGCCTGTACAGGCGACCGGAGCAAATTCGAAAATCTATATTTTTGTGTGCATATATTTCGGTCGCCTGCGCAGGTCGCGTCAGGTTCTATCAAATTATTGATGAAAATTTTAGATCCTCATAGCTTCTGCCAGTTGCCAAAAATCTCAAAGTAACAGATAATCTTCCCTGTGGAGAAATACTACTTCTCATAACTGTATCATTTTTAATTAACATAGGAATAACAGTCATGTCCAGTAATTTTAGGTATGTTTTCTCGACCATTCTGGGATAGTTTTTAGAGTTTGCTGGCTCGAATTTTAATTCGTTCAATAAATTCACGTGACGGTAAATTTTTCTTTGCAATAACCAATCTTTACACCACTTTGATCTTTTCTTTTTCACTGTTCCTTTTTTCTTTAAAATTATCGCAAGGCTCATCAACGCCATTGCGTCGTCGTCGTCTTCTGTCGATGCCATAGCGAACTGGATTGTCCCACACACACTAGGACATACGGTCTGCCTGCACAGACAGACCTCTCCGGTAAACCGTAGCGCGTGTAGCCGGTTTAAGGCATAACGTAAATTTAGTATACTGCGAAGCCGTTCCTTTATAGACAGCTGTACTGGTTAGTGTTTAAAACGGAACGCAGCTCAGTATACTGCAACCCCGTTTTCAAATGAAAATAAAAAAATTAAAAGTTTTCCATTGACTGCATTTAACGAGAAAACAAAAAAGTTGCTACATTATTTTTATAATAAATATTTGACGTTTAACTCTCTTTTTCACCCTTTTCGATCACGTGATCAAAGTACTGCGAGTGCCTTACCTCGAAAACGGCAGTACTCACAGTATGAAAATGACGGCGATTTATGACCCCTAGGGTACTGTGGCAGTGTACTGGCAGTCCATAACGGAACGAATTTTTCACCAGTAAGAGTACTAAACAGTGCTCACAGTGTATATTGGAACATATCTCTGAAATATTAGTAACCAAAATGAGGTCACTTTTTCTGGACGTTAATAGGCTATTTCTTTACTATAGGTTTTTAACAAATGAATAACACCTGACTTTTCTGTAGTGTGAAAAAAGCTTTGTAAGGTGCTGGATCGTGTAAGTTTTACTTTAAATCACTAAAAACAAATGTCGTCTGAAATTCAAAAAGTCAAAATGTTAAATTGTGAAAAAAATAGGCATTAAAAATGTTGAAACTTTGTTTTTTTTATGTATTTATTTTATGTGCTAGATATCTTTATCTGAAACAGAACTATCGGAAGTTATGAAGAAATCGTCCATTAGTTACTAATAACTTTTAATCGGTAAAAATGAAATATTATATACATGTTTAAGAGAATATTAAATAAAACGAAACCACTTGCGATTACTGTTCAAAATATTTTTTTATTCACAAAACGTTTCGACCAAATTTTGGTCCTTTTCAATTTAAGAGAAGTTTGTTATATCCACTCGAATTTTTAATTCCTTTTGTATTATTAGTGTATTTGCCATATGGCAACATACACTATTGGCGTCGGTCGGATGGCGGGACCTAGGGGTCGGACCAAAATTTCTCGACGTTTCATAACCTTCTAAACACTTTGGCACCATTTTTAAAAATGTTTATATATATATATATATATGTGTGCGGGCAATAACTTTCGAAAGAGTTAATTGATTTCAACTAAATTTGGCACACGCGTTGAAATCCATCACCGCAAGAAACCTATTTAAAATGGGCCTAATCGTGCCACTTTAAGGGTAGTTTTTAGGGGTTGAAAAATGTTTTTGGGCCCCAAAATACCGAAAAAATTCTTCAAATCGTTTCAAAATTGAAATTTAACCCTCTAATAGTAATTAAAATGTGTCCCTAAAATTTAAATAAAATCGGCCTGACAGGACCGGACTTACAAATTTTATGAAAACGTTATTTTGCAGATAGTGAATTATTTACTGAAAGGTGTATATAATTTGGTATAGAGGGTCGATTGATAATAATATTGCAATTAAGAAAAAAAATGTTATTTTAAGGGGTGTATTAAGGGGTAAAATTTTTTATTTTGCCCAAAAACCAACTTAAGTTCGCATAATAAAGCCACACTGCCTGTATAAGCAAATACACTATATTGTCGGCAGGGTTTTGGCACTGCGACCCGGGTTTTTTATTAATCTTGTTCTATGAAGTACCGAGTAAAAAATCAGTGCAAATTTTATCAGTTATTATTAAATTTTTTCAAGAAATTTCATTTCTTTGCAAGTGTTAGCCACGGCGATTTTTATGAGCTTATAATTTTTTCTAATGATTTTAAATGGCATGTGAAATTTTAAATAATTTTTTTACAAATATTAATACAATTAAATTTCTCCTTTATTTTCCTTGTTACCTGTTTATTTAATTAGCCGAACAAACATAAATCTAGAAAAAAACCCGGGTCGCAGTGCCAAAACCCTGCCGACAATATAGTGTATTTGCTTATACAGGCAGTGTGGCTTTATTATGCGAACTTTAGTGAGTTTCTGAGCTAAATAAAAAATTAGACTCCTTAATACACCCCTATAATAACATTTTTTTTTCTTAATTGCAATATTATTCTCAATCGAACATCTATACTAAATTATATACACCTTTCAGTAAGTAATTCATTATCTGCAAACTAGTTTTTTCATAAAATTTGTAAATCCGGTCCTGTCGGGCCGATTTTATCGAAATTTTAGGGACACTTTTTAATTACTACCGGAGGGTTAAGTTTCAATTTTGAAACGATTCGGAGATTTTTTTCGGTATTTTGGGGCCAAAAAACTTTTTTCAACCCCTAAAAACTACCCTTAAAATAGCCCGATTAGGCCCATTTTAAATAGGCTTCTTGCGGTGACGGATTTCAACACGTGGGCCAAATTTCGTTAAAATCCATTAACTCCTTCAAAAGTTATTGCCCGCACACATATACATATATATATATATATATATATATATATATATATATATATATATATATATATATATATATATATATATATATATACATATACATATATATATATATATACATATACATATATATATAAACATTTTTAAAAATGGTGCCAATGTGTTTAGGAGGTTATGAAACGTCGAGAAATTTTGGTCCGACCCCTAGGTCCCGCCATCCGACCGACGCCAATAGTGGAAGTTGCCATATAGCAAATACACTAATAAATAAATAGAATGTACAGTCAAAATGCACTTAAACGTGTATATGTCGTAAGATAATTGAAAAATCGGATCTTTGCGAAAGTCCTAGGAAGATTGCAAAAAAACGGGTAATTGGAATCCGGTTTTTTGCAAACATCCTAGGATTTTCGCGAAAATCGTTTTTTTTTATTATCCTACGACACATATAATATTTAATTTTCACAGATTAGAGTTATTAGTAACTAATGGACGATTTCTTCATTACTCCCGATAGTTCTGTTTCAGTTAAAAATATTTAGCAGATAAAATAATTAAAAAACACAAAGTTATTACACTTTTAATACTTCTCACAATTTAATATTTTGACATTTTGAATTTCAAACAACAGTTGTTTTTAGTGATTTAATGAAAGTAAAACTTATACGATACACCACCTTACAAAGCTTTTTTCAAACTATAGAAAAGTCTACAATAAAGAAAACAGAGTATATAACTTACGCTACCGACAACGTTTATTGGAGACCACGCCTAATTTTTTAAGTTTCTTTTAAATACTTACGCTGATTGGCAATAAATAAATATAATATTTCGTGTTTTTTAAAGTGCCATCTGTTCTTCTGTTTTGAAATTTTCCCTTGTCAATATTTTTGTATTAGCTAAGTCCAGTTTTATTGGCAAATGTATTACACCAAACCAGAAGCGTAGCGTGCCTTGGCGGGGCCCCGTATAAAAATTTGTTTGGGGGCCCTTCCCCCGTTGAAGTAAATGATTTAAACGGGGAAATCCCGCAGCCCGCGATAACCGATGTAGGGTGTTGCCAACTTTTGAACGCAATCTTTACGCGGGAAAAAATTGCTTTTTTGACTTTTGTTATTTCTGAAATAAAAAAAAAATTGGGAAGTTTTTATTAGTGTATTTGCCATAAGGCAACATACACTATTGGCGTTGGTCGGATGGCGGGACCTAGGGGTCGGACCAAAATTTCTCGACGTTTCATAACCTCCTAAACACTTTGGCACCATTTTTGAAAATGTTTATATATATATATGTAATATATATATATATATTTATATACGTATATATATATATTTATATACGTATATATATATATATATATATATATATATATATATATATATATATATATATATATATATATATATATATATATTAGGGGTTGAAAAATGTTTTTAGGCCCCAAAATACCGAAAAAATTCTCAGAATCGTTTCAAAATTGAAATTTAACCTTCTAGTAACGATTAAAATATGCTGTTAAAATTTTAATAAAATCGGCCCGACAGGCCCGGACTTACAAATTTTATGAAAACACTAGTTTACAAATAGTTAATTATTTACTGAAAGTTGTATATAATTTGATATAGAGGTTTGATTTATAATAATATTTCAATTAAGAAAAAAAATGTTATTTTAAGGGGTGTATTAAGGAGTAAAATTTTTTATTTTGCCCAAAAACCAACTTAAGCTCGCAAAATAAAGCCACACTGCCTGTATAAGCAAATACACTATATTGTCGGCAGAGTTTTGGCACTGCGACCCGGGTTTTTTAATTTTTGCTTACGCACGTTGGGGGCCCCAGTGGCCCGGGGGCCCTGTATAATTGATACGGCATATACGGCGGTAGCTACGCCCCTGCCCCAAACTTAATATTAAAGTGTTTTTAAATTGTTAAATATTTCTGATATAGAATTTATTTTAAAATTTATATTTTTGACAAATATATGTGATATATCACTATATTTTTTATAGAGTGTATGTCGGTTAAAAAGTATAGTAGGCGATTCTGTTGAAAAATGCTTTTAAAAAATCAGAACAGAAGTTCTCGTATTTTTCAAAATAACATACCTGGTGCGATAGAGTCGACTGTCGAAATCAAAATTGGGTCCATATTTTATTGATACCTATTTAAAATTAAATACCCAAATTTTAATATAGTACAATACTTTATTGGCTGAAGGCATTACTATGTTGGAAAAAATACATTCCATTAAAATTTAATAATATAAAAGTGCTACCACAGACGATTCACGCAACCTGGCAGCCATTTTGCTACCGGGCAACTTCTTTGACCGGTTCCAGTTCAATTTTTTTACAACGGTAAGTTTTTAGACTTTCTTTGTTTCGAGTATTTTGAGTCCTTAAGGTGGAATGCCTTCAAAATTAAAGTGAAATAATTGGAGAAAAATTCGAAAGATAATTTTCGTTGCTGAAAAATCAAGTCAAAAAATTAATTTGTTGTTTTTAGATGAGTACGCTTTATGATTACTTAATTTTACCTATAGTTTAGTATAGTACAAGTCTCAAGTTTTGCTCAATTAATGTTTTTTTTATTGAAAAACACCCAATTCAATACAGGATAGGTACTGCCAAATTTGATCGCAAGGGGCGCCAGCTTTATAAACACTTCTGACCTCGGTCTGTAGGCAGTTTATGTACAAATTGAGCTTGTTTTAAATAATTAATCATTGGCAATGCCGATATGCTGTGTTCACCAATGTGTAAATAACATAGTTTTCGTATTTCTAAAGGTTCCAAAACTGTAAAAGTAATGATTGCGTGCTATCAGAAAGGAAAAATGATATTTCACGCTTTTTTCTATATGAAAACCAATGATAATTTAGGTAGCTATATATCTGCTGCCATCTATATTACGTTTCTCATTTATATCTCTATTCCATTAAACACAAAATACGAAAATATCAAACAATATTTTTTTAAGGATTTCACCTTAAGTTCGCAAGATAGCTACCCAAAATTTGTTTTTTTTTTTCAAGGTAGTGTTCGAAATTTTTGTCTAGTCTGTGATATTACTATTTATAAAAAAAAGCTTACATATGTATATTGTATATATGCTAATTGTTTATCCAATAATCGAATATAATATAGGAACCAAAAAATATATTGTATATACTTATAATTAATTATTAGAATATCATTGTTAACTGTTTTTTTTTTCGATATGTGTTATTATAGATTGATAGAATACACTTTTAAAAATATTCAGAAAATTTAAACATTACGTAACCCTTGTCTAGTCGCACGGTCATTTGCAACATTTGTAGTTTTTTCGACCTATGAGATACGAAAGCAATTTTGAAATCAAAACATCACATATTTAGACAAACATTATTTATTTGACTAATTAGTAATGTTTTACAATGATATTAGCATTATTAAAAAGTAATATTTTTATTTTTTAAAATTAAAAAAAAACTATATTATTGTGTACTTATAAAGAAAAAAATATAATTCTTCATAATATCAATTTTACATATATTGTTGTTTATTTTTACAGAAATTTATTGTAGTGAACGTTTCGTCTCTATATACTAAGCACCAGAAAGTGTCCATTGTATGAGAAAAAGGTGAATTTTGACCTAAATTAGTACCATTCCCCCACTAGTGGTTAAACCAAAGGTTGAAATTTTTGTATTAAAAAAAATTGGAATTTAACGAAACTTTGAAAATATAAATAATTAATAAGCAGTGTGACAGCTAAGTTAAAGACAACGTTTCATATTGTACCACTTAAAAAATTGTAAATTAAATGAATAAAATAGTTTCTGATTATTTATTATTATGATTAATGAAGTAAATTTTCTATAACTTAAACTTTTTTATGCAAATTAGGCTGAAACTGTTATGTTTACCTACAATATAAATTATCAGTATCGTTGTTATTTTTAACAGCAAATAGGTATAACAATAACAATGATTGTCTTTATTTCTTGAAGACACTGGGAAATTGTGTGAAATAAGTAATAAAAATTACAAATTCGTATTAAAATGACAAAATACATTTAAAATTACGCACATTTCAATCTCTAATAAAATCGCTGATTTTATTCAGAGCCTTTTCAATTGGAAGCTTTTTAAATTATATTCATAATTTAATCGAGGGATACGATAGACTTGATTGAAATCTATTAAAACCTACGATATTAAATGTAAAAATCTGAAAAACGGTTAACCCTGAAGGCCATCCCTGGAACTTCCCACTATTTCTGATCTATTGAGATGTGGTGTTTGTTCAAAGTTATTTTAAAAAATCTTAAGCGACAGGACCATTCCAACTTCATAAATATTGACATTTGAAATATTATAATAAATAAAATAAAATTTCTGTTACCGCGTGCAGTGGGATTTATTTCCATGGTTACATAATATGGTTTAACGTAAAAATTAATCAAAGCATGCTTGTCAGCTACCTAATTTCTTTTTGACAGATCTTCGAACAAAAGAACATCTGATTTTTTTTTATTTTCAAAATATTTCCGAAATTATGAAATTTAGGAAAAAAGTTTTTCTACGAAACTTTCTTGGAAAAATATATAGAAGTTTAAACCGTTATAGAAACTTTTTTATGAAAATTTTTCTCCGACTATAGCTCTCGAACGAATGAACCGATTTTGATGCGGTTTGCGGCGATCGACGTTGTTTTATGAAGAATAAATCCGATTAGATTTTGGAATTAATCGGTACGGTAGTTTCGAAGATATTTAAAAAAAAACTATATTCCAAAAAGTGTTATTTTTTAGATTTTTCAAAATATAACGGGCCGAATCAGTTCAAGTTCTCAGGAAATCTAAGTTTAGCAAATCCCTTTCAGATGCCGCAAACCGCTTTTTGATCGGTTCACCCATTCAAAAGTTATGAAAGGTTTACATACACACTTACACACACACAGCAAGTCATACGGAAATGGTTAGAATAGCTTCCTAGGACCTCAATTCGTCGAGATCTGACGAAAACTCAAATTTCTAAAATCGAGGTGAAACCAATAGCTTCCCAATTTTCTTAGTGGGACGTTAAAAAAAAATATTCATATAGAATCGACAACACCCAGCCGTGATCCTGTTTTCTATAGGAAATTATTTTATTATATTATCTTTAGCATTACGTTGTTTAATAATTAATCATTATTATAGTAATAATAATCAAGTTTTATTATATTGATTATTTATTTTATCAATAATATAGTGTTTTGTTATTACCTCTAAAGTTTTAATGTGATTTTGTGCTGCATAGTTCATAATCTTCATTATGGTGAGTGATTAACTATGAATAACTATGTTTAATTAACCAACTGTAACAAAATCGTTATAATATTAATCTAATTTACTTATTAATCAATTAACAAAATACATACAACTAATTATTTATAAGACAGTTGACTTGATACGCGCGCTAGAGCGCGGTGCGCTCCAACTAAAACAAGTCGCGGACAATAAACTTAATATTTATAAAATTGCAATCTAGGCTATAACTATAAACAGCCCAAACAAAATGAACAAAACAAATAAAAATAATAATACTTCTCACACTAAGCCAACCCCTGATAACTCCGATCTCACTATAATCTCAAATATTAATCAATTCCCACATTTACAGCCATCCACATCTAATCTAAATATAAATGGCCAACCTGAAAATCAATCTAATAATAAAAATCACTTACCTGGTTATAACTCCAATACCGTCAATATAGGTAACTCCAACCGAAAATACAGTTAAGTCCTATTCAGATGCCATTATTCGCCCTAACAAACCAACCAAAGACAACGCGATTGTCTTACTGGCTTTAGCTGAATTGGCAGTCATTGATTACATCGAAGCAGTCGCTGACATTGTATCGCCAACGAATATTACACACACTTTCAAAATGTCCCAGGATTGCATATGCCTCTACCTGAAAAATAAAAAAATAGTTAATGACATCATAAGCAATCACCCCACATTAAATATCAGAAACAGATTAGTAACAACCAGACGGTCAATTAACCCAGGGATGAAACTAATCATCCCAGAGGTTCAACCAATAATAGATAACGAACAAATTGAAAATGCTTTAAAAGAACATAACATTTCCATATTAACTGAAATAACGGACATGCGAATTTACACAAATAACCCCAAGCTTCAACACATAAAAACATCGAGGAAAATGACGTACATAACTCCAACCGAGAATATTACCTATGCAATAAACATCGAATCGGATAGCGAAATATACAAAATATATCTGAATATAGAAAAAAAACAAATGCAGACATTGCAACGCCACATCCCACTCATCATCAAGATGCCCAGGAAAAAATAATTCCGAGCTGTCAACACGTGAAAACAATAGTTCTAGACGAGAACAACCCCATACAACAAAATAATATAATAACAAACGAAGCTCAGGCTCATCCCGTACCAATAAAAATTAGAATACCTCATCAAACTTCTCTTTCAGACGATAGGGCTGAGAAAAACGTTATGGATTATGAGACTAGCTCTCAACTGAAAAGAGTACACGTCACCTCCTCATCGGAGAACTCACCATTACCACAAGAAGAACCGTCTTCTCAGCCCCCATCCTTCAGTCAAATGAGCCAGGAAATAGAAGAGGAGGCCATTTTCGCTACATCTGCCAACGCTACTAATACTAACAAACCAAACCTAAGCGCAAAAAAAAGTAGGAGAACCAAAAAAACGACCACAGACAATATTATCGCCCAATTAAACCTTTTAAAACCAATAATTGATAACCAGAAGGATAAATTTATCATTTCATACGACCAGTTAATCGAATTGTAGACAGAGCCCAAGAATTACTCCGACATAGCCGTAACTATAAGTAAATATACAAATGACCCAAAAGACATCATTGACATGTTAACCAAACTATATCCTGAACTCCAGAGCAAATTAGCCAAAGCCACATTCACTCGATAGATCCGAAAAATTAATCAAATAATAGCCAACGATTCTGCCATTGATGATACCGCCACTAACACCGAAGATGAGCTGGATTCAAGCGGACCAATCAAAATCTAACAAAACAATGATATTACAATGGAATTTAAATGGATACTACAATAACTATATAGAACTCAAGCAATTAATCTCAGATTACCAACCGAAAATCATTGCGTTACAGGAAACTCACCTTGAACCTGAAAATTCCGTTCCTCTCAAAGATTATTCAGCTAACAGATTTGACGTTATCTCAGGACCCAGAGCTAAAGGAGGTTCTATCCTCTTTACGCACGCTTCTCTTCATCATACAACATTACCACTACAAACGGATCTTCAAGCTGTTGCTTCAAGAATCTACACGCATAATCTGAGTTTTACCATATGCAACCTCTACGTTCCTCCTGTCTCTGATCTCAGCGAAGATGATCTAAAATAATAGAAGAAAATAATAGAGAAGCTTCTAACTAATAACTCCAATCTCTGCCTAATTAACAACGGACAAGCCACACATATAAGTTCCGCTACAGGAAACACCTCCACCATTGATCTTTCAATTGCTTCAACCTCACTGACCCCTATCCTTCAATGGGACGTGCACCTAGATCCCTGTCACAGCGATCATTTCCCTATTATAATCACGTTGGCAGATCTACCCCCCCCCCCCACAAACGACTCTACATATAATTAACTTCAAAAAAGCAAACTGGGAATTCTACTCTGAACTAATAAAATTCGACCAAACAATTCACGATCAATATGAAAGATTACAACATATATATGGCGTTATCAGTGGAGCTCAAAACAATGCCATACCTACTACTAGAATCAAATCTAAATCGGTTCCTTGGTGGAATAATGAGATCGCGGAAGCCATAAAAGCAAAAAAAAAGCACTCCGACAATTTTAAAATTTAAGACAAAAATAAACTATAAAAAGACAAAAGCAAAGGTCAGATATTTGACAAAAAAATCCAAAACTGAAAGTTGGCTAAATTATCTTTCATCAATTAATTCATCAACACCTACCAAAGAAATCTGGGAGAAAATAAACAAAATCAGAAATAAAAAAAATAAAACTTTTATTCCCGCTATAATCAGTAACGCTAAAGTAATTACTAACGAGGAGGAAATTACGCAAGCCTTTTCTCTACATTTTGAGCAAATTTCAGGAGACGATGATGCAAATCCCAATTCATTAATTAAAAAAAGCTATTTGTCTAATCAAGGTTTTAAATCCGACAATTCAGAACTCTGATTTCTCTCTAGTTGAACTTTCTTCAGCTATCCGAAAAATCAAGCGAAATACACCTGGACCCGATAATATTTATCCTGAAACTCTTAAACGGATTCCCCCGCACGAATTTGATTACAAACTCAAAACATTTAACATGTTTTGGCAAACTGATACATTTCCTGCGCAATGGAAAAAATCTATCATAATTCCCATCCCTAAACCAGACAAAAACAAACTCGATCTTAATAATTACCGACCTATATCAATTACAAGTCCAATGTGCAAATTGTTCGAAAGAATGGTAGCCAATAGACTGCAATGGATTTTAGAAAATAACTCCTTAATATCTACTACCCACACGGACTGAACATGACCTGCCGGGCCTGCACCCGACGTAGAAAACAGTGTAACTAGTGAAATGGATAGTGATATGTATACTAACAGTGCAGACAACTCTGGCTCAAAAATTAAAATTCCGCCCATTTTTCTGCATGGAATCATCAACTATCGTGAGGTAATTAGTGATATTGAAAAGATGATCAATAGTAACGATTTTACAACACTGTACCGAGGTGAGTCACTTAAAATTAATTTAACCAGCATAGATAAATTCCGCAAGTTAACTGATTTCTACGATAAAGAAAACATCAAATATCACAACTTTCAGTCTCCAACAGAATCTAGACTCTCTGTTGTTATTCGAAATCTGCCATTATCACTAACAGAAGGAGAAATTAACTACGAGCTGTCCAATAAATTTCAAATACTAAAGTGGTCAGACTATTAAACAAAGACAAAAAACCAATGCCACTAGTGGTTGTAGAATTACCAAACAACGAACTGAGTAAGGAGATATTTAAGCTGGACAAACTATTCCACTCCACGTGGTCATATTTTAGTCCTTCTAGGACCCCTCCCTCCCTTCATGTGGCCTAACGTAGCTTTTCCTGTGACCCCCCCCCCCGGCTTGATGGAACGTGGTTTTTTTTCATAATAATTTTTGTTTTCTACTACATATTTAGTCAAAAAATATTTTATTTTAAATGAATAGCGCTCATTTTTATTAAATATATTTATATATCTCTCATATTTATAAAAAGTCTGACTCAAATGGTGGCTTCAGCCACTCTTGTAAATTATCGATTATTGGGATATCTTCTTTATATGAAGCCAATGGATCTCTTTCGTCATTAGGACTCGTTTCGAGCACGACGACATCTTCTTCATCAAGCCACTCGATACTATCGAGTGGCTTGATGAAGAAGATTTAAAATATCGTTTACTTTTATTAAAAGTAAACGATATTTTAAAATGAATAAAAATATTGATAAAGGAATTTATAAATATTTGACACAACTTTTTTAATGCAGAATAAATAAATTTCTAATATTAAACTATTAATAAATATTATTTAACTGTTAATAAATGTGCCAAATAAAATTATTTTGTTTAACGAAATTTTCATCTGAAGAAAACTACGTAGCTTTGTTCTCCTCCCCCCCCCCCCGTTACGTGGCTCAGCGTAGCATTTAAACGTAGCCCCCCCCTCTTAGCCGAGCTACGTGGTTTATGGACGCTCCCATAGTAATTGTCGAGCCACGCAAAAAGTCGCGCAACCATTCCCCAATGTACGAGATGTCAACGCTACGGTCACACTAAAAACTACTGCAAACTTGATCCTAGAAATTATAATTTTGATGATAATTTATTATATGATAAATTCAAATTGAAATTTCCCTACATTTCCTTTTTCCTATATTAATCTATATAAAACTGATAATTTAAGGAAGAAACCAGAGGTAGAAAAAATACATTACTCCGTAAGAAATGTCTTTAACGAAGCACAATGTATGATAGTATAATGCTCAACTATATAATAAAAACTGGTATGCGCGATACTTCCGGCTATTTCTAAGCACGCATACCACGATATTTTGAAATTGACATTAAAATACGTAAAATAAAAAAAAAAGGGATTCCGTGATAATAGAGAAATTTAACCCCCTATCACATCATTTAAATAGGTTTGCGGGACCTTTCCGGCTAAAAAACATTGGTCGGCCGGATTTTTTCTGAATAAGTTTGAAATTTTGCACAAAATAACCTATAAGAAAAATCAAAATCCACGATGACAGAGAAACATTAAAGACATTTAACAATATATAATTTATTTAAAACATTTTCGGCTAATAAAATCCACGCCGACCAAGCGCATCTTATTCGTCTAAGTGTAAACTTTCAATTTTCATTAAAAATTTTACTACCATCCTTAATCACGGAGCTTTCAGGATTGCTGGCTCCCGGACTATAAGGGCTGTAAACACTACGTAGATATCAAAGCCAAAATAAATAATAATAATAAAAAAAATCAAACATAATACTCGCGCGCCTGAATCAAATATAACTCACGATTCACCAAGTTCGTCTCATAGTACAAATCCGCAACATAATCAAAATACATATGCCAGTGCACTTAAAAACAACAAACCAGTGCACCCCAAACAAAATTCCCCACCGTCTCAAAACACAAGCAACCCCTTACCATCTGCTACTGAATCATCCCCTCTGATTACCAAAATACTGAGCTCGATCATAGAAATCATCAAACCCCACATCAACACTATCAAATCCTTCTTCGCGTCCTTAATTAACTCTTTATTCAATGGAAACTAACAATTCGCAGCCAATTCAAAACTTAACTATCCTCAATTGGAACGCAAATGGTATTAGAAATCAACGAGCAATTTTTATAGATTTTCTTGCCAGGCATAATGTGGATATTGCATGCGTCAGCGAAACGCATCTAGTTAATGGTGAAAAATTTACAGTACCCGGATATCGAATATACCGTCAAGATCGAATAGCACGAAGACCTAGTGGGGGCGCCGCAATTATCATTAAACGCTGCATTAAACACCATCAGACTATTGTACCAGATCCTATTAAGACACTGTTATTTGGAGACTTAAACAGCAAATGCACTACTTGGGGAAGTCGGGTAAACAACCCTAACGACACACGGCTAAATGAAATAACAGCAAACCATTCAATATTGGTATCCGCTCCTACCGAACATACATATATTCCATATCGCAATGATACTCAATCTGATATCCTTGATATTGGTCTTATAAAAAATGCTCGCCTCCCCATCTTTCATGAAGCCACCGCAGAATTAGATTCCGACCACCTGCCTGTCCTAATTTCGTTTACAACCCATTACATATCCCCGGCAGCTACTCCTAGATTAATCAATGGAATTGTTGATTGGGACTTATTTCAGCAACAACTTGACATTAATTTAGAACCAAGAGTAACTATCTTTACAACAGCAATTATTGATCAAAAAATTGACAATTTAACCCAGTCAATAACCGACGCCATCAAGTCAGCTACTATTCGAAAAAACAGACGACGCAGACCTTTACATAATCTCGCTCCGACTACTATCTTAAATCTAATTCGTGAAAAACCCCGAATTCGTCGGGCATGGCAACGCACACGCGATCCTAACGCTAAAGCGGAATTTATCCGACTATCACACCGCATTAAATGGGAATTAGATAATCTGCGATTCTCGTCATATCATAAATACGTCGAAGATCTAAATCCTCAAGACACATCTATGTGGAAGGCAACAAAGAGAGTTCTCAGCCAACCCTCGGTAATCTCACCTCTAAAAACAGGCAACCAAACATTCTGTAGCGATACGGAAAAATATGACATTTTTGCTGAGCACTTGCAAAAAACTTTTACATCAACTGTTTATGACGCAAATTTTACGAACAATATTAAAAGTTACGTTCTGAATCATTTACCCACCGACTCGCTAGATTTCAATTCAACATCACCGTCTGAAATTAAATCTTACATTGATAATTTATCAAACAAAAAAGCTCCAGGTCATGATCTAATACCAAATGTTGTACTAAAGAAATTCACAAAAAAAGCAATTGCTCAACTAACGTCAATAATTAACGTTTGTCTGTCTACTGGATATTTCCCCAACATTTGGAAGCATGCGGAAGTTATTTTATTCCATAAGGCTAACAAGAACAAACATAATCCAGCTAGCTATCGACCAATTAGTTTGCTACCAACTATTTCCAAAATTCTTGAAAAAATAATACAGTTTCGTCTTAATAACTTCTTAAATGATTATAACATCCTTCCAACACATCAGTTTGGGTTCAGATCAGAAGCGTAGCGTACCTTGGCGGGGCCCCGTATAAAAATTTGTCTGGGGGCCCTTCCCCCGTTGAAGTAAATGACTTAAACGGAGAAATCCCGCAGCCCGCGATAACCAATGTAGGGTGTTGCCAACCTTTGAACGCACGCTTTACGCGGGAAAGAAAGAAATTGCTTTTTTTGACTTTTGTCATTTCTGAAATAAAAAAAAATTGGGAAGTTTTTATTAATTTTTGTTTACGCCCCGTATAATTGATACGGCAGATACGGCGGTAGCTACGCCCCTGGTTCAGATCCAATCACTCTACAAGTCATCAACTACTAAGAGTCTCTAAAATCATCAGCGAAGGATTTGAAAAGAAACTACACACAACTGCTCTTTTTCTCGACATCGCTCAAGCATTCGACAAGGTTTGGATAGACGGTCTCCTGTACAAGTTAATAAAACTAAAATGTCCGAAATACTTGACAAATATTATATCGTCTTTTCTAAAACAAAGAACATTCTCAGTTAAAATTAACTCCACCTTTTCCAACATCAAAACAATAGACGCTGGAGTACCACAAGGTTCCGTTTTAGGGCCTACGCTATTTAATATATTTGTTTACGACATGCCAGTCTTCAACAATGCTGCAGTAGCCATGTACGCAGACGACACAGTCATATTGACTCAACACCATGACATCGACGAAGCCGCAGCTCAACTCCAGATCGCAAGCAACCGCATTGTAAAATGGACAAATAAATGGAATATAAATCTAAATCCATCAGAGTGCCAAACTAAATTATTTACACTGCGTCGTTCTCCGAATCCGCAATAAATAAAAATAAACAATAATATAATTGATTGGACCTCGTCAGATGAGTCAATTAAATACTTAGGATTACACTTCGACCGTCGACTTACTTGGAGCTACCATATAAATAAAAAACTGAACGAATCCTACGCTAGACTCTCTCTACTATATCCTCTGATTAACAGAAAATCCCCACTTCAAAAACAATGCTCATTGCTCATCTACCAGTCCATCCTAAGACCAATGTTGACATACGGCTGCGTCGTCTGGGGAACAGCTTCCAAATCAAACATAAAAAAAATTCAAACTTTTCAAAATAAAGTACTGCGCATCGTTACTAACGCTCCTTGGTTTCTCCGAAATCAGCACATCCACGAGGAGTTGGGCACTATGACAATTGAACAATTCATTAAAAACTGCGCTCAGAATTTCTTTAACATATTAGACGAATGTTCTGGAGCAGTACGCTACCAGCTCAGTGAACAATTACCTAACCGCCGGCTAAAACGTAAAATTCCACATGATCTCATTAATTAATAATATTCCATTAAAAGTGATTTAAATACAATATTTAACACATAGTGTTAGTGTTAACAATTAGTTCTGACAGGGAAGCCATCTGGCCAACCCATAATGTTATTCTGTGGTTAAGTTACGTACATTCTGAACTCAGCTGTGAATGGCCCTAGTGTGCCGAACCGGCTTTTCTAAATTAAAAAAAAAGACATCAGACATCCTACAAATGGCGTTCCCCAAGGCTCTGTAATAAGTCCCATTCTATTCCAGATAGCTATCAACTCACTGAGCTCAATCATCAAACAAGTAATATTAAATATGCACAAAATAAATTACAAACTGCCATCGACGAATTAACTGAATGGGCTAGCAATAATGGACTAGACTTTGCCCCTGAAAAAACGACTTGTATAAATTTTAATAAAATAAACAAATCAATTAAAAATCCAGTTTTAAAACTAAATAATGTTGTCCTCGAATACAAATCCGAAAAACGGTTCCTAGGGTTAGTTTACAATAAACAACTCTCTTGGAAAACCCATATTGTCCAAATAAAATCAAAGTGCAACCTAAGACTAAATCTACTAAAAACCTTAAATAAACAAAACTGGGGAGCCGACAGAAACAGCCTGCTTAAAGTATATAAAACCACAGTTCTCTCAGTACTAGACTATTGCTGCCAAATATATAACTCAGCCACTAACACGCTACTAAAGAAATTGGACCCTATACATCATCTGGGAATAAAATTTTCTACCGGGGCTTTCCACACGAGCCCAGTTCTAAGCTTGTGCAGCGAGGCTGGGGAACTTCCCCTTAAATTTAGAAGAAAGAAACTATGCCTCAATCATACCTTGAAAATAGCAAGCCAAGCAAATCATCCTATCAGAAACAACCTTATAACACCACAATATCAATCACTACAACAACCAAAAAAGGATCAAGAAGCCGTACTTTGCAAACTTCAAAAGCTTCGAAACGAATACAATAATGCTACAGGTCAAACCAGCTTATTCACAGTGGTCCAATACGAAACTACAAATCATAAATAAGCTTCACAATTTCCCCAAAGAATCTACTCACCCGACTGTCTACCAAAAGGAATTTCTAAATATCTTAAACAGCTATTCCGGCTTCATCCCCGTATATACCAACGGATCTAAAAGGGACAACAAAGTTGCCTGTGCTTTCCTCTTAAACGACTCTTTTCAAAGCTTTAATCTTCCGAATACTTTTAGTGTGTACTCAGCCGAACTCTACGCTATTTTGATGGCTTTACGTGAAATCCACCTTCGCCCTCCTAACCAATATCTAATATGCACAGATTCCTGGAGCACTATCAGCGCCCTTAAGACTCCCACCTCTGCACATAATCCTATCCTAACCAAAATCGTTAATACCTTATTCTCTCTTCATCTTCAATACACCATTTCTTTCATCTGGATCCCAGGACACTGTGGAATAATAGGGAACGAAAGAGTTGATGAAGAGGCTAAAAACGCCACGCTTCTAGATGCTCCTCCCATAACTTCGAACACCCCTTTAAGTGATGCCATAACGTTCTATGGAAAAGAAATAACTGAGGAATGACATAATTTATGGACACATACCACCTCTAATAAGTTGAGGAAAATAAAACCAGACACCAAAAAAATGACCACCTCCTCTCAACAACATAGAAAAGACGAAACAGCTTTAACCCGACTGAGAATTGGTCACACCAACTTGACACATTCATTTATATTGAAGAAGGAAGCCCCTCCAATATGTGACAAATGCGACACACAGCTCACCGTGGAACATATTTTAATATCATGCCCTTCTTACAATAACGATAGAATCAAAGCAAACTTACCTGATACTATCGAAGAAATCCTTAAAGATGACGACACCTGCGCTTCAAATATAATTCACTTTCTGGAACTCACCAACCTGAAACAAAAAATCTAATTAATTGTGCAATTTTAAACATACAGTTAAAAAACATTACTTCAAAAACACAAAATTCCACTTACCTTATAAGTAACCACGTGCATATAGCCTAAGTCGCTGCGCACGCTAATAAAAAAAAAAAACCGGGTCGCAGTGCCAAAACCCTGTCGACAATATAGTGTATTTACTAATACAGGTATTGTGGCTTTATTAAATGAAATTAAGTTTGTTTTTGGACAAAATAAAAAAAAATTGAACCCCTTAATACACCCCTTACAATAATAATTTTATTAGTTGAAATATTGTTATCAATCCAACATCTGCACCAAATAAAATACGACCTTCAGTAAGTAAATTCGTATACGCAAACTAGTGTTTTCATAAAATTTGTAAGTCCGGTCCTGTCGGGCCGATTTGCTTATAATTTTAGGAGCACTTTTTAATTGCTACTAAAGGGTTAAATTTCAATTTTGAAACGATTCTGAGAATTTTTTCGGTATTTTTTGGCCCAAAAACTTTTTTCAACCCCTAAAAACTACCCTTAAAATGACCCGATTAGGCCCATTTTAAATAGGTTTCGTGCGGTGATGGATTCCAACATGTATGCCAAATTTCGTTAAAATGAATTAACTCCTTCGAAAGTTATTGCCCGCTCATATAAATATATATATATATATATATATATACGTATATAAATATATATACATATATATATAAACATTTTTAAAAATGGTGCCAAAGTGTTTAGGAGGTTATGAAACGTCGAGAAATTTTGGTCCGACCCCTAGGTCCCGCCATCCGACCAACGCCAATAGTGTATGTTGCCATATGGCAAATACACTAAAAATAGTGTTTTGATATCAATCGTACATAATTTGCGTATTTTTTTATTGCCCAGCCCTACGATAATATTCAGCGTACCCATAATTTAATGAATGTCTAAAATTATGATCAAGATTACTACATTTACAAGCAGACTTGGCTCTCAATTTTTTTAATCGTTTTAATTAGCATATTTCGCTCTTTGGTTAATAAGTTTGCCGACCACTGACCTAGACCATCCTATATCAAAGAAAAAGTTAAATTGTAACTTGCAAGTATTTGTTTTTACCCTAAAAATTAAGGAAAATTATAGTAGAAATAATTAATCTTTCGACTTAACTTTCCGAACACCTGTATAAAAAAAACAACTGTTAAAGAGATTGACGCATGCGAGCGCATGCGTATTAACATATGAAGACACAGCACTTTTATACAAATCGGCGGCCACTCGAGTTGGCGTGCATTGTGCAAGCTTGGCGTGCACATAGTTGCGGGAGCGATATAGTGAATAAGTGATCCCGGTATAAAATCGAATTAAAAATTGAACCCACGTAACAATTCTGGCATAATGGCTTTGTTTCGCATATCAGCTTCTAAATTTGCAGAAACTCAAGTAAGTATAATCTGTAATTTAATACTTAAATATCTTAACCTATTGTGTTCACCGGTAATTAATTTTTTTATTTTTGCTACGCACTGACAAACTCATATTTATGTAAGTTACGTTTCCACTAAGCTACAATTTTACATCTAATTTAAGTGTAATTCTGCAAATCATGTGATTTTTTGCGTGATATATTTCTGGAAAAAAAGTTACATACAAGGACATCGATAACACCAACTCTTTGCTGAAATAAATTATGAGATTGTAATTATTTCTTCATTTTTTTAATCAAAATTTTATATCAAATATATATTATATATATATATACATACATATTTAGTGGTTATTTCATAATTAAGTCACAATCTATAGCGCGTGATAGTTTTGATGAATCTTTACAGCTAAGGGAGTAAAGATTTTTACCTGCCTTTAAGTGTCCTTTTTCTATTAAGTAATTGATCAAGCTATGAGTCCATTTAAGAAAGAAGCAGTAAAATGTTCCATAGAATACCGGCTCGGTAATACTAATTACATATACATCTATAGGTAGAACTTTTTGTGGCATTTATATTTGTGTATCGCGACTATTAAAACGTGTCAACAAGGTTATATAACAAGAAAACGCAATTTCCTATCTTAGTTTAATATAATTTCTTCAAAGCCGAATTTATGTTAAATACTTTTTTTTTATTTCTCAAATGTGGTAGAGTTCAAGGGTACAAAATACTTCAGAAATCAAAATTAATTGTGTATTGTTTTTATATCATCTTATGTATTAGACTATCAGACTTGTTTGGAAATAAAGTAGGGCAAATAGTTTGGATCTGGCACAAGATTTTTCATATTATATATAAATCACATCTATTTTTAAATTATATGATATTTATAAAATCATTTTTCCATGTTTTTATACGTTGGCGATAAGGTATTTTAATTATAAGCGTTGTTAATTCCAAGAAGTTTAAAACATAAGTAAATGAAAAACGTTTCCACACAAGGAAAAAACAGAAATGTAACCAGAGTGACGTAATTACGTTCACATAATATTATTATTTGATTAAGATATTTTGATCCACATTCTGATTTTAGGATTATTTTAAAGTAGGTAAATGTGCGTTTTAAAATCCCTGTATAGATTTTTTTTCTATTTGAGTGAGTGACTTTTTTTAATTGAGTATGGCCTAACTTTTGTCTTTGGCCAGTAGACGAATTTAGTGAGCAGACTTTTTTTAAATAAAAAAAATGAAATTTTAATTTATTTTTTTTTGTATAATATCTATTTACACGTAATAGAACAAACATTACGAATAATTTGTTAAATTAGCTGTATTACCAGATATCTCTTAACAATCGATTAAGCATATTATATCTGTTACAGGCTGCAATTATTACAGTCTCAAAACTTACTGCAATAATTCTTATTATAGGTCATTACATTTTTAAAAAAAACTTTTATTGATTAAACAGGAGATCGATTGATTAGAAACTATAGACGCTCGATATCTAAAGCCATCAGCATTTATTTAATGAAAATAAATCTAAACAGAACAGTATATACCGAGTTTAAAACCGTTTACATATAAACAATAAAGTTGTAAGACTTTATCTTTTATTAACTTTCCAACAAACACTATTTTTTATTGTAAAAGTAAATCTTCCAACTGATGGTAGTAAAAACAGTCAATAATAGGCAGAGGCGTAGCTACCGCCGTATCTGCCTTATCAATTATACGGGGCCCCCGTAAGCAAAAATTAATAAAAACTTCCCATTTTTTTTTATTTCAGAAATGACAAAAGTCAAAAAAAAACAATTTCTTTTTTTCCCGCATAAAGCGTGCGTTCAAAAGTTGGCAACACCCTACATCGGTTATCGCGGGCTGCGGGATTTCCCCGTTTAAGTCATTTACTTCAACGGGGGAAGGGCCCCCAAACAAATTTTTATATGGGGCCCCGCCAAGGCACGCTACGCTTCTGATAATAGGTATATACGTATATACCTACTAAATTATTGAAGCAATTCCACAGATGCCATTGAGCCAAGTAACGCTACGAATTAAAATAAAAGGCATTCAGTTATGTTCCTTTTTACAATTTCATCAGAGATTCGCACTATTTTTTTCACTTTTTGTTTTTGAAATTGTATATTATGAAAAGTGAACAATTAAAATAAATTTTTTAAGTGCACAGCACATCCCTAAGATGCATTTGATCTTCAGAGCAGTGTGCGTATACATATAATATGAACGCGAATGAAAATGACCTTTGAAAGTGACGAAAGGGGGTGTGTACTGTCACGATATCTTAAGTCACAAAACAGCTGACAATAGAATCCCCCGCGGAATATACCTATTCGTAGATCGGTACCCGTGTAACGTAAATGTGAAATTGTTCATGAAACATCTTGAAACCTTAAGGCTCTACTCTATATTTATCAATACAGTAGAATGCCGTTAATTCCTTGTAAATGGGACCGAACCCTGATCGGATCATCGAAGGTTCGGATTAAATGAATTTGCCTTAAAATGCACATAACACAACTTTTAGATGGCTAGAACTAAAAAGTCGATGAATTTCTTTCCGTACAGGTTTACAGAACTTTCTTTCTTGGTCTCTTATTAATCATAATTTAACAAATCCTGTCTTTTTTATTCTGTCCGGATAAATCGGATGTGCGAATTAGCGGGACTCGACTGTACATACTTATGTACAAAATTGTAACGGAACCGCTGTCGATAATTTCGTTTTCTTGCGTTTTTTTATTATGTAGATATTAAAACGTGTTTACATAATTTTGATTTGTCTGTTTTGTATGGTTGTAAGTATACGAGCATCACTCAGACACGGTTGAACTGATTTTTATGAAACTTTACCCACTATTACGATCAGATTAAGATCAAAGTCAAATGAAAGTTATTTCTGCCATCTAGCGAAGAAATAAAATAGTACTTTAAGCGATAACTGCATGATTTCAGGAATAATTTAACGATATCTGCTACTATAAAAGTCATGTGCTAAAAAACCTAGCACAAACTCCATAATCACGAGCCGCTACTGATACGAGAATTCTATTGATTTTTGTCCTGGAGTACGTAAATACAAGTACAGCAATTTTATAAATTATGTACATCCCTGTGTCACATGTTTTTGTCTTTTTTCTGAATTTGTAGAAATTAAATATGTATAGTGTTAGATTTGTTTTGGAACATTTCAGAAACATTTTAAATTTTTTATCAGAATTACCCGATTTTCAATAAAATATTTACTAAACCACTGTAGTTTTGATTTTTTAAATTATTTTTCAATTTACCTATTATGTACGTACGTAGCACAAGACAGAAAATACGATGTCTGTAATATTAAGTGGATGCCAATAAAACAGATAAAATGGGAATGTACGTGCTACAAAGAATAATTACAAAAAAATTGCATACTGTAATTTTCCGAATTTCGTCACAATAGGTGTATGATTAATATTTAATTACTGCCTAGATTATTGTTACTTGTTAGACTTCCGCCTAAAGGTGCAATCGTGAGTAGTATTTTGTTCACGACTACTCATGCTCACGAAAATTATTTTCAACTCACGCACCCATCCACGCATACATACTACTATTTTTTATAATCACACTCACGTGACACGTCTAGATTTCAGCACTCACGCACGTTAATAATTACATTTCGGGACTCACGCACGTTCACTCACACTCACACAATTTTACCGAAACTTTATCAATAACATCACAAAGGCCATAGCTGGGTAAGCATGTTAAAATTGCCCCCGCGCTTTTTCTAATGAAATTTGGGTCATACATTCGGGTGTATAAAAAACGTTTTCTGTAAAATTTTCAACTCCTTTTCTCCACTGGTACTCGAGAAAAAAATTATTTTTCATTTTTGAGAAAAAAATTTTTAACTTTTGATTTATTTCACCAATTCATTTGAAAAAAAATCACGGCCTAAATACATCCAAGAGTCATTTACAAAAAAATTATCAACCGTCAAAACTTACTAAATCATTTAAAAAACAATTTAAAAATATCAAAAAAGAGTTGATAAGTTATTAAGTTACCAAAACTTAATATGAATTTTTGTAATTTTATATAATAGGTACATGTTACAGTTTACTTATCACAAAGACATATAATTAACAAAAAAAATCTAAATATTAGGTATATATTTCAGATTTAACAGTCCACGTTTCGCTTGCATACAGGGATAGTTTTTTACGTGATTAATTTTTCACTCACGCTCACGAAAAGTCTTTTCCACTCATGCATGTTCACGTATGCGTGTATTTTGTTTTATCGCACTCACTCGACGCGATATTCTCGAAACCTATACAGTCACGGCGTGTCACGGGAAATTTCACGCACGATTTGCACCTCCTACTTCCGTTCTCCATATCTATAGGTGCTTTTTTGGTCCAAAACTGGTGAATGTACGTATTAAAAACGGGCCAAGTCCGCAAACGAAGGGTTCCGTACCACCATACAATATCTATTAACTTAATTTTTTGAGTTTTATTATTTGTTATAGCGACCATAATAATAGACACTAAGGCGTAGAAATGCCTGAACCAATAGCTTTTAAGAGATTCCGTCCGATGTCGCTAGTTTATAAAAAAAAAATATTTTATTTGTAATGTAACTACAAATTTACGGTTTTCGGATTTTTCCCTTTACTTGTGCTATAAGCCATTGCTTCTTGCCAAATTTCATGACTCCAGTTCCACGGGAAGTACCCTATAGGTTTTGATTACCTTACGAATGTCAAAATATAAGGCATAAACGGCCGTATCTTTTGATTGCGGTGACTTAGAAGTTTGATTTTTTCACAGCTCCAAGAGATTGGAGACCTGAGTATTTGACATTAACTTGATACCTCCACGCGTTCCTGAGAAAAAAGGTCTTGACAGACAGACGGACAACGAAGTGATCCTATAAGGGTTCCTTTTTTCCTTTTGAAGAACGGAACCCTAAGAATTATAGTGAATTGGAAAAAAAATGTAACAATATTCACTAACCGAACATATATACTGTTCACGAAAATAGTCTCAGCGTATTAAATTTAAAATTAAATATAAAAACCCTGCCGACAATACAGTGTATTTACTTATATAGACAATATGACTATTATATGAATTTATGTTTACTTTTGGACAAAATATAAAATTTAACCCCTAAATACACCCCTTAGAATGGTCTGGTTCAACCCATTTTAAATAGGCTTTGTGCGGTGATGGATTCCAACATGTGGGCCAAATTTCGTTAAAACCAATTGACTCCTTCAAAAGTTATTGCCCACGCGCGCACACACACACACGCACGCACACAAATAATTAGTGCGACTATTTCTGAAATTCTGACACATACTGTACCTATCTTCTTTGATATATTTTGCTTTGTGGACAATTTAGAATGATACGTAGTTGGTGTATTTCAAACAATTTATTATAAATTTGATCTGATGACTTATCAAGGCTACAAACAAGAATGGCCATTTTCCCTTTATATGAAAATTGGACATACATCGGACAATTAGTATAATATCATATTATGTATGTTCTGTTGGATTTGAACACGCAACACATCAGTAGCGTAGATTTTTTCTTTACGCGCGTTGGACAATTTATATTTCTATTTGGATGGGGGTAAAATCTTGTAGCTATAAGTATGACGTGCTGTGATACCGAGTGATAGTAAAACGGTGGAACCGAAGGCTCCACTAATGTTATCGCTAAGATTTGTTTTCACTTCCGTCGGCAGTCCCCAATGACAGCTTAATTTTTTTCTAATGATCAAGCAGTTCAACTCGCATATTAAGTATCCATAGTACACTCGTACGGACGGTTTATTTGCAAATCGAGTAATAAACTCCCTGATATTCGATAGTTTACTGTGTTAATATTGATTATTTTTTTGTAGCTCAAAAATTTACTTATAATAGAAATTCCATTTATTTTTTGTTTATACAGAACCCAATAGTTTATACAAATAAGAAACACCTTGAAGTTTAAAATGTACCTACCTTTTGTTTCTCACATATGTTAATGAATTACGCAATCATTATAATTTGATCTGTTTTACTAAACTATACACGTAGGTAATATATCGTATGCATTGGCTCCTCAAATTGTAAACTAACATATTTAATATTCTTTACAATAAATTAAATAATCAGTTTGATCAGACCAAAATTTGTTTTAATGTAATCAACATTAAAACAAATTTTGGTCTGATCAAACTGATTATTTAATTTATATTTTACATAGACCTGAATAATACCACTATGGATGAATTCTTTACAATGTAAGTTTTCAAAAGCGATCGTGGGCCTATACTCCCATATACGTTGTTTCGTCGCCAAAAACCGTATACCTATGTATAAAAAAAATCGATAGAAAAATCAATAAAATGTATAAAATATGCAACGGATTCGGTAGCTACTTGAATTTTGTTTTGATTTGAGACTGTATGACGAATTATCGCAATTATAATTTATAACTTGATACATATAGATAAAGAAAGATATTAAAAGAAATTCATACGTTAATAATTTGAAATGTGAATATTAATATATTATTGATTCTGTTTTTTTTTCTTTTTTAGGGTTTCGTACCTCATAAGGAAAAAACGAAACCTTTATAGGATCATTCGGGTGTCTGTCCGTCCTATTGTCACAGTCAATTTGCTCCGAACTACTGTACCGATTGAGTTGACATTTGATACACATATGTAAGTCGGTGACCCAAAGACGGATGTGTAACGTAAATAAATGAATTTTGAACATGGGGGTCATTTTTGAGGGGCAAATTAGGAAATTAAAATAAAAGGTCTGCAAACTGTACCATGCGACATATCAAATAAAAGGGCTTGTAGCAAGGGTCTCAAATAAGTACATATTTTTTTATAATTTTAAAATAAATAGTTTTAAAGTTACTTAAGAAAATAGATGAACAATTGACCATTCTCCCCCCCCCCCCATCTCTGAAACTACTGGACCCAAAATTTTGAAAAAACAAGGAATGTCGGGTCTCAATAGTGTTAAACCCCGGAAAAAGTATCCGGCTTTTTGCATATATTTTTAATTATATCTAATGAAGTTGCTATAAAAATTTCGGCCTGAATAAATCTATTATTTTTTTATTTTTGAAAATTCAACTTTGGGGTATTTTGGTTTAATGTTAACGCCTCCAAAAGTGTCTGCCTCATTTATTTATTTAAAATCAACTTATCTTTCGAATAGTACTAGTTAGCTTTTGAATCAAACAATTTTTTGGCACATATTTTTTTTAAACCTTTCCTGTATGCGCAGTACCTGGCGTACCCAAGTAGGACAGGCAAACACTCATTTACCTATATATTGTATAAAATTTCTACCTGAATCAAACACAACATGAACGGGTGTCATGAGGAGAGATCATGACACCCGTTTCATGAAGTGTTTGATTCATTAATATATTCATTAATTAAATTTGCGAGTTTAATAGAAATTTATCAGTTAACTATATTATATTAAAAAATTGATAACAGAAAAAAAACAGTTTTTGATAATATGATATAATGTTATCAATTATCATTAATACGCGATGTGATTATTTTGTTTGATTAATTTTTTTTCAGTATTTCATGGAATTTCCTTTTTTATAATTGGACGTAGGTATTACTTAAGACCAATACATTCGTTGAAGATTATAATAACTGTTTATAGGCAGGGCAAATTCACCAATAGACTAATGCTGGGTTGTAGAAAGATTTGTCAATAAATTATATTTGACAATGATCTTAGATGGTAATAATAAATTTACAGTGTTTATACATGCAGGAAGCAGTCTAATGTCGTTGTGAAACTCTCTGTTATTTAGAATATTAGATTGTATTCACATAAAAACAAATGCTTGATCTACATTGAAAAAGATCGCTTTTCAAGCTGAATTTTGATCAAAAACCTAGAAAAAACTTGTTTCGAAGCGTAAATTGCACAAAAAATAATGAGTATATGTGTACACAGCTTAAGAGGAATATGGTTTCAATCGAACAATTATTTTTCGAGCAGGATTGATTTATAATTCTACAATGCTTTTCATGTGGAGAATTATAATGCGCTCACAATCTAAGGTCATTGTCAAATCAGGTTTTTGGGAACGCTTTCTGCAACTGAGCATAAGTAGGCTAGAGCCTAGGGCGACACGTTTCAGAGAATACGATTTCCACGAAAGCTGTTTAAAAAAATATAAAAAATAGAATCCGATAAGCCAATATAACAAGAGAGCGGCATTTGCGTTAGAGTCTAGGAGAGTAAAACAGTTAAATATTTTTTACCGCTAATTATAAGAATTTCATAAATTTATTATCTTGATTTAATATCGTTTACTCTACTTCTGTAAAAATAACCGTTTTACATGCGTATATCATATATGCAGGCATATAAAGTGACCCATTACATCACTAGTGCAATAAAGTACAACAGCACTGGTAGCGCATACCGGCTCTACAGTAAATCACTGTCTCTCATTTGCTGTTTTGAAGTTATATTTTCGGAATGTTGAGAACATAGACATAGATCCATGCATATACTAAGGCACTATAGAGCTCTAGCATATACTAAAGAAATCTAACGGGAGTTACGCGCCCACATCTAACAAAAATTCGACAGTATGAAGTTAGCCATAAGAGACTAAAACTAAAAAGAGAGATGAACGAAAGCAATGCACTTTCTGTTATCTGGAAATAATAATATACTATAACATTTGATTACAACCAATACTCGCTTTAAGTGGCACCCAGTGAAATTTTAAATATCGTAGTTTTGATTACCAAATGAATTAAATTTAAAAGTGAAAACCAAAATAAAATTTTGAAAGTGTTTTGAAATATTTGAGGTTAAATTTTAGTCTATTTGCCATAATATGGCATATGCAAATGGATTTCATGCGAAATTAACCAAGATCTAACTTCTCATGTGAACGAAAATTAGGTCTGACGTGCAAAGCGATAATAGAGCACATTCACTAGTCTAGCTAGCGGATGTGAAATATTACACAATATGTATTGCAAGCTATATTATTGTTGTGACGATAATGGCCTTTGATGCCTAATCGCATTTGTTTGTTAATAAAAAAAAAAGCTCGGGTCTCAGTGCCAAACCCTACCGACAATATAGTGTATTTAATTTGCTAATTAGTTATGTGAATTTATGCTTGTTTTTGGACAAATTAAAACATTTAACCTCTTAATACACCCCTTTAAATATTTTTTTCTTTTTAATTTCAATATTTCGTTTTATCAATTCATCATGTGCACAAAAGTGTTTTCATAACAGTGCTGGTGGTTGTTAGTGTATTTGCCATATGGCAACATACACTATTGGCGTTGGTCGGATGGCGGGACCTAGGTGTCGCCGTTTCATAACCTCCTAAACACTTTGGCACCATTTTTAAAAATGTTTATATATATATATATATATATATATATATATATGGCAATAATTTTCGAAGGAGGTATTTCATTTTAACGAAATTTGGCATGCATGTTGGGATTCATCACCGCACGAAGCCTATTTAAAGTGGGCCCAATCGGGTCATTTTAAGGGTGGTTTTTAGGGATTGAAAGAAGTTTTTGGACCCAAAAATACCGAAAAAATTCTCAGAATCGTTTCAAAATTGAAATTTAATCCTTTAGTAGCAATTAAAAAGTGCTCCTAAAATTATAAGCGATTCGGCCCGATAGGACCGGACTTACAAATTTTATGAAAACACTAGTTTGCGTATACGAATTTGCTTACTGAAGGTCGTATTTAATTTGGTGCAGATGTTGGATTGATAACAATATTTAACTAATAAAATTATTATTGTAAGGGGTGTATTAAGGGGTTCAATTTTTTGTTATTTTGTCCAAAAACAAAGTTAAGTTCATGTAATAAAGCCACAATACCTGTATTAGCAAATACACTATATTGTCGGCAGGGTTTTGGCACTGCGACCCGGGTTTTTTTAAAAGTTGGCATACGTAGAATAAGCCCAAAAAAATATCAGTTGGCTGGACTGTTGACAGATTGTCAACTGACCTTTTATAAGTATTATCTGAATTGATAAATTTAATGATAAATCTAACACTGATATAGTTTTAATTCGTGTGATTGATTAGAAAAATATGTCGGTAATATGTCAAAAAATTAAATTCTATTTTATATTCAGTATTTCTTCACTTAATGGGTACTTATCTATATTAATACATATAATATATATTTTTACAGAGAGCAGTTCCAAGTTTAAATAATCTACTTCGCCAGCTCTCAGATGCATCGACAGATCTTAAAGCTGTGTTGGCAGCTAAAATACCAAAAGAACAAGAAAGGGTGAAGACTTTTCGTAAAGAATATGGTGCCACCAAAGTTGGAGAGGTTACAGTCGATATGGTAAGTGACAATATAATTTTTATATTTATTGAGATTCACAGTTCGTAAACTGAAACAAATCTCATAAATATCAAAGTTTTGATAAGATGACATAGTCTAGACTGCAAAAACTAATTTATATTTTTATTAAATACGTACGTAAAATCGTTAAGATATTGATTCACTCATTAATAAGATTATCAGTTGCAATAGAAATATTATCTCAACAGGCACACACCTATTTCAACTGAAAAATGTGCATACGACTATACGAGTTAAATTTAAATCGAAATAATGTTTTCTATTTTAAAATTGATATGGATTTGTTGCCCAAACTATAGCTTTTTGATTTTTCTGTTTTGTAAAGTTTATATTTTGAAATTTGAATGAATGAATGAATGAAGCCAAATGTTATTTGTTTTATTTACGAGTGAAACTTATTAGAAGGTGACTTTAAAGCAAAGGAGATTTCGTTCTGACTACCAAGGTTAAAATCAGATTTCTGGCAGAACGCCATAGGACAACCGTCATAAGATGTTGTTACTATCCGACGGTTTCAGCTCTTTCTAAAATAATGTTGACCTGTTACAATTAAAAAGAGGATTATTGATAAAAAAGTATGTGTCTATAGTTTTAAAATTATAAGGTGGACGGAACTGACAAGTAAAAATATAATGTTACCAATTCAATATTTTTTTATTTTAATTTAAAACCATTTTGTCAACATGTATACCGCATGGTAGAACGATTAAAATAACTTCGAAAATGCATTTACTTTTTTTGGTAAATTGATTTTGACGTAGTGGAATAAAATATATTATTTATGATTTTTTTTGTTGCCGTGCTCGGCCCACCTACGACTCAATTTTTCGTTATGATAAGTTAACGCAGATAATAAGTATGTGGTTATAAGAACATTACAAAAAAAATATTTATTTCATAATACCTTTCATTAAAACGAATATATTACAGAAAAAAATATTATTGCGTTTCAGAACGTCGATATATTTAAACCGAATTGCCTAAAAACAAAACAAAAAAATTATGACAGTGAGAAATTCTCCGCGATTTCTAACTACTTGCGGACCCATGCGTATACTTCGCACCGTTAGTGGTCAGTTACGTAATATAGGTACTTGTCAAAATACTGACAGTAATTAATCATTAATAATATAAGTTACCAGCGGCGGTTTACCCGCGACTTCGTCCACGTGGTATAGATTGTACCCATAGTTCTTTTATACAAAATTCACCCCCACCCCGTTCGGGTAAATGTGTTCAAAAAACAATCGAACATGTATTTCTTTATTTTCTAAGAAGAGTATTGTTTCCCGTTTTTAGTTTAAGCAATTTCAGAAATATAGACAGTGTATCTTTTATGAATGAGCCCCCCCCCCTCCAACCTTACATGTATTTCTTTATTTTCTAAGAAGAGTATTTTTTCCCGTTTTTAGTTTAAGCAATTTCAGAAATACAGACAGCGTATCTTTTATGAATTTTACACCCTCAAACATAAAATCGGAGTATGTCCGGCATTTGGGAAAACATATGCTCCACAAAGAAGACTTGCTAAAAATAGGAGACCTCCAGAAAGATTTGGAGATTGGGTATCCTTATCTTCTTCATCCCTGGAAACAGATGATAATGAAGAGGTGTAAAATATTTTAATTTCAAGCAATCACTTAACAACAACAATTATACAATGTGTCATAAAATAATGAAAAATAACAAGATCTGAAAAAAAGTCAGTTGAAAGTGATTGCTTGGAAAGAAATATTAAATTAAGTTCGGAATTAATTGTAACTTATACCAAATAAAATAAATAATAATTTGAAAAAACAATACGACGACAACTTTTACAGTCATTGTAACCGAAACATTGCGGACGCCCCAAGATGGCGAAATGCCTTTTTCTTCACGACTCTTTTGACATGGACATCAAATGAAATAGTTTGACGAGTTGAATACGATAATTCGTCGGTGTTGCAACGTATTAGAGAGAGAGAGAAAGGGAGAACTTACGGTGAACAATAATAGTTATATATAACAGTGACCAGTAACAATTAGTTATAACAGTAACCAATAACATGGGTTTCAAATGAAAGAGTTTAACGAGCGGGATACAATAAGCTATGTGACGTCATTGTTAACCCAATATGACGGCCGCTACATATTCGATCGATTTAAAATTTTGTACACTATGTATTCCGGATAACAATACGTAATTTAATCGTTTTTAGAATTAAATAATCATTTAATTTAAAAAAATATTGATTAGTAAATTATTAGTAAAAATGTTGAAAGACTAAAAAGAACAGAAAAAGATACTAGTTAAAAGTACTTAAAAATGATTTTTATTAGGTTCGTAATTAGAGGTGCAATCGTGAGTAGTATTTTGATCACGATCACTCACGCTCACGAAAATCATTTTCAACTCACGCCCGTTCACGCACTGTTACATTTTTTTATTTTCACACTCATGTACGCTCACGGCTAGGTTTCAACACTCTTTCACGTTCACGCACGATTATAAATTATATTTCGAGACTCACGCCCACTCACGCACGTTCAATCACACTCACGTAACTTTTTAATTCATGTTATAACATTTCTTAAGCTACCAAAACTTGATACAATAATGTGGCCTATGAAAATAGATTCAGAATATATGTGTTTGTCAACTATAAAGTACTAAACAATGAATTCTTGTAATTTTATGTAATATACGCAGTTTTAACATCACAAATACAATAAACAAAAATCTGAAAAATGGTTGACCCTGCAGACCATCTCTGGAACTTCCCGCTATTTTCGATCTATTGAGATGTGATTACGGTGTTTGTTAAAAGTTATTTTAAAAAATGCCAGCCAATTGGGTGACAGGGCCATTCCAAATAAATATTGACATTTGAAATATAATAAAATAAATTCTCTAATGTTGCATCCATTCTAATATAATATATTATTAATAGCAGGAAAGTGGACGAGGGATATATATCAATATACTAACTGTTTATTCGCAGATATACTAATATACTATCTTACCAAATGCTTGTTAGATTGATTTTTTTGTAATTAATTATTTTTTTGTGCTTGAAAAGCTGCGTTGACTGTCGCAAAACGCATCTCGATCAGTTGATTAGTTCAAGAGATATCGTTGAAGAAAAATTTTGAAAAAAGGTTTTTTCAAAATATCTTCTCAAATTTTCGTTAGGTTATTTTTTTTGTTGTAGATTATTTTTTGTGCTTGAAAAACTGCCGTAAACAGCATCTTAATCAGTTGATTCGTTGGAGAGAAATCGTTGACGAGAAATTTCCAAAAAAGTCTTTTTTAAGTTATCTTTCCGAATTTTTGTCAGATTGATTTTTTATTCATAGATTACTTTTTTGCGCTTGAACAACTGGATCAAGTGCCGCAAAGCTAATTAAAATCAAATGATTTTTTCTAGAGATATCATGAACGAAATATGTATTTCCAAGAAAGTGTTTTTTTTTAATAACTTTTAACAATAGTTCAATAGTTCTTAAATATCCGGAAGTCCCAGGGATAGCCTGCAGAGTCAACCGTTTTTCAGATTTTTTTTCTCAAATTGAGTAAATTATATTATTAGTTCAAAGTGTTATTAAAAATATGCACCGATTTTATACTTTAACATCGTGGTGTATTATGTAAAATGTCGCGCCTTGTAAGTTGTAATTCTTGAATTATTTGCACATTATCCAAAGATGGTATTAATTAAACAAGTTTTCCTTAACTTAAAGTTCGCGAGCTCCGTTGCCACAGAAAGATGGAGAAGTAAACATAACAGGCTTATGTAATTTTTAACCGATTGTTTTCATTACTAATCAAAAGAGGCAAAATGTGTTAGATGAATCAATTTTATGATTGCTCTTTCTGGTTCAAGGTCATGTCAAATGAACATCACCAGTTTAATCTTTCCATGTACACTAGAAACATAATAGTCATAATAATTGAACGTGATAATTAAAACAAAAAATGCACACTATTTGTCAAAATCTCAATTAAAAAAAAGAAATCGCCTCTTTACTATCAACTGCTTTTGTTATCGTGTACTACTGTTTTATAAATTTTTATTTTTCGACTTTCTGTGTCGTCATCATCCCCAATTGTCATGTATTAACACGCTACTTCGATGAGGTGATACTTATAGTATACTAGCGTACCCACGACTTAGTCCACGTGGTAAAAAACGGTTATAGATTTTTATATTAGTATAGAAATATAAATGGTGTCCCTAATTTTCTTAAGATTTTTTATCAGTGTAGTGGCCAGTGACCTATTTATTTTCATCTGGAATCTCTGTACAATATCTTCATCACGACTTTTTTTCCTGCTAGTCCAACTCTGTTTTGTGAAAAAGTCACATCTAAACTCAAAGTTCATTAAAAAGTAAAAACATTAAAAACACTGCACATTTTTATCTCTGTTAGACTATTATACCCAGTTATAGTGAATATTTTTGCGATTACATCCAAAGTTTCAAAAAGTGATTTTAACAGTGAAAAAGAATATTCTTCAGTTATTTCGACCGTTGAATTTTTGATTACAAAGTCTTAATCAGCGTCCTTAAGGCGGGAGGAATAAGGATGTTGACTATTTTTAAATCTATTTAATTTTAATCATGCACAAGTACCTAATATAGTCAGAAATATTTATTATTTTTATTTAAATTTTTTTTAATGAATCTTTACAGGAAGTTACAGAAATATAATATTTACACATTTTATAATAATAAATTACACACTCTAAATATTAACCAGATAATGAAGCCTTTTGACAGCCTGAACAGCGTCCTTCTCTATGATAATGTTTATAACTGAGTGACGTCATGCACTGATTGATGTTTGTTGTCACGTGACTTGAGAGTGATTTAATTACGTTTTATTTATTAAATATTAATTAAATTTCTTAAAAATAATGAAAAATATTGTGTTTTTTAGTATTTCTATCATAGAAACTACCACTTAACGTAAAATTATGTTTTTATTTGAATACAATCAACATCTCTATTGAAGCTAGAAACTTGAAATGTGGACAGTAGGTTCCTTTCATGACCTAGTCACGCAGTAAGAAGAGATTTTTCGAAATTTAACCCGTAACGTGGCAAAAAGGGGTGTAGATTTTTTTGACAACAATTCATGTTTCGAAAATTGTTACATTGAGAGGTGTTGAATTCAACATACTAACTCTTCTTTAAAAATGGACAAACCCCTCTTCAAAGGTTTTTTTTTAATTCAACCCCTAAGGAATGTAAAAGTTTTTGACAAAAGTTCATATTTCGAAAATCGCAAATGTGAGAGGTATTTAATTCAACACTCTATCTCTTTTTTAAAATAGTCAAGCTCGTGTTCGAGACAAACTCCTCTTCAAAGGTTTTTTTTTTTTTTTTAATTCAACCCCTAAAGAATGTAGAAGTTTTTGACAAAAGTTCATATTTCGAAAATCGCAAATGTGAGAGGTATTTAATTCAACACACTATCTCTTTTTTAAAATAGTCAAGCTCGTGTTCGAGCGTGGGTAAAACGGACGCGTAGGGTTTTTTTTAAACTAATCAACGCCCAGACCAAGTCGCTGAAGATAAAATATAAAATTTTGAACAGCATGTACTTTCTAAAACGTAAGCACCCATTAAGAAGAGATTTTTCAAAATTCAATCTTCTGGTTGAAAACAAAAGGACCAATGGGGAAGGAGGAGTTTTTGACAAAATGTTCGTATATCACGGAAAATCACTAAAAAATAAGCAAATGCATGTACGATCGTTTTTTTGAAGTTGTACTTCTTTTGGCGCAGTGAGGATAAAATTAGCTTTGTTACGGAAGTTACGCACGCAGCCTACGAATATGCTGTGGAAGTTGTTTCTGATAACGTCAAAATAGTTATTTCATAAAACAAATAGATTATACTAGCGACATCGGACGGAACTTCTTAAAAGCTGCTAGTTTATACTTTTTTGCATTTTAATAACTAATTGAACTCAATTTTGTATTCAGATTTAAAATCTCCATGTTTTTTTTACTTGAACTTTGATCAAATGAGTAAAAGACATTCCTAGAAACGTTGATAACTAAAAGTGACCTTTTAACTTATGACTTTTATACTGGAATCTCGTTTTGTTTGATAATATGTCTTTTATGTTGTACATATGTGTACCTATTATATTTTATCGCAAAACTAGATTACTCCAATAGAATATTTAATGAAACTTTTCTGTATATAGTTTAACCATGCACTGATCATGATTTTGATATAACAAAGTCATCACGTTTATCAATTCATCAAATGATCAACTATTTGAAATGACATTCATTTAACATTTAATATATTAACATTATATATTTATTTAGGACGTTAACTTATCTCTGCAGGACTTTTTGTTGCTGTACCTGACAATATACGTTATGTTTAAATTGTTATTTTTAATTTCGATATAAAAAAAAGAGTTGACCTTGAGAAATGTTAACACTGATAGTAATATTACAGTTGTCCACTAAAATGAACTATAAAGTTAGTTGTCACATTCGTGCGTTAGCATTTCTTTGATAAAAAATGCGTTTTTGACGAAAATCTCTTATTTTTTTGAATTAATTATGCTTCTAAAGAAAAACCTGCCAATTCCAAAAGAATCTCAAAATTAAAAAAGTCTTTATATGTCCACAACTTTGTACCTAATGTCGGGGGGGGGGGATATCCTTCACACCTTCCCCCCTTACGTTACTGCCCAGACCTGGTTTGCCGTAGGACCGAGTTTTCTTTTATTTTTATATGTAGTAGGCTAAGCGAATTATGTAGATATTAAAATGACATTTAGAGGAAAAATGCATAAACAGAGAGGATTTTGAGGAAAATAGTCGAAGGTGGTCCCGTTCACCACCTCTGTTTAATTTTTATAGGGGTGAAACCATCCCTTAAAGTATAGTTTTGAAAAAAACTGAAGAACTATTCATTTAGGACAAAAAAATCATTAACAATCTGAAACCTGATAACATTGTGAACAGATTGACGTATTAAAAAAATCTTTAATGCTTACTGATCCCATAGCTCGCGAAAAAGCATCTCAAAACGTCGCCTTGAAAGCAGATGGCTAAAACGTAATGTCTTTTTCAACCGCCGAATTTATGTTCTTTATCAATAATGGTCTTTTCTGTCCTAGAATGGATAATTCTCTTTTTTTTACAAAAATACACTTTAGGGGATAGTTTTATTCCTATAAAAAATTAGGCAGGTGGATGAGATGTGGTATTTTTAGTATGTTAGTAAGGAGACAATCGTCGACAATTTTCAAAATCCCCTTTATTTGTGCATTTTTCCTCTACTTTTCCTATTTCGCCTAAACTATAGGTACTAGATGTAATATTATAATTTATTTGCTAGATGTATGGCGGTATGCGTGGCATCAAGGGGCTGGTATGCGAAACATCCGTTCTCGATCCAGATGAGGGTATTCGTTTCCGAGGACTGTCGATACCCGAGTGCCAGAAAGTTTTACCAAAAGCACAAGGTGGCTCTGAACCATTACCAGAAGGCTTATTTTGGCTGCTAATTACCGGTGAAGTGCCTACTGATGCGCAGGTAAGGAACATTACATAGTATATTAAAAATTTGCATTGTCATATTCAAAATGACTGCTCACCCAGATTATAAAATAATAAATACTGCTCTTATTACCTGTGATTAAGCATTAAGCGTCACAAAATTTGGCTTGTTACTTAAACATATTAAAAAACACATTTTTCTTTGTTCTAAAAATTATTAAAAAACGTGGTATTTGTCAATATTTTTTTGCAACACATGATATTGCAAAGTATGGTCATAAAAGACCCTGATTGAGTTGACAGATGAACGAAATCAATGCACTTTCTGCCATCTGGAAGCTATATAATGTACTAGACGACTTTAATTACAACCAATAGTTGTTTTATGTGTCATTCAGCGAAAAAAAAGTAAAAACCAAAATAAAATTTTGAAAATGTTTTCAAATATTTGTAGTTAATTTTTTTCTTGTATTAATTATTGTTAAACTTTTTGAAGATATTATTTCAAATATTATTTGCATGTACATTAAAAAATAGTTTTTAACCGCGCTAAAGAAGTATAACTTCATATAAATACACGCTCCTACTTTTTTTCACTATATGTGTTAAATTTATGCTATTTTTGTCATTTTATCAGACTTTAAATCATCTATTTATATCAAATAATGTACAAAAATCTAGATGTAAAGTCATATAGGGAGAATGATACATATGATTAATTTGCGATACGAGCTGATGCATTTTTATGCACACACATTCAAATGCTTGTAATATGAAGCTATGCGGGCGGACTCGTTCTGAACAGTGACGTTAATATTTCTGAGATCATAAAATTCATTTTATTTCTCTTTTTATTAGCTGTGATTAAGCCTTAATATTCACAAAATGTGACTTACTGCTTAAAAATTTTTAAAAATACATATTTTTGCCCTAAAAATCGAATCAAGAAACGTGATATGCGTCAATATTTCTTCATGTTACGAAATTTCGAATTACGGGAAGACACATTAACATTTTGAAATGTTTTCTTTACAAACTAAAATACTAAAAATACTGACAAATTTGGCTTCCACAATACTTTTTTTTTTAATTTATCTTTTTGTGCACAAAAATCTTGTGTTAACTTCTGCTTATTTTCTCGTTTTGGCAAAGTTCAGATTTTATCTCCAGATGTCAGATCAGTGCCGGATTTAGAGGTCTGGAGGCCTCGGGGCAACAAAGGAGTGGAGGCCCCCTGACCCCAAATTATTTTTCAAATAAAATGGACAATTTTTTTCTGTCGAATTTTCCAATAAATAATTTATGTGAAATCAAGTATAGATTCTTTTATTATTTAACAAACATATAAATATAATCGGAAACAAGAATTATCTGAAATTAAATTTTAGCGTTAACGAACAGAACCTTCCGAGCTTTTTTCGCCGAAAAATCGTTGATGATTTCGCTGAAATCCAGTTCCCGAAGTAAATCACTTTCAATGCTCAGGAGAGAAAGCTTTGATAGATGGTTTTGTCCCATTGAGGTTCGAAGCCTATATTTTATAATTATAAAAGTCTCTATTGTGGGAGCCCCTCTTTTGTGGAGGCCTCGGGGCTGTAGCCCCGGTTGCCCTCCCCTAAATCCGGCCCTGCGTCAGATTCCAATAAAGATATAATTTGAATCAAGTTTTTGCCAATGATTTAAAGTTTTAAATAAACGCATAGTCAATCGTTTCGCAGTGCAAATATGAATTTTTCAAGCAAACGGAAACTAAATCTTTACATCTAATAATATTTACTGTTTGAAATTCTAATTATCGAAGGTGTTATTAAAAATCGACCATTCACAGATGTGTGACTACATTTTTTTAATGTATGATTTATAGGTGAAAGCACTGAGTAAAGAATGGAGTGAACGTGCCTCGTTACCGTCTCATGTCGTCTCAATGCTTAATAACTTCCCTTCATCACTCCATCCAATGTCTCAACTGTCGTGCGCCGTCACGGCACTTAACTTGGAAAGCAAATTTGCCAAAGCATACTCGAGCGGTGTAAACAAAGCCAAATATTGGGAGGTAAGCAATTCAGTTTTTAGTTATTTGTAGAAATCACACGTTAATAATTGTTTGAACATCGATTTTTGCCCACGACTTTGTTGGCGCTAATATCAGTTTTGACAGAACTCGATCTTAATCCAAATGCAGACAGAAAAATCGGCCAAGTACGAGTCGGACTCGCACACGAAGGATTCCGTACCAGTTATACTAGTTAGAAGTTTGAATGTATTATTATTATTAAGATCGAACAAAAAACGCCAAAGAAAACATGTTTCTTGTATGGGGACCCATATTTGCTGTTATAGCAGCCATAGTAATACACAGTCTGTGAAAATTTCAAGTGTCTGCCTATTACGATTCAAAAGATACAGCTCTGTGACAGACGAACAGACAGACAGCGAAGTTACGATTCACCGGTCCGGTTCGGTTTTCGATTAATCTAGGCTGCTCACACTATCCCGATTCGGTTCTACGATTATTCTCGGTGCGCATACGCAATTTCGAAATATGATTTGACGTTTGATGTGTAGTTAAACAGCAGGCTAGTCACGTGACTCCTGCAAGCGTTCTCATTGGCTACGGTTGCGAACGGTCCGGTTGAAATTAGAGCTGAACCTAAACGCTGGAACCGAACCGCAATCGGGAACGACTACGCCCTGATTGGTCGAGCTCCCAACCGGACCGGTGAATCGTAACCGAGAACGGCTAGTCTGAATTGGCTTTAATAGGGTTTGACACCTTTAGGTACGGAACTCTAAAAAAGTACTACTGTATTCTTTTATCTATTTATTGGTTGTTAAATCCTACCCAAACTTCAAATGTAGGATTATTTTTGTTGGGCTATGATTGGGGTTAATCATATTATTAATTGTGCGTATTTTCTTCTGATCGTACTAATTAATGTATTATTGGTAATTTCTGAGATTAGCTGTGTTACACGTTGTAGAGCCTGGAGAAGTAGCAATCAGCCACGAGAGGTTCCTTAATAAACTGTGTCAATAATTACGCAAGTTTTGAATTCTTTACGTCAGAATTAACAATAATACAAATTAATAATTATTTTACTATTATTGTTTTTTAAATATGAACTTCAAATGAAACTAACTTAATATTTATTTCATTTTTTTATTTACATATTAATTACAATTTGCATTTTATAAATTCGAACTTTTACACCATCATTATTATTAACAGCACTAGAGAATTTATAATTTTTGTTTTTTCAAACAAATTCAAAAGCCATTATTAAGAAATTCTGTATCAGATGTACACGTTACATGATTAGTCGATAAATTTATCAATAAATGTTTCTGCTGTAAAATTTAAACTTTAATCGTTTACGGGATCAAGTGCCGTATTAAGAGAATAGTTCCTGTACATTCCCGCAGCTGCTAATCGGTTGGTAAATTCTTGGGGCATCGGATAAAACATCGTTGGTACAGTGTGCACGGTCGGTGGATATCTTCCGTATTCACTTGCAATTGTGCGGTAAAATGGGTGTTCAGGAGGCTTTCTGTGGACACCATATCCTTTAAACCAACTAGGAGTCTCAAACCTTTTTGGCAAATTACAAGTGCGATAATAATCCGAGGTATTTTCTCCCGATGTGGAGTTCGGATTTTCTAAAGTAACTGTTCGATTTTCCATATTGTAATTTGTGTTAAAACACTCTCAAAATTAAACACAAAACAAAATAATTTTGTCAAGACTATTGATTTTCTGGTTGTTTTACTTGTTTGGTTGTTAAGTAACCACGCAGTGTTGACAAATTAACAACAAATAAATTAAACCAAATCTGTCAGTTGAGTAATAACTTTAAGGTGGTCGATGCGAAATAACCTGTGGTCGTTTCAGAGCAGATGTCACTAGTACCTAATACTAAATGTGCCGTGATTTATAACAAATAATACTTTTCGTCATACAATTATTTGCCACTGTGTCACCTCTGACATAGTATGGTTTCAAACATCGAATTATTTACTTTAGTGTTTCAAATGTAAAAATTATTCAAACTATGCTTGTCGGCTACCGAACTAATTTCTTTTTTTGACTTATTTGCACTAATAAAGAAATATCGAAAAAAAAATATATAATGAGCCTCACCCTCATAAGCTCACATACGAAGTTTAACTTCTTTAGTTTTTAATTTCGTAATTACGATGAAATTATTACACATTTTAAGAGGGCACTTTGATGTTTGTCATGTCAAAATTCTCACATGGACAGATCGTCACATTCATACTATAGTTTTATTTAGATACTATAATCTACAGAAAAACATTTTTAATATGAATTGTCAGTAATATATCAACACCCAGACTTGTGAAGTATTTGAGTAAAAGTATTTCAAAATACAAATACAATTAATTTTTTAGTATAAGATAAAGTTTTAATTTCTACAAGCTGCAGAACGGCTATTTAATTGTTACTAAATCAGAAAAAAATATTTTTATCCACCAACACCGTCTGGACTCAAACCGGAGTCCAGGCGGTGTTGGTGGATAAAAATAAATTTTTCTGATTTAGTAACAATTAAATAGCCGTTCTGCAGCTTGTAGAAATTAAAACTTTATCTTATATTAAAAACTTTACGGAAGTCTTTCGTATATAAAAATTTCCATATGATATACATAGGATTCGCCCAGCCTCTTATTATGATGTACTTAGGTTGGATTAATAATGAAAAAATTGAAATTTACCTATACATTCATAACTCTCGCTATTGAGATGATTCATGTCTAGCGGTACCTAGTTAAAATAATCCGCTCTCGTATGTAGTGAATTTAAGGTTACAATTTGCTATATTATGAAGAATTGATTGTTTAGATATCGCACCGTAGAGTAACTGATAACTTATTCCGCCGCGAAAATGGAAAGATTCTGGTTTGAGTCCAGACGGTGTTGGTGGATAAAAATAATTTTTTCTGATTTAATACTTTTTTAGTATTTGTATTTTAAATAGTTTTCCATAAAAGTATTTGTATTTGTATTTCAAATACAATTTTTTTGGTATTTTATTTGATTTTGCAAATACTTTTTCATATACTTAACATAATATTTTTGTAGCTATGAATGATTAATGAATAATTCAAGTCAACAATATTTATAATTAGTAATTACATATAAATTATTCAAACAATTCTTATTAAATAATAATGCAATGTCATTTCCAAATAAGAAATTATTTGTTAAGTATTTGTATTTAAGTACTTAAAATCAAGTATTTTTTACAAGTATATACTTGCTTAAGAATAATTTTTTAATTAGCCAAGCGAGTATTTGTATTTAAATACTTAGAAGAAAGTATTTTTTACAAGTATATACTTACCTAAGAATATTTTTTAATTAGTTGAGCTTTCGAATTCGCTTATATAATAAATAATTATTGCTTAAAAATATTTTCGTAGACATGACCCAAAAGTATTTGTATTTGTATTTCAAATGCTCCAAAGTATTTGTATTTGTATTTCAAATACTCTAGAAACAAAAGTATTTGTATTTAAATACTCAATAAAGTCAGAGATTTGTATTTAAATTCTTTTAAAAAGTATTTTTCACAAGTCTGTCAACATCAGACCGAATTTTCGCCAAAAACCGCCCGGAATTGCACTCTTTTGAAAGAGCTGAATGAAAAACGTCTAGAGTTTCTGACAAACGGCGCATTCGAGCGATTTTTTTTCGATTTTAGACGAACATTTGAAAAATCGTCACCGTGTTAAAAGATACAAATGCAGTCCCTCAGACGAAAAATCGCCCTCATAGCCCCCCTGAAATGCAAGAATCGCCGATATGACGTTGGGACGCAAAAAAAGTGTCCCCCTCAGCTGAATTTTTTTCGTAAAAATCCGTTGAAAATGCCAATTTCTATAGATGTCCTGTTTTGAAAATTTCCAAATTAAGCGTTAATGCAGCACGCTATAAACTCCTGTCCTTGTCAGTTTCATGTAATTTAGGAGACAAACTAACTCCCCCTTTCAGAGTCGATTCTACTTCCCCTCGATTTCTCACTTTTTTCAAACAGATACGTCGCTAAAGAAGTTAAACTTCAAAAAAATTTTTCACATAATATTGAAATTCCAAAAAACTATGTTTTCATATGTTTTTTACAATTATGATTCAGGTCTCACTACAAATTAATAAAGAACCATTATAAAACAACATTTATTAATATAATATGAAAAATTAAATTTTCCTTTTCTCCCGACAAGATCGAATCAGCTCTGCACGGCAGTGCGTACGCTCACTGAATATTACCGAGTCGATCCGACCTGACTAGTGCCGAGAACTCATTTGACTTCATATATCGCAAAACAGACGATTGTGCCAGGCCAATTTGATCTGATTCAGTGGGTGTGAACCTCAAGTGTGCCTTTTCTGTAAAAAATATTTTTTTTAAATCAAAACTAAAAATTAATCCAATCAATCCAACAATGTCAAACCATGATTTAAATGTGAAACAGCATGATTGAAAAAAATCTCTATAAATTATTGATTTTTGGGTTTTGGAAAAATTTCGTCGTAGTTATTACGATGTTTATTTTATTTATTTGTTTATTATTATTATATAAGATTGCGCAGAAAGTTTTGCGCGTGATTGTAAATTCCGGTCGAGATTTTAATTTTATAACAAATATATACATAGTATAAATGCATTATTTAATTCTATTGATTCTACTGTTAAAAACTGCTCTACTACTTTGTTTTTGTTGTTCTGAGCAACTGGAAATCGCCATGTTTTATAGATAACCGGTTAATTAGTCAGCTAAAATGATAACAATAAAAAATAACGGGAAATTTTACATTACTACTGTTCACTAAAAATGAATATTTGGAAACGTGATCACTTATCACGGAAAATGAACATAAATATAAAGTTATCATGGCTTGAATCAAATTATAAGCTGTTGTTCTTAACCAATTTCTAACGATTTATAAGCCATTGAACAAGTAACGTCTGAGTTTATAGCTATAACACCGAAATTAATTTTATTCTAGATAAGTGGTTCTTAGCCTGGATTCGATCGAACACCAGGGGTTCGGTGACTCAGTCTCGTGGGTTCGGCGGAGGTCAAGACACACCCGACTCATATAATTCGTGAATTTGAATAAATCATATTTTATTTTTCAAATTAAGAAGGATTCAGTGAATTCGCATATGAAACTGGTGGGGTTCAGTACCTCCAAAAAGGTTAAGAACCACTGTTCTAGATGATTATAGCCTATAGGCACTTGATCTATGTTTTAGATGAAAATATTGCGTGTAACATGTCTTCAGTTATCCAACATTTTTTTCGAAAATATATAGAGTAGTTTGTAAAACTCAATCTTGTACTCGTTTATAAGTTTATTAATACTAGACGGAAGGTGAAACACATATTTTTTGAAGTTGAACAAATACTTGCTTTCTTTTTTATGCTTTTTACCAAAAAAATATAAACGCATTTTTATAATCATTTTAATGTTTCACCATGCGGGCATATTACCTCTACACGTTGACTTAAAAAAAAAAACTGGATTTCGTTTAAAATTAAGATAAAAAATGTTGAATAGGAAACATTATGTTTTTTCGTCAATTCCTCCCACCTACACATAATATATTATGTAACTGTATCCTTTCTGTTTTCCATTTTTTGCACTGTCTGACCAACATGGCAAAAACGTAATAAAGTCATTTATTCAATCATCAGGGACAACCAAAAGAACGTTTGTTCTGCTTTGTGAATAAGTCTAATTGATCCGTTGACGTTTTCAGTACATATATGAGGACAGCATGGATTTAATTGCGAAATTGCCAGTCGTTGCCGCAACCATTTACTGCAATACATATCGAGATAGTAGGAATGTAGCTGCAATCGATTCAAGTTTGGATTGGAGCGCTAACTTCGCAAATATGCTTGGTTTCAATGATCCCCAATTCATAGAATTGATGCGCCTTTACCTTACCATTCACAGGTAATGACATTTAATATATAATACCTAGTAGATAGGTAGTAATGTATAATATTGTTGACAGTTTCTCCCCGCAGCCAACTTAAAATTAAATTTATAAGCATTTTCAATTTTACGAATATTTTACATTTGTTTCATTGATCAGTTAACTAAGTCAGTTTTTCCTCCCCAGAAAAATTGTCCATTTGGATGGAGGCAACATAATATTTCAGTAAGGACGTTTAGTGAAATTTACCGAGTCGGAAATTTAGAAGTTGTTTTTGGTTCATTATGTAAGGTGTATTGTGATTAAATAGTACATTGCTTTGTTTTAGCGATCACGAGGGTGGTAATGTGTCAGCACACACTGTGCATTTAGTAGGCTCTGCCTTAAGTGACCCATATTTGTCATTCGCAGCCGGTATGAATGGATTGGCAGGTCCGCTCCATGGTCTTGCTAATCAAGAGGTTAGTGCTATATAAAAGTCCTTTAATTATTCACTTTCACATTTCAAATTAGTTATTAAAACAAATAGTCAATAATTTTTATTTTCAAAGCACTAAAATTCATTTAAAAATTTCTTGTACATCAGTCGTTAACAGTTTTCAATTGTTTTGTTAGGTACTCGTTTGGCTGCAAAAAGTGCAGGCTCAAATTGGTGCCAATGCCACCGAAGATCAACTTAAAGATTTTGTGTGGAAAACCTTGAAGAGTGGTCAAGTAGTGCCTGGCTACGGACACGCAGTCCTGCGCAAGACTGATCCACGTTACACGTGTCAGAGAGAATTCGCTCTTAAACATTTACCTGACGATTTGTTGTTTAAGGTCAGTGAATTTTTTTATCGTTGATCGGCTTGATATTTGAAAATTTGATTTGAGGAGAATGTTTATAGACCATTCTAGAGACATAAAATCGCCAATTGTGTCTTGTTTTTTTTCTAGTTGGTATCGACAATCTACAAAGTAGTACCACCCATCTTGACAGAATTAGGCAAAGTAAAGAACCCATGGCCAAATGTAGATGCTCATTCTGGTGTATTATTACAGGTTAGTATTTATAAAACAAATAAATGTAAGTTATATTGAGAAAAGTAAAATATATTGTTATCCTTTTTACAGTATTATGGATTAAAAGAAATGAACTATTACACCGTGTTGTTTGGAGTGTCTCGCGCTTTGGGTGTTTTGGCATCGTTAGTTTGGGATCGTGCCCTAGGTTTGCCCATCGAGCGCCCTAAATCCATGTCTACAGACGGTCTTATGAAAGCTGTTAAAAAATAAATTCATACGCTCGGCTATAAAAGTAAACCAGTACTATTTTGCAATAAACGACTTTATTTCTAATTACTTTAGTATTTCATTGTAATATACTTTTTGTTATTGAAATAATTTTAATTACGTTAAATTCAAAAACAATGAAACAATTTTAGATGTTAAATTACATTCATAAAATAAGTTCAATTTCAATGATCGCCAACATATTTGTTAAAAAATTTACTCGAAAGATGTCGATTATCTTTAATTTTAAAACAAATATCTTGCTATCCCTGTTGTTTCCAATAGTCATGTACTTATATATATTTGATAATCAATGAGATTCTTACCGTCGCTAATATAAATTTAGTTTGGTTTTAATTCTATTATTGGAAGTATTTTACATTGGAATATTAAATTCTATCTTTACAGTCCACATCTTAAGTAGATTTGAAAAATATTTCACCAAAAATTGAGTTCATAATAAGAAATGGACTGCAAAAGATTGCAAGCGTAATAACGGCAACAAGAACTTACTGAGTAAATGTATTTGTATGTAAGAATGCTAATTTATAAAAATTCAAGAAAATATTTTATTTTCTCTAACTTGTCTTTGTCATCGTTAAAAAATTTACTATTTTATAATTATTATAAATCGTTTGGTCATATTTTCAGATTTGACTAAATTATTTTTAGTTGCCCACATAGTGAAAAAGTCTTAGGCGTTATTTTATTGTTTGTGAATGTGTTGCATGAAATGAAATAATTAAAAGTTAACCATTATTTTTTGCAAAAATGCTGCATAAAGAAATCTTATCTTGATATTATTATTGTACAGTTTCATAACAGCACTTCAACTGTTTTATATAACGATTGTGCCATGTCAGCCATTACTGTCAGTTCGGGTTTTGTTTTTATTTTAATTATATATATTATTTAGACGCTGCCTTTTTAATATTGTAATAATGACGCTTTTTGCTAAATAAATAATAAAAGAATTTAAGAAACAATCATAAATGCTCATTATTGCAATATAGAGCGCGACCTCCATAAATGCTATATCGCGTTTTTTATGTTGATCATCCGCGTACGTACGTATTTAATTTACATTTGGCTAATCAGTAACCACTGTCAAAGTTGAAGTGTTAAAACGCATTATTTGTAACAAATCACCTTAATATTTAGTACACACTTATTTATTTTCAACTAGGAAATATTTTCACATAACATATTGGCAATGTAGATCATAAAATAAAATTTTATTAGAAACTATTTTTACTTACTTATTTTATGTATTTTGTAAATACCTTTTTTACTTTCATTTCTACTGTCCACAAAATTTCTGAAAAGTCTGTTTTATAGAATCGTAAATTAGTGCGGTGTCTAAGCGCAGTAATTTACGATTTTTATTTTAAAATGAACTCGAATTTTAAATACAAAGTATCCTATTCCTATACATTCCATCTAGTAAACAATCGCCCGTAACTGAAAATTTTCGCAACAAAACAATTTTATCACATGCGTGCAATGCATGAAAATGGTCTCAAATGATTCATATCCCAAAATAAAATACGGACCGAATCCAAACCGACCACAGCAAGGATGAGAAGTAAAAATGTTAAGAGTGTACTTTGAAAAGTAAGGACATATTTTGGAAATCAACGTTGAACAATGCAATTATTACGCATATTTGTGTAATTAAATAATTAGAACTTCACTGGTTTTATTTTCCAGCATTGTTTACCGTTTGTGTTATACCAGTTATACATCGAAAAATAATATTATTCTGAAGCGCAGAAATTGTTAGGTAATTATTTTACCAAATCAGAAATTTTAGCATGTAAAACATGGAAAAATCGGGATTTTAGGTCAAAAAACGGGACAAAATAGAAAAAATTATTAAATACTTTAATCTGACTGTAGCCAGATAATGCTGCATTTCTATTGGTCGCTCAAGTTTGCTGAAGAAGGCATTTGATGTTCCATTAACCGGATTAACTCGAACTTTGACTTTTACCACTATTGCCACTATTACTAACTCGAGTTGTGTTCACGTTTCACCACGTCATGGCGTGCCAGCGGGCGCGGCGCGAAACCGACCTTACACGATTTCACACGTACACCCATAAAAAAATGAAAGTAGATGGTCATATCTAAAAAAGGGTGCCCTTGATAGGTCCTTTGCTGCCGTCGTCGCATGTCCTTCCAACCGAACAAATTTTATTGGGGCATATTTTCAATCTGGTGAAAATTGTCCAAGATATTTAAAGTGTTCTTTTAAAATGGGACACCTGTATAATATCCCGTGTCTTGAATGTGTTGGATAATTTTTAATATAATACTTTTTTGTACGGCCAACTATAAAATAGCTGCTTTTCAAAAAGTAATTCGATTTTAACAATCCAATAGTAATATATCTCTGTCAGTTTCCATTTAAATCCATATGCGCAGCAGAGACAAGCATAGTAGACGTAGCCATCGTAAGCAATCACGTATAATTCCAAATTGACCGAATTGAATCATCATAAATATTACAAATATACCTTTTATGATGTTGAAGTCACCTATTTTATAATATAGGTGCGTGACTGTTAAAACTCACCAATTGCTCATTTGAACATAATGTCACACTGATATTGCAATTTAAACACATAAACTAGTATTATGATATAAAAAAACCGGTCAACTTGGCACCATTTTTTAAAATGTGTATATACCTATATAATACGGTGTCCCATTTTAATGTAGTCGTACTTATATTTCCGTGGTTTTTGAAATTACAAAAAATTGTTGAGAAGAAAAGTTGCTCAGTTCAGAGGGAGAAATAGCGTGACGAAATGAAAATTTCGATAGATGGCGCCACTTTCGAGATATGAATATAAACTTTGTTTTTTTTTAATGGAAACCTGTTTTTTATTAGCCAATTCGATAAAGGAGAAAAAATGCTGTAAAAAAAATTCAGACCATTTTTTTATTTGAGTTATTTTTGTCGCAGTAATAAATCTCTGGTAATAATCGTTTTTACCGCCGGCATTAGTGTTACCCAAAACATACTCCGAGGAGGTTGTGTATGTGCAAGCGCGGTTTCGTGTATATATGTGAATAGCATTTATCAACGGTAACATAAATGAATGAAAATTAACATTAACTCTTGGAATGACTAATTCTTACACCTAAACATTCAAATATGAACATAATCATAAACATGTTTGTAGATATTGGATAATTGGACTATAAATAAAAGAAAATTCTAAATTTTTTTAAATTTGCGACGTTTCGTAGATTATTTTTCTACTTCATCAGGCAATCTTTAATGAAAATAAGATACAATTAGTATTTATAATTTACAATATATAATAAAATTTATCAAGCTACTTACTTTATATTTTAGAATATTTGTTGATATATTTTAATGATTATCTTGTCATTTATTAAAAAATAATTTAAAAATATATAAACATTAGCAATTTACCATGGTTTTGGTATTATAGGTTCTACTAGTGGGTTAAGCCTGTCTCCGTCAGGCGCAAATGAATTTCAAATATTCAAAATGGCATTTTTCTTTTACATATATTTTAGAAGATCCCCTTAAGTTATGTCCCGTTGACCTAGGAAGTCTAAATGTATGAGTCAAATTCAAATCTGCAGCGCCCTGAGTTGAAGTCCCACGCTGGGCGAAAAATTATTTTTTTAATGGTTTTATAATTACCTATACATGTCAAAAAACTTACATGAATTTATTAATTAGTACCTGGGAGACCGAGCTTTGCTCGGAGAGTTCAATAAACATGGTATTAATTGCTGTGATTTTTAAAATAGTATACAAAAATCTATATATTTTTTAAATAATTTTTTTCTCATTTAAAATAACAATTGAAAAAATTGGTAACAAAGAATCAATAAATAAAAATTTTTAAACAATGAAAAAATACCGTTAAAATATTTCAGTTACATTTTAATGATATTAGAGTTTCTCGATCGATAACAATAACTCGCATACAGGTCGCAAAACTGTGGCATGTGAGGGCTGTGATTTAACTGTGCGTGATTATTTACGAAGATTTGACATTAATAAAGAGTCAAGTTTAAATTCAAATCGTCAATAAAAATATAAACCCGATTTTCATACTTAGAAACCGCGGTGAATTTATTATAAAAATATCGCGCCTTAAAATTCTTATATTACTTATATAACAATAGGTTTAGGCAGTCAGTGCGTTTAAAAGTTCAACAAAAATCGCATGTATTTATTCAGTGAAACTAAATATGTTACTGACAATACTGTGTTTATAAAATTAATAACTGTTCTATAGCAATAAACTGTCAATGCCTCTAAAAATTGACTAAAAATCGTATGCTCCCACTCAGTGAAATTTTACCATACAAAAGTGCTATTTTGTCATTATTTATGTGCAAGGGTCCTTTTGCATTAATTTTCACGTACCGTTTTTCTCTTTTAATATGTTCCGTAAAATCGAGTTTACTTATACATTTTTAATGCTTCTAAATCTTTATAAAGAACTATTTAAGCACACTCTAATATATAAAATTTATAATAGAAATTAGTTTCACGGGTAATTGGAATAAAAAATCAATTTAAACACTTATTGATTGCAACGTTTCGTCTTTATTAAATCAAGACTTTTTCAAGCTCTGGAAAAAATTTTTTTTACAAAAATTAACAATCATAAAAAAAATTTTTTCCAGAGCTTGAAAAAGTCTTGATTTAATAAAGACGAAACGTTACAATCAATAAGTGTTTAAATTGATTTTTTATTCCAATTACCCGTGAAACTAATTTCTATTATTACATATTTTGGAATTGAACTTTAAAGATTTAAAATTTATGTTGACATTTCTTCCTTTTCGTTTAAAAAATGATTGAATCGATCTGAAATTAATTGAGTGAGTTCTAAGCAAAACACATTTTTATTTTCACTTCTCTGGAGCCGAAATTCTAGGTTAGAAAAACGTTTAATACCTCGTGATATAAAAATAACATACCTTATGCCAATTATTGAAATATTAGTTAACACTATATTTACCTACCTAATAATTCTTCTTTTTTATTAAAATAATTTACGTTTCATTTAGTATAACTTATTAAAAGGATTCACTTTCAGTATTTTGACACAATTGCTCGATTTTAATTCCTTAAATGATTAAATTTGTAAGAAAATGGGGGCTTCCAAGAATAAAACTTATCTTGAGCGATTTTTCGTCCCCCAAAACCATTTTTCAGTTAATTTCATCTAAATCGTTAGTTATAAAAATAATAAAAAACTTAAATTATTTGACTAAAAAAATAATTGAGACTAAAAAGTTAAAAATAAAATAAATTTCAAAAAATAATTTTAAAAACAATGGTTTTCTTTTGCACTAAAAAGTAGAGAATAATTTTGATCAGAATAATTTTAAATATTAATTGTAAAGTAAAATTTTACTGCTGCTGTTTTTATGACCGCCCATTTTGTAAAAACAAATTTTGAATATCCCTTTGTTAGGTTATAGAAGAAATATAATATGTAGATTCCAAATTTCATGTTTCATAGTTTCAGCAACAGCAACTTTCTCAAAACTAAGCTGTGAACTGTGAATATGTTAAAAACATATTGGACCATAATTATTTCTGACAACACTGTGACTCTTGAACATATTTTAGACGGCAAAATGCGGTTTTCATATTTTGAATTCATCAGAAGTATGACGCTTGCACTAAATTGTAATATTCACATTTTCAATGTTTCCTTTAATTCACATTTTTTACTACTATTAGACGAAAAATAATCTGTAAACTAATAACTCATTGCGCACACAATTATTCTACACTTTTTAGTGTATTTGCCATATGGCAACATACACTATTGGCGTCGGTCGGATGGCGGGACCTAGGGGTCGGACCAAAATTTCTCGACGTTTCATAACCTTCTAAACACTTTGGCACCATTTTTAAAAATGTTTATATATATATGTATATATATATTTATATATATATATATAAGCGTATATATATATAAGCGTATATATATACGTATATATATATATATGTGTGCGGGCAATAACTTTCGAAAGAGTTAATTGATTTCAACTAAATTTGGCCCACGTGTTGAAATCCACCACCGCAAGAAGCCTATTTAAAATGGGCTTAATCGGACCATTTTAAGGGTAGTTTTTAGGGGTTGGAAAATGTTTTTGGGCCTCAAAATACCGAAAAAATTTTCCGAATCATTTCAAAATTGAAATTTAATCCTATGGTAGTAATTAAAAAGTGTTCCTAAAATTTTAATAAAATCGGCCCGACAGGACCGGATTTACAAATTTTATGAAAACATTAATTTGCAGATAGTGAATTATATACTGAAAGATGTATATAATTTGGTATAGAGGTTCGATTGATAATAATATTGCAATTGAGAAAAAAAATGTTCTTTTAAGGGGTGTATTAAGGAGTCAATTTTTTTATTTTGCCCAAAAACCTACTTTAAGTTCGCATAATAAAGCCACACTGCCTGTATTAGCAAATACACTATATTGTCGGCAGGGTTTGGGCACTGCGACCCGGGTTTTTTCAATGTATTATTAGCTTAAAATTATTTGCAAACTTATTTGACATTTGATATCGGAATGTTTCTGAGTTTGTTATTGGTAACCAAGGCAACCAAATATCCATCCATGGCCTATTGTGTTCTATGAAGTTTTTTTCTAAAAAACCCTCTATTTTGACCCCCGGGGAGAAAATCAAAAATCCGGCTACGTAAGGATCTGTCCCGTGTTTCGTACTATAAGTGTGCCAAATTTCAACTACCTAAGTCTGCTGGGGCCTTCTGGAGGGTCTGGAAAGACAGACGGACATCCGGACATCTGGACACACAATTGGAAATTATATAATATATATGTAGACTAGTGGGTTAAGCCTGTCTCAGTCAGGCGCAATTGAAGTTCAAATATTCAAAATGCCATTTTTCTTTTACATATATTTTAGAAGATCCCCTTAAGTTATGTCCCGTTGACCTAGGAAGTCCAAATGTATGAGTCAAATTCAAATCTGCAGCGCCCTGAGTTGAAGTCCCACGCTGGGCGAAAAATTATTTTTTTAATGGTTTTATAATTACCTATACATGTCAAAAAACTTACATGAATTTATTAATTAGTACCTGGGAGACCGAGCTTTGCTCGGAGAGTTCAATAAACATGGTGTTAATTTGCTGTGATTTTTAAAATAGTATACAAAAATCTATACATTTTTTAATTACTTTTTTTCTCATTTAAAGTAACAATTGAAAAAATTGATAACAAAGAATCAACAAATAAAAATTTTTAAACAATGAAGAAATACCGTTAAAATATTTCAGTTACATTTTAATGATATTAGAGTTTCTCGATAGATAACAATAACTCGCATACAGGTCGCAAAACTGTGGCATGTGAAGGCTGTGATTTAACTGTGCGTGATTATTTACGAAGATTTGACAATAATAAAGAGTCAAGTTTAAGTTCAAATCGTCAATAAAAATATAAACCCGATTTTCATACTTAGAAACCGCGGTAAATTTATTACAAAAATATCGTGCCTTAAAATTCTTATATTACTTATATAGCAATAGGTTTAGGCAGTCAGTGCGTTTAAAAGTTCAACAAAAATCGCATGTATTTATTCAGTGAAACAAATATGTTACTTACATTACTGTGTTTATAAAATTAATATTTAATAACTGTTCTATAGCAATGAACTGTCAGTGCGTCTAAAAATTCACTAAAAATCGTATGCTCCACTCAGTGAAATTTTACCATACAAAAGTGATATTTTGTCATTATTTATATGCGAGGGTCCTTTTCCATTAATTTTCACGTACCGTTTTTCTCTTTTGATATGTTCCGTAAAATCGAGTTTATACATTTTTAATGCTTCTAAATCTTTATAAAGAACTATTTAAACACACTCTAATATATAAAATTTATGTAGACATTTCTTCCTTTTCGTTTAAAAAATGCTTGAATCGATCTGAAATTAATTGAGTGAGTTCTAAGCAAAACACATTTTTATTTTCACTTCTCTGGAGCCGAAATTCTAGGTTAGAATAATGTTTAATACGTCATGATATAAAAATAACATACCTTATGCCAATTATTGAAATATTAGTTAACACTATATTTACCTACTTAATATTTCTTCTTTTTTATTAAAATAATTTACGTTTCATTTAGTATAACTTATTAAAAGGATTCACTTTCAGTATTTTGACACAATTGCTCATTTTTAATTCCTTAAATGATTAAATTTGTAAGAAAACGGGGGCTTCCAAGAATAAAACTTATCTTGAACGATTTTTCGTCCCCCAAAACCCTTTTTCAGTGAATTTCATCTAAATCATTAGTTATAAAAATAATAAAAAACTTAAATTATTTGACTAAAAAAATAATTAAGACTAAAAAGTTAAAAATAAAATAAATTTCAAAAAATAATTTTAAAAACAATGGTTTTCTTTTGCACTAAAAAGTAGAAAATAATTTTGATCAGAATAATTTTAAATATTAATTGTAAAGTAAAATTTTACTGTTGTTGTTTTTATGACCGCCCTATCTGTAAAAATAAATTTTGAATATCCCTTTGTTAGGTTATAGAAGAAATATATGTAGATTCCAATTTTCATGTTTCATAGTTTCAGCAACAGCAACTTTCTCAAACCTAAGCTGTGAACTGTGAATATGTTTAAAACATATTGGACCATAATTATTTAACACTGTGACTCCTGAACATATTTTAGACGGCAAAATGCGGTGTTTATATTTTGAATACAGAAGTATGACGCTTGCACTAAATTGTAATATTCACACTTTCAATGTTTCCTTTAATTCACATTTTTTACTACTATAAGACGAAAAATAATCTGTAAACTAATAACTCATTGCGCACAGAATTATTCTACACTTTTTTCAACTGACTATTAGCTTAATTAAAAAAATTGTAATTATTTGCAAACTTATTTGACATTTGAGATCAGAATGTTTCTGAGTTTGTTATTGGTAACCAAGGCAACCAAATATCCATCCATGGCTTATTGTGTTCTATGAAGTTTTTTTCTAAAAACCCCCTATGTTGACCCCCGGGGAGAAAATCGAAAATCCGGCTACGTAAGGATCTGTCCTGTGTTTCGTACTATAAGTGTGCCAAATTTCAACTTCCTAAGTCTGCTGGGGCCTTCTGGAGGGTCTGGAAAGACAGACAGACATCTGGACATCCGGACACACAATTGGAAATTATATATGTAGAAGATAATACCAAAACCATAGTAAATTGCTAATGTTTATATATTTTTAAATTATTTTTTAGTAAATGACAAGATAATATCACTAAAATATATCAACAAATATTCTAAAATATAAAGTAAGTAGCTTGATAAATTTTATTATATATTGTAAATTATAAATACTAATTGTATCTTATTTTCATTAAAGATTGCCTGATGAAGTAGAAAAATAATCTACGAAACGTCGCAAATTTAAAAAAATTTAGAATTTTCTTTTATTTATAGTCCAATTATCCAATATCTACAAACATATTTAATATTATGGACGATAACAACTTGAATATACTCATAAACATTTCAAACGAATAACTATCGAAAGACGAAAGTGCTGCTCAATGTGCTTCACGCACGCAGGCACACACACGATTTGAGACATAAATCCGACCGTATAGTCTCCTCGTGGTATGTCTTGGGTAACGCTAATGCCGGCGGTAAAAACGATTATTACTGCGACAAAAATGGCTTAAATAAAAAAATGGTCCGAATGTTTTTTACGACATTTTTTTCTCCTCTATCGAATGAGCTAATAAAAAACAGATTTCCATTTAAAAAAACAACGTTGATATTCGTATCTCGAAAGTGGCGCCATCTATCGAAATTTTCATGTCGTCACGTTATTTCCCCCTCTGAACTGGGCAACTTTCTTCTCAACATTTTTTTGTATTACCAAAAACAACGGACAGGCCAGTCGAAACGTACACAAAAAATCGCTAAAATTGCAATAATTGCGGTAGGCTTGCTTTTTTGATATGTTGTTTGGGTCCCCTAAGATAGTATTTTTCCAAATTGGCAACACTTTAAATGCGAGCGCGTTGAGTTATTGCTGAAAAACTGCTAAATTTTTTCAGTTTTTTAGTTCTATGCAAAAAAAAAACCACATAGGAAAGGCTCTGACGAGAAAGGTAACTAAGTATGAGTTTTTTTTAAATAGACAAAATTGACGGCAATTTGAGCTCTAATTCAGTTTTCTGAAATGAAGTTGTAGCAAATTTAATTACCTTCATTTACGACTATAAACCAAAAAACGCCTAAATCGAGTTTTAAGGGGAAGTTACAATCAAATCAATTGACCTACTAGAATATGATTTCATGTGAGTGGATTTACAAACACAACTTTTTTGAATGAACAATAATCGCTTTTCGTTTGTTGCCCGATAATAAAAAATCTTATATAGCCCCATAACGTCTCGTATAATACGCGCCACGGTTCTAAAAGGTTCTGAAGTTAGATGCAAATGGAGGCTTGCGCAGGTACAGTCGGTTGAAAAACTACAAACTCGCGCTATATTATTATTATTAATTTTTCTTTAATCTAAAGGTCTAATTCCTTGCATAAAGTCGTTGAAAAAATTATTTTTCGTGCTTGTCTATGCAAAACTGTATTAGGCATCTTGATCAATTAACAATCAAAGAAACAATTTAACAATAGCATACTGGATTGTACTTTATAGCAGGAAAGCGACAAGTGACAAAACAACCAGCGATAACCAATCACCGACGACCGCACGTTCTGTGCCGGTAACTGGGAGGTGGTGGGAGTCTTCCTTTCCCACAAAACAACCAGGACGGCTCTAAAATATGCATTTGCGACACTGTTTGTGACTAGCTTCAGAACCTTTTAGAACCGTGGCGCGTATTATAAATCGCATCATCCATGGGTTCAATCTCTGGTTCAATGCAGTTCAATGGTTTAGTCGATTATAAGTTATGAACTCGGGGTAATGGTGAAAACAAACGTCATGAAATATAGGTTATCTTATCGAAGAACAAATTTTTATGTCAAATTTGACAGATTGTAGATTAATTAATATTTCATTATTTAAAAAAAAAATAAGCATATTTTTGTTACCCAATTTTGGAAAGCAACGTACAATGTCTCAGTCTAATTTACACCATGTAATTTTCTATCTAATTTCATAAATCATATTTTAGATTCGGAATTGATTGCCTCTATTTAATTTATTTGAGATGTTATAAGTACAAAGGTCTGTGATTAATCTAAACATTTGTCGAATTTCTTATCAGTTCAAAATTGTAAATACAAATGATAAAATAATTTCATTGAAAAAGTAATTTTACAATACATAAAATATTGAAAAATGGCAGGTAATTTAAGAAGAATTGGACAATCTTTATTAAATAAAAATACATCTTATATATTCGCAACAGCAAGAAACTGTAAGTATGAGTTTTTATTTATATAAAGCTACATGCGTTTATTCTTTCTTGAAAATTAAAAAATGCATTGAACTACGTCCGCCTTTTTTAATTAATGACGTATTTTACGTTTAGAAAATCATGAATTGAAAGAAATTCCTCTAATTTGAAACATAATTTTCTTTAGATGGAAATTCAGTTCGTATTGTGGCCAAAAATCCGGTCGTTGAAATGGACGGAGATGAAATGACTCGCATAATTTGGGAGTTTATAAAAAATAGACTCATTCTGCCGTACGTTAAAGTAGAGTGCCTTTATTACGATTTAGGTTTGCCGAACAGGTAATGTATTATTTTTCAATGATTCTTCTCTCGAGGTATGTTATCTGTGGATAGCTGAACTAGAATTTACGCAATTTTAGAGATGCTACAGATGATCAAGTGACAATAGATGCCGCTTATGCAATTTTGAAACATAATGTTGGAATAAAATGCGCTACAATTACTCCTGATGAACAGAGAGTGGAAGGTAAGAATTATTATTGAATATAATGTAGATATTAAGATTATTTTAAGGTCTATCCATACTTTCAGTCCAATCGTAGTCTTACTGTTGTTCAATATTTTATAATATGGTGGCTTATTACAGAATTTAAATTGAAAAAAATGTGGCTTTCACCAAACGGGACAATTAGAAATATTTTAGGAGGAACTGTGTTTCGCGAGCCAATTATTTGCAAGAATATACCAAAGTTGGTTCCTGGATGGACGAATTCAATTATTGTCGGTCGTCATGCGCACGGAGACCAATATAAAGCCAAAGATTTTCTTGTTCCTAAACCTGGAAAGGTAATAGTAGATTGTATATCTAGTGCCGTAATGTGTTATATTACGGCGAGATATGACAGTATGTCTAAACGAATGCCAGCGTGTTTTAAGTCATACGAGTTGTAATACCATTACTCACGAGATATGTATAGTATTTTTTGCGCATACCTTCTATAAAATAATTGATTTTCACTTAGTTTTCAGAAATGTCGACAGTTCATTTGTGTAAGTTACGAGTTGTCACAATTAAACATTGTTTAACTGGTAGGATTTGTGTAGTGTAGATAATGCCGTGGCCAAGCGTAAATGTCCTATAGGCTGTCGTCTACAAGGTCTGAGCTTTGCGTCTGGTTTGGACTAATTTGAAATATTAAACTTATCGAATGTGTACTTTATATACCTGTATACATGTAAAGTAATTTTTATAGGAGATAGCGTAAAAAAAAATATAGTCGGCTTTCCCTAAGAATGCACTTTTTAAGAACCATTTTCTCCTCAAATTAATCTCTTTAGTAAAATTTAAATACAATTGTACTGTTTTTAATAATTTTGATTTGGATTTCGATTTGTAATAAAATTAATCAACAGTTGAACACAATATGATGCCATTAAAATTTCGCTATTGATCAATTCTCACACCTACACGTGCAAACAAAAATATTAATGTTTCTTTTATTTCTTTTTGTAAATGATAGGTAGACCTTGTATACACAGCTGATGATGGAGAAATAGTGAAATATGAACTATTCAAATATAAAACGCCAGGCATCGCGATGGGCATGTACAATACAGATGAGAGTATTACAGCTTTTGCTCATTCTTCATTTCAATTAGCATTGCAGCGTAGATGGCCGTTGTACCTTTCCACTAAAAATACAATACTCAAGAAATATGATGGGAGATTCAAAGATATTTTTCAAGATATTTACGAGAAGTAAGGTTCAATTCTTTGAAATGATCCATGGTACCGATATTCAGTTGTACAGTCGTTAAAATTAATTATTTTTTAAAATAAATTTGCAGTTTTGAAATATTGTTTTCGTTTATAGACATTACAAGAAACAGTATGAAGATGCCAAAATATGGTATGAACACAGATTAATAGACGACATGGTAGCCCAGACATTAAAATCGTCTGGAGGTTTTGTTTGGGCTTGTAAAAATTATGATGGAGATGTTCAGTCAGATATTGTAGCACAAGGCTATGGTTCCTTAGGTTTGATGACGTCTGTCTTACTTTGCCCTGATGGAAAAACTCTAGAATCAGAAGCTGCACACGGCACTGTAACTCGTCATTACAGGTAAAACTAAAAGCAGTCAGCTTCTTTACAATTTTTATTTTTAATAGTATTATAATAAAGCGTCATTAAAATTTTTACCCACACGAAACATTTATTTTCATTGTAGACAACATCAGAAAGGACTACCGACTTCAACTAATCCAATTGCTTCAATATTCGCGTGGACTCGCGGTTTGGAACATCGTGCAAAATTGGATAATACTCCTGAACTTGGACAGTTTGCTAAAAGTCTTGAAGAGGCATGTGTCGAGTGTGTTGAATCAGGAAAGATGACGAAAGATTTGGCAATTTGCATACACGGGTTAAAAAATGTCAAAGAACATATGTATCTTAACACAACAGATTTCTTAGAAGCTATTGCTGAACAACTTGAAGAGCAACTTAAAAAGAAACTGAAAAATTAATTTATTTAATATAAAATATCGTTAATGGCTCATTAATATGACCATTGACCTCTTTAATATAGTTGAGACAAATATATCATTTATTTTAGCCGAAGTGTGTTCTGGGGGCAGAGTAACAAAAAAAAATTGTACAAGTGCATGACGAATAATGCGACCACACTTCACCAATAATAATTTATACTTAGCACTGTGGATTTTTTTTGTCACGAGATATATTAATTAAAGATTCAAACACCAATTTTGTTTTTTAATGTCACTCTTCTGTAGTAAATCTGAGTGTCGCACCAAAAGTTAGAGCTCCAGAACTATAATATATCGGATAAAGTGGCCTAGAAATATACGTTTTTACTCACATCACAAAATGAGACCATTGACGATATTATAACTGATATTTGTTTGTTGTTATCGAAATATAGTTAGCTTTTTATATAATATAATATGTTTACCTAATATATATTTATAATAGGTATAATTAATGCTTCAAGAAAAGCCATTAGCATACAAAATATATTTTTGTAACTACTATCATTACTATTGACCTTTTTTATTGATTTTATTCTAGTTTTTCCGAATATGTCAAAAACGCTCATTGAAAACATGCAAATCGGTTTTTGTGCGTCAACTGGTATTTTATCAGAAAATAAAAATCATATGCTATAATCAAGTATATGTTTAAACAAAGAGCACAAAGTTTGATTTTTTAAAATTGCTCGGTACCATGCAAAGATACAGGCACTATAAGAATGTAACTTACCTACCTTCTTGACGGGCCTTCTTATGCTTCAGTCATTCCTTTTTCATGAAAAAAATTTGGCGGTTCCATTTTCACCTCTTCCCGAGATAGCATTGATTTAACTTTTTTTCTTTTTGCAATTTAAAACCGCGGTATTTCAAAAACCATTTTTGCGTTTTCGCAAAACTTTGCATAAGTTGCACTTCAAGGTCTACAACGTTCATTTGAAAATACGTTAAATGTCAAATATAATAATGTGCATATTATGACATACGTAATTTCGTTTTTATCGATTTTTTCCTCTGAAAATGTACATGAAAAAAGCTAAATTTTATTTTAGAAACTAATTTTATTTTTTTCTGCATGTGAAAAAAACTGGCACGTTTGAATCAGTGATAAATATTAGATATGAAAGCGCACACTTAGCGTACTGTCCCCGACAATTAATTTTAACTATACAAATATAGGTTGACCATTATTTTTCTACATACTATTTCGATGGTCTTATTCCAAAAGTAGCTATCTACAAAAATGTGGCTATGTAATGTTAGACATTTATTGAATTAAAAACTGATTTTATTATGTAGATAGATACTTTTTGAATCTTTAATTGTGGCGCCATATGTCAAATAATGCTTAAAACTACATTTGGAACCAAAAGAAAACGATACTTTTAGTGACACTGCGTAGAAAGCTCAAAATCGAACATTTTGCTGAATTTGCTGTTAGCCACATTTGGAACCAAACCATCGATTTGTTAGTGAGTACTCGCTATACAGGGTGTTTCATAAACATTGCGCCAAACTTATAGAGGTTTCAGAGGGCAGAAAAATAAGCAATTTTGGTCAATAAACCCCTGTCCGGAAATGTGCCGTTTTGGCGGTAGGTTAAATGATAAATTTAAGGTTCTATTAATTTATTAATGCAAACTACAACATCAACGGCTCAATATGGCGTCCATTTTGCTCCATGCACAGCTGGGCACGGTTGTTCATTGATGTCCGAACCCTGTGAAATATCCCAGGCATATCTTGAACATGTGCGCAAGCGGCCATCACCCTGCCCAGCAGTTCTTCAGCGTTGGGAATGGGTGTCTCATACATCAAACTTTTAACATGGCCCCAGAGGAAAAAGTCAAGTGCGGTGAGGTCCGGAGACCTTGCGGGCCAATGTACAGGGCCTCCGCGCCCAATCCAGCGGTTGCGAAAGACTTCGTTCAAATACTGCCTCGCTTCCAGAGAAAAATGTGCCGGAGCCCCGTCGTGCTGAAACCACAACCCTCTCCGAATGTTAAGTGGAACATCCTCCAAAAACTAGGGAAGAATTTGTTCTAAGTATTGAACATAAATGTGTCCATTCAAGCGTGGCGGAAGCAGGTGCGGCCCAATAATGTTCTCTCCCACAATGCCGGCCCAAACATTTACAGAGAACTGGTGTTGATCTCGTCTGAGCGCGATTGCATGGGGATTTTCATCATCCCAAATGTGACTATTACGGCTATTGAAAAAACCATCCCGCGTAAAACAAGCCTCATCCGTAAATAACACGCATCAGCCGAAGTCAGGTTGCCTCAAATTCTGCTGCAACCACCAACGGGAGAATCGTAGTCGATTCCGGGCCCATAGCTTGTACCTTCTGCAGGTGGTACGGGTAAAGTTGTTGGTCATGAAGAACACGCCAAACAGTGGGCGCTGCAGCCCCCATGGCGTAAGCAATAGCACGAACACTGGTATACGGGTTTTCCTCCACACGTTGCAGCACCTCTTCCTCAAACTCTACGCTGCGCACTGAAAATGGTTGACCAGAACCCCCTTGACGTTTTTAGCTGCCACTTTCGCAAAGACGAAGATGAATCCTGCTAAAGATGCCACGATCAGGATGGCGACGTGCTGGAAAACTCGCGGCATACAACCGTTCGGCTCGTCTTCCATTCCCCTCAGCTTTTCCGTAAATAAAATGCATGTCGGCGAGTTCGGCATAAGAAAATTGGGCCATGTCGATAACAAATTAATTCACTATACTTAATTGTTAATGCAACTGACATCTTGTCAATTGTTTCAAGGCGCTCTTGATTGAAATACGCTACTTAACAAAATACAAACTCCGTTGATGTGTAAAAGAAACCAAAAATCTTTGATTTCCTTTAGAGCCAAAATGGTACATTTTCGAACAGGGGTTTATTGACCAAAATTACTTATTTTGATGCCTTCTATAACCTCTGTAAATTTGGCGCAATGTTTATGAAACACCCTGTATATTACCAGATTATAGATTATTGACGCTTGACAATCTAGTTTATCAGTTTTATTATCATTATTCTACATCTTTATCTAATATATAAAATTCTCGTGTCACGGTGTTTGTTGCCAAACTCCTCCGAAACGGCTGAACCGATTTTGATAACATTTTTATTTTTTGGACAAAATTATTTGTTTTTATTCTTTCATGATTCAGCATTGAAAAATACATTTAATTCTAAATTTTCACCCTTATACGATCAACCCCTGATTTTTAATCGCGATTTTTATATTATTCTGTTCCATCCACAGATCCACAAGATGGCAATCGAATATAATAATTGTAGTATAATTTTCATGTATAGTTCTATCAACCAATCAGTTATCCGCGCCAGGTGTCTCCCGTTGTCACTTTTCAACCAGCAAACATCATGGAGTAGGGGTGAGAACGAAGCCGGCTTCTTTTCTCTCAGTCACTATACAGTTTTCGTCCATTTTTTTTTTTTGGTTTTATTTGTGTCTCGATCGTAGCAGTGACTGTTATACGTATCATTTTAATTTTTCAGTGCAACTCTCAAGTTAATTTTATTCTCATAGTGAATTTATCATTATTTCTCAGTGCTATTATTATTTATTTACATTTTATAAATAATTAATAAAGACAGTTTTCACTTCTATTTGATTAAGAAATCAGATATAAATCAACACGTGTTGTGAGCTCCCGACAACAACTTTACCGGTATATATCATACAAATAATTATAAATTCGAGCGAACGAACGAAGTGAGTGAGTAAGTAATGAAACAAATAATTATAAATTCGAGCGAACGAACGGAGTGAGAAATGAAACAACTAATTATAAATTCGAGCGAACGAACGGAGTGAGTGAGTGAGTAGTGAAACAAATAATTATAAACTCGGGCGAATGAACGGAGTGAGTGAGTAATGAAAGAATCCTAACTATTAAAATCCTAATAAAAAATTGAACTTAATAAGGCGGAACAAAGTTCGCCGAGTCCACTAGTATTATATAAAAATTTTCCGTACTTGTGTATGTGACTGAACGCCTCCTAAACGACTGAACCGATTTTGTTGAATTTTTTTGTGTGTGTTCAAGCGGATTCGAGAATGGTATAAATTCATAATTGAACCTTGTAGATGGAGCCTGAAACTCCACTACTGTTGACACTGCCGAACGTGGCGCAGTCTCGCGAGGCAAAACTGCAATGTGGTGGAGCCAAAGGCTGCACTATTTTTGATGCTACCGAGTGGGGCGTGAAGACTCCACTACCGTTTTCACTGTTGTGTTTTATCTCAGTCGCGTGCGGCTATTAATTATAAATAGAAAGCAACGCCGGGCAAATTCGTCTATTAAGTATTCTATAAGAAAGACCACTGCAGCATAATACGTCTTAATCCGGGCGAAGCCGAACCGGACCGCTAGTATAGTATACACAGAAGCGTAGCGTGCCTTGGCGGGGCCCCGTATAAAAATTAGTTTGGGGGCTCTTCCCCCGTTGAAGTAAATGACTTAAACGGGGAAATCCCGCAGCCCGCGATAACCGATATAGGGTGTTGCCAACTTTTGATGGCACGCTTTACGCGGGAAAAAAAGAAATTGCTTTTTTTGACTTTTGTCATTTCTGAAATAAAAAAAAATTGGGAAGTTTTTATTAATTTGTGCTTACGCACGTTGGGGACCCCGTAAAATTGATACGGCAGATACGGCGGTAGCTACGCCCCTGAGTATACAATATAAATACTAGCCGCCATCCGCGGCTTCACAGGCGATTGAAATGAAACACGGCAGTGACAACAATAGTCTTGCCTCACGGAGTTGAACCCCTCCCAGAAGAACCTGGAATGCATATAAAATATAACAGTTAAATTTCAAGTCCATAGGAACTATAGTTAAAAAATTATAATGTATGTCAATTATTGACACTCTCGTACCTTCCCACCTTTCCACTCAGAAGACGATTTTAGGAAAACCAATTTTTAGCGGGTGTCTATTATATAACATAAGAGATATCCCTACCAAATTTCAGGTCTGTTGAAATTATAGTTCAAAATTGGGAATTTTATGTCTACAACGCCACCGCAAAACCCGTTAGTAGCGGATCTGTACTCAACAAAAGAAACCTACAGCTGTCAAATTTCAAGTCTGTAGGTCTAATAGTTCCGGAAATATCGCATGATGATAGATTAGACTTTCATTCTCTATTTCACCCCCTTAAAGTATTTTTTTTTTTTTTGACACAAAAGGTAGCCTATATCCTTCCTCAGGATGCAATCTATCTTCCTTGCCAAATTTTATCGAAATCTGTTCAGCGGTTTAGGTGTGAAAAGATAGCAAACAGGCAGACTTTCTCATTCACAATATTAGTATGGATAAAAATAAGTAATCATTGTAGGTATCTATATCCAATTGTCAAATATATTAAACATTATTTTCGAATTAAAAAAAAAAGAAAAGTAAATAATGAAAAGTCATTAAATTATGTTGTTCTTGACTGCTCCGTCAAAAAATTCATGAGAAAATCATTTAAATATAAGTTAATTATATAAGAAAATTTTAAGTTTAAGATTGATCAGTATTGCGCATGCGGGGACGGTCTGTGCAAGCTGCTGCGTGACCTCGAGATTTTCAAACACAAAGTCTGCGCATGCGCAATGCTGATCAATCTTAAACTTACAATTTTCTTATTTAATTTATATTTAAATGATTTTCTCGCGAATTTTTTGACGGAGCAAACAAGAACAACATAATTTACTGACTTTTAATTATTTACTTTTCTTTTAAACGGCTTCTGGACATTGGAAATGAACTCCGAAATCCAGGTTCCGGACGCGTTAGTTTCGCAATGTTTTGTGGCTAGTTTTTTGGAACGAAGTTCCTTATCGTGGGTTAGCGAGGGGACCTAGCCGAGAAAAAATGTAACATGTCACGAAAAACCGTAAGACAAAAATGTCACGAAAAATAGTAAGACAAAAATGTCACGAAAAACCGTAAAACGTATAATGTATACTGGTATACGGTGATACCGGGTGTTTTTAGATTATACCGGATGTTTTTAGATTATACCGGGTGTTTTTAGATTATACCGGGTGTTTTTAGATAATACCGGGTGTTATTAGGCAATACCAGGTGTTTTTAGATTATACCGGGTGTTTTTAGATTATACCGGGTGTTTTAGATTATACCGGGTGTTTTTAGATAATACCGGGTGTTTTTAGGTAATACCGGGTGTTTTTAGATTATACCGGGTGTTTTTAAATTATACCGGGTGTTTTTAAATTATACCGGGTGTTTTTAGATTATACCTGGTGTTTTAGTTTATACCGGGTGTTTTTAGATTATACCGGGTGTTTTTAGATTATACTGGATGTTTTAGATTGTACCGGGTGTTTTTAGTTTATACCGGGTGTTTTTAGATTATACCGGGTGCTTTTAGATTATACTGGGTGATTTAGATTGTACCGGGTGTATTTAGATTATACCGGGTGTTTTTAGATTATACCGGGTTTTTTTAGATTATACCGGGTGTGTTTAGATTATACCGGGTGTTTTTAGATTATACCGGGTGTTTTTAGAAAATACCGGGTGATTTTAGTTTATACCGGGTGTTTTTAGATTATACCGGGTGTTTTTAGATTATATAAAACGCGTTACGAAAAACGTGTTATACGAAAGGGACTTCGTTCCAAACGCGTGTCCCGCGACACGTTCCAAGTTTTTATTGTTTATTGAAAGACTATTGCGGAGTTAACGATAAAAATTGGGAGCTATCATCTTGATCATCAAATGAGCCTAAATCAGTGGCGGATTTACCAGCAGGCTGAAGCTGAGCGCGGCAGATTTTAGGGGGCGGCAAATTTGGCCCAAAAATTTGTGTTTTACAAAAATAAAAAAAAACGAGTTTCGAAAATTTAACAAAAATTTCAATATTTTAGTACTGTACAGTATACTGAACACTCTAACGTCTGTATAATATGAAAAATTACTAAACGCTCTGTAAAATATACTTTTGTGATCATAAATTTTTGAAATATTCCTATAGCGTTTCAATACTGCAACTTAAATTCGGTAATTTTTACTCATTTTTTTTATTAATCATTACTATATTTTTTTTCTCCATGTACCTAAATATTACTAGGTCCACTCACACAATTCAATCAACGTGTAGGTAATATGTTTCAATACTTAAATACTTTTTTTGTACAACGTATTTGCGTAGTCGTTTTTCTAATTAATATGATTGCGAATTAGAGTATCGAATTTCAGAGGCCAGGGGCGGCAAAAATTTAATAGCCTACTGGCGGCAAATTTGTAAATCCGCCACACTGGCCTAAATACATCAAAATCCGTTGCAATCGGATGCTAAGTGGAGAAGCTGATTATCAGTTTCAGTGCTCCATTGTGTGTTTTATTCAATTTATGGAGAGTTCGATATTTTGTAAAAATAATACCCAATATTAATGTTTATTAGTGTATTTGCCATATGGCAACATACACTATTGGCGTCGGTCGGATGGCGGGACCTAGGGGTCGGACCAAAATTTCTCGACGTTTCATAACGTCCTAAACACTTTGGCACCATTTTTAAAAATGTTTATATATATATATATGTATATATATATATATATATATATTTATATATATATATATATATATATATATATATATTTATATATATACGTATATATATATGTGTGCGGGCAATAACTTTCGAAAGAGTTAATTGATTTCAACTAAATTTGGCCCACGTATTGAAATCCATCACCGCAAGAAGCCTATTTAAAATGGGCCTAATCGGGCCATTTTAAGGGTAGTTTTTAGGGGTTGAAAAATGTTTTTGGGCCCCAAAATACCGAAAAAATTCTCAGAATCGTTTGAAAATTGAAATTTAACCCTTTAGTAGCAATTAAAAAGTGGCCCTAAAATTTCAATAAAATCGGCCCGACAGGACCGGACTTAAAAATTTTATGAAAACACTGGTTTGCAGATAGTGAGTTATTAACGAAAGGTGTATTTAATTTGGTGTAGATGTTCGATGATAGTAATGTTGCAATTAAGAAACAAACTGTTAATTTAAGGAGTGTATTAAGGGGTTAAATTTTTTATTTTGACCAAAAACAAACTTAAGTTCATGTAATAAAACCAGACTGCCTCTATTAGCAAATACACTATATTGTCGGCAGGGTTTGGGCACTGCGACCCGGGTTTTATTGTTCTTAATATGATTTTAAATACATATGATTACCGGTAAAAGGACAATTCAAAATTCCAAATCAAAAAAAGTTATTTTATTTTTTTTTTTGACGTGGGATTTTGTATTATTGTTCTATTATCGGTTATCACATATATTGCAAATCAAAAAGTATTTAAAACACATATTTAAAATCAAACTAAGAACAATTTACCCTGCCGAAATAATATATTCATTGTATTTAATAATTACATACTCAATGATATATTCCTTCATTCCTATCAACATTGAGTAAGTATCAAATACAAGTAGATCGCTACACTACCGACACATATTGTGCGGATATTTTTACGTATACTCTATACTCCCTAAATCTGAAGTGCCTTCAGTCTGCGAAGAGTTCAAACTTCAGAGCAGTGTGTACAAAATTAATTTATTTCAAACAATAAAACATTGAAAATGTGCTGTTTACCAATGTTCAAATAATGGAAGTTTTGAATTTCCAAAGGATCTGGAACTGAAAAAGAAATGCTTGAATGCAATCAGAAGGGAAAAACTTTTACTGTAAATCCGTGAATAAAATATGGACCTCCATAGATTTTAACATGATTGTATAGCGTTCCTCCTGTGTGAAAACTATCCTTAATAGTGGAAACTGTAATATTAATGTTTTGGCCCTAAAAATTGTGTATAAAACCAATGGCATATTTAAAATTGACTATTCAGATCAAAAAATAGATTAAGGTATATCTTTAATCAAAAGTTTTAAAAATAATAATTTGTTAATTTAGTTGTCATGGTTAAGCGACACGTGTATACCAAAATAATAAACATTTATTTAAAAAAATTGAACTAATAGTTGTCTATACTCCTTTAACTTTTCGATTTCCAGTCGATTGGAAATTGCAAGCAAAATTGTGCTTAAGTTCACTGTGTTCACGTACTTCAGGTTGGTGTTATAGTCATACGTGCGAAACATGGAATTAGCAGCTAATCCAGTGTAAATTGAAATTAATTTATTATGGTGTTCGATGAAAAAAAAACAATAATTCGGTAGTGGAAAACAAATTTCAAACATAATGTCGTCTTTACAATTTGTTGTTCATCCGCTCCCTGGGACGGAGGAGCAGTTAAATGACAGGTAATTTTGTACGCCATCATATGTAATTTTCCTCTGCCATCCACCATTATATGTCTTTTATTGGTGTTCATTTCATTTTTAGCTCTGTAATGTGCAATACTTTAATGTTTTATTATTAGCAAATCGTCCATTAATTTTCCATGGAGTTTTCATGAATCACAATAAATGTCATAAAAAAATCCCTTTTTATAATTCCTTGAATTACATTGTAGGATTTAAAGCAGGTGAAGTATGGAGACATTAATTTGTGTATTTGGTTTTTGTTTATTGTCATCCAAAATAACAGATTCGCTTAAAATTAGAACCGCGTTGTATTTTTTTTCTTATTAAATTTAAGTTATAAAGTTCTAATTTTTAACGTTTGGTTGTTTTCCTGTACTCTACCTTACTTTAAATATCGGTGGGGAGTGTCGTCCTCAGTGTACTCACTATAGTTTCTTTAGATTCATTATATATTTTACTAAAACCAATTTTGATGAGATGTTTTCATTAATTGTAGTATGCAATACATTATACTAATTCTATCATACTAAAAATAAAAACACACATGTGTATCTTTTAAATACTTGTGTAAACGGTACATGTTTCTAAAACGTTTTTGTCGAAAACTAGTGAACTACCGAAATTGTAATGAAATATCTAATTTCGTGAAAGCTACTTTGATGATCATGAATTTACGTTGGTGTAAATAATTTGCGTATATACTTATTTTAGTATGAATTTGTTAATACTGCTACTTCTACATACAACGATAACTGGTTAAAAAAAAACCTGCTAGGAAACGATTAATAATTTATCCAGCAGAACACTTACATAAAAGAAACTACATTTCTCATCTAGTTAACAGAAAAGTAAATCGCAAAATGTAAAAATTTTATAGAGCAGGTTGATCAACAAAACCATGCCTACTTCTGCTCTAGTTTGGAGCACGTTCTGAAAAAACTAGATGATTTGTTTGCGTTTTTTATATTAGCTTGATATTACGTTTTAGCATTATAATAAATCTTTCTAGCCTAAAACAATCTGCGTTTTTGACAATAATATGTCATCAATGGCACAGCTGTTACGATGTGATTCTGCCATACAGTTTACGGACAGTTTTATAGATATTGGGATGGGTTAATAAAAAACACAAATATAATATTAATACATTTAAACGTGCAATCTGTTTCAAAGTATAATTACTGTACCTTTATTTTAATAATGATACACGTATTATATAGTCCCTTTCTTAGTGTTGATTATCAAGATTCATACTTATTTTATTTATGTGCATGCGTGATATTTATTATAACACTAGCCGTTACTCGCGGCTTCGTAAGCGATTGAAATGAAACAATGTATAGCTTTTTTTTAAACCTTATATAATATTGCCGCTACTCGTTACACCTCACACGATTGACATGAAACACGGCGGGCATAATAGTAATGGAGCGTAGAGCCTTCGGCTCCACCATTTTCCCATCTTACCTCGGTCAGCTACGACAACGGTAGTGGAGCCTTCGGCTATCCATATCATTACAGGAATGCATTGTTAAAATTTTAGCTCTTTAGGTGCAGCGGTTTAGTCTATGTGATGTCTTTTATACAGATAGATAATTGGAGTGTCTTAATGTACTCCCTTAGGGATGGAATTTCAAAAAATCCTTTCTAAACTGTTATCCATGTCATAGAATTGCACTATCAAAACTTCAGTCCTTTAGATCTAACGGTTTGGTCTGTACATAAACAGAAATTTTTGGAGTGTCCCCTTTTTATCCTTTAGGGATGGAATTTCCAAAAATTCTTTCTTAGCGGATATCTAAATCATTATGAGAATGCGCTGTCAAAATATCAGCCCTTTAAGCTCGGCGTTTTGGTCTGTGTGTTGTCCGTTATATAGATAGATGATTAAACTATCCCAATTTATCCCCTTAGGAATGGAATTTCAAAAAATCCTTACAAAGCAGTTATCCATGTACATAATTTTACTGTCAAAATTTCAGATCTTAGTTCTAGTGGTTTGATCTGTACAAAAATATAATAATAATAATAATAATGCGTTTAACGTCCGTTTGTCGACTTTTATGTCATAACATATACCATTACTATTTTCCATTTTACAACTTTCCGTTATTTTCTACATTTCTAAAACTTCAACTTAACTAATAGCAATGGGCGAATGAAGGAATTTTAGGAAATTAGGATAGGATAGGTAATTTTTGAACTAGGAGTTTGATAAGTAATCGGCCATACCCTCAAATAAGGAACCATCTCGATATTTATCTGGAATTAATTGAGGGAGATGGCTGATACAGGAATTACCGTTTTTTTAAATTGTTTTTGTAATTCTTTTGACAACACAGAATACATTTATGTTTAATTTGACGTTAATTTTAGCTTATTTTGCCCTTAATTTTATGTTATATTCAAGGCTATAGGAATGCTTTCAAGTTAATTAAAAAAAAAATTAAGAAGTTTAAACATGTTTTCAAGCGTACGTTAAGTAACGACAATATATACAAAAGAATATAAATAATGCATTTCAAAAATATACGTACATATGTCTAATTATCAATTTTCAAATTTTCAAACTGAAATGTCTCGAAACAGCAAATTTTCACTCGCCGGTTTAATTGGTATGGTTAGCTACTTCGGGATCGATGTTCACCACTTTTCACTAACTGCAGGTTCAAAATTTTTATATCCATTACAAGACCGATTCCATTATTTATGCGACCCTTTACAATGTTCGTAATGCCTTTTTCAAAAAGCCCTTAAAAGGAAACGGAGAAAACTCTGTATTTCATACAGTTTCTTTTTCTTTAGTAGGGGAAGGTACTTTAAAATGGGATACTTAGGTAAAATGGGATACCCTAATTATTTTTAAATATACCCAATGCTATCTTTTGTAAAATTCACGAAATACACCTCACTTGATAAGCATTCATCTGCAGTACTTTCAGTACGATAGTGTTACAAGTGTCAAATTTATGCAAGCTTTTAAGTTTTCAACAGTTTTGTTATAAGAATACTGGTATGATAAGGTAAGTATTTTGCCTAATTGAGTAATGAGATTATGACGGCGATATTTTTACCAGTTTTAGTGTCAAAATGTGTCACTTTGTGTATAAAATTTCCGCGCTAATTTTGTAGATTATAATAGTGCATGCTGTTTTTGACATAGTGTAGATACGTTGATAAAATGGTATATGGAGTATGTTGATAAAATGGGATATGGAGTATATTGCTAAAACGTCGCAAGAAGCAAGTGGTAAAAGAACAAGCGGTAAAGAAGACGAATGCAAAGACAAACGGTGCAAAAATGAATAAGAAAATAAAAATAAATACCATTGAAAATAAAAAAACTGATAGTGAAGAAAATCCCGTATGCTTTTATTGCGACATCGATTTTTTTAAAAGTAAGGCAGGAGAATCATGGATTCAGTGCAATTCTTGCCAAAAATGGATTCATGAAGCATGTAGTGGAGCAAACAGTGATGATGAACACTTCGACTGTGATCTTTGTTTATAATTACGTACACTAAACGCAATCCCATTTTAGCGACATAATGATCCCGTTTTAAACACACAGTGTTGCTAAAATGGGAAATAACCATTTGACAAAGAAAAACTTTTTTTTTTTAATTTGTAGTCTGTATATCATTTTTGTATTTTTTTTAAATAAAGTTATGTCAAAACTGTCACGTATTAAATTTGCAGTAATTAACTGTCTGTAATTTTTTTTTTCAGAACTTGTAATACCTTAAGTATCCCATTTTAGAGTACCTTCCCCTATTTATGTAGTAGTAATAGTTTGATAAAAATGGGTATTTCAACCTCTTAATTTACAGTGCCCTATGTGGCACTGTCGCCAACAGATGCTTGCAGCTGACTTTATTTTATATTTTCTAATTACTGATGTTTAGTGATAGACTTTCAGCATTTTAAAATTAAAAAATGTAACCGAAAGTTATGAAAATCTGTATATTTTCCGGTAAGTTGCGACGAAACGTAGTAACGTGGACAAAGAGATGGAGAAATCAATTGAATTTATCAAATCATGTGTGAGATTTGAGAGCAGTAGTGTGTACGCGAGATTTCCACTCCACTCACTAGCTTTCACTGTACTATCCGATACTAATATAATTACGAAAGTCCGTGTGCCTGTCCGTCTGAAACCGCTGAACGGATTTCGATAAAATTTGGAAAGAAGATAGATTGCATCCTGAGGAAGGACGTAGGTTATCTTTCGTCTCAAAAAAAGAACTTGAAGGGGGTGAAATAGGGGAAGAAAGTCCAATTATCAATCTATTACGATATTTCTGGAACTATGAGACGTACAGACCTGAATTTTGGAAGACATGTTTCATTTGTTGAGTAGAGGTCAGCAAAGAACGGGTTTGTAGAAATCGACTCTCAAGGGAAGTTGCGGGGGCGTTATAGATAAAAACTCTTGTTTTTGAACTGTCAGATCTACAGACTTAAATTTTGGCAGGCAGGTTTCTTTTGTTGAGGAGAAAAATTCTAAAAAAAGTGTTTTCAAAATATCTTCTCAAATTTTCGTTAGATTGATTTTTTTCTAATAGATTATTTTCTTGTTTTTGAAAAACTGCGTCGACTGCCGCAAACCGTATCTCGATCAGTTGATTTGTTTGAGAGTTATCATTGAAGAAAAATTTTGAAAAAAATGTTTTTTCAAAATATCTTCTAAATTATTTTTTTTTAACTTTCTTTAATGTAATATAAACACAATACTATCAATTTTTTGTGGCGTATTTAACACATAGCGTGAAGTTTTAGGGTTGACTCACAGATCAACTAGCTTCCACATCTTTAATACAATATTTACCTTTTAATCCGCCGCCCAATTATCCGACAAACATTCTCCGCCGTTTTTTAACTAGTTGAAACATAAGTGCAAAATTCTTTAATTCGCCGTTTCTATGACGTGTACTGATACGTTATAATTTATAATTTGTATCTTGTTACATTCACATGTGTAAATAGCGTCAGATGTCAATGTTTAATAATAGAATGTAATTATATACCTAATGTAATCTGTTACCACCAAAAACATAAACGTGAAGTAAGGGCCAAGTTCGGTATAAAGAACAAGTGGGTTTGCCGGCTTTGCCGAAAAAAAGAAGTGAGATCTAAAAAGATACCCAAGTTTACATACATGAACCATTTATTTATAATATAAATTATAAAACAAAAACTTGCCAAGTGAAAAGTTGACATCTTAGATCTTACTTCTTTTTAGGGTTTCGTACCTCAAAAGGAAAAAACGGAACCCTTATAGGATCACTCGTGTGTCTGTCCGGCGCACTGTCACAGCCAATTTGCTCCAAACTACTGGACCGATTGAGTTGAAATTTGGTTACCATATGTAAGTCGGTGACCATAAGACGGACGTGTAATGTAAATAAATGAACTTTGAACATAGGGGAAATAATTAGGAAATTAAAAAAAAAGTTTGACAAACTGTACCGTGAGACATCAAATGAAAGAGCTTGTAGTAAGGGTCTTAAATATATATATATATATATATATATATATATAATTTTATAGTTTTAAAATAAATATGTAGTTTTCAAGTTATTTAAGAAAATAGATGAACAATTGACCATCCCCCCTCGTCTAACTCTGAAACTACTTAGCCTACAATTTTAAAAAAATATGAAATGTCGGGTCTCACCCATAGTTTACAGGAAAACCTAAACGAAAACCTTAAATCTTAAAGTACTCACGGAAAACGGAATAGTATGGAACCCTCTTCTCGCGAGTTTGACTCGCACTTGACCGGTTTTTTTCGGTACAGTCAACAAATCCACTTATTCTTTATATCGAACTTGGCCCTTTTCTAATACTTACGTTTTTGTAAGATATTAATACTTTTTGTAAAATTACATTTGACTTATATACATATAATCTAAATTCCAGACACATAATATTATAGTTAAACATATTAATATGTATATATTGCTAAATAATCCCATCCCACTGCCCCACTATCTCATCACACTAGTATATACATCGACTGCTTGTATGCCTAACTTTACAAAGCAGAAGTCGTCATTTCGATGGCTACAATGTGAATTTTTGTACTCTTGTTTTCTTGTATCTTGAAAACTATTCCACCTAGAGACATATTGAATTGAGTAATCTTAACTCCCTTCTCTATATTTTTATGAAAAAAAGAAAAAAAAGACATTAACCAGTAGTTTATGTATCTTGTCCATAAAAGAAGGTATTTGATAAGCACTTGACATTATGTTAAAATAATCGACAGCAAGTCAACAATATCTCGTATAATAAAATTTTTACAAACATGACACATAACAAAATGCGAGACAATAATAATGCGTTCAACGAGTATAATATCTTTTGCAGGTTCAAAGAAGTATCAGAACGTTTAAATCGTCTCGGTGTAAATGGTCCATCGGCCTTGACCAACTTGCGAATCGGTGTTCGCGTCATAGCCGTCGGTGCTAACCACATTGCACTTCTGTTGGACGATGGACGTGTTTGCCGAGTTCAGTTCAGTGTGATTCCAGAACGACTCGATCTCAGCAGAAGCGACAACAATAAAAAGTAACCTTACCTGTCAACTATTATTTTAATCTGTTGCACGTAGACATTTTAAACTTTTAGTTTTTGGCCTTCATTTTGTTTTAAAAAAGTTGATAATGAAAATTTATGTATTTTTATCAAAGAACCCGTGGACGGTTATAAAAATGTGCATTTTGTTTTAGTGGTGGGGGAAGTGCTTCTGGAGGAGGAGGCGGTGGAGGTGGAGGATCAGGAGGTGGTTCTAAACAGCCTGGCAGCGGTAGACAGTTAACGAGGACTCGCGCTCGCATTATGCGCTCCAGTACTGCTATTCGAGGAAGTTCCAGTAGTGGTACAGGTAATTATTAATTATGCATTTCCTGTACTGTAAAAAAAGTGCCGTGAAATTACTTGACTCGCAATCTGATGACGAGCAGACTACTAGATAATGCTATTCTAGGTGGACGAGCACCCGGCGTCATTATCGGTGCAGGAAGTTCAAGCAACGCTAGACCGATGGTATCTGTGCCGGCTCCGTACGTACCGGAAGAACTTGTTTCCCAGGCGCAAGTTGTTCTTCAGGGCAAAAGTCGCAATCTAATAATCAGGGAATTGCAGGTATGGATTTTAATCAGCGTCGTCAATGTTTCGATTTTAATATGATATTTTTTGTAAATCAAGCAACCAACAAACACGCAATTCCTTTGTTTACTACACGACGGCTAAGTATTTTCTCCATTCGATTTGTTGAGAAAATCCTCACACACTTGTAAATAATACAGGATCTGTCAGGGCGCTGAATATTTGATTTGTGCATTTAACATACAAGAATGTGTGATAAAATTTGACTGCAATCGACTTCTTTTTTGTAGCGTACGAATTTGGATGTAAACTTGGCAGTCAATAACTTATTATCGCGCGACGACGAAGAGGGCGAAGATGGAGACGATGCAGCCGATAGTTATGTGCCCGAAGATTTGATTTCCCTGTTGGACGGCGGTTTTCATGCTGATCACAGTGTGATTATAGACGCGGATGCCATGTTCTCAGAAGATATGTTTGGCTATTCGAGTATTCGCAAGTATGTGTACACCTTACATTAAGTATGATCGATTGTTATGTTTGATGCATTCATAAATTAGGTATTTTTGTAACACGTGATTCGATAAACGCAACTAATTTTGGATTGAGATAGAAAATCCTACTGAGTTAAATGCCCGAATTCACAGTCGCATTCAAACCGGTATGTAATCAGAACATATGTTATCGGATAGGATATGTGCTTGTCTATGCCTCGACCATGAACAACTAAAACGTATAAGTATTTTTGTATTTTATCCTTCTACGTAATACATTGAACGATTATAAGTGGTGTAGGTGCTACTTGGAACAGCCATTTATTTATTAATTTAATATTAATCTGTTATATAACATATGTATATTGGTTTATCAAATCAATGATTATAGTCCCAATACCACAAATTAATTCACTTTATTTAGCAAATTACTGTTTCTAGATAACAATGTTGTCATTAACGGTACGAGGCTATAATATTATAGAATAGAATACAATTATATATAAGAATTAGTGGTGTTCATGTGACCAGTCAATTCTTTTCGATCAGTTGACGAATTTGACAGTTTGTTTCTGTATTGGAGATTTTTATTGGTTAGCTAAAGTTGGCAACTAATAAATAACAAAATTAGTTACTGGCATTTTTATATATATCTTTTCGGTCAGTTGACAATTTTGACTATGAACAGTATAATAGCTATTGTCTGCTATAATTATTAAGAGACATCCATTGTTGCAATGCTATATTAGAAAAATTTATTTTTCAAACGTCACCGTCTTTCCACTTTCACGGCGGAATGAGTTATCAATTACTATACGGTGCACACAATTCAACATTTTATCCTTCATAATAAAGCATTTTGCAACACTAAATTCATTTCATGTGAGTGCCAATTTTTATAGGTATTGCTAGACATGAACCCTCACAATAATGAGAGTTATGAATGAATCAAAGATGAAATTTCCATTATTAATTCGGTTCTAAGTCACAGAATATTTCTGTTTGGTTAGAACTGTTTAAAGGTGGAAAACGACAATTTAATATTGGTAAATTATCAACACCATAAAATAATATTAGTAAATATACATACGTTATAGCTTCGTACTCCGCTAAATTCATAAACAGTATAATAGCTATTGTCTGTTATAATTGTTAAGAGACATCCATTGTTGCAATGCTATATTAGAAAAATTGATTTTTCTAACACCTGTTACCGTCGGGACCCAAACCCGAATCTTTCCACTTTCGCGGCGGAATGAGTTATGACTGGTAAATTGACCAGTGCACAACACTAATAGGAATTTTGTTTATTATATACTAACATTCATTGTTATCCATAAGCTACTCAGATTTTTTATTTGAAACATACAAGTGACAAAAAAGAAAACCAGAACTTCTAAACTATAAAATATACTTTAATCTTACGGTGTGACGTTTAAATTTCGCGCGTTCTATGGCGTCTGGAATTGAAGAGTATGGTGCAGGCTCTTTAATAAAAAGTTACAAATAATTGCACTAAGAACCAAACCAGTTAATGGTCATTCACGAAAGGGAGCATTTGTTTTGATGTTCTCGTCACGCGAGGTATAGAATATGTTATATATATTTATGGAGAACAATCAAGATATTAACGGTCTTGTGGCTAACACAAGTGTGTTATATAGTCGAGCTGGGGGCAGCAGACAGCGTTCCAGCACGTCAGATCGCGACAGTGGACCCGGTAGCAGCGGGGCCGCAGGCAACGCTTCGGCCGCCGGCAATTCTGAACGCGATCGGGACAGTTTCAGTCGCTGGAGAGACAGGCAGTATTTTGGACCTCGTCGCTGGCTTGAATCTGCTTTGCAGAATAGCGGTTGGGACAAAGATCCAGGTACCGAGTTTGTTTTATTTTTTTAAACGCGTTCAAAAAATATTTTAAGTATTATTATTTGATGCAGTTATCAAATAATCGAAGATCTTGCCAACCGTTAGCACAGTTTGGATACTGATCCAGATATTTGTGTATATGTTTTTCAGAAACTAAAAAAAAGGAACTTTCAGCAAGCCCATTGTGGATTTCCGAAGAGCTAGAATTCTGGCCAGACAGTCAGCTCCGTTTCACCAACATCGCCGCGCTCCACAGTGAACTGATAGCGTTGTCGACGACCGGTCAAGTGCACCAGTGGAGATGGACTGATCCAGAACCGTACAGACATCCAGAGGTGTGTAGATTATTGCATTGTTAATAGTCATGAAACAGTTATAATACGCGCCACGGTTCTAACAGGCTCTGAAGCTAGTCGCAAATGTATATTTTAGAGCCGTCTTGCTTGTTTTGTGGGAAAGGAAAACTCCCACCACCTCCCTGTTGCCGGCACAGAACGTACGCTCGTCGGTGATTGGTTATCGCTGGTTGTCTTGTCACTTGTCGCTTTCTTGCTATAAAGTACAATCCAGTATGCTATTGTTAAATTGTTTCTTTGATTGTTAATTGATCAAGATGCCTAATACAGTTTTACATAGACAAGTACGAAAAATAATTTTTTGGATGACTTTATGCAAGGAATTAGACCTTTAGATTAAAGAAAAATTATAAAATCAAAAATAATAATATAGCGCGAGTTTGTAGTGTTTTAACCGACTGTACCTGTGCAAACCTCCATTTGCATCTCACTTCCGAGCTTTTCAGATCCATGGCGCGTACTCGATGAAATGAGGGTTGCCAGCATAGATTACAGATAGTTTTATTCCCACACAAACATAAATGTGAAACTTGGTATCTAGAAAGAACAGCTTCGCCGAAAAAAGAATTGAAATTTAAATGGGTGCCAAACTTTAACTTGGCAAGCTTTCATGTTTTATAGTATAAATAAATAACTCGTGTTGGAGAACTTGGCACCCATTTAGATCTCAATGTAAATAATACCCAAACTTATTTTTCTGTTGATTTTTAAAAAAAAAAAAAAGGTCAGAAATGACCTATCTGCTATGTCTTTTTTTTTGTAATATGGGCTTAAAATTTAAGTTAAATTTTCAGAATCTAAACGTCCATCATCCCAAAACGATTCCGTTGGGTTTGAATGGAGAACGGATTGTTCACCTGTCAGCCAGTCAAGTACGCTGTTCGGTAGCTACAGAAACGGGCCGGGTAGCAACTTGGTTGGATGAGATTCTCGCTCCCGCCGCTTCAAAATTGGAACATTCAGCACAAAACTACACTGAATTTACATCTGATCGAATTGTATCTCTACATACTTGCGCGCTCTATACTGTTGCTAGATTAGAAAATGGATCCCTTTATTGGTGGTAAGTTGAAATAGATATATTTTTTCACCTAATACTGTATTAGAAGCCCAGTTTCATAATAATAATAATATATTTCGTTTTAAACCACAGTTGTGGTATAACACATCAACAAACACACAGTTACATAAAATGCATTATAATCTAAAATACAATACAAAAGGTTGGCTCTTTAGCTGACCGTCGAGAGAAGATTTGAATTTTAAGATTTTTTTAACAATGTTCTGTCAAAATTTAATGATATAAATTCACAATCTGTGTTTAAAAATTCATCGACAGAATAAAATGCCTCATTTGTCAGGTACGCTTTGAAATTTTTTAAAAAATTTTCACTGTAAAGTCGCGAACCGAGCAACGTAGTTTATTGTACTTCGCCCTTTGTTGCAACTCATTTGCTTCAATAAAGACTTTATTATTTATTATTATTTATGCATAGTCAGTTAGGCCCGTAAGTACTTTTTTTGCATGTACGTATTGGTAAGCGAATATCAGTTTTCTTTCTTGTGTCATGGTTATGCACATGATGGCTGAAATTGTCATTGTTCTCTCTTACGAAAACTAAATACTTCAAAATAAACTGGGAATATACCGTATATAAAAGTTTTAATAAACAAATTATAGATGCAATTTATTAAAAAGCTAAAAGTATTAACTGATTTTACTCATGTATTTTCAACTTCTTTGTCCTTCTATGTTACTCAGCCAACGGACAAATATGTTTGACAGCGTTTAACCTCAAATTAAAAGGTTTTTTTTTTTTTTTTGTTGGTTTACGACTGCTACAAAACGGGGATAAAAGAAAAGTTGGAAATTCACGACTCGATTAGCCTGATAGGTTGAAAATACATGATGAATTCTACTGTATTGATTCGCAATATTTATTGTAATTGTTTTAGTGTCATGGACTGTTTGTTTTGTTCACAGGGGAGTATTGCCGTTTTCCCAACGCAAACGTCTGTGGGATAAATACAGAACTAAACGACACAAACGCAGGCCATCGTCGTCACAACCCGATATAGTGACCGGATCACAGGTGTGCATGAAAAGCACCCCCTGTTATCAACCGGGCGCGATCGGTTTCACCATCGCTGGGGGAGTTCCCAAGGTTGGTCAATTACAGAACGCCGCTTGGAATTTGACTGATCTTTGCCGTTTCAAAATAGTCTCTGCCCCGGGCGTGCCGTCGCCTGCGGGACTGGCAACCGTACAGCCGGAATTAAAAAAAGAACCTACACCGGGTCCCAGTACTTCGTCCGGAGGCGGCTTGGCCAGTAGCTCAGGCAACAGCAAAGGAGCGAGTTCTTCTCATAAGGAGACTAACGATAGACTGGACATGCCGCCGCCTCCTTCGCCGGCATCCAGTACTTGCAGCGACACCGGAAGCATTACTACCAGTCACAGTGAGCGTTCTAATTTTATTTAAATATCTTATGCAGCTATTCTATTTTGCGAATAAAGTCCAAACTAAAAATCTAGTCCAAAAATTTGGTGTCCAGTGAGGCTGTAAAAAAACAAAAAAGAATGCTAGACCTATGACTGTTTTGTATTAGAAATCATTGCCACAACCACAATGTCGTTTGTTTCTTAACACCTGCTTATGTCAGCGAAATCAAAGTGTATTTACACAGTGATCTCGCAGCCTAAACGAGATAATCTATTAAAAATATGAACTGTAATAAATTAGTGATGTTAGCTTGCAAGTGCCTCTTGAAATGAAAAATATTTATTTAACCAATTTCAAAAATTTATTGTGAAGTTGTTTTAAGTGCTTTCCAAAAACAAAAATCGAATGACGGTATTTAGGTTAAATGGGGCTCATTCTGGAGATTTTATAAAAAAAAATCGTTTATCAGCTCAATTATAGAAAAAAAAAACCCGGGTCGCAGTGCCAAAACCCTGCCGACAATATAGTGTATTTGCTAATACATCAGGCCTTGTGGCTTTATTATGTGAACTTAAGGTGATTATTGGGAAAATAAAAAAATTTACTCCTTAATACACCCCTTTAAATTACATTTTTTTTAACTACATCATTATTGTCGATCAAACGTCTACACCAAAATTAAAAACACCTTTCAGGAAATAACTCACTATCTGCAAACTAGTGTTTTCAGAAAATTTTTAAATCCGGTCCTGTCGGGCCGATTTTATTGAAATTTTAGGAACACTTTTTAATTGCTATTAAAGGGTTAAATTTCAATTTTGAAACGATTCTGAGAATTTTTTAGGTATTTTTGGGCCCAAAAACTTTTTTCAACCCCTAAAAACTACCCTTAAAATGGCCCGATTGGGCCCATTTTAAATAGGGTTCTTGCGGTAGTGGATTCCAACATGGCAAAATTTCGTAAAAATCAATTAACTCTTTCGAAAGTTATAGCGCGCACACATATATATATATATATATATATATATATATATATATATATATATATATATATATATATATATATATAAATATATATATATATATATATATATATATACATATATATATAAACATTTTTAAAAATGGTGCCAAAGTGTTTAGAAGGTTATGAAACGTCGAGAAATTTTGGTCCGACCCCTAGGTCCCGCCATCCGACCAACGCCAATAGTGTATGTTGCCTATGGCAAATACACTAAAAAACTATCAATTGCGTGTGAGCACGCTCGTTATAGGAGCATCATAGTATTTGTGCATTGAGTGAATATTATACAGTTCAGTTAATTACTTTATTGTAGAATCACACAAGGCCGGCTTTTAAGTTGGCAACACGTAAAAAATATGCAATTATTACAATTAATATTTTTATAATAACTACACAATTGTTTTATTTATTAAAGTTCATTTACAATGTTGTTCAATAAAATATTCAATAAACTATGAAGCATCATTAAATCGGTGAAATATAGATAATTAAATTTATAGTCGGTTGGAAGGAAAAACAATAAAGTAAAATAAATATTTTTTTTGGACATTTTGAATTTTTTAATTCGCTGTATCATTTTTCAGAACGTGCCAAACGGTTGTGTACATCGTCCGACACAAACGGTCCGATTGAACCGAGCGGGCCTCGCAGAGGCGATGAAGAAGAGTGGGCGTTGCGCGACGTCGTGTTTGTCGAGGATGCTCGCGGTGCTCCGACTGGCCGAGTTCTCAAAGTCGACGGCGCTTATGCTGCTGTTCGATTCACTTCGGCTACTTCAGCAAGCCAGCCGCGCGAGAATAAGGAAAGCTCGTCTGCAGATGAGACGGCTTCTCTACTCCAAGACTTGAGACTCATGCGCAAAGATGAACTTCAGGTATGCATTTTCTATCTCATCTTTAAATTATTTCAGAACAAGCAATTTTAGTTCTGTAACCTATGTTTTATTTATGTCGCCTTGTGAATGTTTCATACACTGAGGATATTTCTAACATAATTCATATAGTAATACGCGCCACGGTTCTAAAAGGTTCTGAAGTTAGATGCAAATGGAGGCTTGCGCAGGTATAGTCAGTTGAAAAACTACAAACTTGCCCTATATTATAATTTTTAATTTTTCTTTAATCTAAAGTCATCCAAAAAATTATTTTTCGTGCTTGTCTATGCAAAACTGTATTAGTCATCTTGATCAATTAACAATCAAAGAAATAACTTAACAATAGCATATTGAACTGTACTTTATAACAGGAAAGCGACAATTGACAAGACCGCCAGCGATAACCAATCACCGAGTGCACGTTCTGTGCCGGTAACTGAGAGTTGGTGGGAGTCTTCCTTTCCCACAAAACAACCAGGACGGCTCTAAAATATGCATTTGCGACGCTGTTTGTGACTAGCTTCAGAACCTTTTAGAACCGTGGCGCGTATTATACTAAATGTGAAAGTCTGTGTTTGTGTCTGTCTTATTACCTTTTCACTCTTAAAGCGCTGAACTGATTTCGATAAAATTTGGCAAAGAGATAGATTGCATCTTGAGAACGGACATAGGCTACCTTTTGTGTCAATAATTTGACGGGAATGAAAGTGACGCGATATCTTCGGAACTATTAAAACTACAGACTTGGCAGGCATGTGTCTTTTGTTGAGTAGAGATCCACTAAGAACGCGTTTTGCAAGAAATAGATTCTCAAGGAGGGGTTGCAAAGGCGTTATAGATATGAAATTCCCATTTTTGAACTATAACTTCAACAGAATTTTATTGTGACGATAAATTTTGGACTTAAAATTATTTAACCCTTTAAGTGGCAAAAGACTGGGGACATTTTTATTTGTTCGCCGTGTGTTGTAACTAATTTATATACATACATACAACATATTTTCAAGTTTTTTTTTTCAAAAAATGTTTTAAAAAAAATTATATGGGGTGGGAAATATGTATCCCACTGATCTCTAAGGAATGTATAGATATGGCTGAAATCACTGGGATAATAATTTCCCACTAAAAAAAACGCTATCAGTTATTTATTATTATATATTTGAAAACTGTAAAAATAAATAAACACGAAAAACTTATTCGTAATATTATGGTTATATAATATTATGGCTATAGTAGCAGAAAAATAAAACTTATTACGATTTGTGGAATATTGAAAAGCACTCTTTACACAAAGCAACATCGCACATTCTACAGATCATATTGCTTCGTCGTTCTTTCTGCTTTGTGCTACAATGGGCACAGCGTCGATACGTTTTTATTTTTTCTGGAATATGATCTCCCACATTCACAAGTCTAATTGAATTTTCAATCATCTGACGACCATCTGGACAATTTCTTTTTCTGGATCGGCCAACCACAGGTGTGTACCCTTTACGTTTGCGACTGGTGTAATTAGTTATCAATTCATTTACTAATTTTGACCGAAACTGTAAATGTGTAAGTCCTTTTAGTTTCTCAGAATTTATGGCACAGTTGTAAATGATGAAACTATTCACAATACAGGCGTCAAGTAAATAATAAAATATCTTTAGCCACCATCTTCGCGACTTTTGTTGAATTGAATAAAATGACATGTACTGATCAAATAAATCAACCCCGCCCATGTTCTTGTTGTAAGCTGCAATCGCTACAGGGCAGGTCACCGGCAGTCGGTTACCTTTGTTGTCGCGTCTAAGCACATTTATAATCTCACTTGGATTGTGCATGGTTGTAATTACGGAAACACTCTTGTTTCCCCTATCCTTCCACTTCACTACAGCAATATCCCCAGTTTGAGCATAATCTGACCCATGCTTAGCCATATCTTTATCCTTACTGAGGTTACTGGGATATTGTTTACGGGTGTTTCGAATGGTTCCACAAGCAAAAAAATTATCTGATTGTAACTTATCCATAAGCGGAATACTTGAAAAATAATTGTCGAAAAAAAGGCAATAGTTTTTCTTGGCATATGGTCGAGACAAGTTTATGACCACTCTTTCACCTAAAGGACCTCCACTGCTGTCACTTTTCCCCGTATAAAGGTCGAAGTTGAGTATATATCCTTTTTCGGCACAACAACAAGCCCACATTTTGAACCCCCTTTTCACAGGTTTCATAGGCAGGTATTGCTTCATGGTACTGCGGCCTTTGAAACCAATCATTGACTCATCTATACTAATATTTCTGCATGGCGAGTACGCTTGAAAAAATGTTGTTTTGAGAGTTTCGATCATTGGCCTCAATTTATGTAATTTGTCAAATCCGGGATCGTCTCTTGGGAGAATTTTTGAATTATCATTCAGGTGGAGGTAACGTAAAATGAATAAAAATCGCTTTATTGGCATTACTCGTGCTATCCTTTCTACATGAAAATTTTCATCATTCGACCAGTAGAGTTTCATAGAAGGGAGTCTGTGAAATCCCATGAAGATTATAATGCCAAAAAAAGCTTTTAGTTCTTCCAAAGTGACATCATCACTTTGAGTTCTTTTCATCTGCTGGATGTACAAATTCGTTTGCTTTACAATTTCAACCAGAAACTTTTCAGGAAGCAGCTTTAGAAAAATAGACAGTGGACTGTCTGTATTTAGGTTAATATTCACTCCAACATGGTCAACGAATTCGGCTTCTTGGAACTGGCTCGGTGTAGTGGCAGTCTTTGACCACTCATACTTCTTTTCATTTCTGTTTTGAATAACAGTTTCCTCTTGATCTGGAATGCTTTCGTCAACAGAATTCTCGCTTTCTTCTATATCGTTCAGATCAAGTACTCGTCGGGTGGGTCGAGGTCCGGGTTCATAATCTGGATCTCTCAGTGAGTCATCTGAATCAAAATCTTCGAATAACTCTGTTTCTGTGTTTGAATCTCTATTTGTAGATGGTTTTGGCTCTGCGTCTGACTGTTTACTTTCTAGTGATGTTTCAGAGCGGAGCGTGGCTGGTTTTGAAGAATTGCATGGATGAGTTTCAGGCAAATCGTCTTCGGCATCCGTATCACCCCCATCTTCAGAGTCAGCGGCCATTTCGTTGGTTATTTCTTCTGCTTCTTCCATCATCATTTCCTCAACTATCCTCTCAAGTTCGGTTTGCGTCAAAGGTCGTCTCTTATCACCTGGCGGATACCGCATCATGAACTGTAACAAATAAATAAAGCGGCTATAGTGCACCCCATATTATAACTATTCTAACATCACTGGTAGCGGTTACTACGGTAAACTTGTACGGTGAACAAAAAGTAAATTTTGAGGATACCATATGAACATCGGCTGAAATGCAGCCTGTACAATGTACGTACAAGCTGTATTTCAGCCGGGCTACAAGTGGTATCCTCAAAATTTACTAATGTGTGGTAAAATATAGTCTTTAGAATGACGTGAAAACTGAAATTTGTGGTTGTCTTTGTTTTTATGACCATAAATCTTTACGAAGAAATATGATGTCATCATAACCTCAAAGCAATTCTTCTATCTTTTTACTATTTTACATAAGACCGATAAGATTTTTTATCAAATGTTTTGTTGAGAAGTGCAGTATAATTTATGTACTTACCAATTATTTTATTCGCTGTATCCTCAAAACACAACAATACACATTTATTTCACTTCAAAGAAAGAAGAACAAAACAACACGTGTTATCACTGTACTGATGAAAACAATGGGATACTGTCTTCCCACTTTGGGCTTTCGATGTCTATAGTATTATCCAGTGATTTAGCTATGTGATGATAGATGTCTCTGTATACACCTTATTAATGTACTATATCAATGGGATACTATTTTCCCACTAACGCTTTAATAGCAATGACTGAACGATGGTGGGAAAATTATATCCCACTATCACTTAAAGGGTTAAATAAGAAAATATTCTTTGTAGATGATGATACAGGTCCAAAAATAAAAATTCTTCTTCTTGTTTTTAAACAAATTTATATTCTTTAGCGCTTTCAGACATTTTGATCCATCATCAGAAAAAATTGGTATCCTTTTGACAAGTAAAATCAAATTAAAATTTCTTCTTGAAATACATTGTCTTACGTATTATTTATGTTTAACACTATGTAGAAATTTTCACTAAACTATTAGAACATCTAAGATTTTTAATCTGGTTAGATTGTTTTTTCAATTACATATTTGTTAAATGAATCCCATTCATGGCAAGATATTAGATTACTAATTGTTCAGTGAAGTTGATATACTTTAAAAACCATTTCATCCAGTTTTCTATATGTGAAATGTATCTCTTCGTTTAACCATTTGTTTTATTGTTGGACCTGTATTATCATCTACAAAGAAGATTTTCTTATTTAAATAACTTCAACAGACCTGAAATTTGGTAGGGATGTCTCTTATGTTAAATAGACATCCACTCAGGTTAGCCTAAATAGGGTACCATTAACACATTGTAATTTTTAAACTATAGTTCCTATGGACACGAAATTTAGATGTTGTGTTTTCTATGCTTCTATGGCCCTGTCAAGAGGGACACAGCCCCGCGAAACAAGATTGCAATACGGTGGAGCAAAAGGCTCCTCTGTTATCGATGATACTGAGTGGGGCGCAGCCGTGTTTCATGTCAATCGATTGCGGAGCCGCGGGTAGCGACTAGTATATTTATATTTTGTTTTTGTTGTTTTGCAGGTTGTGAAGTCGAACGCGACATCGCGCATTCCCGATTGCATTCAGAAGACTCCGAGACGCGTACCATTAGTAGAAGTACCCGGCGTACAGATGTTAACTTTGGCGGTGGACGCGCAGGGCGTTCATGCAGTTGTACGTCAAGGTGCCAGCGGAGCGCAGCGACTCAGCTATGTAGTTTACAATTTGAATTCAGGCCGCGTTGAACAAGACAGTGCGTTTCCGAGCGACACGTCTGCTTTCATGGGTCTGCAACCACAACACATTTCATTGACAAGCGCCGGAGAGGTATCAATTTTTATCATATCAATAAAGTTACCCTTTGAATCACCGTTGAAAATAGGGTTATTTTCATCAATGAAAATAACATTAAAATTACTAAGTCGAACTATAAAAAACTCGGGTCGCAGTACCAAAACCATGCTGACAATATAGTGTATTTGCTAATACAGACGGTGTGGTTTTATTATGTGAATTTACGTTTATTTTTGGGCAAAATAAAAAATTTAGCCTCTTAATGCAACTCTTAAAATATTTTTTATATGGAAATGATACATTATATAAAATTAGATAATGACGTATTAAAAACTTATTTTGAAACAAAAAATAAAAATTAATAAATCAACTTTAAAACGGATAAGTCCACTTTCACAAGAATGCTATGCACGTGGAGAATAGAGAGAACAGTGATTAATTTCCATGCATTCGCTGTTTTCTAAAAAGTGAGGATAATAAGGGTTCGTATTATTCCCTAGGCACGCCCTAGCGGTGCCTCGAAAGAAATAAATAGAGCGATGGTGTGGCCAACCTTTATCTCTCTCAGTATAGTACCTTAACCTGGTAGAGAAAAGGATAGAGATGGTCACACGCTACTCTATCCTCCTCACTCGGTGAACAGGAAGAACAACTGCAAGGATATATGATGAAAGCGTGCCCGGGAGTATAAGTCGATGCTGTTTCGACAACAACTCTATAAGCCCTATTGAGAACCTTTGCCGTCATCATTTTAAGTTTATAATTTTGATGTGCTAATTATTAATTTCATAGTTATCACGACAAAGTTGAAACTATCTTTTTTAAAGTTTAATTATGTATTTGTATTAAAATAATGCTACAAAAATGTTTGTTTTAAATGCATCACAAAATGTGTGTTTTCTCGTTTTAGTGTTCCGAAAGTGTGCTAATACTTCGCGATGGAAACAGCACCATTTACCCATTAGCTAAAGACTGTACAGACGCCGTAAGAGAACCCCAGTGGCTAGATTTACCTCCGGTACGGTGTGTGGGAGCTGGCACCCTAGCATTGTCTACCGGCGGTGGATCGGGTGGACATTTAAAGAACCGAGCCGCTTTGGTTGTTCTCGCGCTCGAACAACAACTACTGATGCCGCGAGTTCTTCGATGTGATCTCGAAGGCGTACGACAAGTGCTCGCCCAGCTCGAGATTGATGCCAGTTAGTAGATTGATTGATTATTTATTAGTAGCAGTCATCGGGCTTAGTCTTTTGAATGCAATGTCGGAAATATGAAAATGAATTATTATATAAAAAATATTTTCTGTGTATTTCAGAAATTAATCAAACAATTCTCCAATCCGTGTTGAGTGAACGATGCGACGGTAATAGAAATATTTTCCATTCTTGCGTCAATATGTGTATTCCGACATCGAATAAAGAGGGAGATGCTGGTAAGTGAGACTGTTGTTTAATGTCAATTGATCTGATTTGGTAAATTTCGCCTCGAGTTGCGAGATAGTGATGTCATTTTCACCGTTAAACAAATTCGGGAATATTGGATTCATGTTTAACACGTCGACTGCCACGGAATTTTTCACGATTCCGGTCTAAAGAGCCGATTTAATCATGTTATATTATTAAAAACTTTAATAATAGTATGTAGTAATAATCAAAAAGCTTAAAAAATGCTTTTTATTAATGTTAAAATGTATTTTCTGATCATTTAAGCCAAACCTGATTTTTTATTCTCTTTTCTGAGATCATCTATTTATATTTACACTGTTATGCTACGAGTTACCTCGTAGCCATACAAATACGGCAAGTAACGAAGGGATGAGATAACTCGTAGTAGGCGTCCTGGGCAAGTAAACAACCTACGAGATATCTCGCAGTTGACAGTCAACGTGTTAAAAAAAATATTGACGAGTGCATTTTTTGTGCAGAACAAGCTGGCAGCGCCAATTCGGGACTGGAGTGCATCAACGTAATAACTAACGCGTTGGGTTCGCGTTCGGTGTCTTTGCGTGAAATGATGAGACGAGCGACCGCAGTCGCCAATAGATTAAATAACAGTTCTGCCGATGGTCAGTCGCAAGCTTTGCAGGACGACCAGATACCGACGTTGAGTTGGCCGCCCGAAAATTTCGACCCGACCTCTGGCGACGAGGACAGTCTGATGGGTTTGAGCAGAAGTAGCAACGGCGCGGCCGGCAGCTCTTCGTCGCACGCCGCTACTTCACCGATCGTCGTCACAGATCCGGTGGAGCGCAGACAGAACGCTATGGCCATACTGAAACTTATGTGCGAGTCACCGTCGTTGGCACCGCATTTAAAAGAACTGCTCGGCGCAAAGTAAGTTGTTTCGTTTTCGTTTTTAAAAGTATCGTCATTACTGTTCATAGAGTACAACTTCACAAACCCCATACCGCGAATCGCCCCTTGTTTGAAGGCTGTCTGAGTTTGTGATTAAACACGTTTTAAATATATGTTTTGTTCTGTTTTTTCTTAATTTTAAATTAAAAGAAACATTTCTGTTGTGAAACATGTCTTATTGTCTTATATGTACTATTTTCCTTGCTCAAAATATCCAAAATGCGACATTTCTCCTCTAGATTTAATGTTTGTTTTTTTTTTTCCTTCGTGTTTGTTACGTATTTTACAAAATAAGATTAGTAATGCCAGTCACTGATTCACTCTGTGCCAGTAATAACTAAACTACGATGTTTTGTAAACATTAACAAGTTGTTAATTTTTATGTAAGTGTCCGAGTGTTAGAGTCAGTGTCTGGAAGCATTGCCCATCTGGGTTTCTGGAGTGTCCGGGTTAGTGTGTAGAGTTGTACTGTATCTTGTAAAATACGCGCTCGAGTACCTTTTATGCAAAAAGCCAATCGTGCAACTTAGGCGGGTTTCATTCTGACGATACGCATTAAGCGACCGTCAGTTTGTAACATTAATGCTGGGTTGCAGAAAGGATTGCCAAATAATTTGATTTGACAATGATCTTAAATTGTGAACACACATATTTCTCCATAATAAAGTATTGTAGAATTTTAATTCTATTCTGTTCGAAAAATAATTGATCGATTGAAATGATATTTTTTCTGAGCTTTGTATGCGTGTGTTTAATATAGTTTTTTGCATAATTTTTACTTTGAAACGATCTTTTTCTGAGTAGATCAAGCATTTGTTTTTATGTGAATACAATCTAATGGTGTACATGACATGGTGTTTGAATACGACATTAGACTGCTTTTGCATGTATGAAAACTAATTATATTATCACCATCTAAGGTCATTGTCAAATCCAATTTTCTGACAATGTTTTGTGCAACCCAGCATCAGTGCGCTCCTGATCAACAAACTGACCGAACTGCCATCTGCACGAAATGGACGCGTTTACGAATAGATTAATTTCAGTACTGAACGCGTTCATTCATTTCCATAGCACGTTAGTATGCATACGGACGCGCTCGATCGACGGTCCTCATACGCAGTGCGTAGCGATGTATGATTGAAATGAATTTTCACATAAATGACAAGCGCGACCGACGTACGCACCGACGGTCGGTCCAGTACTATAACCGGCCTTACATTTAAACAATTGCCCGTTGAAACAATTGATAAAAAATGTCTGATAGTGTACTTACAAATATGAAAATAAACTACTAGTTTAAAAAAACTAAAAAAACACGCTTTAATAGCAAGCCGAACTAAAAAGTAAAAAATAGTTTTTAAGATTTTGTTTAACAGCGATAGAAAGTTCATAATTGTATTGAGTGAGTGAATTTTCTATCGGTGTTAAGCAATATCTTAAAAATTATTTTTTACTTTTTAGTTCGGCTTGCTATTAAAGCGTGTTTTTTTTGGCCCTTATTTTTCATCATGATCTTGGCCAGGACATTAGGACCAAGTTATCAAATTAATGTATTGTGATCGATCTTTAATGCGTGTGCAAATTTTTTTATGAATCAGACGTCTTGAGGTCGGTGAAAATGACGTTGAAAGATTCCGTCATATTGATACAGGTTAAGCTAATAAAAGCATGTTAAAAATTGCATTTGTTTTCCAGGGACGCACAAGGACAAACGCCGTTCATGTTGGCTGTGGGTTCGCGGGCGTATCCCGCCGCACTGGTTCTGCACGAATATATCAAACGCGTGTCGGCAGGCGAGAGCAGCGTCGACATGATATTTCCGACTGGCTCGCAGCCCGACCACAATCCGCTACACGTTCTGTGCAGTAACGATACTTGCAGTTTTACGTGGACCGGCGCCGAACACATTAACCAGGACATTTTTGAGTGTCGCACGTGCGGTTTGATAGGTTCACTTTGCTGCTGTACGGAATGCGCTCGCGTTTGTCACCGAGGACACGACTGCAAGTTAAAAAGGACGTCTCCTACGGCGTACTGCGATTGCTGGGAGAAATGTAAGTGTCGAGCGCTTATTGCCGGCAATCAGACTGCGAGGTTTGAGCTACTGTGCAATGTGGCTGCTGACACGGATCTTGTCACTTTGCCGAATTCAAGGTAACGAATAATAACTATTCTAGAAGGTATTCTGTTTTTCAGGCATCAAATTAAGGTTTACATTTTGATGTTTCAGGGGCGAAAATATCCTTCTATTTTTGGTACAAACTGTTGGTCGGCAAACCGTTGAACAGCGGCAGTACAGGGCTTCACGACCGAGAACTACGTCAGCCAGCTCTCGGAAAACACCTTCTTCGGATAGTGAGTGTTTTAGAACTGATTATTTCCCGCTTTGAAGTTTAAAAATGTTATTTGACATTTATTATGGACTATTATTTAATTTAAAGTCCATTTAAATAGACCACTTGTTAATGAATGAAACGCAAATAAATTTAATATATTTTATTTACATTTGTATAAAAGACTAATACTAGGTTGCAGAAAGGATTGTCAAATAATTTGATTTGATAATGACCTTAGATTGTGATAATATAGTTCAGTTTTCATACGTGCTAAAACACTCTAATGTCGTATTCAAACTCCCTGACATATACAACATTATATTGTTTTCACACAAAAACAAATACTTGACTACACAGAAAAAGTTTATTTTTCAAGTTAAATTTTGATTAAAATGCGTAGAAAAATGTGGTGTCGAACTAATAATTATGCAAAAAAACTATGTTAAATACACATATACACAGTTTAGAGAAAATACCATTTCAATCGATCAATTATTTTTCGAACAGAATCGAATTAAAATTCTGCAATGTTTTTCTTATGGAGAAAAAAGTGTGTTCACGATCTAAACTCATTGTCAAATCAAATTATTTGACAGTTATTTCTGCAACCCAGCATTAGAACACAAAGCAAATAATTGTTGAATTAACGAATCCCTGTATTTCGCGAAAAATATTCGGATTTAAAAAAAATTAAAGCTCATTTTAAAACTTTTCTAGTTTTTGAATAAAAACTTCAAAACTTTATCATCCCTTAGTGAACCGTGAGAATTAAAAAAAGAAAAATGATCCCTTAATTTTTTATAAAATTGCATCATGTGTATGGGCTCTGACAAAAATTCCAGATAAATTTCGAGTGAAGCGTATTAAAGCTGGTACTTCCCACTTTAAATGGTTTTTAAAAATTTTCCCTCAATTTTTTTTCATCGAGTTAGCTGTCAAAGCAAAAATGCCACTTTTGACTTTAAATGCTCAGAACTTCTGAAAAAAGGATCGTACGCAATTTTCCAAAGTGCATTAGAAATCTAGAATGTCTTCTTTAAAATGCTTCTGGTCAATTTTTTTCTTAAAGATTTCTTTCTTATTTAATTTCCTTTTTTTCCAACTTTTCCCTAAAGTTTTATTGACTCTCTATAAATTATGAGCATTTAAAGTCAAAAAAGGCATTTTTGCTATAAGTGTGGGAAATATACTTATAAATCTATTAATTAAACAATTTCTCTACTTTTGGTTTTAATAGAAACGCCAGTTAAATTATGGTACGGATATTTCTTTAAATTCTTTTTTTTGGTTAAACTCTCTTAAAATATCATTGAAAAGTAACTTGGTTATTGGTGTTACAAACTTGCGACTTTTTAATATAATATAAAGAACATACTTTCATACTTAAATTTACTTGCTTTATTTTTTATGAATTTATTTTTAACTGTCGCAAGTCGGTTTTTTACAAGTGAAAACGATGAAATATGATATTTAAATTTGTATTGTCTTTTACAAAAGAAACTATTTGGGCACTTTGATTTACTCGATGAGAGAAATTTGCGAACTCCATTATTATTATAACTATTCGCAACAAACAACAAATAATTCACATGGTGTACATGAGTAATGTGAGCTGTCAGTTAAATATTCCCAGCATAGGGTACGATTTTCTGACACTAGATGTCTCACGTTTTTCGTCAAATATCAATAGTAAATAATAATTATTTGACAGCTAAATGGTAACAGTTTGCAGTAGGATCATCCCGCCTATCAAAATTAAATAATTTGGAACAGTGCACGTTTATTCCTTGTACATAAACAAATAATGTAAACCAGATATTTCGTACATAATATATCCTTTCTCGTACTTGCAAACAAAAATTTAAAAAAATGTATTCATTTCAAACAGCTGAGTACAAACGTTGTATAATGACTCCAAAGTTCAGCCTAGTCAACACATCACTTTGGCGAATAGATATGGAAAGAGATGTATATATCAGTTTTATATACTACTACTGCATGATTCAAGTCTAAAGAACCTATAGGTGTGATTCAACTACGGGCAGCCATTCAGCTAAAGCTGTCTAACGCTGACGTATCTCCATAGCGGGCTTATTCTATTTTTATAATTATATTGAAAATTACACACTTTTGGAAAAAAATTCCAAAAAATGTTTTATTATCTATTTGTAATGTAGATTCCTACCCTAAAAAAAAAATATCTGAGAAACCCAATCTTGCCACTCTAAATGAATGACACTGTAACATACAAATATGTTTAATAGGGACGTTGACTATTTTTGGGAAAGTGTTTTAAATCGAGCATAAGTACCTAACATAGCCACAAATATTTTGTTACGCCAAATGTTTTTACTTTTCTTTAACTACGCAGTGTTAATTGCTTATAATACAGACATATATCGCCACGCACAATGGAACATGTCCAACGCCTAAAATGGTCGCCTCGAGAATACCCCACTACCAACCCCGCTAATGAGCGGAACCATGCACCGAGCGTATACTTCTCGTTATCGCCACGAGAGTGACACTTCCGCCTTGTGTGTAGCTATTAACGCCTACGCCAGATGTCGCCAATGTGTAGTTATGGTGGCCAGACTGATAGCAGCGCCATGCCATTTTATTCGCGTAACAATCGGCCATCCTGCAACAATTAATGCCCACATTAATCTCACATCAGTAGATCACTAACCTTCGAGCAGATCAATTAAGTCCTGGTGACCCGATCGATCTCTTTCGCTATCATCAGAACTTCCACCGGACTCATCGCCTGCATTCACAGCACCACTTTGATATCGCCTCAAAGCATCAGCTGCTGCTACGGCTTTGAACCGTTTGTAACCACGAACGCCCTGTAATGAAGAAATTTCATAACGATCATTACCTAACACCTTTGTGATTTTGTACGGTCCATCGTACTTGTTCGCCACCTTGGTATTTATACCCTTTTCGCCCAGGGCTGTAGCCGCTTTGCGCCACAATACCAAATCGCCTATGGTGTATTCGGTTGCAACCTTTCGTCGTTTATCGTATCTCGCCTTCATTTGTGCTGCAGTTTTCTGCAGTCGTTCGCCCGCCTGACGCCGATTTGCTTGCAAGCATTCTCGCCCGTCTTTAGCAGTGTCGTCACCTGTTGACAAATCTGCCACTCGCCCGTCACGATAAGAGAACAACAATTCTGCAGGTGAGAACCTGGTGCTTGCGTTGATTGTGTGATTAATACCCCACAGAATTTCCGGAAGCTGTTCGTCCCATCGTGCCTCGCCACTCGCACTCGCCGTAATCGCCTCAACTATTGTGCGGTTCGGTCGCTCCACCTGACCGTTCGCCCTAGGGGTCGCCACAGCATTCACCACATGCTTAATCCCCTTGTCCGCCAGAAAACTAGTGAACGCCTTACTAGTAAACGCCAAGCCTTGATCAGAGACTATTCGCCGTGGGTACCCAAACTCGCCAAACACCCATCGTAGGTTCTCAATCGCTTCGGCTGAACTTAGCGTTCGAGTCGGTTTTGCAAGAGTGTACTTTGTGAACGCGTCTATCACTACTAATAAATAGCTATTTCTTTTCACACTTTTTACAAACGGCCCCACGTGATCAATGTGAATCGTATCAAAAGGTACCGCCCGTTTTTCGTATGGATGTAGAAACCCTTCACCACGCCCATAGTTGCCTTTAGCGTACGCACAATTCAAGCATGCCGCCGTGTATTTTCGCACAAACCGTGCCATCTTTGGAAACCAGTAGGTCTTCCGCAATATGTCTAAGCACCGTTCATAACCGGGATGACCAATGTCATCATGATGTTTGCGCAATAAACTGAACTTCGCCATTGCCGGAACGTACAGTCGATCGCCAGCGGTTGTTATACGCCATAACCGCCTGTCTTTCACCTTGAAGGTCGCCTTTATATCCTTCGTAGCACCGCCCTGCTCCAGCGCCGTAACTATCGCCTGTATTTTGTCGTCCTGTAATTGTACTGTCAGAAACCAATCAGTTTCAGAGCCGCCTATAAGATTTACTGCCACAGGATTACGACTTAGAGCGTCTACGTGTTGCATCTTACTGCCAGGTCGATATTCGATCTCCATGTCATACTCCTGAATTGTCAACCACCACCTCGCTATTCGTGGCACTAGGTCCTTCTTAAGCAGTGTCGCCCTCACTGCCGTACAGTCGGTAACCACCTTAAAGTGTATGCCTAACAAGTACACTCTGAATCGTTTTATGGATTCAACCACCGCCAACGCCTCCAGTTCATAGCTGTGGTACATTGACTCCGCCTGAGTTGTTGCTCTACTAAAATAAGAAATTACAATTAGTTCGCCGCTGGGTTGCTTTTGAAGCAAGATACCACCTAGACCTAGTTTACTTGCATCAGTATGCAACTCAGTGGGTAACTCGCTGCAATATAAACCTAAAATTGGCCGCGCTGCCAGACACGCTTTCAGCTGCTCGAACGCCTGCTGCTGTTCGTCGCCCCACTGCCACTCGGCACACTTCATCGTAAGCTGTGTCAATGGTCTCGCCACTGTCGCGAAATTTCTAATGAATTTTCGAAAATAACTCGCCAAACCGATAAATTGCCTCACTGTGTGTACATCAGTTGGGACTGGAAAATCAGCTACCGCTTTCACTTTTCGCTCACCCGGTCTGATACCATCGCCGCTTACCTCATGCCCTAAGTAATCTATAGAAGTTTTCAAAAATGAACATTTCGCCATATTCAGTTTGAACCCCGCCTGACCGATCAACGATAACACCTGTTCTAACAGAGACAAACCTTCCGAAACCGTCGCCGATGGAATCAGCAGGTCGTCCATGTACGCCAGAATCTGATTATGTTGCATACCGCCAAGCATTTTATTAATTATTCTTTGAAATACGGCCGGCGAATTTGCCAAACCAAACGGGACACGAGTGTACTCGTATTGACCATCTGGTGTTACGAACGCCGTTTTGTTGATCGAATCAGAGTGCATGGGTACCTGGTGGTATCCCTGCGCCATATCTAATGTAGTGAAATACCACTTACCCGCAAGACGGTCCAGCTGATCACTAATCAGAGGTAACGGATACCTATCCTTTACAGTAATCGCGTTTAGTGCCCTGTAGTCTACGCATAATCTGACGTCGCCATTCTTTTTCTTAATCAGAACAATGGGGCTCGCAAAATCTGAGTTTGACTCCCTGATTACGCCACTTTCTAACAGTGTATTCACCTTAGATCGTACCTTTTGCCTTTCTGGTATAGAAAGTCTATACGGTCTATAATACACTGAAGCGTCCTTGGTAAGTTTGATTTCCATCTCACCCAAGTTTGTCAAACCCAAGTCGCTATCGCCTGACGAGAAACAATGTGTGTACCGTCCTAACAATTCCATCAGTTTCGCCTTTTGTTCAGACTCAATATCGCCAATCTCAACGTTAGATAATTTAAAAGAATTGATAGTACTCACCATAATTGTTGACGTGGATGTTGTCGACGCCTTTCTGGACGACGCTGTACACCTGACCGCCCTAGCCAACACTTGGCCCTTTTTCAAGTCAAGGTGTCCCGGTCCCATATTCGACAGCCACATCCAGTTGTCATTGCATTGACGCAAAACGCCGCTGGGTATTGCCACAGTGCATCGCCCGTTGTCATATCGCTTGCCATCTACGTACACTTCGTCGCCTGGTGAAGCGTCCTCAATAACAACACCTACCCGATGTTCCGAATTCTGCTCAAGAACAACATCCTGATTCAAAACAATGCGACGCCTCACATCATCGTCCTCAATGGTGATATTCTTGAGCAGATCGTCTACGTCGTCGCCCTTAACGAAGACCGCCTTGTCGCCCATCACCACTAACGAGACGCCATCACTCGCTAACGCCGGTTGCCCTAAAATTAAGTCAACATTCGATATATCGCAATCAGTTACAAGCGCCGTGATTACCAATGTAAGGCCGTCAATAGTCATCTGACACTCGATGCGCCCATGTGCTTCACCGTGACCTCCGCCGAAGCCTTGTAATAGCACCCGACCTGAAGTCACCTTCAGGCCAAGCTGTTTTGTACAATCAGTCGCCATTAAGTTGTGCTGACAGCCAGTGTCTATGTACGCCCTGACTAGCACGTCATTGATTACCACGTCCTTTCTATAAACAGAATCAAGTAAGTTACTTACCAATCGAACCTTGACACTGCTCTCTTTGTCGCCACGTTGTTGTCGCCTATCGGGGCACTTGTCGAAATAGTGTCCGTCGCCGCCGCACCCACTACACCTTTCCTTACGTGGCTTCGGACAGTTCCTACTTACATGGGACCCCATCTCCTGGCAGTTATAGCACCGAATTCGCCCTGAAGCGCCTGTTGCCTGTCGCTTTGGTGCCGATGTTACCGAGTGCAATCGCCGCACCTTCGCTTCGGAGGAAGCCGCCTCATTCCTCCTAGCCACAATTGCCGCTGTGGGTGTCTTGTAGCTATCCAAACCCGCCAAAAATTTGGAGTATAACGCCTCGGGTGTGGTAGCGCCGCACGCCAGAGCATTCGCCCGTAGCTCCTCAGGCAGACCCCTTATAATACAGGACACCGCCTTCTTGCCCCTGACGTCTGCCCGGCCACACAGCGCCAACTTTGCGTGGAAGTAGCTAGTCATGGTCTCGCCTGACCGCTTTCGCCGCTCGACTAGCTCTTCCAGACATATTGCGAAGTCGCACTGTCTGGGGAAGGCCCTCATCAAAGTGACCTTCCACTCCGCCCAGGTTAGTTGATAATTGTCGAGCCTGTTAAACCAGGCTCGCGCCGCGCCCCGTAACTTCAACTGCATAAAGTAGCTGCGTTCGCAAGTTGACCATCCATAAACATCGCCTAACTGATCTATCATGGATAGCCATCTTTCGCCATTTGAGTGAGGGTCTTCTGGATCAAACACCTCAATCATTTCACTTGCCGCCTGCAAGTCGCCTGTTGTGGGTCGACCAACTCCCACAGCGCCCGTCGCACCTATAGTACCTTCGCCTGACAATACGCCACTGCCAGACGTCACGCCGCTGGTATTACTTGTTGACGCCACATACCGCTCTATCGCAAGAGCCGCCTGTCGCTCAAGTAACGCGTCCAGACGCGTCGCCAAATGCGTCTCAAGCACTTGGATGACCGCCGCCTTTGTTCGGTCATCCTGACTTACCTGATCCGCCTGTGCCGCCTGCTCTGCTTCCGCCACATCCGCCGTCTCCTCCTCTGCTTCCGCCCAATCCGCCGTCTCCTCAAAATCCATCTCGCCCTCCATTATAATTTCATCCCCTTGTGACGCCATTACACTTTGGGAACAAAGAACACAATATTCACTCACAGTTTCAGACTCTACCACGCACGTAGGTCTATCCGACTTCTGAACTGTTACGCCAAATGTTTTTACTTTTCTTTAACTACGCAGTGTTAATTGCTTATAATACAGACATATATCGCCACGCACAATGGAACATGTCCAACGCCTAAAATGGTCGCCTCGAGAATACCCCACTACCAACCCCGCTAATGAGCGGAACCATGCACCGAGCGTATACTTCTCGTTATCGCCACGAGAGTGACACTTCCGCCTTGTGTGTAGTTATTAACGCCTACGCCAGATGTCGCCAATGTGTAGTTATGGTGGCCAGACTGATAGCAGCGCCATGCCATTTTATTCGCGTAACAATTTATTATTTTTATTTAAATACTACTCAAGTCTTAAAAATCATGTATTTTAAATTCCATTTCAAATTTCGGTCCAGAACGCCAATACTTGTCACGTGACTGCCGTGACGTCAGACGATCGCAAAGTAGGAGACTGTTCATAAACGCTGGTAAACTGACGAGGTGATGAAAGGTTGTTTCGTAGTTGTCGCTATAGTTACATGTAATTTGACGTTTCCTATAAACAAATAATAATAAATTACTCACTAAATATTAACCAAACAACGAAGCCTTTTTACAGCGTCTGATGCTGTTCACGACTCTCTGACGTCATGCGCTCTGATTGGTTTTCGTTGTCACGTGACTTGAGAGTGATTTAATTAGGTTTTGTTTATCAAATATTAAATTCCTTAAATATAAGGAAAAATATTGTGTTTTTCAGTATTTCTACCATAGAAACTACCAATTAACGTTAAAATTATGTTTTTATTTGAATACAGTCAACATCCCTATTTATCCTCAAAACTATTTATCCAAAACTAATTAGGATCTGTAATCAATTTTTATACAAACTTATTTTTAAAATTTGTAATTTTTTCAACAGTAGACGGCGAAATGCCAGAACATGATTTGGAACCTCCACGATTCAGTCGACGGGCGTTAGAACATTTACTGAACGATTGGCGTGCAGTTCGCAGTATGATTATGTCGGGCGTGAATGAAGGCGCAGCTGTGCAACAGGGCAGCGGAGAAGATCAGCCCTATTTGAGAACGCAGTCCGGTTCGACTTTGCTCGACAAATTCACGCATTGTTTAATTGTCAAGTGCAGTGCAGAGGCGAGTAAAATTTATACTTTACAAACATTGTAAATTGTATCATATGTTTTTACTGTTGGAGTGCTATTCCGTGTATCTATCAAAATATATATTTCGGGAAAATCAAAGAGTCGTGAAAAAAATCATGGAAGTTAGAGAGTGGTCAGGAAAAATCAAAGCTTTCCAGTGAGTAGCCTGGATAAGTCAGGGAAATTCTATAATTTTTTCTCAGTGATTGTAAATGAAGGAAAAGAATCACGGTCTAGTCTGACATTTTAGCCTAGGCTATAGAAGCATTTTTATTTCAAATTTCGTACAATCTAAATATGACTTTATGTGTCATATATATTTAGAATGTACGAATACCTAACATAGTGAAATAAAAAAAAGGCCTATGTTGCTTTGTTTTAGTTTTATATTTCAGCATGGGAAAATGCTCAGGAAATATGGTCGTAATGATTAGGATCACGGAAAAGTCAGGGGTGTTTTTTTTCTCGTAAGCAATGTCCAATTTTGGTATGAAAACGTCAAACGAGAATAACGCAGATTGATTACATAAATATACAATCATTTTACACGTTATAAGAAAAATCCGTGAAATTATACAAAAATTCTGTAACAAATTCTTGATTTTATTTTTGAAGAAGCCCAGCGCTAAGACCTTTATACTGTTTGGAAGATGATTATAGAATTTAAAGCCGCAAACGCTGGGACCATTGATTAACTTATTGTTCTTATAAAAAGATGCTCTTCTGTCAGGACTGGTTCTGGTGCTGTTAGGTTGTAGAAAACATTGTCAAAAAATTTGATTCCAACTACTAATTCCAAAGTTGTGAAACAAATACAGTGTTCTTGTTTTTTAGGAATGTTTGTATTGTTCTTATTAAAAGTAAGTGTAAATTTTAGATGCTGGATGTGCTGTTGACCACATTAATTCGAGAAATTCTGGACGATGTGACTTCGGGGCGCTCGGCCGACGCCCTAATTGTGGCACGACGCTTTGTGAGATCCGTCGCCCGTATCTTTGTTGTATTTAGTGTGGAAACGGCGCCTCCGACCGCCAAACAAAGAACCACTAACAATAGCGGAACGCGAGGAAGCGTTGGCCAGCCGCATCTTACGCCGCAACCCATAGCCAAATGTAGACGAGTGTTCCGAGCCCTCGTACGTCTTGCCGTTGAAGAACTGTGCGAAACGGCAGATTCCCTTATCGCGCCTGTAAGACTTGGAGTCGCCAGACCTACTGCGCCTTTCACGTTAGCAAGCTCTACAATCGATGTCATCAATGTAAGAATATCACTAAATGATTAATTTTACCATTCCAACCAACCCACTAGTGGAGCATGATTCTACTTTGGGTCAAAATTCACTTTTCAAAATTTTACAATATTTTTTCGTTTTGAGGTTCCCTGAATAAAAAAAAAACAACATATTTTTGGAAAAAGTTTCTGCGTTAGTTTGTCTGTGAACACAATATATAGGTCAAACGGATGAGCGAATAGAAACCAAATTCTGGGACTATTGGAAACATTGGGAAAGGCGTGGCTTAATTTTTGGCCGCCTGGTGGTTAAAAATGAACTAGTGATTGTAGGATTGTAGAGTCAGCTGGTGTATGCAAGTGCGCACGTGTTTGTCAAAAAAAAAATCAATTAAACAATAAAAATGCGTGTTTCAATACAAGAAATTTGTAAATTTGCTCCTGCTTCACCTACCAATAGAAATTTCACTGACGGAGAAAATATAAATGATCGTGGTCATATATTAAACTGTGCTAAAGTGAATAATGGTGATGACAATGATGATGCTTAACAAATCCTTGCATTTTGCTTACAAACAAAAAATTAACCTCATGAAATTAATGGTCAAATTTTGAAAATGGAAAAATAAATAAAGCAATTGACAGAATTGATAGATAGATTAACAGCTGAGGGGATAGCTGGTTTATTACAAAATAAATTATAAAAAAGTAAATACTTTGATCTAGATTTTAAAATTTTGTAAATATTCAGTCATTTGTTATACTTACGAGAATGAATGTAATCATCTCGAGTAAAATGTCACGAACTCGCATGGAGGGTGTTATTTTTTTCCCTATTCTAAGAACTTTCACTCAAGCATCTTGTATATTAATTCTTCTTGATTAAAATTATTCACAATTTTTTTTTTTGGGAAAAGAATGAAAGCGAATTATTTCATGCTTCGAGGCATGACTTTCACAACCATAAACACAACAGTACACAATACTTTTGTTCTTATGAGGAGAAAATGCCATAGTTTTGAAAATATTTATATGAGCACAAATGTTGTTTGTTAATGTAATTTCAATATTTAGTCGTTTTATGGTAAGTTTTCGTTTTAATAAAACTCGAAACATACTTTTTATGTTGTCATTGAGATCGAAGTAATCATATGGTCGTTTATCCTACGATCGCTAGTTTCCATTTAGCCCACCAGAGAGCGTTTCCCAGTTTTCCAATATTTAATATGCAAATATGAAGAGAAAGTTTCGTTTTTTGTTTTCTAACCTTCCTAGTTCCGAAAATATTTTGAAAATAAAAGAAACTGTTGTTCTTTTGTTCTGAAGATCTGTCAAAAATAAATTAGCTATATAGCTGACAAGCTTGCTTTAGTTAATTTTTACATGTTAAACCATATTATGTGACCGTGCAAATGAATAGCAAATTTCATATTTATTAAGTTGAAATGGCCCTGTCGTCCAACTGGCTGGAATTTTTCTTTGGGACAGAATTCAATATGTAGACTGACTATGCAAAGAGTGTGGCCAATGCATCCAATCGCCGCCATATTAAGCCGCTAGTGGTGGACACTGCGCATGTAGCTCCTGCGCGGTCACGTCAAAACAGAAACAGCTGACAGCTGCGCACTGAGTATAAAATGACTCAATATGGCGCAGGTAATCCGTGCTCCGGCTAGGTCACATGACCTGTTGTCCACACTTTTACTATAGTCCTTCTATCAATGTGCGTTTAACGATGGCATCTAGCATTCATTGGGAAAACGAAACTCATTTGTTTAAAACGGAAGTTTTTAGTAACATCTGTTGGTATGTTTGTTATACAGATTGTATCAACTCAAAGCTGTCCATAGGGCACTCTGTGTGTAAGACAGAGCACCATACACAAACGATAAGCAAGAGTGAGATAAATGATCGCTAATAGGTAGTAATTACTGTGGTTACTGTAAAATGAATTTAAATAAACGTCTTTGTTTTCTAAGTAAAAATAGCCATTTTATCAATTAATTTATTACGTCGGCGGTTGAATTACCACCATAAAACCATTTAATTATTTGGATTTTTTCGTGAACAGTATAAATAGCCATTTTATCAATAATTTCGGTAGTGACTACAGACTGTCATTAATTGATAAAATGGCTATTTTTACTTAGAAAACAAAGACGTTTATTTAAATTTATTTTACAGTAACCACAGTAATTACTACCTATTAGCGATCATTTATCTCACTCTTGCTTATCGTTTGTGTATGGTGCTCTGTCTTACACACAGAGTGCCCTATGGACAGCTTTGAGTTGATACAATCTGTATATCTAAAGTTTTGGTAAGTTTCGAGTCAGTTTTTTTTTATATATAATTTAATTTTCAGTGTAAATATTGAGTTTTATCAATTTCAGAATTGCTGCTGCAGCTAGTTAATAAATGTTTTATTATTTTCAGGGTTCAGAGGAACTGTTTTGCGTTGAACCGATGGCACCTAGTGGTAGTAGATCGGGTCCAAGTGAACTTGGTTTGAGTTTATCTTCTCGCGTAGAATCAAGACCGACCTTAGCAGCTGAAGCAGCTCGTGCCGATACAACAGCTCCACATTTGGATGATCCCAACGATGCTGAAAGTGCGTAAATTTTTTGAAATCGCTTGAACGTCCATCGTACACTAGCAAATGTTTGCAGTTCTTCTAAGTGTATAATAAATGCATATGATTTCTGGTTATCCAACAGGCATGGCGATCGATAACGACGATGACAATGCCTCCGAACAAGAGGACCTCGGTGACCGCATGGGTCGTCAAGATTCAGTAACTGAAAATTCGGATGTTGTCGCCGGAGGAGCACCTAACGATCCGCTCGGCAGTGCGGTCGGTGGAGAAGATAGCGATCCCGAGTTGGATCTGCTTGCGGAAACGGAATCCGACAGCGATGACAACCACAGTAATCAGGAGACAGTATCTGCTCAGCGCAGCGTACAGACCGGAGCTACGGCCGGTTCCGATACAGGTTTGTGTTTCGATATTGGTTGAATAAATGGTTGTAGTCTGTTGATGTGTGGTAGAATGTTTTTAGAATCGTTGCTTCCTAGTTTTTCACCTAATTCATACCAATATCAGTACAGTGGGGATCTTTTGTTTCCTACCGTCATCATCGGTCTAATATTATTTGGAAATGATGTAATTCTTGAATTACTTGTATGCTTCAAACATTTTTTTTTTTTATTTTTTAATTGAAATTGCTTCGTTTTGGCCGTTATATTGTGGTAACAATGATCGTTTTAACTCTTCAATTCCTGTGTCCAAGTTAATAAAGATTTTTGGTTTCTTTTTAAATAAAATACCTTATATACATTTGGTTATGACAAGAAAAAATATAAATGAAAAATAAACTACCCCGATTTTCTTTTATGGGGGTGTCACCTACAGGTGACACTGGGCGTTGTGAAATTAAGACTTTGAAGCAGACACAGATTGTTTCTTATTGTTACGGTAAGAATAAAACGTCAGAATTTATAATGACATTTATTTATATTTAGATATATCAATTTCTTTATAATAAAAATAGTTTATCTGAAAGAAACAAAACACTTATCTATTCTAATATCATAAAGCTGAAGAGTTTGTTTGTTTGTTTGGTTGTTTGAGCGCGGTAATCTCAGGAAATACTGGTTTCAATTGAAAAATTATTTTTTTGTTGGATAGTCCATTTATCGAGGAAGGCTATAGGCTACATAATATCAAGCTACGACCAGTAGGAACGGAGCATCAATGAAAAATGTTGCAAAAACGGGAAAAAATATTCCTTTTGAGAGCTTCCGTTGCGGCGTAAACGGTTATTATACTGCCCAGTGTCACTCGTAGGTGACACGGCATATTTCCAACGTCGTAAAAAAAGTGTTCAAAGTTATTTTTACCAATAAAAAAATTTGTGCAATAGCTTATTTATTTATTACACGCAATAAGAAAAAATAACAATAGTTACGGTTTAGGCATTTTTATTTCACTTTTTATCGCAAGAGATTACACAAACACAGACTGCTCGAATTTCGCGCGAAACATCTGATTATATTTGACAGATGAAAGCATGTATATGTAATGTTAATCCTGATCCTGTAATAACGATTCTTTTGTTGTTAAATACAGTAAAATATAAAAAAAAAAAAAAATATTTGACAGATGACATTTGGCTAGTGTTGTTAGAAAAAAAATATTAATAGTTTTACTTATTGGCTTTGCAACAATTTTAGTGGAATTAAATAATAAAATCTCCGTGTGGTAGAAAAAAAATATTAAACTTTTGTCACCTACAAGTGACACTGAGAATTGAAGAGTTAAAGAAGTCTTGTTGTATAAAACAAGAAGAAAAAAATAGAAATTTTAAAAATCGCAGGCATAAAATACACGTTATTTTTGATATTTAAATCTGATTTATATTAAGTGCTTAATGGTTTTATATTTGTAAGTGCACAGATTTCTTTGCCCTCTGCAGATTTTAGCATTATTAGTTGAAATCGTTTTTTGTGTTGCAACGAACGAATCTGTTTTGTGAAATTTTTCGAGATCAGATTCTGCAGAGGGTAAGGTTAGGTCGATGACACTTGGTGTTTTATTGTATGACGACAGGTATAGCATCACTTCTGTTATTCCCAGAAGACGAGTCCGGTGAATCTAGTCAACAGGAAGAAGAAGAGAGTGACGCCGCTGAAACGGACGAACAGGATACCGAGGAATTTACTCTCACTGATGAACAGCTTGAAAGACGGAAGTAAGTGCAGCGAGAATTATTAGATATTTTTACACTAATCCCTTCATTTAAACATTTGAAGGTACTACCTTTTTTCTTTACCAACGTCGTCTAATATAATACGTAAGCAGAAAGTTCATGCGTTTGATAATTACAAATGAACCAAATAATTAAAATTTGGCAGATACACTAACTGAAAAAATCTGCAAATTCTTTACCCGAACAGCGCAAAGACCGACGAAGTAAAAAACGAACCCGTACAAAAAACGGGTGTTTTGCTAATTTTATAGTAAAATAATTACATAAACATAACAGACATTTCTGGTATTATGAAAAACAATGCACTTTAAGGTAGTACCCTCGCGACAGTCATAGTAAAAAGTTTATGCTGGTTTATGCAGTACATGTAGTTGACAGTTGTTATTAACAGATTATTGTTATTAACAGATTCTGTACTAATTTTAGCCAATCCCGAGCAAGAAATCTGGCAACACTGTCAGAGCGTTAAAATATTTTATAGTACACTGTAGAAATTGAGGTCGATTACATGTATAATTGCTGATCCATACAATGTCAGCGATTATTCTGGTAATCATACACACCATATGGAATGCTACACATTTTCCTGTAAATTTACATATATATGTAGTTGTGTAGTCCACATAACATGCAAATATGTATTATTTTAAACAAAAAAATGTAATTTTTCAAAAAATGTGTAAAATTTCCTAACCCATACCCAACAATTTTACATATGTTTATGTAATATTTGTGTAAAATAATACATATTTAAATGTAATATTATATACAAGAAGATTTTTGAATATAATTTTTGTACTCAGTACTAGACAGTGTATGTTGTGTGCACTCATCGAAGTTGGCCGATAGTACATGAATCGTGAACCGCTAGACGCTTGTCACATGACCTTATACTGTGGGATTCACAGACAATCACGTGATTGTACTAAACTAGAATATTCCACAATATTACATATTTTGTTATGAAATTTTTACACTAATTTAATGGAAAATTACATAAATACATTAAAACTATGTAAGTGTATGTAATTTTACTTTACTTTATGTATAAGCACCAAATTTGTTTAATTTCACAGCGAAAGTCCAAGTTTTTATACAGTTCTTGTAAAAATAAATAATAATGAACAATTACCTAGAAAATTGAGGGAATTTTACTTTAACTTTCAATGTAATTTTACAATCATTGTTTACAGTGTATGTATGCATGCTGAGTTTATAACTTGTTTGGCGGGTTAGATAAATATGCGTTGTTGCCAGATCGTTTATCGTATAACCTTTCCTCTGCTGAAATCTGGTAAATTTTCCATTATTATTTATTAAATATCTCTGAAATTGTGTTGTAACTGTTAATGAGACTATTTTTAAAAAATTGTTTGATTGTTAGTTAATGTTACTTTAGTTTTTTAAAAAAATCCTAAGAAAAGTTTCTGAGATACAAAAATATTTGTCGGTAAATTTTTCGATATCCCGTATACCGTAATGTATAAGAGCCTCAAAAACTCGAACTTTGGAATTTAATATCTCTGAAACTGTGTTGTTCAAAAATTTCATTCTGCGCTAATCGATGCAGAATTACATAAACATTATTCTGGCTAAATTTCAAACAAATCCTAAGAAAACGGGTTTGGCGAGGGTACTACCTTAAGTTAAATAATTAATAAATAGACTTTATTTTTTTTTTTTTTTATGTTAAAATTATAATTTTAAAACATTCGGTTGTATTATGTTAAGGACGGTAGAGCTCTTTATAGTTTCCTTGTGGATTTTTTTGTATCGACAGAAATACCAATATCAATTGGCAGTACACGTCACGCGATAGTCATCTGAGAAATCGCCATCTTTTTTCCAGCACCACTGCAGGTCACGGCGGTCACCGCAGCAACTTAGCACCACAGAGCATGCAGTGGGCTATCAGGTCGCGTGAAGCATCTCGCGGTGCAGGCATTCGCATCGCGGGCAGCGGATCAAATTTGGTGTTCATTGATCCAAGCTCATTGCGTCGGTCCACGTCGGCTAGCGCGACGGCAGTGGCGGCAGCCGCTGCGGCGGGCGCAGCCTCTGAACCAGTTACGATGGCGACGACCGCCAGCTGTTTGGCTCGCGCCTTTGCTATTGTCGTTCGACAGATTGCCGATTTGCTGGCAATCATCCACGAGTACTACGGATCGACCGTTGCGCCCGCCTTGCCCGTGACGCTAGACGTAACGGAACACGAAATACTCGGCTTGCAAGTATGTATTATTTTAAAAAACGCGCATTTTAGTTAAATTGTACCGACACTATTTTGCATGATCTCCCGGACATTATACTTTCACATGTATGGTAATTTTGTTACGACTAGACCCTTCCTGGACTGGCAGACAATTGGACAAATGTCCAGACGACTTCAAATGTCAAAATTACGATATTTTTAATTATTATTGTTATAAAAAAATTAACATTTTATACTACAAAAGTAAAACAATATTGTAAGATAAACAAAAAATAATAGCACTGACTTCAGCGCTAGGATCGCACTTATGACCTTTAGATTACGAGGCAGCCATTGTACCTCTCCCCCACTATAGCACAGCATTGTACGGCCGGTTTTTGTGGTATAGTACGTGCCATGGATCTAAAAGGCTCGGAAGTTAGATGCAAATGGAGGCTTGCGCAGGTACAATCGGTTGAAAAACTACGAACTCGCGCTATATTATTTTTAATTTTTTAATTTTTCTTTAATCTAAAGAAAAATTAAAAATAATAATATAGCGCGAGTTTGTAGTTTTTCAAGATGTCTAATACAGTTTTGCATAGACAATTTTTTGGATGATTTTATGCAAGGAATTAGAATTCCTTGCATAGAATCATGCAAAAAATTGTTTTTCGTGCTTATCTACGCAAAACTGTATTAGACATCTTGATCAATTAACAATCAAAGAAACAACTTAACAATAGCGTACTGGACTGTACTTTATAGCAGGAAAGCGACAAGTGACAAAACAACCAGCGATAACCAATCACCGACGACCGCACGTTCTGTGCCGGTAACTGGGAGGTGGTGGGAGTCTTCCTTTCCCACAAAATAACCAGGACGGCTCTAAAATATGCATTTGCGACGCTGTTTGTGACTAACTTCAGAACCTTTTAGAACTGTGACGCGTATTATATACAATATACAGCGTGCATTGCAATGTTTGATTTCACTTTAAATCTCATGAATCGATTTTACTGTACCGTGGCAATGCAAAAAATAAAGTAGAGTAGGGGACTTGGGTGAATCAAAGAAGTTGCCAAGTAACAAATTGTTTTAAAACTGCTTTTAGAAGTCGTGTGGAATTTACATTCCATTAGTGTAATAGTATGAATTTTTTTAGGTTTTTCTTGAGTACCAGCTAAAACCGACATGGGACTGGTTATTGACGGTCATGGACGCTACGGAAGCGCAACTGCGGTTTGGAGCATCATTAACAAATGCGGCAGATCCGGCACATCCTTCACATCCTTTGCACACCGCTGCCGGCTTAGTGGTTCCTGGAACTAGTCTACTTGGATCGGCTGCTCTTTTTTCAAGTGTGTTGGGTAATTGTTAATCTTTTTAACTTACTAATCTTTCAGAGAAAATGGAGATCACTTAGTAGTTTCTTTTGAGGCACATGTTCTGAGGTACCTTTCCACTGCACAAACAACATTTAATTATTTGCGTACGTTTTAAAATTAATTCTCGCAAAAACAATGCGCCGTGATTTAAGGTGCATAATTTGCAGTTTTTTTTTTTTCGTTGTAATAGAAAACGGGCAGCTAGATTCACTTAAACCAGGGGGGCCCGCGGGCCAAATGTGGCTCACAAAGCCTGTGAATTCGGCCCGCGATATCGATACATAAATACATAAACTTTTTAAAAATATTTTATTGTCTTATTTGTAATATTTATTATTTATTTTACTATTTACTTATTTATTTTTTAATAAAAATATAGACAATAAAATATTTTTAAAAAGTTCCTACAGAACTTTAACCATAAAACCGTGGTTATTGTTTTGATTTTCTTCCGTTTTTTTGCCACGCCAAAAAATTCGGTAATATTAAATTGGCCCGCCTAAGAAAAACTTTGGGAACCCCTGACTTAAACTGTCCCGCTATTCGTGATTTTAAGGAATGTTAAAGACTGAAACCATACTAATAATCTTTTCAATCGTATGTCAACAGGAAATTCATCTGGCATTACGAGCCGCGTCCATCATCGTACACACAATGTGTCGGGTGGTGGAAACAGTTCGGCGGGCGGAACTCGAATATTGGGCTTCAGTGCGAATGCTGTTGACGGAACACGCCTGCGCACGGAACGTGAGGGTGAGTTATCTTTCGATCGGAATCTTTAAGGTAGTTGGCGTGGTACAATTTTGTCAAAAAGTTATAGATTATACGCGCCACAAAAGTATACTAGCTTGTAGCTAAGTGATCCATAATTTGTACGCAAGACTGTACCCGTGGAAACGTAACCCATACAGTATTCATATTTGCATGTATACTTTTCTATAAATTGTTGAACTTTAAACCGTTATTTATAAATAATTAGACGGTCAAAAAAAATTTCTTATTTTTTTTTAAATTCATAACAAATGCATTGAAAGACTGTCCGTTTTTGGAAAGTTTCTGACAGTTAATTCTTTTTTTATAAATAAGAAACTGGTTCAGAATAACAGAGATCGTATACAATCAATGTTAATTGTCCAATTTTTAATTGAATTTATCGTGGATTATATACGGTCGATCGACTTCAAATTTTCAGGGTAATTGTATTATCATGTCCTTACTAAGTATACAAAAATTAAGAAATTTCTGACAGTGTACCTTAACCACGACAACTACCTTAAATAATGTTCGAGATGTAGTTTCTTCTCCAGTTCATGTCAGTGGCAGATAGCGTTAGGACGTCTCTAAGTTTACGTTCTGTCAATCATATTTACCATTTTTGATAACAGCGAGAGAATCATTAATTTTAATGATGTATTTTAATTGATTTTTTGGATTGAATCTAGTTAACTCTTATTCCATTGAAAAATAACATGCGTTTTTTATTTGACATACTAATCAACAGACGTCAAGGAAATGTTATTAATACAGTAGAACCTCGATAAGTTAAACCTTGATAAGTTAAAAACCTCTGTAAGTGAAACATTTTTTGAATTCCCTTCCCCTGAAAGCATAAAACCTCCATTACTTAAATCACAGAACCTCGGTGACTTAAACAAATATTCTGAACATCGCCCTTGATAACTTAAAATAATATTTTAGTGACCTCCGTAAGTTAAAGTATTATCAGTGAGTCATCATGAGTAAGTATCCAAAAAAAAGGTTTTGCTAAGAACTTAATTGATTTTCACTTTAGTCTTCCACTAAATCGCTTTACTGATTTCTTCGTTTAAATAATTGATTGTTTAAATAAATAAATAATTGATTCTAAATGAATAAATAACTAGATAGGTAAAAAATTTATGTAACCTCTATTGAACAAAATACATCCTCTATAAAATCCACAAACCTCGGTAAGTTAAAAATTTTACTCTGACAACTCTCGATAAGTAAAAAACTCGATATCTTAAATTTTTTAACGTTTCCTTGAATTTTAACTTATCGAGGTTCTACTGTAATGGAAACGTTTCTTAAATAATGAGCTCATTCTATTTTTTGTAAGGTGGCGAAGCACATTCAGCCCGGCGTGAATTTCTGTCCTACTGTTTATCTCTGATGCGAGCGCACAACGCCGAACACTTAGACTCTCTCCCCGTGTTGGACGTTTCGTCTTTGAAGCACATAGCGTACGTGTTCGATGCTCTGATTTACTACATGCGGGCGATCGCCGGCGTCGAACCTCGTCCTTACGTTTACCGACCAACTCTACACGAATCGGTCAACGAACCAGCTTCGACATTACCGCCCGTAGTGCCGCCTACATTGCCTACCGCGGCTTGGAATGATCAGGTAGATTTTATATATCACACTAATACAGTTACGGTCTCGATAATGTGAAACAATGGAGACGGGCACAGCCGAACTTTACCGCTAGGGGCGCCAGTTCTGCATTGCCTTCAGTCTGTGAATAGCTCAGAGCAGTGGGTGCCAAGTTAGTTTATTTCAAATAATACATCATTGACAATGCCAATGCGCTGTGTTTACCAATGTTCAGGTAATAGAAGTTTTGGATTTTTAATGAATCTGGAACTGAAAAAGATGTAGTTGAATGCTATCAGAGAGGAAGAAACTTTTACTGTAAATGTGCTTTAATATGATATAATTATACTATTGAAATTCATATGCTTATATTTTGATATATATATATATATATATATATATACATACACACACACACACACATATATATATAAAACGCGTTACGAAAAACGTCTTACGGCTTTTCGTGACGCGTTACATTTTTTCTCGGCTAGGTCACCTCGCCAACCCGCGATAAGGAACTTCGTTCCAAAACACCCGGTATAATCCAAAAACAACCATTATAATCTAAAAACACCCGGTATGAGCTAAAAACACCCGGTATAATATAAGTATGCATTATACATCTTACGGTTTTTCGTGACGCGTTACATTTGTTCTCGGCTAGATCCCCTCGCCAACCCGCGATAAGGAACTTCGTTCCATAAAAACACCACATTAAAGTACGGAAAAAGCATAGAGTACTACAATAAAGTGTGCTTGGTTCTTTTATGTCTGTATTTTTTGTATTTTGATGTTAAGAGAGAAATATTCTTGATTGTTGAATTTGTACTTTGTGCGCATCTATTAAAAAAGTTTACCGTGATTTTATTGATGAAATCTTTAATATGTTCTATATTAGTTTCTTTATGTATATATGTGCAATTTTGGTAGCTCTTTTGAAATTTCCAATAGTCTTGATACGCTTGTTCTGTACTATCTGTAGTGATTTATAATTTGATGTGCAAGTGTTACTGCACACTGGGGCGGCATATGTAAGAACAGAGCGAATAATTAATTTGTAGATTGATAATTAATTTATTTTTTTACGATAATTGGAGATTTTAGAAAATAGTGGGAATAATTAACATACGAGACAGTGGCTTTGTTGGTTGTGTTCTTTATATGTTTTGTAAAGGTAAGTTTGCTGTCTAATAATACTCCAAAATATTTCACCTATTTGTTCCATTCTATTATATTTCCGTCGCATGTAATGTTTGGGGCCACGACAGGTCTCCTTCTTGTAAAAATTATTGCTTCCGTTTTAAGACTGTTTACTAAAATATTTTATCAATTGTATTAGGGATTTGTTCAGTTTATTTGCTATGGTGTCAACTCGCCAGGATTGACAGAAAAGGGCCGTGTCATCAGCGTACTGCGATAAATTTACCCCTGATAATTTGGGCAGATCATTCATGTTTATATTAAAAAGAAGTAGTGCTAACACGGCTCCTTGAGGGACACCGGCAATAATATTTTTCTTATTTGATTTAGCATTATTTATATGCACATGAAATGTTCTATGATGCAAATATGATTTTATGAGGAATATAATATCTTTTGGAAAGTTGAGATTGATTAGTTTGTACATTTGTACATTCAGTTGCACATAGTCAATAGGTGATTCAGTTTTTCATTTGTTGACGTTTTCAAGTATAAAATGATTTTTCGTTCGCGTTTTTTGGAATATAATGTCAAAGCAGGTGCTCACGTTTTTGGACGTTCACGTTACCGAGACTCTACTGTATATAAAATTGTAATGGTGTAATGTCGTATTTTTGTTGGTTTTTCGGTATATGTGTCTGATATAATAGACTTGGGAAAACACAATTCTCCAATTTTTGTCTGGACTGTTTTTGATCAAATTTGGTACTCTTAATTGATACTCAAACTTTGACTAGGAAACTTTTTATACTTAAGTTTTGATAATTTTTCGCGAGCAAATTTTCCACACAAGTAAAGCCACAAACAAAAGCTAATTAATTATAAATTCTTATCAAATTAAAAAACTCGAGTCGCAATGCGAAACCCTGCTGACAATATAGTGTATTTGCTAACACAGGCAGTGTGGTTTTACTATGTGAACTTACGTATGTTTTTGGGCAAAATGAAAAATGTAACCTCTTAATGCAACCCTTAAATTATTTTTTGTACATTGCAATATTATTATCAATCGAACATCTACACCAAATTAAATACACTCTTCAGTAAATCACTATCTGTCAACTATTGTTTTCATAAAATTTGTAAATCCAGTTCTGTCAGATCGATTTTTTTTTTTAATTAAAGGGGCATTTTTTTATTGCAATAAAGAGTAAAATTTCAATTTTAATTATGTTTTCAGTATTTTTGGGTCCAAAAATATTTTTCAACCACATACACACACACATAAACATTCCCCAAAATTGTGTCAAATTGTTCAGGAGATTGTGAAACGTCGAGAAATTTTTGTCCGACCCCTAGGTCCCGCCATTTGACCAACGTCAATAGTGTATGTGCCATATGGTAAATACACTAGAAAGATCAGGGTAAATTAATCATTTATTGTTTTGTCCACGTTTAAGGATGAAAATGACAATGATGAACGAGATGACGATATATCACATTCTGCTGCAATGGATACCGATTCCGTTGATGGGCAAGACTCGACATGCGGCGGCAATACAGTTACGGTCACAGAATTGCCATTGCCTCAGATGCCTCAAGACAAGGGACGCAAGCATCCGTTTTTCCAGGTTAATTATTTAAATTATGATAGTTTGTATATTTGACTTTTTATAACTAAACTAAACGGCCATATAATAACCATCATTTTCGAAGTGTGATTACATTATTGATACAATAGGAATCAAGTTGATACTTAGAATCAACGATTTAAAATTACTGCCTAGTATGACAATGCATAAACCCAATATGGCGGACTCCCCAAGATGGCGGATTACCTTTTTCTTCACAACCCTCTTGGCATGGGTATCAAACAAAAGAGTTTGGTGAGTGGGATTATGATAAACTATGTGATGTCATTGTAAAGCACATATTCGATCGATTTGAAATTTTGTACACATATGTGTTACCCATGACATTTGATGATTCAATCGTTTTTTAAATTAGATTTTCTTTTAATTTAAAAAAAATAATGTTTTAATGGTAAAACATCTGAAAAACTAAAAAAAAAACTATGAAACTATAAAAAAAACTTTTCAAAGTCAAACTTTTATTGAAATGTACTAAAAAAATAATTTAAATTCATAATTATAAAAACGTGGGCTGTGACTATCTATGATCATAGAATTTATACCTCATGCTTTTATATCTATGAATCTAAATTATTAAAACTTGTGTTACTTTTTAGTACATTCAGAAAAGCTTGACTTTAAAATGTTTTTTACTAAAATTTTTTTTGTTTAAAAATTTTTATTTGTTGTCATATTGTTTACAACCGATTTTTTTAATTGTGTTTTTTTCTCAAATTGAGTAAATTAATTTATATTAATAAGATTCAAGTGTCATTAAAAATATACACCGATTTTCATATTTTAACGTTTTGTGATTCTTGAATAAACTATCACAGAGCTCACAACCTACGTTTTTATAATTTTGAACCTAAATTAATTTTTTTTATGTCATTAATTTCTAAAAGTAATTACATATTTGTAAGAATAACCAATAAGACTATAGACATTCAAGATATCACGTTGTTGTCAACCTGCTACATTAGCTTTTTTCTTTTTCAAACCTAAAAAACCCACATATTTCAAGCGTCAAATTATTTTTGTTGCAGCGATCTGATTCTACACTCTGCTTGGGCTGCGCACCTCCAGATCCATTTGAAACGCCAATGTCAGAAGCTTTACCCTTAGCGGATCAACCACATTTGCTTCAACCAGGGGCTCGCAGGGAAGATCTGTTTGGTATTCCGAAACAGCCTGTTACTTTACCAGCCAGCGGTAAGTGGACATGTTGCGTGGTCGGCTGAAGTTTTGTTGATGTTATTGTCAGGGCCGGCTTGAGCAGAAGTTAGATCATTTTTACGGGGTTTCTTGAATTTAGGTACATAACATAACATGTAGTTTATTTTGGCGTCAACTGGTTCTTCCGTCATTTTATAATAATGTTATCAGAAGATGCTTAAATGAACGCTATACACTTAAAATGTCCGGACATTGTTTAGTGTCCAATTTTTCTAAAAGCCATCAACAGTGTTTAAAGATAACCTATAAAATGTGTTTTGTGATCAAACTTAATTGGAGAGATTCACACGGAATTAGTATGATAAACAAAAGAAAAAAAAAAAGGATTAACAAATCGGCAATTTCTAAAAAGGTCTCACAGGCGATTTTTGGGCCATTTTATAAAAATATGTAGTCACTTTTCAGGCACTTAACCCAGACATTTACCGAGAAATAGAAGACCGGTCCTGGTTATGTTTTTTTTTTTATTGTAATGAACTGCAATAATTTTGTGATTATGAAACCATGTTATAGAAATATGATATTTTGTCAGGTTTGAATCCTTCACCACTAGAATCTCTTCCAACACATCTTGGATTATCTCTCCGATCTGCGACTAGAGACAACTCGCCTGCTAATATTCCATCAACCGGTGCGAATCACTTCACGGCCCCAGAGCCGCGCCCCGGACCCAGTAAACAACGTGATTTTATCAGTGCCACTGCTACATTTGAAAATTTCTTAAATAGTGTAAAGAGAGCGAACCAAATGTCAGGTATATTTCGTTTTTGTTTTTGTTTGCTGTGATTTGACAATCGTTAACAATTTCTACGTTCAATGCACGACTTTTTTTTAATTAAATGCTCTATTAAACTATTTTTCTTTTGCTGTTTTTCTTCATCAACAGCAAGTTTACTAATGCTAAGTTGCACGACACATTGTCACAAAATCCTGATTCACAATTGCGTTCAGAAACATTAGATTCTTCAGTAAGTGAAGTGTTGTATAATTTTAAATTGATCCTGGTCAAGAAACAATATTTTTTTAGTTTGCTTAAGACTAAGGTCAGTAAATTACTTTTCGGTGGGTACAATTTCTCCATAATGTGGGGCCAGCGCACACTTGGTCATCACATGCAGCAACCCGCTGTAATACTGATGGATCACAAACGTGCCATTATCAAAAACGCAAAGCACATTGCGTTGAAAGTTCGCGCGACACCAGGCCATGGCGCCCGAATATGAAATAAAGGCATTGATCGCTAGATCGCGCGACTGAGCATCCATACTGTTGCTGAATCACGCGATCCAACGAGGAGTTTCGTATGAGTAATCGTCAAATCGCGATACAGTTGCTAAATTCGCTACAGAAAGTAGCATGTGTGCGCAGACCCAAAGAGTTTGACGATTATGCCATACAGTTCCTACTTACACATAACATAATAATATGTATAATTAATGTATGGTCACAAACGATGATAACAATTTTTTTGACAAACCTGTTCTGCAACTAAACATAACTTCAGTTATAAATGTGCAGGGTTTATGCTAATATTTTTATAAGGTGCCACCTTGACACAGAATATCACGACTTTTTCATAAACTGAATTCCAAATGTATCTGCAAACTTGGTAACCAAAATAGGCGATTTTGAGAAAAAGCAATGTAAGCTACTAACATTTTGATGGCTGTGTTCATTTGTCTCTTCTTTTTGAAATTTCCCACTAAAACGATCGGCGCGCATGCGCACAATCTATTTTTAGACTGCGCATGCGACAGCGCGCGCACGCCTTCCATTATTTTGATGGAAAATTTCAAAAAGAAGTGACCAACGAATACAATCAATAACTAACTGTCAAAAATATTGTTTTTCACTGAAAAGTTAGATTTAATTTTTCAAATTAGTGGAACTGTCAAAATTGTTTTTATAATTTTTTTATGTAGGTATTCGTTTTCTTGATGACAACGCGAAACAGTGTTGACAAAAGCTGTTTTTATTTATTTTTTAATTAAATTATTATCTACTTCTTTTTTAATAGTAGTAATTTTATAAACAAAAAGCTTTCTTAATTTACGCGAATTTAAAAACGAAAGTATCAGTATTATTTGGATTAATGAAATAAAACATGCTCATTGCGCAGTGGAATAAATTTTAAGTTAGTATAGGGCAGAGATGGCGAACCTGTGGCACGCGTGCCATAGGTAGCACGCAACATTATATACTCGGCATGGCATTGATTGAAGTACCAAAATAATTAAAAATACGGTAGACTTCATCAAAAAAAATTGGCCCATCAATCAAAAAAACAAATGTGAGATCGACATGACATGTAATTTTGATAATTTCTTTTTGTTCACTCTGGTTGCTTGGTGGCAGCACTTCAATACTACATTAAATCTATTTTGAAAAAAATTGGCACGCAGTTATGAAAAGTTTCGCCACTCTGGGTATAAAGTATAATCGCCGCTATTGTTCCAGCGTTGTTACATCATGGCAGACTGAACAAAAATGTACCATACTGTTTTTAAGTCCGATTAGATATATCATTTAACATAAACTTAACTGCAGTGGTGCTTGCTAGAAATGTAACCTTAGTTAGTTCGTTTTGTTTGTTTGTTTGTTTTTTTTTTTTATTATTTACAAAAGCTAATTTTGGCCTTGATTGTTGATGGAAAGCGCTGATTGAGTAACAAAATTGTATTTTGAGTTTTCTTGTTTCAGATGGAAACGCAACAACTCCAGAAAATCGACCGGAGGATTTGTCATGCAATAAAGACTTTGCTGCGCGTAATGACGGCGATATTGAGGAATATGACAATCATAACGCAAAGTCGGTAAAGTCGCCGTGCAGCGCTATAAACGAATCGAATTCTAGTATCCCGTTGCCTCCTATTTCGACAGTTATGTCAAATAATTTATTGACAACGAGTATAGGTACAGTTAATTTTATGTTGGTTTTTATAAATACTCTAGATCCTGTTTACATTTGATGCTTTTGGTTTTGGAGAAGTTTTTCAAAATATTGTCTGGAGACAATATGCTTTAATTTTAATTTTTATGTGCATTTCCGGCGAGTCTCAAGTGTCATTGTGTTAAAAATCGCATTTTTAATAATGAATTAATTGAAAACTAAACGTGCAATTAATAAAAAAAATACTTGAATGTATGAAATTATCATAAATAACATATTAAAATTACAGATTTTCGTCTGCAAACTGCTTTATTCATCGAATAACTAAAAATTTCAATTGACATTGTTTTTATAGATCTAACTCAAGCAACGACGTCTTCTTCGTCATCAACTAGACCACAAATAATCGTGTCGCCTCGTCGTGTGGCTGCTGCAGTGGAGGCTGGCTTAATAGCGGCAGGCCTCGTTCAACAGAGCAGTTCAGAACAGCCTCCGATACAGAGGTCTTCAAGTCCAGTCAAGAGCGTTATAGTGAGAGCCGGATCGGCCGCATCAAACGTAAGACTTGTTTGTAAAATATCATTAGAACAAATATTATTAAATTAATTAATTAAATTAAATAATTAAATAATGCGTTTAACGTCCGTTTCTCGACTTTATGTCATAACAGACGCCATTCGCACCATTACTATTTTTCATTTTACCACTTCCCGTTTTTTTCTACATTTCTTAAACTTCAACTTATATAATAGCAATGGGCGAATGAAGGAATAACAGGAAATCAGGATAAGGTAGGTTAGAACAAATATTATGAACCCTTTGGATCATAAACATTTTTGTTTTATACAGCGTATCGATGGCACTGACGGAAATTCAACAATGGGTAATCAGTCATTCGATGTTCGCACGACAGAAACACTTGAAAATCAAGAGATATCGGCTCATGTAACTATTGAAACAACACCTTCGACTGTTCAATGTCAGCCGTCAACTTCTGTGCCAGTGTCGACTTCTCAGCGACCTAAATTCACAGGTATTGGACAGTCAGTATCGCACGATTTGCTATTGGGTCGATGGAGATTGTCTTTGGATCTGTTCGGCCGCGTTTTTATGGAAGACGTCGGCTTAGAACCGGGCTCGGTCGTTTCTGAACTTGGGGGATTTCCAGTGAAAGAAGCAAAATTCAGGCGTGATATGGAAAAGTTGAGAAATGGACAACGTGATTTAACATTACATAAGGTAATTTCATGATATCTTTTGGTTTCTAACAAATTAATTTGTTAAATATAGATCGAACGCTCATTGCATTATATTTACTTTCTTTTTTTTTAAGATGGAAAGAGACAGAACGCAATTATTAGTACAAACATTTAAAGAATTCAACTCCACATACAACAATAATTCAAGACGATCATCTAGTAATTCTCCTCCATTAGCTGTCAACAGAGTCAAAGTGACATTTAAAGACGAACCTGGAGAGGGTTCAGGTGTTGCTAGAAGTTTCTACACAGCGCTAGCTGAGGTGCGTAAAGTAAATCTGTTTTCTGTTCAGTTAATTAGAAACCATCCTGCACATTTTTGAAGTATAACTTCTTTAGGCTTGGCTAAAAACGATTCATGAGATTAAAAGTGTTACGAAACGCTGCACACAAACGGATCTAGAGATCAAATCATAAGGAACTCCGACATTGTACGAACATTGGTTCTATAGAGTTGATGATGCTGTGTGTGTCGTCAGAGTGTGTATGAAAAAATTTCTGAGAATGTGTGAGCGCGTGCGTGTTTACGTGTATGTGCGCACGCGCACGAGCGTGTGTGTTATTACTTACGTGGTGCAATGTAAAATGCACAGTTTCTTTTTTTTTTATTGCATGTTCTGACCTTCACTAAACCACTTTTTTCTATTTCTTTATATTTAGTACTTTCACGTGCGTTAAATTATGAAAAATAGTATAGTCAATACAGTGTGATAACAGACGCGACTTGCTCCATTTACTATCTTCAATTGTTTGTACAGGCCATTCTCGCAAACGAGAAACTGCCAGCGCTGGATGCTGCGCAGGTGAGCAGCGGCAACAACAGTAACGCTGCAGGCAGTGGTTCGGGCAGCGGTACGAGCAGCAAATACGCCGGCGGTGGCCAACAGCACTACAGCGTCTTACAACGACTGCACCACGGCCGAAGGGAGTCTGCTTCACGACGATCGGGAGGTGCGAGACCACAAGCTAGAGCCAGAGAACATCGGAGGCAACTCAGCTACGATGCCAGACCCTATTCACCGGCCATACAACAACCCGAAGGATTAGCCGCGGCAGCCGGTAAGTGGACAAATTAGATTTTAGATAACTGCAGACCGGGAGTCAAAACCGAAATTCATTTCGATTTGGCTCTAGCGGTTTTTAAGAGAACCTGAATTCGGTTTCGGCTAGTTAAAATGGGCAATTACGATGCGGTTTTCTTTGTCGGTTCAGTTTCGGTCCCTGAACATAACAATCTTTCTATTTTGGTTTTTTGAAATTTGTATTTGCGGCTGTAGGTTTCAGTTGCGATTTGTCTGAGATTTCATTTTCGGTCTCACTTGGCTAAAATGAGTAATTACAGTACGGTTTATGGTTCCAATCCCTGGTATTTATTATTTTTATTTTACACATATGCGATTTTATTTCTTTTTAATTAGCTGGCGCAACAGGTGCCAACGTGGCTGTAGCAGGATCTTCCAATGGACACAACGAACATCTTACAGTACATCAGCAACAGCTTGGAGAACGCCTGTATCCAAAGGTACGAACGAGTTTGTATTTATATAACGAGCGGTTGTACTTTTAATCATTGTCCTTAGAAGCTAACTGCAGAGAAAAAAAAACAATCATTTGACACTGCCAAAAGCTGTCAGCAGTCGACAGTCACCATTTTAATGCTATAATATCTGCTTCCTGTTCAGTTATAAAAGTAGCTAGAGGACTTTAATACGACGTTGTTTTCTTTAAATTTCAATTAGGTGTACGCAATTCATCAAAGTTTCGCCAGCAAAATTACCGGGATGTTGCTTGAACTATCGCCGGCTCAGTTATTGTTGCTTCTGGCCTCTGAAGAATCTTTAAGAGCCAAAGTAGAAGAGGCCGTTGATATTATTCTGGCTCATGGTCATGAGTTGGCATCTGAAGCTATGTTGGGTAAGTTTTTAATTTTCGTCAAAACAAAAAAGATTTGATGAACTAGTTGATCGTTCTTAAAGCTGTAAAATATTTTGGTGAACGATTTCGTGTGCGAAATAAAATATACCAGTTTTTAACAGTTACTACATCTCAAATAGATTTGGACGTTTTCTCATTAACGGAACGCGGTTCTGGAAGACGAAGCAGTACTCGTGGAGGTTTGGATTCGAACTCGACAGACGATACAACAACTGACGATATTGAAGACAACAGTCCATTATTTTATTGTCCGGGTAAACGAGGTTTCTATTCACCGCGCCAAGGCAGGGCTACAGCTGAACGCATCAATGCTTTTAGAAATGTTGGCAGGTATGTAAAAGCACATTTATATATATTTGTTTTTTTTTTTTTTTTTTTTTTTTTTTTTTGACAGAAACCTTATCACAGTTTTCCTTTCTGAAAGAAAACTAAATTATAAACAGAGATTCCGGTACTATTGTATAAATTGGTATGTAAATAATGATGAATACATTAATAAAAAAATCTTCTAGAACTATACATTCGGTAGAGCTAGCAGAAGTCCTATACAGATTGTATCAACTCAAAGCTGTCCATAGGGCACTCTGTGTGTAAGACAGAGCACTATGTACAAACGATAAGTAAGAGTGAGATAAATGATCGCTAATAGTTACCGTGGTTACTGTAAATAAATAATACTTGTAAATCTTTTTACCAGTTTACAAACTAAAACAACTAAACTGTAATATTAATTCGTATTATTATTATATCTGGTACAACAGTTTGAACAATAATTTTAATAATTAATTTATTGAGTGTTCGAAAAGACCTCCACGTTCTGCCAAACAATAACCTAATCGGTTATAAATACTTTTCCTCACATTGGCTAACATCTCATGGTCAACGGACTGACATGCATTAGAAATTTGTATTTTTAGTTCGTTTAAATTATTAGAAGAAGTCGGTCTGTTTTCAATGGCAGCTACAAATAAATTTATTACGTGGGCGGTTGAATTACCACCATTTAATTATTTGAATTTTTTCGTGAACAGTATAAATAGCCATTTTATCAATAATTTCGGTAGTGACTACAGACTGTCATTAATTGATAATTTTTACTTAGAAAACAAAGACGTTTATTTAAATTTATTTTACAGTAACCACAGTAATTACTACCTATTAGCGATCATTTATCTCACTCTTACTTATCGTTTGTATATAGAGCTCTGTCTTACACACAGAGTGCCCTATGGACAGCTTTGAGTTGATACAATCTGTATAATAAAATAAACATAAAAAGTATAACAGTTATTAATGAAAGAGGATGATTTTGTTAACCTAAAACTTTCAAATATCTCCACTACTATGAAAAAATGTTTCAAACAAAAGTTGTAGAAACGGATGGGGGCAGTTTGGTGGTATATGTCACTTCAACTTTGGGGGGGGGTAAGGTCATTCGAGGTAATTTTTTTTTTAATGAATACCGCTATTTTTTATTGCAGTCGGATTTTACGGCTTAAAATACTTAAAATTTGTTAGAGATATTTTTTTTCGATTCATGATAAATGGAGCTGTATTTGAGGAAATTAATCTTTTTTTTATTTCTCTTACTGAAAACCTGTGCACTGCAATATGTTTGCGGTAAAAGTACCTACATCCGTATCAGTGCGCACGAGAAAACTGTTTTGATCCGCTATTACAAGCGGCATGCGAGTAATTTCAGCAGTGCATAAATGTTAGGCTTTCTGCTTTAAAATTGAAGCCGAAAGTACATATTTCCGACAGGTAGGATTTCTGCTCAAGAATTCTCGAGAAATTTGTCTTTAGTCGAGACGGAAAAAAAAAACTCAACGCCTCGAGAACTTGAGAAATCAATTCTGTGCACTAGATAACTAAAAAAAACACGCATATAACACTTGTTGAATTAAAATTTGATTTCTTTCATGATTATTTTGTAGGTTTACTGGTTTAGTTTTAGTTGGCATACTATGCTCAAATCGTAAAAAATAGTAAAAGTTAATTATGATTTGTTTAATCGACAAACTGTGATGTTATTAACATAATTGTGTCTAAATTTAAAAGGCATTTTTAGTTGAAGTTGGTAGCAAAATGTTTTGTTGAACAAGTTTTTATAGTTTTTATAATTTTGTTAATTTTATTAATTATTTTTTAATTAATTAAAGACCATTGTACATTTGGGAACTGGTAGGGACCCTGCAATAATTATAAAAAAGTTAAGTACTACCCTACTCTTTACTTTTTATAATATAGACCAGCCGAGTACAGTTTGTTTAATTAATTTAATTTGTTGATTTGATAATTAATAAGTGCAATTTGTGTTAACTAAAAACTACCATTTGATTTAATTGATCTCATCTATCAATCTTATTTGAAGTAATTGAAAATAACATCGTGTTTTATTCAGAATTTCTCGAGAAACTCGAGAAATCCTGGTCGAGAATTCTCGTGCCTCGAGACAAAAAAGGTCGAGACACCAGAAACCCTATCAACAGGGTATGAAGAAAAGTATTTTTAATACAAAAAATGGTGTTTCTAAAGCAAACTATAAAAAAACACATTAATTTGAAAGCAGATTTAATCAAACTTAATTTGTACATTACAGATTACTCGGACTCTGCTTACTACAGAACGAACTATGTCCTGTGTTTTTATCACGACACGTTCTTAAATTTATTCTTGGTCGACCGGCACGCTTTCATGATTTGGCATTCTTTGATCCGGTAGTATATGAATCGTTGCGCCAACTGGTAGTAGATGCGGAAACAAAAGAATCCAACAGTTTGTTCAGCGCACTTGACTTGACATTTAGGTAATAAAAGACAAAACGCGTTGCCTTGGAAAATTCATTTATTTTTTGTATGTCATCGCCAGAAAGTATAAATAATCTTTTTTTTTTCCGTTAGTATCGATTTGAGTCCAGAAGAAGGTGGCGGTACGCAAGACCTCGTACCAAACGGTCGAGAAATTGATGTGACTGCACAAAATGTATATGATTATGTTAGAAAATATTCTGAATATCGAATGGTTCGAGCACAAGAAAAGGCAGTAGAGGTAACTTGAACAACATATTTTGTGTCTTCATAGTTTAGTTACATAATAAATAATTAAAATCCTATAAACAGTAATGTTGAATTGTCTAAAAAATTGCAGAATTCAGTGCTATTCACATGCACCGTGTTACATTTTCGATCCAAAACAAAATAGACTATATTTTCGAATTCAAATATAGTTGGCGTCAAGACTACAAAGTTACTCAAGCCCTGTACAAATCTGTCCACCAATCTCGAGTAATAATAAATTATTTTCAGGCCATTCGTTCCGGTGTGTTCGACGTCCTTCCCGAATGCTCGTTAGAAGGTTTGACGGCCGAAGATCTACGACTGTTATTGAACGGCGTCGGTGATATTAATGTAGCCGTTCTCATTTCCTACACATCGTTCAACGACGAAAGCGGAGAAACGAGCGAACGTCTCGTTAAATTCAAACGGTGGTTGTGGTCAATAGTTGAAAAAATGACTCATTTAGAGAGACAAGATTTGGTAAGGGGATTTTTTTTTACATTATGATAACTGCGGACATTATAATTATTGCAATTTGTTTCAGGTTTATTTCTGGACTGGTTCGCCGGCCTTGCCTGCCAGCGAAGACGGCTTTCAGCCAATGCCGTCCGTCACGATTCGACCGGCAGACGACTCGCACTTACCAACCGCGAACACTTGTATTTCACGACTATATATACCTCTATACAGCAGTCGTAATGTATTACGCCATAAACTACTGCTTGCAATCAAAACAAAAAATTTCGGATTTGTGTGAACTTTTTTGTTATAATTTTAAAAACTCTCAATAATATGATTTCTATTTATATTGGAAATTGACATGTTTCGCTGCTGTTTGAGTGAAGAAAAACTATTAAATATAGAAAGAATACACAGTTAGTTTTTCTTGATAATTTCGTTGTTTCTCTGTTTCAAGATAACTATTATTTATTTTTTAAATGTGTAAGACTATTATTATTATTATTAGAAATCAATTTTTATATAGTTTTACTTTAGTATTTAATTTTTAAACAGCCATATGCATAGTGTTAAAGAATTGAATTTTAGTATGTTTGTAACGAATAATTAATGTTCTTTGTTTTTTTCTGTCACTAAAGCGATATTGCGCACTAACAGAAAAAGATCAGACTTTGTTCTTTTGTTAATTTTCAGTTGATCAGAGTTGTTTATAAAATTTCTTTTTATTCTTTGCCGTTTATGTCGTTATATTTGTCAAAAATATAATAAAGTAAAATAAAATGGTAACAATTTTTTGCAAAACGAAAAATCTTGGATTTGGTGTTATTTTCCACTTTTTATGCAAAAGCAGACATGTTTAAATATACAAACAGAAAATCGCATAATTTTAATATTAATTTAAAGTTGTGAACAGAATAATTAAATTTATTTTGTAAGTTTTGATTATGCATGAGGCTGTATTTTTTATTATTATTATTATTTCAGTTAGAGTTATATTTTTTCATAGCAAAAAAAATGTGATGATTTATACAAAAACAAATTTTTGTTTATGATTACTACTTTCCTATTTCTCTGTTCTATGATAATATATTGAGTATAAATTTGCAATATATATTTATTAGCTTTATTTATCAAAAATAAATAAATCGACTACTAACTTATCTATGCAGTGACAATATACTTCCTTATTTTCTAAACACTAAATGAAGAATTTAAAAAATATATATAATATATTGAAAGTGCGGTGGAAATATACAATGGAATGGATTTATTTCATTACTAAACATATCACAATGATAGTACCACAGCAGCTAAGTAACAACAATGTAATCTTTCAATATTATTGAATTTCGGTACGTCCATAAAACTTGCAAACATTTAGGTTACCTTACCGACGTTACTTTTGGTAAAATCCTTTTTTGAAAACAAATGAAGACCGATTTAAGATGCTGTGAGGATCGATGGGTTAGGCATCTCTTTGACGAAATATAGTTAATTTCTTATTCTGGATTTTTAACAAACAAATAACGCCTGACTTTTCTACAGTGTGAAAAAAACCTTTGTAAGATGGTGTAGTGTCAAAATGTATTAAAAGTGTCGCAACATTGTGTTTTTTAATTATTTTATCTGCTAGATATGTTTATCTGAAACACAACTATCGGCAGTTATAAAGAAATCGGCCATTATTAATTACTTTTAATCTGAGAATTAAATACTGTATATACGCTCAAGAGAACTTCGTTATGTCCAGATGAATTATTCCTCTTGTATTACTTAAAATTCTTATTACATTTTTTTCAAGTGTCGTTATTTCTGGGCAAGTGTAAGCCACACCGATTTTTCTCGCTTGTTAAGTAATTTCTGATGATTTTAGATGACATATTTGAAATTGGAAACAAGTTTTTTACTAAAATTAACAAAATTAAATTAATTATTATTTCCATAATGATTTTTAACTTTTTATTTAATAATACTGAGAACTCAGAAATATAAAAATGTGGATTTTAATTTTGAATTTTATTTTGTTTGCTAACTTTAACCGACCAAACATAAATCTAGACCAAGCCGTCAGGTGGTCGTATATTAAGAACTCTATAAGTGCGACCCTTGAGGTCCACACGACCAACTTCCCAATATGATCTTAACAAATTAGACTCGAGAAGTCTTTTTCAAAAAATTCTAAAATAGCTGGCAAAACCAAAAGTTCACGTCCCGCTGAGTTTTCCGCTGTATGATAAAAATATATTTTAAAAAAGCAATTGAGCACAGTTTGCAGTATTCTACTTGTCATACCCTTTCATTTGATACCGATATCGAAGGGATTTAAAAGAAAAAAAGCAGTCCGCCATTTTGTTTTGGTCGCCATATTGAATGTAAAATGACGTAACATAGCTTACTGTATTCTACTTGTCATACCCTTTCATTTGATACCAATATCGAGGGGGACTTTAAAGAAAAAAGTAATCGCCATTTGGGGCCGTTCAAGTATTACGTAAGCACTATAGGGGGGCGGGGGGGGGTCTTTGCTTTTCTTATTTTTGATGACATGGGGGGTGGGGGGATCTAGATGGTAATTACGTCAGCAGTAATTACATATTTACTTTTTTCTAGAATTATATCTGCTGCTCATGAATGAATAAAAAAAAGATTACATTAAAAGAAAAATGCATCTACCAATGGGGGGGGGATAAGAGCTTTGCTTACTTTTGCTGACAAGGAGGAGGGGGGGATAAATAATTGTAGTAAATCTGCTTACGTAATACAGCTTACTGTATTCTACTATTCATACCCGTTCACTGAATACCAGTATCGACGGGGTTATAAAGGAAAAGATGATCCGCCATTTTGTTTTGACTGCCATAGTGGAAGTCACACTGCTCATTGTATTCTACTTGTCATATCCTTCCATTTAATGTCATTGTGGAGGGGGTTGTAAAGAAGATGGTAATCCGCCAATTTGTGGTGGCGGCCATGTTGGACCAAAGTTATTGATAATCTAATCAACTCTTATCTATTGTCATACGCGTCCAATGTTAAAAACCACGATTTTCATTATTGGACCCATTACAATAATTTCCCTATAAAGTGCACACTAAACAACTTAGATGCCTAGTAACTATTTTCTTGTAATATAGACGTTTACATTTATTTAATACAAATACAATTCAACTATACAGGTGATTTTTAAGTTCATTTTTTTTAACAGCGTGCATAAATCAAATAGACGAACAAATATTTTAAGTAATTTTTTTTATCAAAACTCACAAATAAAAGAGACAGGCTTTCAAAGTTAAATTAAATTTTGAGGTCTGTCGTGGCGTTATGTTACGTCACTATGGAAATATGTCATTAAGGTCAACTTGGGTAAGTGTAAATGTGGGGTAAGTGTAATCAAATCGTATGAAATAAAATGTATAATGGATATAAAGATGCCATCTGGCAGATAACGCATGAAACATGTCTACTAACGGAATAAAGAAGTTAGGTTCACTATTTTCCAACTTATGTTGGTAACATCAGAGATAACCCCTTTTGAGATAGGCAACTTCGTTAACATATTTGGTTCGCAACTGGTCCACTGGATTGGAAGACATTGTAGATGACACGCGTATCGCTTAGGCGATTCAAAAATCCGCGGGACGTATTTTATTTAGCTTTTAGTATTTTATTTAAGATTTTAAATGAAAAATTAAAAGAAAGAAAGTAAACTTTTACTGATACTAGTTTATTGATAAAATACAAACAAAAAAAAAACAAATTATAGCAGTCCTGCACAGCTGTTAATACAAATACAACATTTAAAAATATAACAATTACATAAAAGGCTGAAAAGTATCAAATACATAATGAAGATCAATGACACATGAAACTTAAAATATTCATACTACGAATTATGAATCGAAATGTTTTTGTGCACTAAGTTCATTCCTTCATTCATATTACATGCATTGCACAAAATTATTAATATTACAAAACAAAAGTGCAGAAATGGCAATCGAGCTGTACAAACGGGCAACATAATATAATAAGCTGATGACAATTATGTACAAAAAAGATGTCAAACAAAAGATTTAACTCGCTTATTTACAGCTAATAGAATACATACATCCGTCATTATGAACCGGACACCAAAAAAGAGAAAAATCGGACTGAATAGCCACTCCTATACTTCCCACCTAGTAAACAATTGCTCGTAACTGAAAATTGTTCCAATTTTTTCATATTTTTAATTTAAAAAGCATAGTCATATTATTTTTTTATCTACTTCTACTTGAGGCCAACTAAAACTGTAGACATTTTGTAAATAAAAAATATTTTCGTGCAATTTTTTTGGAAAATAGTTTTTTTCTCGAAAACTACATTTTTAAATACAAAAATTATTAATATTTTCCTTAACAAATTATAACACCTCGGGCTTTTTTTTAGTAGGGCTAGAGACATTACTTTTTCTTGGGTGGTCCATCTTCTGCCACGTGGTCTCCGTTTGGCACACCGTAACTGTGCGATGAGAAAATTAATAGTCGTATTCGACATGCCACCGAATAAATTTCTCACCACTGTCGAGTCTTCCAAGTCTGTTATTGCTTTTATGTCACTAGCCTTCCGCTTGCAAATTTTTTTCAATTTCCTGATATGAGCTTCTTTGTTTTTCACCATTCGTATTAAATGCCGTTTTCTAGGTGTAGCATCCACACGAATACCTCGAAACACAGAACTCTTTTGAACGCCAGAAGTACTGGGAATTGGGTCGCCAATTACAGATTCACCTATAATACAATATCTATGTTGTAGTGTTGAAATTGAGGTAAAAAACATGTTATCTGACTTAAGGATGTACAAAAAACTTTAATGTTGAGTTTTCGATGTATCGGGAAAAACATCAATGATTTTTCAATATGACAGCATTGATGTTTTAACACGTTACCCACAGGAGCTATTTTTCAAAAACATTATTATCTCTGAAATCATATCTCCAGGGTCAAGTTAAGTCACCGTTAATTATTTTGTATACAGGGCTCAATTTTATATACATAATCAGTGTACAGCATTAACGATTTTCTTGCTTTTTGTATTACCAGTAATTTCTTTATCTTGTGCATCAGCTAGACTTGTTTGTTGTATACCCCTAAGTCAGATTCACTGGGCACGATCACTGGCTAAGAAAAAATGCTTAACAGAAAACCAGACATCTTTACACACAAAAACCTTACGAAATTTGTAAAATACGTACAGTAGAATAATTTTCTAAATAGAAATAATTTTGACAAAGTTAACTATAAAAAATGAAATTAGTCAGTAGCCATACGAGTACTTTGTAAGCGTTCTTCAACATTCGTAAGCTCTACATTTTTTTCAATTACCGTTTCCTCCGGTGTATCCCGTTGTACTCGACATGAGAATAATGAGGGCACAGCATCAGCACGAAGCTTCCATGTGTTATGTTCCAAGTAACTATCTGCCGTAAAATGTCGATTACAAATCAAATAATTACGAAGTGATACACCAGGCATATATTTCAGTCCCATCGCTTCTTGCCATATTTTGGATCTGAAAACAATAATTTCATTTTGTACACTTTTATTTAGGGTATAACAATTTGTGGAAATCTTTATATAAACATCTTTACAAAACGTGGGCACAATTTTTGTGAAACCACTGCATTAAAAAAAAACGCATATAATCTTTAATTTTCATAATAATTTATGCCTACTCTATTCTTCATTTCGATACATTAAATGCTTTCTATGAAAATCTCAAAAACTAAAAACACGTGTAGCTGCATGGCGGTATCTAGTCTAATCAAAACTTACACAAAATAAAAACATTGTCACTTATTTTCAAAACCATGGGGCCTATTTCAGCCTTGGAATGTCTATTGATAGTTAAAAATACTTACTTTTGATCATTTCTTGGAAAATAATGCATTTTTTCCACTTCATATACACTATAACCGCAAATTAGGCACTTCGATTGTGGCATATTAATGTTAACAAAAATAAGTACAAAGTCAAAAATCACTAATTCCCAACACACACAAACTTGTTTCTGGATATACGCACAAAACACTGCACAAAGGTAATATTGTAGAGAAATGTGTCTATTACAAACCACTAACCAAAGAATAACACAAATGTCAAATTCCTCCATTTTTATATTCATCTTTCTCTGTGTTTCGTTGACCATGGACATGTAAACAATCTAAAGTGACCAATAGAAATGCAGAGACACTGGTGCCACCTATAGAGCAGGCATTAAGGATAGCTACATTTAATTTCTGTATATACGACAAGGAACACATTATATGCAAGAAAGCGAACTGATTTTGCTATTCACTTATCCATCTCAAAGGGGTTATCTCTGGTAACATTGACAATCATATTCTTGAAAGTGAAAGTCGTTGTGGTGACAGATGAACTTGAAATTTTTGAAAGTGTATTTTAACCAGTTAAAAGTAAGTAATATATAAATTTATGTTGTCAAAAATATTAGATTAGTCCAAACTACAAGTTATTATGTTGATTGCTTCACATGACAAATATAACCTTAAAATTTGATTATGTTTACACTTACCCCAATAATATCATGTTGTGGGATAAGTGTAAACAGAAATATGCAAATTGTTGGGGCAAGTGTGAACTTATATTATTTATGCATTTATTGTTTTATAGAATGGTGAGAAAATATGTACGAAAGACAAATCGAGGCACTCATTACACAAAAGATGATTTGGCTACTGCCATTAATGAAGTAAAAACTAACCACATGACATTACATCGAGCACATCGTGTTTATAATATTCCGAAAGCCACCCTATTCACCCACATCAAAGGAACGAGAGGTACAAAAAGCACGACACAAGGAAGAGATTTAGCTATTCCCATTGAACATGAAAATAAGCTTGCTGAGGGGTTAAAATGTATGGAAAAATGGGGGTTTGGTATATCAAAAAAGGAGCTCAAGCAGATTGTCTCCAAGTACGTAACATCTAATAAAATAAACACACCATTTAAGGATAATGTCCCTGGCGATGAATGGTTTCGATTATTCAAAATAAGACATAAGCTTTCAATAAAAAAACCGCAGTCAGTAGAATACGCCCGAAAAAAAGTATGCGACCCTTTTGTGATCTATGGTTACTTTCAACTGTTGAATGAAACTCTTGTGGAACTAGGACTCAGTGACAAACCAGCACAAATTTGGAACATGGATGAGACAAGCCTGTCATTGGATCCGTCTAAAACCAAGGTTGTTGGTGCTAAAGGACTTCCATGCACAAGAGTTATCAGTACTTCGGGACGAGAAAATATCACCATCTTGTCTACAGCAAGTGCTAGCGGTGGAAAGGCTCCTCCCCTTATAATATTTAAGGGCAAGTACATATGGGACTCCTGGATGGCCGAACAAGGAAATGACTGTTTTCCCAATATTACATATGCAGCAACGTCCAATGGATGGATGGAGAGTGAGGTATTTTTTAATTACCTAAAAAACACATTTATAAAGGCAATTGGAGATGTTCGGCCTATCCTACTCATTTTCGATGGGCATTCAACACACATCAATTGCGATGTGATTGAGTTTGCTAAAGCCAATGAAATCACCATTTTGAAACTGCCCCCTCACAGTACACATCTTTTACAGCCACTCGATATCGCTGTGTTTAAATCGTTTAAAAATATGTGGGATGTGGAAATAGCAACATGGCAACGGCATAATGTGGGTCATAAAATCCCTAAGAAAAAGTTCTCTCAACTTGTAGGCAGAACTTGGCAAAATATTAAGGAAGATGTACTCAAGAATGGATTTAGAAAGGCCGGGATTTATCCCTTTAATAATGAAGTAGTAGGTAGAGATCAATTTGATCAAAATAGCTTGAAAAGGTGGGATAAGGAGAAAATAAATAAAGCTCATTTTCAAAATAATAACAATGAAGATGAGCAAATAAATGAAGGTGAGCTAATAAATGAAGTTGAGCCAATAAATAAAGGTGAGTTAATAAACGAAGGTGAGGCAATGAATGAAGAGGTACCATTAACCATAGAAGACATTCCGATAACATTCGAAGAGCTTTTGCTGCAGAGCGTGAAACAATCTAACCAAAATGATCTTAATAAAAAACGGACACGTGTTGCAGCAGGAGCAGCGGTCATCACTAAAATGGATGCACAAAAATTATTAGAAATGAAAGAAAGAGAAACTGAAAAGAAGAAAAAAACAAAGAAAAATGTAGGGAAAAAATCTGAGAATGGGTGCAAAGAATCGTTACCTACAGTCACTACAAAATCTAAAAAAAATAAAACTATTATTTCTAGTAGTTCCGAATCAGAGACAGAAATACTGCTTGAGGACTCATCAGATGATGAAAATTTTTATGAGAACTTGCATTCTGAAATTCTAGAAGACGAGCAAATTCTAAATGAATTTAATGATGCACCAAAAACACTATCTGTAGACGACTATGTTTTGGTACGATTCAGAGGGAAAAAAAACGTAAAATACTTTGTTGGGAAAATGCTTGATAAAAAGGAAGGTGAATGGAAAGCTACGTTTCTAAGAAGAACAAAAAATGATAAATTTACATGGCCTAATGTAGAAGATGTATGTATTATCGATGAAGAAGACATAGAAATACTTCTCCCCAAACCTAAAATTGACCATTGGGGAAAACTTTCATTCGAGATTCAATTTAGTAATTATAAAATAGAGTAGGCAAATATTTTGTTAAATGTATATTTAAGTACTTGATTGTTGAAAAGTTCATAACTTTTTTCCTAATAAAATAATTTCAAAAATGTAAAATTTACCATGTGTTAAAAATTATTTAGAATTCACACTTACCTAACATAAAATATTACAGCCTGTTAGTAACAAGGTATCAGATGGATTTACACTTGCCCCATTCTAGGGGCAAGTGTAAATATTGACGTGACTTAAGAAAAAAAATCAAAGAAAGCAAAAGTTAAATGGTAGATTTTTTTTATCTGTGTATATTGAAAGACAAATATCACATGAATATTGTTATAAAGTACTAACTTAATAGCACTTGTTTTTAAAATGGTATTAATTTTTAAATTTATCTCTTGTAAAAAGCGTTCACACTTACCCAAGTTTACCTTATTAAGTATTTACAGGAATTGTTGGAAGTTATCCCCTTTTTGTTGGACACAAAGATGCGTGCGCTGTAGCCATGCTAGGTACTGTACATGCTTGTAGTAGGAAGATAAGGGCCTTCCGCGAATTATTTGGGGTGCATTTCTTTGCGTGTATTTTGAAGATTAAACTTTTCATTCATCCCCACAAGAAAAAATCCAAAAGGTTTAGATCCGGCGATTTTGGCGGCCACGCGACTGGTTCTCCATGACCGATCCACTGGTTACGAAACTGTTCATCTAAAAAATCTCGAACTTCACGCCTAAAATGAGCCGGCACCCCATCGTGCAATAACCACATGTTGCCTCGTACATTTAAAGGCATATCTTCCAGCAAACCAGGGAGAATATCTTGCAAAAAATGCAAGTAGTTGTTGTCGTTTAAACCCTCTGGTAAAATAAATGGTCCAATTAACGTGCCATTCACAATGCCTGCCCACACTTAACGGAAAATGGATCTTAAAAATTAGTTCTTCATACAGCTTCGTACAGCACAAGCGTGTGTTGGGGAAATTATTAATTCCATTGCGGGTAAACATGGGTTCATCCATCGCCAAAGTCGACCTTGGTGGGTCAATATAACTCGGCTTTTTAACAGGGTTTAATTCTTACTATTTCAATGAATCTTTATTTTTTGGGAATTAAATCAGTTTAAGTGATGTTCAAATTACTATATTTTGGTGAAAAACAATAAAAATTCAAACAATATTAGGAACTTGTTACGTATTTACGAAAGGCCTATAAAATGTATAATAGACGTGCAATCGTGAGTAGTTTTGTGTTCACGGTCACTCACGCTTACGATAATTATTTTCAACTCACGCCCGTTCACGCACTGCTACTTTTTTTATAATCACACACTCTCACAACTAGGTTTCAACACTCACGCACGATGATACGATCGTAATTATATTTCGAGACTCACGCGTTTCACGCAAGTTCAACACACTCACGTAGCATTATAATTCATATTATAACATTTCTTAAGCTACCAAAACATGATACATTAAATATGGCCCATGGAAATAGGATCAGGCTGTGTTTGTCAACTATGAAGTACTAAACAATGAATTTCTGTAATTTTATGTAATACACGTTACAGTTTACACATTACAAATACAATAAACAAAAAAAGCGTTAATCCCGGGCCAGGTTTAACAGTATACAGGAACATTTTTTTCGTGATTAACTTTTCACTCACGAAAAAAAATTCCACTCACGTACGCTCACGTATCCGTATATTTTATTTAATACACTCACGATTTTTTTTAAACAGTCACACTCACGGTGTGTCACGGGAAATTTCACGCACGATTTGCATCTCTAATCTACTTATAACAAAATATTTAACTTCTGTAATCTTAACACAATTATAACTTTTTGGAATACCTAATGTGAGATCTTGTGATGCTCCTAAAATTTTAATAAAATCGGCTCGACAGGACCGGCTTATAAATTTTATGAAAACGCTAGTTTGGTGCATATAAGGATTTACTTACTGAAGGGTCTATTTTATTTGGTTTAGATTTTGAATTGATAACTGAGTAAAAAATTGTTTTAAGGGATCTATTAAGGGTTTATTTTTTATTTTGTTGTCGGCAGGATTTTGGGTCTGCGACCCGAGTTTTTTGTTGTGGTTTGGATTGAAAACCAGCTTTAAGCTGAACTCAACTCCGTTTGATAATTTTTTTATTCTGTTTATCAATAAAGACATTACTATTATTTAAAGTAAACATAAAAGTTTCATAGTTTCGGAAATATTTTGATAATAAAAAAAAATCAGATGTTCTTTTGTTCCAAAGATCTGTCAAAAAGAAATTAGTTAGGTAGTTGACAAGCATGCTTTGATTAATTTTTACGTTAAATCATATTATGTAACCATCGAAATAAATACCATAACCGTAAACCGTTAAGGCGCTATATAAATGAAATTTTTCGTTTTTCATAAATAACTTGAACAAATGATTGAATATTTGTCTGAAATTTTGCACATATACGCTTCATGATACGACAAGTTGCGCTACAAAGCCAGATTTTTGAAATTAAAAAAAAAAATAAAAAATATCATTATTTACTTTTTTTTTTACTTTTTTGAGCTTGTAGCGCACATTCTATAACAAAAATAGACGACTTCTTTCATTAACATTGTGGCGTCAATTGAAAAGGTGGTTTTTTATTTATGAAAAACGAATTAAAAATAATTTCATATTATTACAATCGTCCGGTGCTGCCTCAAATGGCAATTTGAGTTAATAACGTAGCTAGATGGCGAACATTTAAATTAGGGAGATTAGAATTTTAGAAGGAGATAACGTAATGTAACCTCCTAGTTTGACCTTATTTTGCTGTTTTTTAGCAAATATGTGTTTTCAGAATTTATTTTCATTCATTGTGATTTGTAGTTATAGTAACTAATAATAATACGAGTGTTAAATAATATATAGTATGTTATGAAGACAGCAGAATAATAGAATTCCAATTCTGTAGTGTAATAGTGTTTTTGCCGTTTATGCAACATAAGTGAATTCAAAATGAAAATAAGCAAGAGAACATATTATGGTCGTAAAAAGAGCGCAAAGCAGAGAGTCAAGTTGTAAGTAGAATATGTGATTCATTTTTCTTTCTAATAACAATTTATATATCATTCAAGTTGTTTTGTCAGTATATTCAATAAAATTAGACAAAATCCATGTTATAAAAAGTCCGGGTCGTGTATTAGGACTCAAAAAGTCCGATCATTATATATATAATTATTTTTTTTCAATAATGGAAATAAGTAAGTACTAAATTCATTTTTTCATTTTATTAAATAGATAATAATTTTTTTTATAAAGAAAATATTTTTAACGTAAATAAAGTATTTTTGTGGCGTAATCATGGAAACGACCTTTTAAGCCTCCTGTAAAATCCGCTTTTTGCGTTTCTTTTATAAAAAATTGATCTTATTTTGATAAAATTTCTTTCAGACTATATTTACGTCGTTACGCTTCGATTCGAACCCTAACGAAGTCATCATTTTTTTCGAGAAACAAAAACAACTTGTAACAATAATTTTTATTTATTTTAGCGTAAGACAAAGTAGATCAATGTTTTCGCCTGGTACTTCCTCTGAAATTTTGCCTAATGTCGATATGGGTAATGAGAGTCAAAGGTTATCTGATACACTAGTCCCTGAAGATTTGACAAATAGAAACGAGCTTGTTGAATACATAGATGATACAAATAGCTTAGACATGCTTGATATATCTTCCACTTCAGAAAAAAATGATCTTACAAACAGTTCATATACCGATAGGGACCCATTTAGAACTGACATGGAGGATTCATATTATGAATTGGGAGACCAATTACCTACTGGAAGAAGGGTGATCAATATCCACTATTTTTTTAAACAAATCTTTGAAATGAAATTACATCAGCCGTTTTCTTGTGGTCTACAGGACATGTATGTAATATCTGAAAAGAGAAGTGGATTAAAAAGTATATTTACATTGCAATGTAAAATGTGTAATTTAAAAGATACACTTAGTACCGACGACGATGATCCATCTGCCAACATAACAGTGAATGATGCAGCCGTTCTTGGTTGTATAACTACGGGTATAGGCCATACCCAGTTAGTTGAACAACATGCTGCACTTAATCAGCCAAGTTTATCAGTCTATCATTATACAGCTAGTCACAATAAAATGGCTAATGTTATTCGTAATACTGCATGGCAGTCGATGGAAGAAGCGGGCAAAGAAGAAGCTCGATTGGCTAAAGAAGTTGGGGACATTACAGACGACGGCATTCCGATGATTACAGTTATAGCTGATGGGGCATGGTGTAAACGATCGTACAAAACAAATTATAACGCGCTATCGGGAGTGGGGTGCATAATAGGTCAAAGAACCGGGAAAATGCTGTTTTTGGGGGTCAAAAATAAATATTGCACCAATTGTACAAGAGCTGATTCTCTTGGGTTGATAGCCGATCAACATATTTGCTACAAGAATTGGAATGGAACCTCAACAGCTATGGAAGCCAGTATTATAGTCGAAGGATTCCGTTCTTCTATATTACATCATGGTCTTGTTTATAAAAAATTAGTCGGTGACGGGGATAGCAGTGTCATGAAAAATTTGAAACTGGCAAAACCGTACGGTAATAATTTAGTTGAAAAAATAGAATGCCGTAACCACCTGTTACGAAATTATTGCAACAAATTAAAAGAACTAACTAAAAAGAGGAACAGTTCCAAAAATCTAGCAGTTCCACCTATTTTGCGTAAATGTTTGGAATCAAATATTATTCGATTGCGGATTGCGGTGTCTAAGGCAATTGCGTTTCGAAAAAAATGTTCTGCAAGTTTGGAAACCAAAATTAACAGTCTTAAAAACGACTTAATCAATTCACCAAGTCATGTATTTGGAGAGCATTTGAAATGTAATAGCTTAGGTTATTTCTGTTCTAAGACTGTACCTGATGATGACAACAAGGTTGAAGGTTCGTAATATGTAGTTAGTTTACATACACTTATGCTAATTTCTAAACCGAAATAACTGGGTGTTTTATACTTTATTTTATACTTTTTTGATTGCAGATTTAAAATTTTGTGGGTTATATGAAGATATAATGTGCTGCGTATACCGCTTAGTTCAGCACGCATCAAGTTTGTTGATGGACATGGACAACAATGCCGCTGAATTGTACAATTCAATTTTGTGTAAATTCGTTGGTGGAAAGCGAATAAATTTTTCACTAAAAGGAGCATATCAAACAAGATGCGAAGCAGCAGCGTTGTCATATAATTGTTCTTCAGACCTGTATTCTAAGATAAATAAATATGTAACACAAAGAAGTCCAGGAATGTACACCAAATTTTTCATCGCGTCAAAAACCAAACAGAAAAATTACAACGCTAGGCTACGATTGAATTTTAATGCAGTAAGCAGAAAACCTCATGTGAAAAACCTGGGAAACAATGCAGATCAGGATTATGGATCTACAGAAGACATGCCTGAAAATGTGTGTTTGCAAAAGCAAGAGGAGTTTCTCAAGTCACTAGAAATTGACGAAACGCAGAGATCGGAACTTGAAATAATAACAAGAGGACAAAATTCCAACCCTTTATGGAAACAAGAAAGAGCTATTCGGATTACAGCTTCAGTGTTTGGCAAAATTTGTAAGCTCCAGAAGAAAACATCGTGTGTAAAAACGGTGGAATTATTGCTTTATAAAGACTTTTTTGGAAATGCTGCTACGCGATATGGCAACGAACATGAACCAATAGCTCTCTCAAAATTTTCGCATATTTCAGGCTTAGAAGTTCAAGGTTGCGGTCTCTTCATACACAGAGATTACCCATTTTTAGGAGCTAGTCCAGATGGCCTAGTTGGCGAATATGGCATTCTTGAAATAAAATGTCCGTGGTCTGCTTCAAAGTTAACCATTCAAGAGGCAATTGAGCAAAAAAAAATAAAGTTTTTAAATCTAAATGCTGACGGGGACATTAATTTAAAACCGGAAGATCTTTACATGTATCAAGTGCAGGGACAAATGGAAGTTTGCAATAAAGAGTATTGTTACTTTGTTGTCTGGACCCCCCTTGATACCAAAATACTGAAGGTATAATATCTTAGATATTACAATATAATTTAGATACCCTTCCTAATTCTAACTGTGTTTGAAAATTATGTATATATTATTGTTTTTGTTTTTTTTTTCCAGATCAATCGCGATAATTCCTTTTGGGAAGAAAAAATGAAGGACAAGCTAATACATTTTTACAAATTATGTATACTCCCAGAAATTATAGACCCTAGACTGCCTCGAAATTTGCCAATAAGAAATCCAGATAGACCTGCCTAATTTTAATTCTTTGCTATTTACATTTCTGAACGTTCGAGATCATTAGCGGAATATTTTCATATGCATGGAACACGAATTTACGAGCAGTAAAAATTGTGAATAAAAAGCCTATATCACTCGGGGATAGTATAGCTTTCTATTAGTGAGATAATTTTTAGAATCAGTTCAGTAGTTCTAGAAATAATAATTTATGATTTATCCCCCCCGTGAGAATCAAAATAAAATATAGCCGATATCACTCAGGGATAGTCTAGCTTTCAATTATTGAAAGAATTTTTAGAATCGATTTAGAGGTTCCAGAGATAAGAATTTATGCTTTATTACCACCACTCCCCCGCGAGAAATTCTCCCCCTGCGAAGCGAAGTTGCCTCTCGTTTTATAATATTAGTATAGATTTTCAATAGTGAGAAGTTAAAAATTAAATACTTACCTAAAAACCGTACAGTAAATTAATATAAGATAAATAAAATATATATAATTATAAAATAATACTTTGTAAACTGTACGATGATGTCAATTTATAAGATTTATAAAATATAGAAAACTGATAATTAATGATTTATTTTTCTTTTATAAAATACAAAATATTTATTATTATTATTAAACAGTCTGATACTAAATTGTTTTCCTGAATTCTAACATCTAGCATAATTCTTTACAAAAATCAAAAACCATCCCGTCTAAAACCATAAAATATGGCCAATAAACAATAATTATGTTTTGAAAAATGTATAATCAGATCCTTTTATTTCTTTGATCCTAATTCCTCTAAAATATTTATAATTTAATAATTATGTTATTTTCAATAGAAAATATATTTTACATATGTGCATATAAAGCAACTATTTTTATGAACACGATGTCATGTGAATATAATTTTAATATTATAACTCTTCAGCTCTAGCTAGTAAGTAGGTGTAGAAATTTGAACCATGGAACATTTTATAAGCTCTATGGTGTCAACGATGTAAACAGCGCCAATGCAGGCCAGTGTTGCATTTGCTTAACTATGAATATTGTCATCTCTATTCCTATTGGCGGACCGAATTCTCACTGATTTTACCGTCCCTGCACCCCTTTACCTCAGCAAAAACTCAAAAGATTGTAACATAGCCCCTTAACAGAAATTTTATTTTATTATAATATTTCAAATGTCAATATTTATGAAGTTGGAATGATCCTGTCGCCCAATTGGCTGGAATTTTTTAAAATAGCTTTTAACAAACACCGTAGGGGTAATCCACATCTCGATAGATCGGAAACAGCGGGAAGTTCCAGGGATGGCCTGCAGGGTCAACCGTTTTTAAATTTTTTTTCGGTGTTTTTGGGTCCTAAAACAATTTTCGACCCTTATATACACCGCTTAACATGGTCCGATTTGGCCCATTTTAAATAGGCTGCGTGCGGTGATGGACCCAACATGTGGGCCAAATTTTTGCATTTTTTGGAGCTCCTAGAAGAGCGCTTTGCAAGGAACAAATTGGAAGAAAATACTTTACCCCGTTGGGGGGGGGGGGGGGGCGGTGCCTTCAGTAATTTTCTTCCATTTTGTAGATGTTTTTTGAAATCACTCGGGCAAATCTGAGTAAAACGCTGTAGCCGCTCAACGCAACGCGCCAGACCCCTACTCACAAGCCGGATTTCGAGAAGGAGACTCAAATAATACAAAAACCTGCCTTTCTTCCGTTTAGGAGTTACAAGGCATTTCTGTCGCCAAGGCTCTAACTATTATTACCTTAGAAACAGACACAATTGAATTTTTGTGCCATCTTTCGTTTAGGATGTAAGTATATGGGTGTCAATCTTTGAAAACATAAAACATGCGAAGTAATTAAAAATGTGAAAGACATTGACCGTGTTCGTTGGCATATTTTTGGTCCATGTGCGCATGCGCTGTCATGCAAATGCGTCCAATTGTATTTACTGCGCAAATAAAATTGGGCACATTTGCATGAAAGCGCATGCGCAAATGGACCAAAAATATGTCAACGAACACGGCTATTGTTTTAAGTATAAATATATAACAAGGAATCCAAACACGGTCCTATGCGACTCTTATTGCAAACTGATTGCAGAATAGTCACATCGCAGAGCGGTTTGAAACTCAAATTGCAAAATAGTCGACCCGCGGTGCGGAGGAATTTAAAAGTAAAATACAACTGTCCTCACTGCCGTGTAATACATTATAACCAAATATCCAGAGCAAATCTTAATTCAGGTTTTTTTGACCCTACTGTATACAGATATCTGTGTCAAGACTGTCAAGTATGTAAATTGAATGGAATACGCCACAATGAACAAGGCGTTTCACGGTTGTTTTGCACGAAATTTCTTCGTATTATCATCTATTTTTATTTACTTTGCCATTTTTAAAATACACAATGGTTTTGTTTGATCTACCATTTTAGTTTATTTTATTTAAAACACACGTGGAAAAGTTTGTAACAACTAAAAATAAAAACTATCGATATTTAAATTTTTATATTAATATTACTGGTTGTGTCCAACACATCCATTTTTTGTTGTCAATTTATAAACACGAAAATTCAGGAACGCAGTTTTGCTATTTTTAACCTGTCTCTGTCTATAAATAGAAACTGATCTTCAGTCGAAATTTCTGCTTCCTAGTGAAAACAAGGCCAATTTGTGTTAATCCTGTTTTAATTAATTATTTACTTTTCAATAAAATATTAAATTGTAAATATGGCTGGCATTATGTCAACAGATACATCAAATGTAGCCGAAAGTTCGACTCAAAATATTACACTAGTACGTATTACGTATTTATTCTTTGATCGCGGCATGCTCTCTGTTTTTGTAACAAAGTGTATTTTCGAGTGATTTCAACGGGGTTTGCCATGGAAAAATTATAAAAATAAAAATAGCATACAATTTGATTTTATAGGTATCAATTAAGTGGGAAAATTGACTTCCATTAAAAATTAATTAAAGTCTATAAATAGATAAAACAATTCTGATGCATACAAGTAATTCAAGAATTACATGGCGCGAAATACCAAGTGCCAACTTTATCAAAAAAAAAAAGATTTCCTATATCATTTTGTCTTGTAAAGTTCAGTTAAAATTTTACCGCCATTTTCAAATCTACTGTAATTGTTTTTAATGCATGCCTACTGAAAAACTTGTAAAAATTGATTTTCAAAGAAATCGGATATCTTTGAAAAAATCGACTGGGATTAAATTTTTAAGTGTAGTTGCAAAGTATGATCTTTCTCGAAACATTAGTATAACATTTAATTAATTTATTGACAACTAAAAACGATTGATTCATGTATTGTCAACGGGAATACCTATGTGTATATCGAATATTGACTAGACTGAAGCACATTTTGTTTTATTGAAGACCATAAACAATCTTTTAATGTCCATAGCACACTGTGCAACAAAGACAACCGAAACAAGTGTGCAAAATCGAATTTATAAGTGTTTGTTTTTAAATGTATAAAAAACTATTTGGGCACATTCTGTCATACAAGACGTACAAATTTCTCCTCTTTCGTTTGAGACAGATATCAAATCGATTTAATTTAAATTACGCGAATTATAACCATAAATCATTGTTTTTGAAGTAAAACTTCTTTACGCACGCTTGACTTGGAGAGTAAGCTGGCAAATGCTAGACTGTGCTAGACGAAATCCTTACGGAAGTTGCGAACGCCGAACGCAAACGGAAGTTGATACTATCAACTGGAACATGTGCTCTTTGTAAACTGTTTTAACGGCACGTAGACACGTAGCTAGACTGACCACGCGGTGAAGTGTTAGACACTAAGCCCATTGTGATTTAATCGCACAGGTTCGAATCCTGTCCGCAACGAGTAGTATTTCTAAGGTTGTTTTTATTATTTTTTAAATATTTTTAAGGTTTTTTTTTATTAATTTTTTAGTTTAAATTAGGTATATGTTGATAGGAAGTTTTACTTCAGTAGTGTGGTCTAGAGCACAATCGTTTTTTTTTTATTTGCTCTCTTCTGGAATAAAAATTCAAAAAATGGGCGACGTTAGAATCAAACTGACCCCGAGACTGACAGCACAAAATAAAGTTTTTTTTTAAATTGGTTAAGTCGTTTGGGCTGTTCGCGTGACATACACATTCATTGACAAAGCGAGTGTATATAGACGCTTAGCTTACCCTATTAGCGCCTAAAAATTGGTGCCTCACCTATAAAAGCGCACGCTTCAAGTGAATTTAAAAAAATAAATAAATTTATGGTATATACATAATACATATATCATTTTATTTCTATCTCGAGCTATTGCTGAGTTATTTTTGACACACCATGTTAATTCGTAAAATTTCCCGTGAATGACAGCTCCCTGTTTGTCTTACAATTGCTGTAATACACTTTTCCGCTCTCAGCGTTTCATATTTGATTTCCATGTCCAGATCATTTAGTAGCAGTAGTTTCGCCAAAGAAGTTTCATTCCAAAAACAAATATTAAATTCAAGACGTACAAGTATTTTTGTATACTGATTATTTGCAAAATGTATGCATTCAACGACTATTAGATCATTGTTCCCGTTCAAAAAAGTGACTTACCACTATATCCGATCGAAACATCCTCTGCACTGTTCTCAAATTTTATTCGACCGTAAACGTTTGTGTCCATTTTTTAGTGTATTTGCCATATGACAACACACTATTGGCGTCGGTCGGATGGAGGGACTTAGGGGTCGGACCAAAATTTCTCGACGTTTTATAACCTCTTAAACACTGGCACCACTTTTGAAAATGTTTATAAATATATATATATATATATATGTTATATATATATATATATATATATATATATATATATATATATATATATATATATATATATATGTGCGGGTAATAACTTTCGAAAGAGTTAATTGATTTTAACGAAATTTGGCCCACGTGTTGAAATCCATCACCGCAAGAAGCATATTTAAAATGGGTGTAATCGGGCCATTTTAAGGGTAGTTTTTAGGGGTTGAAAACAGTTTTTGGGCCCCAAAATACCGAAAAAATTCTCAGAATCGTTTCAAAATTGACATTTAATCCTTTAGTAGTAATTAAAAAGTGTCCCTAAAATTTTAATAAAATCGGTCCGACAGGACCGGACTTATAAATTTTATGAAAACACAGATAGTGAATTATTTATTGAAAGTTGTATATAATTTGGTATAGACGTTCGATTGATAATAATATTGCAATTAAGAAAAAAAATGTTATTTTAAGGGGTGTATTAAGGAGTAAAATTTTTTATTTTGCCCAAAAACCAACTTAAGTTCGCATAATAAAGCCACACTGCCTGTATAAGCAAATACACTATATATTGTCGGCAGGGTTTTGGCACTGCGACCCGGGTTTTTTTTTGTTTTGAAAGTATAAAAAAGATGGCACAAATAATGTCAGGTCTGGGCATTCTGAACATTTGCCATAGGTTCCCACATATCCAACCAAAAAAATTTCGAAAAAATGGGAAAAAATTTAAATGTTGAGAAAAATTCTAAATTTGAATTTTTTATCGAGATTTCGGTTTTTTTTTGTAATTTCGAACTTTTCTCAAAAATTTGAATTTTTTCGAAAATTCATTTTTCTTTAATATTTAATTTTCTTTCGAAATTTAATTTTTTTTCAATATTCCGTTTCTCCAAAAATTAATTTAAATTAAAAAAGAAATTCTACACATTATATAGGATAAATCCGGAACTGGACAAAACGTATTTATACAAAAAATGTCTCAATGGACAAGAAAATAATAATGTATTAATTTTTTAGATTGTCAACCCAAATGATCAGCAATCAAAAAGTAATTCAGCTGTTTCAGAAACGAAAGAACATGATGAAATAAATATTAAAACACTTCAAATGGAATTGCAGGTATTTGTAAAATCGTATTTATACGATATTTGAAAAAAATAATAATTGATACAACACGTATGTGCTGTTATTTTATGGCGATGTTCTGTTTTAGGAGCTATAAATTACTGTAATGAATGCGAATAATCAATTTTCCCAATTTAATTGCAGCTAACAACACAAGAGCGCGACAGTTATAAAAACAAATTAACAGTCCTCCAGAACGAAATTACTGAATTGAAAAATCAACAGCCAAATACCCTTTCATCGGCGCAAACTAATCAAGTGGAAAAAATGAAAGAAATGTCTGAGGAAATGTTGACCAAAGCAAAAGGTGTAATATTCGATAAAATCAAAATATGTAAGAATCAAGAACTTCAAATTGAAGCTTTGAAAGCACAAATTGATAGTCTGAAAGAAGTTTTAAGCATTACAAAAAGCTTATTAGAAATCCGCAACATCGAAGTTACGCATTTAGAGGTAACTATTAAAAATTTCAGAATGCTTACCTTGAAAGTCTCAATCTGTTGAAATCTTGAATTATTTTTTCGCCAAGACAAGACTTTTTACTCCTACAGTCGAAGCAAAGTAAAAATGTAAAAAATCTCATTGAAAAGCATAGATAAGTTTATCGATAAAACAACATTAACTTTACTTATACGCAGTATTCAGTATAAAATTTCCCATATTCTTCTAGGAGAAAATGAAAACTATGGAAACGAAAATTAACATTGAACGCCAGAGACACGATTTAATGCACAAAAAATTAGATGCGATGACAACAATGAATGCAGATCTGAAAAGTGAATATGAAATACAAACGAGAATATTCCATGCTCTTCGCGATGAATACCAAAAACAACAATCATTGATCGAACCCAAAGAAGAAAAGTAATGTGCGGCGGTGCTGCTTTTGACTAAAATTGATCATTTATAACCTGCATGCTATTTATACCATTTTTTTACAAATTTGGTTTATAATTCTGATTTTTTATTATATAAATGAAATGTAAGAACAAATTCGAATAATTAATTTTTGTGTTAACATTTTTTTCTTTGTAAAAATACCGGAAACCGTGGGTGAATTTTATAATATATGCAATGATTTGAGGTTTCTTTTAACAGTTTCAGTGGATTTGAATTTTTTTTTTTAAATTAGCTGTGTAAAGAGCGCACGAATTTTAAATATCGCATCGCATCATGACCATCAGGTTAGGATGTTTTCAGAGAAAAACGAGATTTTAAAATCACTACACCAGTAGACAATGAAATGTGTGTTGACAAAATGTCTCGTCACATTATTAGCCGGTAATCTGAAAAACTAGAAATTGAATACTATTCTTTCTTTGAACTTGGAAGATTAAATCATCTTTTTGTTATGTCTTCTCACTACAAATTTTTTTAAATTAAAAATAATTTTTGTTGTTTTAATAAAATATTACAAATAATATTGTACCTATTCTCATTGACGGTTAGGTACTGAATTTATTGTTCTTTCTTTTGTTTTACAATTTTTCCAATAATAGACTAAATCCTTTGGAAGCTAATAACCATTTTAATCTTATAAAATAATAATTTGAATACTTAGTAGCTGCCTTCATTATTTAGAACAATAGAGTATTGGTTAAAATCATACATTTTTATTTTGAGTTATCGTTTTGCGAACAAATCAATTCAAAAATTTTGTCGAGAACCTGCATTCACATACCTATTAGTTATTCACATTAGAATGTCAGAACTAATGCTGAGTTATGTTGAAAATACACATTGTATTACACATTTAAAACATTTTTGAGCACTCGGTAAGTTACTAAAAATAAAATTACTTAACTGTCAAAGACTGACAGTTCACTTCTTCAAGACTGATTTTTCAGAGTAATAATATATAAATTTTTATTGTAAAATTATTTTATATCCACAAAACAACTAAAAAATATGTCATTATACTTATTCAGTTTATTGTATTTGTGTATTGGTATTTTTTACAATTTAGATGACATTAGGGAGAAGTTGAATTGTTTAATATATTAATTTCCTCACATCACAGAACTAATAATTAATTAACATAATTTTATTCGCAAAATGTATATTTATTTCCTGTTTTTGTAATAGAATGTATCCATACAGAAAATATTTTAGTGACTTTTGTGATGACTTGTTTCATTCAGTGTATTTATTTTTGTTCTTAATTCATTGCAACAATTGACCACTGCCAGTTTTTCTTTTCGCATTAAATTATTTCCTTTTCCAGGTATTTTGTTAAATAAATTATTATTTTACTTTGGTATGATGTAACATTTTTTCGACACAATATTTTAATCAAATTAAATTTAGTTGTTTCCATAGAAATTCTGAATTTTATTCGTATGTATTTTTAACACCCATACGAACTGAAAAAACTTAACAAAATAAAATGACTTGCAATACTGTTCAATATTTTTATTTATTTAAAAGACGTTTCGACCAACTATTTTGGTCCTTGTCAATTGAAAAGGACCAAAATTGTTGGTCGAAACGTCTTTTAAATAAATAAAAATATTGAACAGTATTGCAAGTCATTTTATTTTGTTAATATTCTATTACTGTTGGTCGAATCAATATTATTAACTTAAAAACTTGTTTAGTGGTGCCAACATAAGTCAGCATTTAGTTCTGACACTCATTTCTGAATACCTTTTAGTAATAATGACTGTCACATTAAAAAAATTATTATGTACCCAAAATCAAGAGCGCCATAAATCGTCTATTTGACAATTACCGTGAATATATTTTAAGATGAAACATACAAATTTCCGTTTACATGGTTACACAAGAACATTTCTGACAGCGATGTAATTACGCGTTTATTTTAAAATAGAACGTCTATCCGGAAGAATAACGACCGTCGATTAGCTTCAATTGCTAATACATTTTAAGAGTACAGTGGTTTGGAACATTACTTTAAAATGTATTTCACTGAAGAAAAAATCAAATTAATTCATTGGTGTAATCAAAATTTTTGTTTAAGGCAAGTGTCCAATTTATTTCGAATTTTATTTCCCCACCGTCCTACTGCAAGTATTTCTACAATTTCAAGAATTGTGAATACATTTAAAAGCAGCGGTTGCATCGAGTTACTCCATAAAAAAAGAAACAGGCATAGGTATGTCCTTACAGAGGCAAAAAGAAATGAGATTATTACGCTAGTGCAAAATAATAACAGATTGTCCAGCAAAGCCATAGCTCAAGCTACCGGTGTAAGTAAAAGTGCTGCATACAATTTACTTAAGAGGGGCGGTTTCAAATCTTGCCATTTTCAAAATCATCAAGAGCTAGTGGAAGATGATACTGAAAAAAGAATTGCATTTTGTGAACTGATATTCGAAAACATTAATAATAGTCCAGACTTACTGCAGCGAATTCCTTTTACTGATGAGGCAACTTTTTACCTGCATGAAGTCAATTCTCAGAATTGTAGATATTGGAGCATTGAAAATTTGCATTTATACAACGATACCAGGACTCAATGGCCTGAAAAAGTGAATGTTTGGGCGGGTTTGATCAGAACCTATTTTATTGGACCATTCTTCATCAATGGCAATTTAAACGCTGATAAATATTTAGAACTACTTCAACATCGAGTAATTTCTGCCATTAATACTCTAAATATTGAAAGAGACATATGGTTTCAGTACGATGGCACCCCTGCGCATTACGCTCAAAATGTTAGAGCATTTTTAAACCTTACGTTTCCAGGTTGTTGGATTGGGTGTGGTGGTGAGGTAGTGTAGCCATCTAGGTCACCCGACCTCGCCCCAAATGATTTTTTTACTGGGGGTATTTAAAATCTAAAATATTCAATGGTGATCTATTAAATTTAGACCAATTGGAGACTAAAATATGAAATGCATCAAGAGATATAACACCTTTTCAATTAAGTAACGTTTTGAAGAATTTTCATGACCGTTTAGGGCATTGCTTGGCAGTGAATGGGGGAATTTTCGAATATTTACTTTGATTAGTTAAAAAAAAACATAATTTATTATTACTTGTACGCAATCCTATGTTCCATTTTAAAATAAACGTGAATTACACTGCTGTCCGAAATGTTATTGTGTAACCATGTATATAGAAATTTGTATGTTTCATCTTAAAATAAATTCACGGTATATTGAAACCAGAAAAATCAAAGTATATTTAGTCTATTCATACTTCCCAAAGCCTGTACATCTGCTCTGCCACCATGCATAGTTAAAAATAAATAAAACCTTTTTATTATTATTATAACATAAATATGTATGTCATCTCGAAAGATGTTGCCATTTTTTCTTCTATACTCAGGTAGTTCCCACTAATGAAATTTTCTGTGTATTAAATATTGATAAAAAAGAGTGCTACAAAAATTACAAGACACGATCGATAATCCGCTGCTCGTTAATCCGCACGTCCAGTAATCCGCCGTTTTTAAGTATGTAGAGGTCTGGAAAAATCGCTCTATAACCCGACATTTTTAGGATATTGCGCTCTGTAATCCGACACACGTGTTTACTTGAGAAATATTTGTTTATACTCCGACGTTTCGTGGAGTCGTTCGCTCTGTAGTCTGACAAGACATTGGAAAGAGAAGACGTCACGTTGTTTGTGTTATAAAAGTTCGAAATAAAAAATTGTTTTATTGTTAAAACCTTCAACAATGCATTATGTATTATAAAAATGTAAGTATGTAAAGTCGTTATTGACTTTAGGAACAAAAAAAAATAAACCCGGGTCGCAGTGCCAAAACCCTGCCGACAATATAGTGTATTTGCTTATACAGGCAGTATGGCTTTATTATGCGAACTTAAGTTGGTTTTGGGCAAAATTAAAAATTTGACTCCTTAATACACCCCTTAAAATAACATTTTTTTTCTTAATTGCAATATTATTCTCAATCTAACGTCTACACCGAATTAAATACACCCTTTAATAAATAAGTCACTATCTACAAATTAGTGTTTTCAAAAAATGTGCAAGTCCGGTCCTGTTGGGCCAATTTTATTAAAATTTTAGGGACACTTTTTAATTGCTACTAACGGGTTAAATGTCAATTTTGAAACGATTCTGAGAATTTTTTCGATGTTTTGGGGCCCAAAAACATTTTTCAACCCCTAAAAACTACCCTTAAAATGGCCCGATTACGCCCATTTTAAATAGGCTTCTGGGAGGGATGGATTTCAATACGTGGGCCAAATTTCGTTAAAATCAATTAACTCTTTCGAAAGTTATTGCCCGTACACATATATATATATACATATATATATAAACATTTTTTAAAATGGTGCCAAAGTGTTTAGGAGGTTATGAAACGTCGCGAAATTTTGGTCCGACCCCTAGGTCCCGCCATCCGACCAACGCCAATAGTGTATGTTGCCATATGGCAAATACACTAAAAAGTTAAAAGAACTCTTTTTTAATAGTTAAAGTTTTAATCAGTGCTTACATCCGGAAATCCGACATTTCCACTAATCCGACATACGCGAAAAATTATGTTGTCGGATTAGTGAACGTGGCCTGTAGTTTTTTTTCGAGCGCGCGTTTGAAACGTAAAGTCGGGAACTACCTGAAACTGACAATATATTTCAGGTTCAGGTTTTTGGAACGTAATTTTCTATTGAAAATGAGTAATTGAGTCTTATGTGATAAGTCGTTCTCTAAAACAGTGGTGCACAAATTTTTCCAAATCCACTTCTCGAATTACTCAAATATTATTTCATGCACAGTGAGAGACAGATTAACAATTATAAATCAGGTAAGATATGTCATACGATCATTCCACAATCATTACACACTATCGTATAGGGTTGACAAAGGATATTCAGATACTCGATTATAGAAGATTGATATTCAACAGTTACCGATTTAGTACAAGCTCGACAATTTGACGTTTAATAGTTCAATTTATTCAGTAACCCAACGTTTTTACATAGTCAAAAGAGCCTCCAATCACTATTCTATAAAATGCGTTCTGGTGTAATCACGCTTTCTAATTCAACATGGCTTGAGCAAGGATCCGTCATTGCTGCGCCTTGTTACATGTCATTGTTGCGCGTTTTGATAAGTGTTTTTGCTGAAATGCCGATCGGTATCAATATGACACATTAACATTGATACATTTAGTAGTGTTCAGAAATGGGATGTAAAGAAATGGTATTAGATTATCGAGCTTGTACTGCAGTAAAAAAATATTTAAAAAAATATTAACCTCCTTCAAAAGTCACTAAAAAGATGAAAATAATGAAATTTTGAGGTCGGCGCCAATTTAATAAAAGTAGATATGTAATTATAAGTTTTAGTAATGAAATTGGCTCCAACCTCAAAATTTAATTATTTTCATCTTTTTAGTGACTTTTTTGAAGGAGGTTAGTATTTTTTTTAAGTTTTTTCTTTTTAGTGGATTTGATTTCGCACATTTTTATTAATAATATTTCGTAGTTGCTTAGTTTATAAATTATAATAAAAAAACTTTTGAATCGATTTAAGTAAAATTTATGTGGGATCACCCTGAAGGTATGCTCTATTAAATAAGAAAAAAATCATCATCAAGATCGGTTCTCAAATGCTGGCGATATGAGGTCACATTCATATACAAAATGTTTTTTTGATATCATTTAAAAACGGATGAGCCGATTTTAATAAAAACTATATGAGACCAATCCGGTAGCATTCTGAACAAAATGGCGTTGAAATTTTTCAAATCAGTTCATAATTGGCGGAGTAATCGCGTAGTAAACATACAAAAAAAAAAAAAACATACAGACATACAGACTTTTTTTGAAGTCGGTTAATTATCCATTAACCAATAATTGTCCGAATCTTTACCGTCTTTTATTCATTTATGAAACAATACAATAGGAAATCTACCTCGGAATTATATTATAACAATTTTATCACTCAGTAAATAATTGACGGGAATTTGAGCATGTGAAGTCTTACTACTCAATCTTTTGTCTGTACTCCAATTTTTTATATGCATATTCTAATCATGACAAACGTTTTGCACATATGCATATCATCACAAAATTTCGCTTCGAACTAATTGTGGTCAATAAGAGAAATTCTATGTTGGTAAAACAGTTTTCACATCGTTGATCATACACAAAAGAAGCTTGCGCGTACAACGCAAAGCCTAATATATCAAGTTATTGAATACTGAATAATAAAAATAGGCTAATTATAGGATAATGATCAATTAATCAAGTATTCGATTTGGATATCCGATTCCAACAAGTAAGGAATTTTGTCAGCCCTAAACATGACAATAATTTAAACACAGTTACTAACACAACAAATAAGTCACTTATAACATTTTTTATATATCCGATAACATTGCATCATATTTTGTAAATGTGCCACAATTACGTTTTGTAAATCATTTAAAAAAATTGTCGCGTATATATAAAAGAACATTTGATATAAATTTTAAAACTATTGCAATTTTTAATTATAAAATTGTTAATGACTATGCATCCGTAACTGTTAATTCAACATATGTCCATATTATTCAATGCATACCGTTTTATTTTGGTATGAAATATTTCACGACTGCATGACGTTCGGTCTAGTAGCACTTATATTTCAATGGAAACCACTTTGAATTTCAGCAAAATTAACATTAGAAATATATTATGGTTTGGTCCAAAATTCAGACATCATAGTAATTCATATATATTAGATCTATAATATAAATAAAATAGATTTTTAATCACTACTGATTATCATGTATGATTTGTCTTTGGGTGTATATAGTATAAGAAAAAATATATTATTCACATTAATTTTCTATGTAAAACACAAGTATTCAGTTATAATTTGAATTGGCTAACTGAATAATGTTCGGAAGACATAGCAGCAGTGTTCAGTTAAAGTCGGTTCAGGAATTACATTTTGAAACAGCTTTGCCCTATTTTCTCCCCCCTAAACGTTTATAATTCAATGTAAATTAACGACACAAGTTGATAAGTTAGTATAATACTTAACAGAGACAAAATTACACTGTATTTTAATGTTACAAATGCTCTGAAAATCGGATGATCTAAATCTCACATTCTCACAATATGCTATACAAATAAACAGATTTTGTTTATCAAGTTTATTGCTGTTTCAAAATGATCTGAGAGGTTATTCAATTAAGATTTTTTTGGCACATTTTTCAACTTAATGCTATAAAAAAATCGAATTCTTTACATAGCTTTAAAAGCATAAGAAATAAATAAAAAATGTTAAAATATCACATTATAATACAAAAATACCAGGAATTTGCTTTTAGACATTTAGAGTAAAAAGTAATCTTCCCAATATATTAATCATATAAGAATTATGAATTGTTGATTTATCAGCTACAGATACGAAATATAAAATATTACATAAATAGATTGGTTTGGTATAAAAATGTTACTTTCTTACTTTCATTTTTTTTTTGTATTGTTAGAACAATATTTTTTTTTTACTTAGATACTTAAGAAGGTTAGAGCGTAACTAATGAGTCGACGCAGTGTTTGAATTTTTTTGATTGCTTAATTAATTCTTCTAATCGTTAGAAAAATTCATTATTTTATATAACAATATAACAAATTTATAAAATAATAAATTGATATTTGTTATTTATTTAATTAAAGAAAGTAATGAAGCAGCTTCGTTATTTTTGACTCATATGGTGTAATGTCGATAGACGACATTAAAAAAGAAGTTTAACTACAAATATTTAAATAATTACAACAGTAACGGTATATTGTTAAAATGTTATAATCTTTTACAACCGTTCAAGGTTATTAAATGCGGTGTTTTATTTATTAAAATTGGAAATTAATATAAAAAAAAAATAAAAAAAAGGCGTGACGGAAACTTGTCAGCCATAAGAGTCTGTGTATAAGAACTTTTAAAACGTCATTTTTAAAACTATTTTTCTAAGAAACTAAATGGTGGACCGTTTTCAAATTTGAGAAAACGCCACCAAAGTATTCATATATATAAATGTATACTAAGTTTCAAATCTGAAACTTGGAAAATTCGTTTTACCTAAGATTCGCTCGAACCTCCTTAAATTAAAATGCAAATGATTCGCAAGTAAGTCAGTCATGGTGCGATTCTCCGATATGAACACCGTTGGCGATGATGGGCACAGTTTGTTTGTTGTTTGTATCACTTTGAAAACCGATCTTTGTTGCACTGTTCACTAATTTTTTTGGTGCTCTCGGTATAAATAAAGGCAGCACCCAGATAGCCAATAAAGCCAGGATGTGAAGGCACAGGTACATATGTCTAAAAAGAAAAAAGCAACACAACTGAATTTAAGATTAAGTTTTTGTCTCAAATGTCTCTCAGTTGTCCGCCATAAACATATTAATTTGTGCATATTTTATCAGAAGCCAGGAATAGGTATCGTTAAATGCGCACGTGTCACTATTGTGAAAAAATATAATAACTTGTACTAATTTACCCCTTTTCACTTTTGTGTGAAAGATTATAATTTCAATAAAACCTGACAATGATTAATTGTAATTAAAAAAAAACGTATTTTATGTTTGTAATAATTAATGTTGTATTAATGTCTACCTATATAGCAATAATACTGTTTTTTACAAATCTACTTGTTAATTTGTATTTTTAAAAGGAATATATTTTTTGTTTGTTTGTAATAAATGTCTATTTCGATATAAAAATGTTATTTTTTAAATATCCTATATTTGTTAATTTGTATTTTCAAAAAGAACCTATTGTTTTGTTTGCAATTAATGTATATTATGTTACATGATTAATCTAGCTATTATGTATACTATCCAGCCCTTATACATGTCTACAAAATTTAGGCAAAGTAATTATTTATTACTTACAAATATAGTCGAACACTTGGCCAAAGTTCTAAAATGATAAAACTGAATGTCAAGTAGCCCATTACAACCCTCGTTACAATTGCTGTAACAATATCATAACATAATTTTGCTTTCGAATTTCCGGTGAAATAATCTCTAATTGTGCGTCTTATCTGAAAAAAAAAGATTAATTTAATTTGATGACTAATGTTTAATAATTGTTTTCTCGAAGTTTAGGACAATATAAAATTGTGATGGCACACGTTGGCCATTATCAAAAATAATATTTTTTCCTAGGGACTTCAAGTTTTCAAAACAAAAAAAAATGGGAAGGGGCCATCCATAAATAATTCATAATTTGATTGAGAAAAATATTATGTAACTCCGTATCAGGGGTATGGGAGTCTGACAATTTGTTATAGGTTGTTACTTAGCAAAAAAGAGAGGTAAAAAAACTTCAAAAAAGCGTGAATTTATGGTTGGTCCTAATAAGTTTCGCTTACAGAATGAATTCTGTATTGCATGTTATCATCTTAAATGAGTACTCACCGCTCTAGCTGCAATTGTAAATAATGCAGCAGTTGCAAACGTGAGGTAGTAACCAGGATAAAATCCATGCCATACTGCCGACAAACTGTAGGTTAAAATTAATCCATTCTTTTTCACTCTATCGTACACAACCATTCGTAACCACCGATTGGTTCCTTTGTTCCAACAATCAATACAGTTGTGCAAATTTGTGCCAAACTGAAATAAAATTTCAATGCAAAATTTCTCTACCATAGGACTATGTATTTTGAAAGAAAAATATTTCAATGCATCAGGATTTGACATATGGGCATGGCTGAAATCAATACCTCAAAATTCAAATACGATAATTTAAGTACAATTTGCGATATCATGGAAGCATAATGACTCTTGAGCGCTAGTCATAAATGTGAAACAAATACTGATAAATCAAATAATAATGAAGTTTTGGTTTACAAATCCCTAATTTAATGTTTGTTTTTGCTGAATTGAATGAAACTAGACTTTAATATCATTGAAAAGTAACTTAGGCTATGTTACTGACCCGGTAATGTATAATTATCAATTTTGAAATGTCTTGAACATACATTCATACTTGAATTTAGTTGTTTCATCTTTAGAGCTTTTTTCCATGTACGTCGATTTTTAAAAAAAATTTAAGTTTATTTGTAATTGTCACAAGTTGTTTTTTTTTTTGCAGGTGGAAAACAATGAAATATGATATCTACATTTTTATTGATACACTTTTTACAGTCTTTTACAATACAGACTATTTGGTACTTTGATTTTACTCGAGGTGAAAATTTTGCAAACTCCATTATTATTATAACTATAAATAATTCACACGGTATACATAAGCGAAAATATAGGCTGACAATTAAATGTTCTAAGCAAATGGTACCAGTTTTCTAACAGCAGACGTCTCACGTTTTCCGTCAATTCTCAATACATTTTTTCGGTATTCTTAAAATTGTATACTAAATAAACTAGTAAACATTAAAAAAATTTAAATAATACCTGAGTTGATTTTTCTAATAAGTTATAGGGTTTTTTTTTGTTCCATAAAATGCGTTGCAAAATAAGTAACGTAAATTCGAGAACACAGATGTAGTTCTACTTCAAAACTTAAGAAAAAATATTAAAATTACCTCAAATTTAAGAACATCAATATTAGAAATGAGATCCCATTTTACATTTCCATCTTGATCCCATCCATTGAATCCTAGACCTGAATTGTTGCAAATGGCATCAGCTAATAGCCATGCGTGGTAATACTTAAACCTGGCCAACATTGTCGATATGTTAAGGAACCATAGTTTGGACAGAAGTGAAGTGTTCTGTACAAAGTCATCGTCTTTGATATGTGTGATCGGATATATAGGAATCAATTTGAGAAATACAAGCGCGCAGAACAATGCACTTAAAACTTTCTTTGTCACAACTACGCACGGAGACGGTTCCAAAACGATTTCTCTACTGTTTGAATTGTTGTCAAGATTACCCTGGAAAAATACGAGTAGTATTATTCAAACCCTTTTTTAACCCCCGACGCAAAAACAGGGGTGTTATAAGTTTGACCGCTAAGTGTGTGTGTCTGTCTGTGGCACTGTAGCTCTTAAACGGGTCAACCGATTTGGATATGATTTTTTTAATATGAAAGCCGGTTTTCTAGCGGTGGTTCTTAGGCATGTTTTATCAAAATCGGTTCAGCCGTTTCGAGGTCATCAGCTTTTTTCTTAGCTGTGGTAGGGATCGTAGACGCATAAAGAGTATTTTGTTTGTAACTAAGTTTAAAAAGTTTAAAATAAAAATTAAATTTAAAATTTAAAAAACCCCGACACAAAAAACCTATAAAAAGTTAAAAAACCCGGGTCGCAGTGCCAAAACCCTGCCGACAATATAGTGTATTTGCTAATACAGGTATTGTGGCTTTATTAAATGAAATTAAGTTTGTTTTTGGACAAATAAAAAAAAATTGAACCCCTTAATACACCCCTTACAATAATAATTTTATTAGTTGAAATATTGTTATCAATCCAACATCTGCACCAAATTAAATACGACCTTCAGTAAGTAAATTCGTACACGCAAACTAGTGTTTTCATAAAATTTGTAAGTCCGGTCCTGTCGGGCCGATTTGCTTATAATTCTAGGAGCACTTTTTAATTGCTACTTAAGGGTTAAATTTCAATTTTGAAACGATTCTGAGAATTTTTTCGGTATTTTTGGGCCCAAAAATTTTTTTCAACCCCTAAAAACTACCCTTAAAATGACCCGATTGGGCCCATTTTAAATAGGCTTCGTGCGGTGATGGATTCCAACATGTATGCCAAATTTCGTTAAAATGAATTAACTCCTTTGAAAGTTATTGCCCGCACATATAAATATATATATATATATATTTTTAAAAATGGTGCCAAAGTGTTTAGGAGGTTATGAAACGTCGAGAAATTTTGGTCCGACCCCTAGGTTCCGCCATCCGACTAACGCCAATAGTGTATGTTGCCATATGGCAAATACACTAAAACAAAAATTTCTGAACCTGGTCTTTTAACTTTAATATTTAAAAACTTAATTAGTAATATTTTGTGATTCAAACGTCGTAGCGTCGGGGGACCGCTAAATAAATAAAATAAAAGTTAGAAGACAAATAAAAAGAAGCTTAATATAAGTACTCTATCTAGGTCCCCTGACGCGACGACGTTTGAATCATAAAATATTACTAATTAAGTATTTAAATATTAAAGTTAAAGGACCAGGTCCAGAAATTTTATTTTTTAACTTTTTATAGGTTTTTTTGTGTCGGGGGTTTTTTAAATTTTTAATTTAATTTTTTATACACAATATGGTTTCTATGAACTTGCGTTTTGAAACGGTCCGTTTCCCAGATAAATAGAACTGTTTTGTTCTTGGAACTTTTGTTGTCTCTCGCTTTATTTTTACTACTCGTCGACACATTCTGTTAGTTCGTTTTAATTTCGTGAAATTACTCTCACACATTATTTTATTGACTTACCTGGAATAAATAAGCGTGGAACAAAAGTTCTTATTTTCTTTCTCGAAAACAAAAGTTTTGAAGGAAAAAAGTTTTATTTATCTCGGAAGCGATTCAACTCACCCCTTAAAATTTTTCGCAATATAAAAGAATCACCTGTATTTTATTTTTTTTATTGAAGGTCATTAATATGGGCTGTGGATTTTTTTTTACATTCAACAATAAATAGATACATTCACCAGCTCTCGGGGATTAGAACTAGATAAGTCACGGAAACGCCACATAAACAACAGTACCTCTTTGATCTCGGCTATTCTTAAACCTTACTAATATTTAAAATTTTAACAGGAACTCTGTTACTATGTAACTTTGCTTTGTTTTATTTTGTCTACGGCTTCACTTGCGTGTACTCACAGATTCATTAATGTTGATGTTGACGAAACTCCTGTATTAACGCAAAATTTACTAAAAAATGAAAGCGTGCTTTTTGAGTGATGCGGGTGTAAAAATGCTGACATGCATATAAATGTCCAAAAAAACCGGCAAGAAATGAAAATGAAGACAGGAGATTCTGTAATAATATCAGATCCGTATTTTTCCTGATCCGATGTCAGCTGACATTGGATCTGTATATTTCACCAAGATTATAATGCAGGTGTCTACATTCAAAAGGAAATGGAGCTTTTCTTTCCAATGTGGACACATTACAATCTTGATGTTTACTTCTCTTCCGATGTCGGTTGACAGCGAATCGGAAGAAATATGAACAGCCTATGCCAAACTGTAATGGTCGTTGCCTATTATACAGGATTGTTGAATGTCTAAACGACTATATTAAAGCCCACAATAATAGTTCCTAGCCGAGGGATCCAAAAATACAAAGGTTTGAGTGTCACAAACTGTTTATTATCCTTTGCAGTAAATGTGGCAAAAACTCCCGCAGAAAGCCTGTCAGGTTTGGGAAAGGGGAAGGTGTCAGATCCGTAAGTTTTCTTACTTTTTCGCAGATTTTGATCTTCAGCTTTGGGTGTTTTTGTCTATTTTTACTGTACTATAAGCCAACAAATGTATACTTATATAAGAAAATCGAAAATCTAGAAAAAAACAAATACCAGGTTTACTTACACTTGGTGTGGTTTTGTGTTTAAGTATATGAGTCCCGTTTATAAAATCCATGTAGTCATTGTAAAACAGCACTGGACCAGCCATAAGTGTCTGATGATGAAACACATAACTGAAGTACTCGAGTGCCGAAGGATATTTCTTTATCATATGATATTTTTGGTTTTCAGTTAAGTCTTTTTCTTCTCTAGTTACGCCATCATGAATACTGAATGCAAGTGTGGTTACTTTTTGAACAATTACCATCAGTGGTCCTAAAAGTCAACATTGCTGTGGTGCATATGTTAAAAGTTTACAACAATTGAAAAAAAAACAAACAAAATTTATATTGCTGATTTTACAGTTGACATTTTTGACTTGATTGTTGGCGTCAACTCACCCGTTATGTCAAGCGTATATGAACCGTAATCATAAATTAACCTATGTAAATGCACACACGAAAGGTACAGAAGTGAAACTGCCAACACGAGTCTGTAAAAGAAAACCAGTCCGTTTTAGCTAATCAATTACACAAAAATAAATAATTTAAGCAATAAATGCTTCCTGTGAGAAATCAGCAAAGGAGTAAACAAATTTCATTACATTTAAATAAAGAATTCAGAAATATTATAATATGGATACCTCTGCATGATATAAGGATTCTGTGTTCTTATCAAAATGTAACATATTGTTGGTAGGCCCGCCAAATGGATAGCTTGCCTGAAAGCACAAAATTTTACATAAAAAAATAGTAAACAATTACAGACAATACTTAATACAAACTTGTTTTCTCGTGAGAAATAAATAGGTAATAACCGTCGTTTAAGTTAAGGGGGTATTCTGCCATTCTGGTCTAAAATTTTTAAAAAAACATTTTTTTTTGGTATATTCTTAAGCTTTAGACCTTTATATCCTCGTGAAAAAAATTTAAAATTCCAATAATTTACGGAGTTATAGCAGTTTTAGTGACGGCGGAGTAAATCGGACAATAGACGGTGGACAATGCCCGACTATCCGACCATTTTTAATATAAATGTATGAATATAGTCAACCCAAAACACTTGAAAATCGTATAACCGAAGGCCGTAGCAACGTATTTTTTTGAAAACATTTTCGTTTCAGTTCAGCTCAATTTAGCTTCAATCTTCAAGCAACGTATGTACAGCTCACAGTTTCAAAACTACTTTTTTTCAGCATGGTTGACATGATATCTCAAGTTCTATTTAAGGCCTTACATACAGCCAGCATTTTCAAAAAATCGATTTTTTTTAACAGATTGTTGTTCTCTATAGTTTTAGGCTTATTTCTGTGAAAGCCGATTGCAAAAATTCCCCATAGATTCAAAGTTATAGTAGAAAATGTGACTGCCCAACGATAGTTTGATGCGCGCACTTAAAACTTTAAACGCGTTTTTCTCGAAACTATTTTTTCCGCCACGGTCGGCATGATAACTCATACAGTTTTTAATATTTTTTGATGCGATTTCCTTTTTAAATATTCGAAATCGTTTTCTCTATAGTGTGTCGAGCCGGATTTTTGATATTTAGATTAAAAAATTTTATAAAAATAATTAGTGTAAAATTTATGACGTAAAACGCATATTTTTCTTTAAACTGTCATAAATTGCTAAATTTTTCGAAATACAAAATTTGACTCGACACACTGTAACTATAATTTTATTTTACATGGTCGATTTTAAATTTTGCAAATCGTTCAACATTTACTGGAGTTATGATGCCGACCGTGGAACACGTGATTTTTTATTTAGTAACTTTTGCAAACATACAGTGAAATATTTTTTTTTATAAAGTTTAAATATCAATAAACAATGTGTACTATTTATTTTTATTAATTTCTATTGTGATCCCTACTAAAAAATGTTTTCTTTTGGCATATTTTTGGCGCTGCTAGGTGTATGTAAGGCCTTAACTGATTTCCTTCAAATTTTCTACCAATCTTCAATGTATAACTTTCTATCGCCCCTGCCACTTTTGTAACCATTTTTTTTATTTAATGAAAAAAAAAAGAGCCGGAAAATGCTTTTTTATCGAGCTCTACAAAACGTCCAAAATTTATACCTCTTGACCAGAATACTCCCTTAACTTAATTTTAATTAATCCCGGTGTTCACAAATATTTAGAAAAACATCCTTTACTTTCCAGGTTCTATTAAAACAGTTTTCCTTGACTCGTCAATATGTTTTTCTCATTTCTTTATAATGTTAAATGAACGTGAAAATAAACGCTCGATAAGTGAATCTATCGCTTGCTACTATGCAGTGACTCCTGGTCGGTAGAGCTCAGTGCACACTTATTTTTCTGCATATGTTTTCACCAGGAATATGAATTGTTTTATGTATTCCTGGCCATAACTCGAGCATAATATATAAACAATAAAGTATTCTTGATTCGAGTGTAGTGACTTTTCTACGAGTCAACGAAAATTTCCTGACCTTTCTAGTTTTTGCGGATCTGTGACCATCCTGTTTATTTATGATGATAAATTGACTGGTAACTTACATTCCAAAACAGAAATATCCAAAATATAAACCGAGTACAAGTCCGAAAACATGTCGAGTGACAGGATTTGTAGTGGAAGGGTGAAGTGCTGTGCGAAATAATGGTGCAAGTGCCAGAGCGAGTAGCTGGGTGGCCAGGAAGTTTATCTGAAACAGGCAAAAACAATAACGTGTACGTAACAAACACACAATGAAATAATTATTTAAATCATACAACACAAACGGTGCTAGTTTGTGCCGTGCACTTGGTCTTATGTTTGTCGAATCGAATACCTGGTTTAATTACTCAGTTCAATTTACGTATGGTCTGGGGGCGCCAGAACGATTATACATGAACGTGACATACAGCCGGCGAGTGAGCGCCTGCAAATCCGACGGAGATTTTCCGTCAGTCACTTGTTATCTGGATTACAATTACAAATCATACATAGAACGCGTTAAATTGTTCAAAAAATTGTTTTAAGTGGAAAAACCTGAAAGTTACTGGTTAGATTATTTTTAATACTGTTGGAAAAAATCACGAATTTGGAGATTTTATGATGAAATTGAAGAAGAGAAATTCAAAGTGAAATTTACTTTGTGCAATTCTCTCTAACAATTAAACTTTCTTCACACTCCAGTCGGACTCATTAGTACACGCAAAAAGCACTTTTAAGAAGAAATAATTCATGAAGATTTCACATTAATACTTATATATTTTTTGTTATTATGCATGTTAGTTCAATAATTTTATTGATTTTTATTAAAACACTGGCCGCTACCTGCGGCTCCGTACGCGATTGAGATAAAACACGACAACAACAACAGTAGTGGAGCCTTCGGCTCAATCGTACTGTAATCTTGCCTTGCAGGGCTGAACCTCAGTTCGGCAGCAACAACACTAGTCGACCCTTCGGGTCCACCGTATTACGATCTTGCCTCGTGGGGCTGCGCCCCTCTCGGCAGAACGTAGAGGCATATAATGGAAATAATTTTCCTTTGTTCTCCAATCACGTGAAAACTACTGAACGTATCGGTATGAGACCATAGCCATTTTAGGCTATTTATTTTTTGAGTTCCATAGACCTTTTACCATTATTTTTTATTTACTTTCATAAATGTTCTTTCCCGCCAATAAAAACAAATGACACGCATTTTTTTAGTAAAAAAGCTTGCCTTTATAAAGTTTTTTTACCAACAATCTATTTGGTCTTTTTAGTTTTTCAAAATTTTTACAACTAAAACATCAATTTAATCAAATTAAGGATGATTTGTCGGTATACTGAAAATGATGAAAATCGACTGAAAAAAAAATATACTATTCTGGCAAGTCTACTAAAGCTCCTCAAAAAAATTGGGATTTTTTTACAAGCCCGTTGAAAAGTTATAACATTTATTAGTTGCAACAAATTAACACGTAGTTAAATGGAAAACATGCTATCAGACCTATTTAAATGAAAAAAAAATAATGAAATTGTGATGAGAAAAATTCCAAAAATTTCAGATCAATAGATTAAATATCCAAGAAACATAAAAGCGATTAATAATTGGTAGTTTCAATATTATTTGCAGAGAAAAATAATAAAAATGAGTGATATTTGCCGTATTTTTGAATAAGCAGTATGTATTACAAGAAAACGTGGCAACGTCGCAAACATAAAGTTTACGTTTCTGTGGTAATTAAATTTGTTTACGTTGTTGTAAATAAATTTTCTTGCTGACAATTTTTCCTTTCCATCGATATTGTCTGTCAGGTTTTTCTAAAATTGGATAATACCAACTATTAAAATAGTGCGGTGTTGTCACGCTTTCCTGAATAAAAACAAGAATTATTTTATTTAATTAAATAAAATAAAATTAAATTGGAAATTTACGAGCGTATGTATTTGTCTCCTAATTTTTTACTTTAATTTTTGGGATAATTTGTGACGATGATCACTGACAAAAAAAATTTAAGTTTTTATTTTTTTAAAGTTAAATTCAAGGTACAGTCACAAACAATAGTTATTTTACAATTTTCACTTATATTGAGATTTTTATGTTAATATTATTAAAATGACCACTAAATTTTATTCTTTTAGAAACTTAATATCAAAATTTAAATTATAAAAAAAAATGGTTGTTTTAAATCATTTATTTCAACAGATATTAAAAGATATGAATTTGGTGCAAATGTCATTAACTTTTGTTTCCGATTGTACCGACAAATCATCCTTAATTTATTATCTAATTCTAATTCATTTAATACTCATGTCAAGGGGGTTGTAAATAAGTGGCTAATCCGTCATTTTGTGTCGGTCGCCATGTTGGATTTACAATGATGTTACCACTGAAATATAAATATACTGGAAGGGGCACTGCCATGCCTGGCCCGTGCACGGTAAACGCGGTAGAGACAGAGAGTATTTGTGGAGAGTCCGTCTCACTCTCTCCTTGTGCGCTTGCGCACAATACAGCACATCGCATGCGTTACACCGTGGTTACACCCCATCTCAAAAATTTATTCCTTTTTTCGCAGTGCTGTTGTAGTACGTTATTAGAAGAAGTGATGACCATAGCGCCTTACATTCCTTTATAATAAACATTTAATAACAAATAATATATTTGAAAATTTAAAAAGCGTGGTTGGTGTTAATAATTTTAAAAAAACTTAAAAAATGGTCCGGATTTGCTGCGTTAAGAATTGCCACAATGTTTGGTACCCAAACATTAACCTCACATTTCATACGTGAGTATTACGTTATTCTATTCAAATGTAACATGATAAAAAATATCTATGAACAAAAAGTTCGATTCAAAAAAGGAAACTGTCCAAAACGATGATAAAAAATATCTATGAACAAAAAGTTCGATTCAAAAAAGATTTCAAACGCAAAGTATTAGATCAAAAAACAAAATGTTTGCCGAAGTTGGCGAGTTTTATTTTTTTATTCACATAATGCGCCAGTTATGGGCACGAATGCATCAACTATTTCGATATATATGTATTTTTTTCCCAAAAAAATATTCGTGCACCCAAATCATCTTCTAAAATATAGTAATTAATTGAATATTAAGAAAAAAAAATGTAACCTTAATATCATAGTAATTCTACTTGTCTCGGGTCCCTTGAGCCACTACCATAAGGTGAACACAGGAGAAAATGTTTTTGGTTTTGACTGTACGACAAAGACAGACTCTCCACAAATCTACTCTCTCTCTCGGCTCGCTTCCCGCCGCTCAGTGCCCCTTCCAGTATATTTATATTTCAGTGGATGTTACACAACTTACTGCATTCTACTTGTCATACTCTTTAATTTGATACCAATATCGAGGAGGTTTTAAAGAAAAGGTAATTCGCCCTTTCGTTTTGCCGCCATATTGAATTTAAAATAACGTCATACAGGTTACTGTATTCTCCTTGTCATACCCGTTCATTTGATACCAATATCGAGGGGGTTGTAAAGAAATAGAAGATCCATCATTTTGTGTCGGTCGCCATTTTGATGGATTTCAAAAAATAAACAGCCTAAAATCATCTACAAACGATTCCACATTGTGAACGACAAAAATAACTGATATCAAGTTGTCAAGACAAATCGAGCGTGTAGTAAGAATAAAATTAATAGAAAAAGCTCATCGATCGAAGTCACAAAAAAAAAATCTATATCTATCTATATATATAAAAGAAAGTCGTGTTAGTTACACTATAACTCAAGAACGGCTGAACCGATTTGGCTGAAAATTGGTGGGGAGGTAGCTTAGAACCAGGAGACGGACATAGGATACTTTTTATCCCGGAAAAACGCTAGGTTCCTGCAGGATTATCAGAAAATCATCCATGGCCTCCTAGATTCTATGATATAACACGCCATGGACGAGTTGATGGTTGCCTTGGTTACAAATAACAAACTCTGAAACATTCTGATATCAAGTGTCAAATAATTTGTAAACATTTATAATTTTTTTAATTAATGTTTAAAATTATTTTGATCAAAATTATTTTTTGAAATTTATTTTATTTTTAACTTAATTATTTTTTTATTCAAATAATTTACGTTCAGCTGTTGGTCCTGCTGAAGTTTCCACTACTGTTGTTGCTATCGTGTTTCATTACAATCGCAGGCGGACTCGCGGGGACCGGCTATTAATTATAAATTCGAGCGAACGAACGCAGTGAGTAAGTAATGAAAAAACTAATTATAAATTCGAGCAAACGAACGGAGTGAGTGAATGAGTAATGAAACAAATAATTATAAACTCAAGCGAACGAACGGAGTGAGTGAGTGAGTAATGAAACAAATAATTATAAATTCGAGCGAACGAACGAAGTGAATGAGTAAGTAATGAAACAAATAATTATAAATTCGAGCGAACGAACTGAGTAAGTGAGTGAGTAATGAAACAAATAATTATAATTTCGACCGAACGAACGAAGTGAGTGAGTAAGTAATGAAACAAATAATTATAAATTCGAGTGAAGGAACGGAGTGAGTAATGAAACAAATAATTATAAATCCGAGCGAACGAACGAAGTTTTTTTTTTTGTTTTTTGGCAATTTTTGAACATTCACAATAAAAAACGATTGTGCAACCCATGCACCAAAATACATGGCCAATAAAGAATCATTAAAATACTTGATATTTTTATTTATATTTATTATCCTAATAAAAAAATGAACTTAATAAGGCGGAACAAACTTCGCCGGGTCAGCTATAATTATACAGGGTGAGTTTTAAGTTGATGCTTTTTTTTACAGCGTGTAAAAATCAAATAGACGAGCAAATATTTCAAATAGTTTTTTTATCAAAACTCAAAAATAAGAGAGAAACAGCCTTTCGAAGTTTAAATAAATTTTATTAAATTTTCTTTAATTTTGAGGTCGGTCCTGGGGTTATATTATGTTACTATGGAAATAAGTTGTTATTATCAAGTATGTTGGTGCTTATTTGAAACTGACATGTGTATTGTTCTGTTTTTGAGAGAATTGTGTGTGCCTCAATTATTTTTGAGAATGGCTCATGTTTATAACGATAATGAACTAGTGGACATGTTATTAACTTACGGAGAGTGTCGTCAAAATGCCGCGGGTGCATCGCGATTGTACGCAGATCGTTTCCCCAACCAGATTCATCCGAACCCTCGTACAATTATGAATGTTGTTCAAAGGTCTAGGGAAACGGGTAGTTTACGGGAGCATCGTGGAGGACGCGCAGGACGACCGAGGCATCTTAAAAATGCTCAGCGGGAGGAACACATTCTGGATTTAGTGCATGAGGATCCAACGACAAGCACTCGTGTAATCGCTTCCCAGGTTCAAGTAAGTCAGACGAAAGTTTGCAACACTCTGCACGAAAATCAGCTTCATCCTTACCACGTTCAACGGGTTCAAGCTTTGAAGCCAGAAGATCTTCCACGCAGAGTCGATTTTTGCAACTGGCTTTTAGAGCAAAATGCCAACAACAACAACTTTCTAAGATCGACTTTGGTGATGGATGAAGCCATGTTTACTCGCAATGGAATTAATAATTTCCGCAACACACATGTTTGGGCTGTAGAGAATTCTAAAGCTGTACGAAGAACTAATTTTCAAGTTCGATTTTCCGCTAATGTGTGGGCAGGCATTGTGAATGGCATGTTAATTGGACCATTTATTTTACCAGAGCGTTTAAACGGCGCCAACTACTTGCATTTTTTGCAAGATATTCTCCCTGGTTTGCTGGAAGATGTACCTTTAAATGTACGAGGCAACATGTGGTTATTGCACGATGGGGCGCCGGCTCACTTTAGGCGTGAAGTTCGAGATTTTTTAGATGAACAGTTTCGTAACCAGTGGATCGGTCGTGGATGACCTGTCGCGTGGCCACCAAAATCGCCGGACCTAAACCCTTTGGATTTTTTCTTGTGGGGGTGGATCAAAAGTTTAGTCTTCAAAAGCCCGGTTAATACACGCGAAGAAATGATCGCACGAACCGAAAATGCTTCCCAAATAATTCGCGGAAGGCCCTTATCGCTACTACAAGCATGTACAGAAGCATGGCTACGGCGCACGCATCTTTGTGTCCAACAAAACGGGGACAAATTCGAACAATTTCTGTGAATACTTGATAATAACAACTTATTTCCATAGTAACATAATATAACCCCAGGACCGACCTCAAAAATAAAGAAAATTTAATAAAATTTATTTAAACTTCGAAAGGCTGTTTCTCTCTTATTTTTGAGTTTTGATAAAAAAACTATTTGAAATATTTGCTCGTCTATTTGATTTTTACACGCTGTAAAAAAAGCATCAACTTAAAACTCACCCTGTATAAAAAAGAAAGTCTTGTTAATTACATTATTTATGACTCAAGAACGGCTGAACCGATTTGGCTAAAAATTGGTGGGGAGGTAGCTTAGAACCAGGAGACGGACATAGGATATTATAAATTCGAGCGAACGAACGGAGTGAGTGAGTGAGTAAGAAACAAATAATTATAAATTCGAGCGAACGAACGGAGTGAGTGAGTGAGTAATGAAACAAATAATTATAAATTCGAGCGAACGAATGGAGTGTCTGAGTAATGAAATAAATAATTATAAATTCGAGCGAACGAGCGGAGTGAGTGAGTGAGTAATGAAACAAATAATTACAAATACGAGCGAACGAACGAAGTGAGTGATTGAGTAGTGAAACAAATAATTATAAATTCGAGCGAACCAACAGAGTGAGTGAACGAGTAACGAAACAAATAATTATAAACTCGGGCGAACGAACGGAGTGAGAGAGTAATGAAAGAATCCTAACTATTAAAATCGTGGGCGGAGCCGCGGGGAGCGGCTAGTTGTTTATAAAACAACGATTTTATTTTCCGTCGACTAAATCGTTGTCGATGAGTTAGTTTTATTATTCTTACTACACTCTTGATTTGACTTGATAACTTCATATCAGTTATTTCTGTCACTCAGTTTGCAGTCACAAACTTCAAGTTTAGGTTGTAAATGTTTTTTGAGGATAAATATTATCTAGGTTTCAGATAAAAAAAAGCACGCACACACACACACACATACCTGTATGATAGTACACAGGAAAAATCAATAGTAGTAAACACTTAAAAAAATCAGTGTGTAAATATTTTTTACAATATTTAAAGGCTTTAAAAATATTTTAGACTACAAGTATATCAAAATAACATAACCAAGCACGTTTCATTTAGATTTTTGTAAACAACTGGGCTATTATTAAATACATTTGTAAATTGTAAGATTGTTTTCCTTCTATACCAGAATGGAGCATAGGAATTATGTGTCTTTTTAAGGTACAAACAGATCGGCCAACTCCAAACGAAGGCCAACAAATGAGATTCGGTGTTTGCTACCGCACTTTTGTTGGCTTTATTTGTATACTTTCGGTGCGAGGCAGCGAGATGGATGACGAGTGACGACGAAGAAATTATTTTTGCCATATGAGTATATCTCAACGAAATAGCAAAAAAAACGGAGATCTTTTTTTAAAAACAGAAATTTATATATATTCTTTCATTGGCGTTCGGTGTCCGTCTAGACGTCGTACGCTCGAAATGCTTCGATTCCTTTGATGTTTCCGCATCGCTAGGAATTTCAAGCAAAAGACAACAAAACAAACGTTCATTGGCGTTTGCACACAGGACTAACAAAGCCCTTTAGGTGGTTTTCGTTGCTGGTCTTAATCTTATACATTTTAAACCGAGCCACAACAACGTCGTCATATTAATGGAATATCTACGAGCTCGGCTATTCTCAAGCCTTTGCCGTTTGTTGTCATTACCCAGCTATCATATGATTCATATTTTAAAAGTTGAAATTAAATTTGTGAGGGTTTACGTTACATTATTTAAATAAAAAATTCCGGTTTAGTGAAATGTAGGCATTTAATATTTCAGTTTTCATTACTTTTAATGTTTATGTAATATTATTTGTATATCTATATGTGGATGTAGTCGTGTAGTATTACAATAATGTTTTCATTTTTTATTAATAATCTTCTCCGATGCATATGTTCTGATTTCTTGTCCGCTGCTTCTTTCACGTAAACGTCGACTTTTCCCGACAATTTCTTCTCTTTAATGTTGATTTTGACGAGAATTCTAGCTTATTGTGAGCGTTGCTCGTTGAAATGTGTTCTATTATTTATAAGTTTACCAATTGATAGTCTACCTTTAATTAAAATGGCTCTAGCTACAGGCAAACATTACAGAAATGCGTTCTCCCGTCTAGGTATATCATACAAAATAATATCTGATTAGAAATACCCGAAAAGTTCGCAAGGAAATGAAATTATTTTTATTCAATATCTCACAAAAATGTAAAGATTTTTTGGCAAAATTATTGAAATTTACAGTCCGACGCACAGTTGAGTTCGACGCAATGCAGTGGAACCTAATTTTTATAAAGTCGGCCTCGGAGCTTCGCTTTGCCGCGCTACCGTGTAGTATGTATAAGAACCCGTGTAAACCTAAGCTCCACTGTATACTGACCTTGACGCTCGTGTTCTACACTGGCGTATTACACAGTTTTCTTTAAATAAATCAAGTCATTTACATAACATATCTATGAAAATGTATTTCCAGTTCGTGGTCTGAGTGTGCGTTGGCGCAGAAACACTTGGTATGGTCTCCACTAGAAGTTAAAAACAATAAAATAGAATAGAGACGAATAATTCAAAGGCGCGTATTTCTGCACTTTATCAGGCCACAATGATTAGCACGTTTCAGACACAGAAAAAGCATTTGTTTATTTTTTATAACTTTTAGAAGAAATATATATTAGTACCGTTTTTATTATGCGCTGAAGTAGAGTAGTCGGCGACAATAAAGCTTTTAAAATAAGTACTAGTATCTTCCAATCGGGATTAGATAAGCCGTAACTTTTAATCGCTCTCTTCTAATCGAAGTACCGATTATAATCTGCAATTTATCAATTAAATTAAAAGCTTCCTGTAGGATTCTTATTCAACTGGGTTTTTGAATATTTTTTTTTTATATAAATGAAAAGATCGCATCCGAGTTTTATCGCAAAACTACTTTTATTATTTTTTGTTATTCCATAATTAAAAAGTTATATTTAAATGAAAAATATTTTTTAAGCTAAGTGCCGATAACGCGCCAAAAACCTGCATGCCGTCATAATGTTTTTATGGTTCTTATTTCCATGGTTACTTTGCTAGTATGTATAAATACGTACACACATACTTGTAGTCACGTGATAAATTATACAGTTTTATACATTTCAACTAATTGGTTATAAATTACCTAAATGGCTTAATTTATTTTTAATCCTTCAATATTATTTACGATACATTATTAAAAAAAAAGCAATTTAGTAGTTTTTTTTTTAATTCAAATACTCAATTATAATTTTATCTGCGGTTTCACTCGCGGAATTTCAGTTTCGAAAAAAATGTTCACCTCAACCTTAACCTGTTCCCTCACAGCGCGATAAATAATGTCTATAAATGTTTTAAGTTTGGGTACCAATTGACAATGTACAAAGTTTCGTCGAAATGGGTCAAGCCGCTCTAAAATGATATACATATTAGCTGCTCGGTCCGGCTTCTTTTTGTTATTGTATAAATATTTAACGCGTCCTTGTATTTTTGACGTAAAACCTGTCTCAGTACTTTACAGCTCTCTGATAGAGTTTCTAGGACGTATTAATTAGCGCAATATATGCAATTGATAAGAACTTGTGATATGGTGTGGACAAATAATCTGATCAATGGGCCATTTTTAGTGTTTTGTGCAAACGAAACAATTATGGAATCATTCGGTGTCCGTCCGTCCGCCTGTCACAGGCGCTATTCTCTGAAACTATTTAACGTAAACATTTGAAATTTGACATAAGAGATAGTGTGTGATGGCCCAAATACAGACGTGAAGTATAAAATGTTGATTCTGGGCGTTATTTCAGGGGGTAAAAACTTTTATCAAATTGTCGTGTAACGTGTTAAATGAAAGTCTAATGAAACACGAAATCAATAAGATATATGATGTATTATTCAAGAAAAACGCTTAAAAATTGTTGTCCCCTATCCATATCATTAAAAGGATCGGCCAGAAAAATCTGAAAAATCATGAACATTAGATTGAGCGAAAATTATCAGGGTTGAAAAATTCTAGCGCAATCAATTGTTATGAACAATTTAATTAGCACTACATTTCAAATTATTGAAAGAACGCTAAACTGATATACAGTCGACTCTCGATAATTTGACACTCAAGTGACCAGAGAAAACTTTCAAATTACGAAGAGTTCAAAATAACAGGAGTTTAAATAACCAAGAGGGAGGGAGGAAAATAATCAAGTAAACAACAGTATGATCAATAATTCTGCATAATTATTACTCACAAATATTTCCCTACACATGACCCAAAAGTATTTGTATTTCAAATACTCCAAAGTAGTTGTATTTCAAATACTCCAGAAACAAAAGTATTTATATTTAAATACTTTTAAAAAGTATTTTTCACAAGTCTGACTATTTTATAATCTGAGGGATCAGCTATCTTAACATTGATCAATGTACTTACTACTTAAATAATTTTTATAGCTGCAATGAGAGATTTGTTATTTTATGTAAATACTACCGCGCAATTTAGAAATCATGCGACTTGACAATATTATGGTGATTTCACATCCAGTCAAGGTAATTGACAATTGAATGTACTTCATTATAATAATAATGAAATGCAATGAGTCTCTCTAGTCTATACGAATGCGGAACCATAATTAGGACATTTCAATTATATACGTCTGAAAATCAAGACCATTTCTATTCAATCACTCTAAAAATAAACTAATAGACAATTCATAATGTATTATTTCCAGCCAATAACGATAAGAGCCTGTTGGCCTACCTTATCCTAATTTCCTATAGTCAGTGTGGTAGATGGAAAATAGTAATGGTGCGAATGGCGTCTGTTGACACAATGTCTATTAATATATATATATATATATATATATATATATATATATATATATATATATATATATATATATATGTGTGTGCGGGCAATAACTTTCGAAAGAGTTAATTGATTTCAACTAAATTTGGCCCACGCGTTGAAATCCATCACCGCAAGAAGTCTATTTAAAATGGGCCTAATCGGGTCATTTTAAGGGTAGTTTTTAGGGGTTGAAAATTGTTTTTGGGCTCCAAAACATCGAAAAAATTCTCCGAATCGTTTCAAAATTGAAATTTAACCCTCTGGTAGAAATTAAAATGTGTCCTTAGAATTTTAATAAAATCGGCCCGACAGGACCGGATTTACAAATTTTATGAAAACACTATTTTGCAGATAGGGAATTTTTTACTGAAAGGTGTATATAATTTGGTATATAGGTTCGATTGATAATAATATTGCAATTCAGAAAAAAAAATGTTATTTTAAGGGGTGTATTAAGGAGTAAAATTTTTTATTTTGCCCAAAAACCAACTTAAGTTCGCATAATAGAGCCATACTTTCTGTATAGCAAATACACTATATTGTCGGCAGGGTTTTGGCACTGCGACCCGGGTTTTTTTATTATTGTGATTAGAGTTAAATAAAGCACGTATTCTGAGTAAGGATCGACGCAAAAATCCACTTCGGTTTGATCTAAACTGTGTTTTTTTCGTTAATTTTCTTTTTTTTATATTAAAAACAACAACAGGTGGATCGACTACTAGGTCATTTCCACCTTACGTATATAATAATACAAAAATTAGAAACAGAAAATTAAAATTGTTCGTTGTTTGAGTACGAACAGGATGCAGGAAGTATAAATAGCACTTTGTGGAATATTGTTACTGTTCGATTAATTTATAGTGTTTGGCTTAGATTATTTTTTTTTACAAAGTTTAATATTTTTTCTATAGACAATTTTTCACTTTGTAGATTTTGTTTTAGAACATTTGTTAATTTGTATTTGTACTTTCTGCAATATGTTAGTACGTGACGGACCGTTGTCACAGTATTGCACTTATACAAAATGGAGGGTCGTCTTTGGTTAGGAGGTAAGCTATGGGTTAGTTTTGTGTGTCCTATGCATAGCCTAGTTATAATTGTATCTTCATTTCTCGTTAACGGTACGGGGTTGGGTCACTTTATTGGACATGATTTTATTTTCCTTAATTTATTATTAGTTTCCAGAGTCCATTCGTTTTGCCATTTTACGAATATTATTATTATTTGCTTTTTTTTTAACTTTTAAGGACGTAAATTTTCAATCTCTTAACGTAACAGTATTTTTATTTCGTTTTGAATTTCGGGTCCGGCTTTTTGAAATTTATATTTGCGGCTTTCGATTTCAGTTACAATTTATTTGATATTTCATTTTCGGTTTCGGTCCCTGATTCTGAGTAGTGAAACGAGTTAAAAGAATTATAACTGCAGAGCCGCACAATATGTCACTGTTGTCAAATCAATATAAAATTGCAAGTTGTAACCGAAACCGTTGTTTCTAATTTCGTTTACTTACGGGTTTTTCAGGAATTAATTAAAATTTAGACAGGGAGAACATCTTCTAGAATTTATGTGTTTGTAAGGTATTGATATAATGCTTAGGGATTCATCAAGTCAAATAGCTTCACGTTTTTATAAAATAAGTATATAGCTGACTTAACCAAGGCACTGCACTGTCCTCCTCTTTTACACACATTAAATTAAATGATTTTGTCCCTTAGATTACAATCGTACTTCCTTCATATATATGTTACAAGCATTACAGCTCAAGTGAATAACCTAGCTATTGTGTGTAACAGTACTTATACTACTATACACGAAACTTAGACAAAGTGGTTATTGAGTTGAACTTTATTCAATAATCTAGCTATTATACATAATATCTAGTAGAATGTGATTAAAGTAATACTCTTCTCAAATTTTTGTTAGAATGATTTTTTTGTAGTACATTTTTTTTGCTTGAAAAACTGCGTCGATTGACGTAAATAGCATCTCGATCAGTTGATTCGTTCGAGCGATATCGTTGACGAAAAATTTCCAAAAAGGTTTTTTTTCAAAATATTTTTCCAAATTTTTGTCAGACTGATTTGTTTTATCTTAGATTACTTTTTACACTTGAAAAACTGCGTCCAATGCTGCAAAACTAATTAAAATCGATTGATTTTTTCCAGAGATATCATTTACGAAATATAAGTGTTTTTAGGGTTCGTATCTCAAAAGGTAAAAACGAAATCCTTATAGGATCACTCGTGTGTCTGTCCGTCCCACTGTCAAAGCCAATTTGCGCCGAACTACTGAACCGATTGAGTTGAAATTTGGTACACATATGTAAGTCGGTGACCATAAGACGAACGTGTAACGTAAATAAATAAATTTTGAACATGGGGTCATTTTCTGGGTGTAAATTAGAAAATAAAAAAAAAGTTTGGCAAACTGTACTGTGTGACATATATATCATATGAAAGGTCTTGTAGTAAGGGTTTCAAATATATTTTTTTATAATTTTAAATTATAGTTTTAAAGTTATTTATGAAAATAGATGAACAATTGACCATCCCCCCAACCTTATCTCCGAAACTACTGCGCCTAAAATTTTGAAAAAAATAGGGAATGTCGGGTCTCACCCATAGTTTACAGGAAAATTGAAACGAAAATCTTAAGTCTTATAGTACTCACGGAAAACGGAATAGTACGGAACCCTCTTCTCGCGAGTTCGACTCGCACTTGACCGTTTTTTTTTAAAGTAACTTTTAACAAACACCGTAGGATCGAAAATAGCAGGAAGTTTCAGGAAAGGCCTGCAGGGTCAACAGTTTTTTAGATTTTTTTCTTCGATTTGAAGTTTTTCAATTATTATTTTAGATTTTAAAGTCGTATACTTGCTGTAAACGTTTCGGCGTCACTTTAAAAATGCCATATATTTAAAACTAAACACCGGAATAAAAAAAAACCATTATCCAATTATACAGTTTGCAATAACTCGAAAATTAAGCATTTTAGCAAAAAAGTGTGTGCGGCCTTTCTTTCTTAGAACTTGATTGACTATCAGATTATGTGTTTTTTTCCGAGAACCCCTAAGAAGGGGTGGCAATAGCCCCTGACCAAAAAGCTGGAAAAATGACAATATACACTGTATACTTTGTGAAGCAAATAATATTTACTGTAAGTACAAATGTAAAATAAATTATTGCAAGATCAACTGTCATCGATTTTCTCGACTTCAGGTAATGATTCTATTATAAGGTTATCTTATAAACGTATGATAACTTCAAACAAATACATTTCCAATAATAAACGGGTTTATATTGCTTATACATCAAATTTCTCGTTATTGACATTTATACATATTATACGTTAAGTAAAGTTAAGTATACACGTTATTTGTATAGATGTCTTTACAATAGTTTGTATCCTGTATCCCTATGACCGTTATTAGTGTATTTGCCATATGGCAACATACACTATTGGCGTCGGTCGGATGGCGGGACCTAGGGGTCGGACCAAAATTTCTCGACGTTTCATAACCTCCTAAACACTTTGCCACCATTTTTAAAAATGTTTATATATATATATATATATATATATATATATATATATATATATATATATATAGGTATATATGTGTGCGGGCTATAACTATCGAAGAAGTTAATTTATTTTAACGAAATTTAGCACACATGTTGGAATCCATTACCGCACGAAGCCTATTTAAAATGGGCCCAATCGGGCCAAATTACGGGTAGTTTTTAGGGGTTGAAAAAAGTTTTTGGGGCCCAAAATACCCAAAAAATTCTCCGAATCGTTTCAAAATTGAAATTTAACCCCCGGTAGTAATTAAAAAGTGTCCCTAAAATTTTAATAAAATCGGCCCGACAGGACTGGACTTACAAATTTTATGAAAACACTAGTTTGCAGATAGTGAATTATTTACTGAAAGTTGCATATAATTTGGTATAGAGGTTCGATTGATAATAATATTGCAATTAAGAAAAAAAATGTTATTTTAAGGGCTGTATTAAGGAGTAAAAATTTTTTTTTACCCAAAAACCAACTTAAGTTCGCATAATAAAGCCACACTGCCTGTATCAGCAAATACACTATATTGTCGGCAGGGTTTTGGCACTGCGACCCGGGTTTTTCTGTTTTTTTATTATTATGACAACATTAATTAAATAGCACCACCTTTTGTATTACAACTATTAAAAGTTGCTGGTTGAACTTTCCAAAATAAAGATTTACTAATTACTATTATTGTCGCGAACACAATATGTACGCCAATTTAATATTGCAAACTTTACATAGGTAATATAAAAAGGCATGAATTCCTTTTCGACATATTTCTATACGTAATCGATTTACATATTTAAATATAGTTTATAACTTATAGGTTAACGTTTCAGATATAAAAAAAATATATATTGTAAATCTGTTTAAGCGGTGGATGAATAAACAGAAACTGATTGGACTCTGAAAGAGTCGGCAAAATTTCGATATAATATTTATTAATGATAATGTATTTGTCTATAAATGTTGCGATTTATGAATTATTCATTGGAAATGACTATACATAATTATTATTGCAAGAAGCGCGACGACACATTTAAGTTATTGTTACTATTAAGTCGCCAGATTATAATATGGCGCGATTTGCGACTGGACTTTAATCTTTCAACTGTTTGAAACTAAATTATTTTTTAATGTATTAATTTATAGTCGGTAGTTAATCGGTATAGACTATTATAGACCTTCCAAACTTCTACCGACTGTTCTAAAATGAGGTCTGACTTTTTTATAAATTATATTTATTTATTGAACATTGCACTAATCAGTTATTTCAACTTTTGCAAAAAGTTAGTTTTTTTTACTGCATTTCTCACTAGTATTTTAAATATACCCTAAATACTATAGCTGATATTAATATCATAACGTTGTATATTTTGGTAGGCATTTGATATTTTGTCGTCTAAATATTTTGTCGCGAAATATGTTTGACTAGATAATTTGCCTTTGATATATACGCATGTAGTCGTAGATAATATGCAAAGTCCAGTCAAAATCGGTCCAGCCATTCTTGAGTGATGCTTGCACAAACAGATAACGACAAAAATCTGGAAACATGTTTTTTCGTCAACAAAAATGAAACTGCAGACAGATGTCTCGTTATTAAATAGTATGGTTTAATATATAATTAAGGCAACTTTGGAACTGCTTTGTTTTTTTTCGTGTTTCGAACTGCAATTTCAGCCAAAAATTATATATGCCAGATCCACAGACTGTTCTGGTTTACTTGTGCCAATCTATATAGGTAGCCTGTTCGAATTCGATACAAAACAAAAGTGTGAATCAATCGGTGGCGTGATGTTCATTACGTCATTTGCGGTTTACAGGTTATTTATATAAAAAATGCAAATAATTGTAGAAGAAAATATTTTCTGATCATTCGATTTGTTTATATACCAAAATAGTATCCAGTGATTCATACGCACTGACACTTTACTGCATGTAATAAAACCGACGTTATATTTTTTCACTGTTTTGTCGTTCCAATAAGCAATTAAACCGTACTATAATTATGAGTCACTCTCTACTATTTGATCTATATACAGGGTGTCTCACCGAACGTTGGCTAACATGGGTAACTCTGTTATTAGTAGAGATAGAAAATCGGTTAAATGGGCAAAGTAGTGCAGAAAATTGGGCTCATTAACATCCCGTCGAAAAAACAATAGAATTTTGACACCCTATGAATTTATTCAGAAAATAGTGAAAATTGCCATTTATGAAAACTAGCCATAACTTTTTTATTTATGAAGATATTTGAAAATTTCATTAACCATTTTTTGATAACTTTTTAAGGTCTTTTCAGTGGCGTAGGTTTAATTTTTTTATTTCCACTACATAATGAGATATTGACATGAACTTTGGTTTTTCTTATGGACGGCATTTTTGATTTTCAGATATTCGAATTCTACTTATTTTTCTGAATAATTTGACATAGCATATCCTATATCTAAACCAATCAGAAGCTACAAAACTGACAAAAATAACTTTTTGGCGTTATCAAAGTGTGCCGTGTAAAACGAAATTTGTTGAAACAAATACATATCGACAGGTTAACAATCTGTCGAGCGATCGCTACAGTTTTGCTAATTCATTTTGTTTGATTTACTCTCCAAGATGGCTCAAGCATTCTCAAATTTGGAGAAACAGGCTATTTTTGCGCATACATTCAGCGTAACAAAAATACCACGTGGGCTCAAGCAGAATACTCGAACCTTTATCCAGAAAGGCGACAGCCTTATTCAATATTTGGTAGGTCTAACGTCTAAGAATAGGTCGTAGACTATTTTTACACCCCTAGGTGATAAGGGTAGCCCTCTCCAGATTTTTTTTTAATTTTTTTATGATTTGTCATTAAAAATACTTATAAACTTAAATTTTCACCGTTCTACCACCAACCCCCTTTTTTATTAGCGATATTAGTATTTTTACTTTCATCCACAGATGCGCAATAGGGTTGCAAGATGGCAATATAAAGGTAAATTTGTCACAATTTTTAGGATTCCGTACCTCAAAAGGAAAAAACGGAACTCTATAGGGTCACTCGTGTGTCTGTCCGTCCCACTGTCAAAGCCAATTTGCGCCGAACTACTGGACCGATTGAGTTGAAATTTTGTACACAGATGTAAGTCGGTGACCATAAGACGGACGTGTAACGTAAATAAATGAATTTTGAACATGGGGGACATTATTGGGGGAAAATTAGAAAATTAAAAAAAAAAGTTTGGCAAACTGCACCGTGTGACATATCAAATGAAAGGACTTGTCGTAACGGTCTCAAATATGTATATTTTTATAATCTTAAAATAAATAGTTTTCAAGTTATTTAAGAAAATAGGTGAAAATTTACCATTTACCCCCCTTTATCTCCTACTGGACCGATTGAGTTGAAATTTGGTACAAATGCGTATGTCGGTGACCCAAAGACGGACGTGTAACGTAAATAAATAAATTTTGAACATGGGGGTAATTTTTGGGGAAAAATTTGGAAATTAAAAAAAAAAATTTTGGAAACAGTACCATGTGACATATCAAATAAAAGGGCTTATAATAAGGGTCTCAATATATTTTTTTTTATAATTTTAAAGTTATTTAAGAAAATAGATGAACAATCGACCCCCCCCTTATCTCCGAAACTACTGCGTCTAAAATTTTTAAAAAAATAGGGAATGTTGGGTCTCATCTATAGTTTACAGGAAAATTGAAACGAAAACCTTAAGTCTTAAAGTACTCACGGAAAACGGATTACTACGGAACCCTCTTCTCGCGAGTTCGACTCGCACTTGACCGGTTTTTTTATATATATTTGCCAATACAATTTTTTATCTATCTATTTATCTCATGAATTATTTTAATTTTGTGGAAAAATGAAAATAGTCAAAATTGTAACATTAATTTTACCTTCTTCTTAGGACGCAAAATTAAAAGAAGAAGGTAAAATTAATTTTATAATTTTGACTATTTTCATTTTACCACAAAATCAAAATAATTCATGATGGATCCTTATTATCAATTGTACAATATACTGAAATTTTAACCGCACTGTTACTCTGAGGATGGTGTAAAGTTCACCGAAATGTTGCCACAAATGCAATTTTAACATTAGTAGGTATTGCTTTTTATTGATCCCGAGCCATTGAGTTTCCTTCAAATTTTTAACAATCAACGGATCACAATATCTCTATATGCTAGAGTTTTTTTTTCTCCAATAGATTATAATATCTTAGGAAATATCACAGAATAAACTACCTATTTATATATGCATCCCGGTGAACCGGGACCGGGCCGCTAATATTTTATACATACTAGCCGCTACCCACGGCTCCGCATGCGATTGAGATGAACCACGGCAGCGCCAGCAGTATAACACCGTATAAGTCTTGCCTCACGGGTCTGCGCCCCGCTTGTGAGAAAAAACTAACCTTAATTAATACTGGTCAAAATTTTAAATAAGCAAATCTTATATCTGATAAAACTGGTCTAAAAAAAACATTTTCTTCTTTTTAAAAAAGAACTTTATTTGAGCGCTTTCGGATATTAATCCATCTTCAGAAAAGCTAAAAATAACAAATATTTTTAGTACATAGTGAAATTACAAAAATGCGTTTAATGCTAAATTACTTACTTACTTGTTTTTTTTAATTTTTAAATTTTTATTTTACGAACTCACTAGTTTGAAAATTTTATATGTTATAACAGTTTAGAAAAAATTTTCACGCAGTGTTAACACAAAATAAGATACAGGATGTAGTTCAATAATAAATTTTAAGTTGATTTTGCGGTTCATAAAAAAAACTGGTCAAGTGCGAGCAGAACTTGCGAGAAGAGGGTTCCGTACTATTCCGTTTTATGGGAGTACTTTAAGACTCAAGAGTTTCGTTTCAATTTTTTTGTAAACTATGGGTGAGACCCGACATTCCCTATTTTTTTCAAAATTTTAGGCGCAGTAGTTTCGAAGATAAGGGGGGGGGGGGGGAATGGTCAACTGTTAATTTATTTTCTTAAGTAACTTTAAAACTATTTATTTTAAAATTATAAAAAACCCGGGTCGCAGTGCCAAAACCCTGCCGGCAATATAGTGTATTTGCTTATACAGGCAGTGTGGCTTTATTATGCGAACTTAAGTTGGTTTTTGGGCAAAATAAAAAATTTGACTCCTTAATACACCCCTTAAAATAACATTTTTTTTCTTAATTGCAATATTGTTATCAGTCGAACCTTTATACCAAATTATATACAACTTCCAGTAAATAATTCACTATCTGCAAACTAGTGTTTTCATAAAATTTGTAAGTCCGGTCCTGTCGGGCCGATTTTATTAAAAGTTTAGGGACACTTTTGAATTATTACCAGAGGGTTAAATTTCAATTTTGAAACGATTCTGAGAATTTTTTCGGTATTTTGGGGCCCAAAAACATTTTTCAACCCCTAAAATCTACCCTTAAAATGGCCCGATTGGGCTCATTTTAAATAGGGTTCGTGCGGTGGTGGATTCCAACATGCGGGCCAAATTTAGTTAAAATCAATTAACTCTTTCGAAAGTTATTGCCCACACACATTTTTAAAAATGGTTCCAAAGTGTTTAGGAGGTTATGAAACGTCGAGAAATTTTGTTGCGACCCCTAGGTCCCGCCGTCCGACCGATGCCAATAGTGTATGTTGCCATATGGCAAATACACTAAAAAAAATATATTTGAGACCCTTACCACAGGTCCTTTTATATGATATGTCACACGGTACAGTTTGCAAAACTTTTTTTTTTAATTTCCTAATTTTTCCCTAAAAATTACCCCCATATGCAAAATTTATTTATATACGTTACACATCCGTCTTTGGGTCACCGACTTACATATGTGTAACAAATTTCAACTCAATCGGTCCAGTAGGAAATAAGGGGGGGTAAATGGTAAATTTTCCTAAATAACTTGAACACTATTTATTTTAAGATTATAAAAATATACATATTTGAGACCGTTACGACAAGTCCTTTCATTTGATATGTCACACGGGGCAGTTTGCCAAACTTTTTTTTTAATTTTCCCCCATGTTCAAAATTCATTTATTTACGTGACACGTCCGTCTTATGGTCACCGATTGACATATGTGTACCAAATTTCAGCTCAATCGGTTCAGTAGTTTGGTGCAAATTGGCTTTGACAGTGGGACGGACAGACACATGAGTGATCCTATAAGGGTTCCGTTTTTTCCTTTTGAGGTACAGAACCCTAAAAAAACCAAGTAAGTAAGTAATTTAGCATTAAACGCATTTTTGTAATTTAACTATGTACTAAAAATATTTGTTATTTATAGCTTTTCTGAAAATGGATTAAGATCCGAAAGCGCTCAAATAAAGTTCTTTTATAAAAAAAAGAAAATTTTATTTACGGACCAGTTTTATCAGATATAAGAAAATTTGCTTATTTAAAATTTTTTAAAAGTCCAAAATTTATCGTCACAATAAAATTAAATTAATATTAGTCAAATTTAAACACTAGATTGCATTTCCTTCATCCGACATGTATGAAAGCGAAGTTTTAATTATTGCATTTATATTTGTCGCTCGCAGAAATCATAGTCATAAAATAAGGACAAGCGTTTTTTATCAAAGCAAAAACAGTAATTAGTAATCATTTATAATGACAGAAGAAGTGATCATTCAGTAAATTCAAGTTCATTAACACAGCATCATTTGTTTATAAATTTAACGCATATTTATGTGGGAATAATTTATCAATTATTTACTTTTTTAGTATTTATAAAATAATAGTATAGATTACCCAGAATTGCCATAATATTATTGTATTTCGATACGCGATTGTTGGTGTTGTTTATCTACACTAATATTATAAAGAGGAAAGATTCGTATTTTTGTGTGTATGTAATGAATAAACTCAAAAACTACTGTGCCGATTTAAAAAATTCTTTCACCATTAGAAAGCTACATTCACCCTGAGTAACATAGGCTATACCATAAGACAAAAATGCCACGAAAAACTGGTATACGGTGATACCGGGTGTTTTTAGATTATACCCGTTGTTTTTAGATTATACCGGGTGTTTTTAGATTATACCTGGTGTTTTGAGATTATACCGGATGTTTTTAGATTATACCGGGTGTTTTTAGATTATACCGGATGTTTTTAGATTATACCGGGTGTTTTTATATTATATAAAACGCGTTAGGAAAAACGTCTTAAACGAAAGGGACTTCCTTCCAAACGCGTGTCCCGCGACACGTTCCAAGTTTTTTTTTTTAAATTTCTTTTTGGGAAATAAGATTTTTCTTCGATTTTTGAACATTCACAAATAAAAGCGATTGAATTCGCGCAAATTCAATACACGTTGAGAATTTAATGATAATGATTCTCATCTTTTATATCCTATATATTACATTTACACCCGAGCGAAGCCGGACTGGGCCGCTAGTTATTTATAAAGTAATTACTTTGTGGTCACGCGATTGTATTAGTGTCTGTCCGCACTTGAACTTTTTTTAGTCAAAGAAATTATAAAATCACATCTATAAACTAGTAATGTGATCTTTGTAAATCCGTGTTCTTGTGAGATTTTCAGTTATTAATCATTATTAAAATTTATTATATCTGTAAAATTATTGTTTTAGATGTTGGTAAATGTGAAATTTTCGCTAAATAAAATATATTCCCAGTACTGAAATAGTAGAATGGCTAAGGATAGCTCCATTGACAGACATTAGACAGTAAGATCTGTCCGGAGTGTATGGAATAGAAAAAGTTCGCCGTATCTACACGGACGTAGCTAGAGGTGGAGCATATGCTTGGAAAAATAATATAAATCTATAGAAATAGTTCGAAACTACTGTACCGATTAACTTCAAAATCTAATCAGCTCTATTCCTCATGAAACAACGTCAATCGCCGTAAACCGCATCAAAATCGATTCATTCGTTCGAGAGCAATCGTCGGAGAAAAATTTTGATAAAAAAGTTTTTTTAACGGTTTTATATTCTATACATTTTTCCAAGAGTTTCGTAAAAAATTTTTTTTCTCAAGTTTCATAATTTCGGAAATATTTTGAAAATAAAAAAAAAATCAGATGTTCTTTTGTTCGAAGATCTGTCAAAAAGAAATTAGGTAGCTGACAAGCATGCTTTCATTAATTTTTACGTTAAGCCATATTATGTAACCATGGAAACAAATACCAAATATCATATTTGTTACTAGCCGTTACGCGTGTCACTGCGCGCGGTAACAGAAATTTTATTTTATTTATTATAATATTTAAAATGTCAATCTTTATGAAGTTGAAATGGCCCTGTCGCCCAATTGGCTGGAATTTTTTAAAATTACTTGTAACAAACACCGTAGGGGTAAGTCACATCTCAACAGAACGGAAACAGCGGGAAGTTCCAGGGATGGCCTGCAGGGTTAACCGTTTTTCAGACTGTATTGAGAATGTTGTGTTCTATATCAATAATAAATTATTTTATCTATGCTGGCTTTCAGAAAATATAATATGTATAGAGATATACATAGATTATTTATAACATTGTTGTATTTTTTCAGTTGCTTGAAAAAGTCTTAATAAAAGACGAAACGTTGCATACCAATAATAAATGTTAAAAACAATTATTGTTTAATTGTTTTTAATAAAGAATTGTCCACATAGCTTTTAATAAAATCGGTTCATCCGCTTTTAAATGACGTCAAAAAACATTTTTTATATAAATGCTACCTCATATCGCTAGCATTTGTGAACCGATTTTGATGATGATTATTTTCTTATTTAATAGGGCATACCTTGAGGGTGATCCAACATAAATTTAACTTCAATCAGTTCATCAGTTTTTTATTATAATTTATAAACAAAGCAACTACGAAATATGAATAAAAATGTGCGAAATCACATCCACTATAAAGTAAAAAATAAAAAAACTTTATAAAAAATATATTAACCTCCTTTAAAAAAGTCACTAAAAAGATGAAAATAATGAAATATTGTTAAAAGTTTTAGTAACGAAATTGGCTCCGACCAATTTCATTATTAATTAAAACTTTTAATTAAATACTCGTATCTACTTTTATTGAATTGTCGTCGACCTCAAAATTTCAATATTTTCATATTTTTAGTAACTTCTTTGAAGGAAGTTAATATTTTTTTATAAGTTTTTCATATTATTTGAGCAATCCTTTTAAAGATATGACGTTTTCCCCAAAAATGCTTTAAAAATGAAAAAATAAAGATACAATACATCTACTATTTTGAATTCGTGCTTCATTAAGGTTGCAATCGGCACCCTATACGATATCCTTGAAAAACAATTTTTTTTTCATTTCCGAAATCACCCTCTGAAATTAACCCCCATAATCAAAATTCAACTTTTTATACTTCTCGTCTGTATTTAGGTCACCACCTTATCTCTGTGCCTAGTTTCAAATGTTTACATCAAATAGTTTCAGAAAAAATTGTCTGTGACAGACGGACAGACACCCAAGTTATTCCATAAGTGTTTCGTCTATACAGAACAAAATTTAGGTACTTAGGTAGCTTAGTTTTTTATTTGTTTTCAGTAAGTATAAAAAACCTATCTAGTGTTTTATCTACTTTTCTTACGCATTATATGAGAAAGTATTTTTATTGCTAGGTCGATTGCAGTATATAATATCGGCCGATGCCGATTAATACCGTCCAAAACTCCAATTACTGATATTTATTAGTAACCAAAACCGAAAGTGAAATTTGAGATAAACTGAAACTGAAACCGAAAACAGTACTTAAAAGTTAAATGTAAATTTAAAAAAATGAAACTGAAATTAAAACCAAAATAGAAATATTATGTTCACACCTAAATAAAATCATCGATCTCAATTTGCAGTCAATAAAACGCAAATGCAAAATTGGTAACTACGTTAGCTTATCAGTGAAATTAGTTTTCGACCACAGTGTAGTTCCCATTTTTCCTGTCAAATATCCAGTTAACAATTTGACAAATCGAAACCGTATCAGAAAACCGAATTCAGGTTTTCTTAAAATTTAAAAACGGACAACCAGTCGAAATGGACTTCGGTTTCGGTCTCTGGTGTTGACTGTAAGACCAGATACAGTTGATGTCTATATGCATCAAGATCAATACATATTTATGTTTATTATGTAAAAAACCGAAGTCTTATACGATTAATCTTATACAACTAAAAAACAACAAAAATAAAACCTATTTATGGAATACACCATTATCAAATTTTGTCAAGGCAACATCGAAAAAAATCTTATAACTAAATTTTAAGTAGATATTGCGTTTTCCTTTAAAATTGGAGAATAATTGTTAATTATTTGCTTTGTAACATACATTTTTTTTAATAAATTGTCATTATCCATTTCTTCCTCTTTGAGTCGAGTACACCGTTTTTTCATGTTAACAAATTTGCTATTTAAATATTCTGTTCTCTGTTCTTGAACGTCTATAATTTCGATACAATATCTTCATTACGATGACTGAAATAGGTAACTAACGGTTTACTAGCATTTCGTAGTTTGTTGTAACAACAAATTGTCATTAATAAACGATCCAAAATTAAAAAAGCATAAACAATCTTACCTTTTTAAATACTTGTTGTTATGTTATTATAAGATTAATATGCAAAATTGAACACAGAATCAATTGCTGTTTCAAGACATAAGTATGAGCAATAATAATATTTATTATTATACTTATCTGTCACTATAATATAAAGATGCATTGCATATTTTTAATTTATACTTAAGTGACGTGTATATCATGTAAGGATCCAAAAAACACGCCCGCTTAAAAATCAGATATTGAGTTTAATATATATACGGGCTAAATTGATTACCTGATCGATTGTCAATCCAGAGAAATCGGCTGCAAATGTCAAAAGTCTTGAACCACTATAATACTTGTCCAATTTTAACAGTTCATCTTGTGACGCCATTATTGTTGCTTCCTTATATTTTTAATAATATGTATCACAGAACAATTTAATTTTTCATCCACTACACTGTGCGCTTAAATCTCTTCCGCGAAATGTACTCAGTTTACTGACTGGCGTTCGGCGGGAGCAGGTACTGATTTCACGATTTCTGGATATGAACACAAACAATTTGACACGAAGTGTTTACGAAATTAAACGATCTTGTTTTATCATTACTAGTTGAAGTAGATTTACCCGTATTATTTTATTATAGTTACCATTTTAGCAGGATAATTATCCGGTTACTTAATCGGATTTGAACAGTAGAATTGAAAGAATTAATTAGACAATGTATTTGTAATATTTATTTAGATATTGGCAATAAAACTAAAATTATAATTTTGACTGGAAATTATAATCATGCCCAGCCTGGTCAACTTAGCATACGATTTTAACGGATTTTGATGTATTTGGGCTCATTCATTAGCTCCGCAATAGTTTACAATAAACATTATTTACTTTTCTTTTAAACGGCTTATGGACGTTATAGAAACAAGCTCTGAAATCCAGCATCCGGACGCGTTAGTTTTTTATTGTTTTTTTAAAAACTATCGCGGAGATAATGAGAAAAATTGGGAACTATTATCTTGACCGTTAGCTCCATCGAATGAGCCCAAATACATCAAAATCCATTAAAATCGGATGCTAAGTTGACCAGGCTCATGGACCACGGTGTTTTGCAGTCAGATATGTAATTGTGGTTCAACTGAAGAAGTCGAACCAAGATCGAACTAAGTGTTTTGGCCACGTTTTCTAACATATTTCGTGCACGATTTAAAAAATCTGAAGGAATCTAGTGAAATATATTCTACCATTTTATTTATAGTGAAATATTTTCAAACTGGAATTTCTTAGTTACATTGTGAGTACTGCGATTTTAAAGAAAGTGTATCGGTATGTACATAGTTAATTGTGATTTTTAGGTTATGAACTTCATGACAGTTTACATTCTTTAGTATTGAAAAGTAATACTATTTTTTATAGAATATACCGACTTCAAAATAAATTGTTGAATTCAATTTATACACTAAAATCTAAACTGTGAATTATATATATTTTTTGTAGAAGTACCTAATACTTAATAGCGTTTTCCTTTCGGTACTTTCTGTGGTAGCCGTAGGCACTTTTAACCACATTTTCTATACTTTTAACCACTGAATATATTCTTACCTATCATTTGTGTCCCTCGTTAGTTGTTATCATCACCTGATAATGATTGCTAAAAATATATGTATAGAGTAAAACAATATTAAAAAAAGTTGTTTCTTGGTACTGTATGCGATTCCGTTCAGGTAATATTTCACAGCCTCCAAAGCTAACAAATTTTGTGACTATTTAGAGAAATAAGACTGATCTTTATTACTGATACCAATAAAATAGGTGAACTATATTTATATTCTTTAAAGGATATTCCTACGTACAGTTTTGGTATTTGTTAACTTGATTAACTTTTTTAGTTTCATAAAGATGGTAGTCTTTACCTGCAGTCACTGTGGTGACAGTGTACAGAAACCTCGCGTGGAAAAGCATTATTATCAGTGCAGGCGCCCAATTGCCCTTACTTGTGTTGATTGCTTCAAAGATTTTCACGGAGACGAATTTAAGTCACATACTAGGTAAGCTCTCCTATTCTTTAATTCAATTTATTCCAAAGTCAAAATTCACATTATTTTTGTAGCACCCGTTATTGTCAAAAAAAAAAAATGTTCGCGGGTAAAAGTGTTTAACTGGAACCGCCATGTAAACTAATGTATTTTTGTTTTATATTATGACAATAAAACTCTTTTATATATATAATTCAATTTATAATGCTTTTAAAATCTAATTAAGTATACATCGAATATCTGACAGTTGTCTTGCTGACGTGTTTTTAATATCGCGGCGTCGGTATCTTCTTGTTAGATACGTATCATTTTTAAAGGTTCCACTTTATTGCGTAATATGCCTATTGTCTTTATTTACTAAAACATTTTTTAACAGATTTAAAAAGAGGTTATCAATTCTACATACCTCTTATCTGTTCGTTTAGCCGTAACTTTTTTTTATGTATTAAGTTCAACTCGTTAACAGATCTTGAAGCTATCGAATTTCTTTGCCAATGTTTTTTAAAACAAATGAGCTTTTAAAATGTAATGACTAGGTACATTTTTACATGGAAATTAATTTGTGTAATTTTAGTGTCAGAATTATTTTTTAATAAACTTTTTTCTAGTTGTGTGACAGAGGCAGAACGTTATTCTGCAAAAGGATTCAAATCAAAACCTCCTTCAAATAAAGGAGAGATTAAGCAGTTAGAGTGGATCGAAACAATTAAAAATGTGCAAGAAAATAAGAAAACCAAAAAACCTTCTGAAAATTATATATTGTCTTCTTTAACTAAATTCAGTAATGTACCGCGGAAAAAGAAACCTTTTTTTAATTTTATGAAAAATACTATGCCAACAGTAAATCCAGCTGATGTGGAGTCTGTTTACGATTTACTGGATATAGAACATAAGTCAAGATGCGAAAACAAAACATCTGAAACAATTGTTAAAAATCATGAAAATACAAATGACAGTGATAAAACAAATAACAAAAAACGAAAACTTCCAACGAGTGACAACGTTTCAAATAAGAAAATTATTAAAGAAGTAAATATTTGCCCTGAATTTAAATGGAAAGCTACGATTTTACATTTTGTTAGAGAACATAAAAATATCAAATTGTCAAAATTGCAAAATAAAGTTTTAGAAACTTATATGCAATTTTGCCCTAAAGAAGAATTAAATAGTGAAATAATTAAACATTACAACAAAAAATTGGCGAAAGTTAAGAACATTTCCGTTGTGAATAATAAAGCTGTGCTTAATTAAATATAACAGCTTGACAATATTTAGAAATTTTGTATAAATAGATATGTTTGCGTTGCTATTACCTATATGTAAGATTCATATTTTCATAATTAATAAATTTTGACTATTCAACATTAAAATAAGATAAAATAAGTGGATGGTAAAAGTCAAAAATATTGCACTGCATCTATCATGTCTTCTCCTGGCGTAAATCATCCCTGTATTATATTTAGAAAAGAAAAGTACATTAACAACAATGATAGATTAAACCACTAATTTTAATAATTCATCTTTTAAAAAGATCTATCATAAAATATCCCAACATTATTATTATGTCAAAATTATTATAATACTACAGGTACAACAAGATGTGATTTGTAGTCAGGCCAAATAATTGGTAACTCACAAAATATATCGTTGTTTTTGGAAAAGTGGACATTTGGATGGAGTTCAGGTCAATTGCAATGCCTAATCCGCTATTTTTCATATATGGTATATACATATAGTAATACTAACAGCGTATAAAATGTAACGTGTTTGTTGTTTCTGTCATAGGAGCTGTATTGTTTTTTGTCCAATCCCAATAGATAATGGCAGTGTAGGATTCCAAACTTTATTAATAGCTTTTTCCGGAATTTTCCTGCAGATCGACCAAAACATTTTTTATCGAAGAACTGTCTGAATTTCCTGTTACTAGCGTCATTTCTGCGATATTATACTTACATTGCAAAAAAATTCTTTTGAGAATAGAAGCGTGTCACTAAAGATGTTAAATGTTTCTTTTTGTTAATATTTTGGTTTCATATTAGTTACAAATTAAGTTTATTATTTCCATTATTTTTTCCAATATTTTGCGATTATTTAATTGTTCCAATATATACGATTGTACGTGCAATTTAAAAAGAAATTTACAAATTGAAAACCCTCATTATTTTTGAACTAATCATGTATTTTCATTGTAACATCAATAAAATTATCATTGTAATTATTAAAAGCGAAGAGCACCTTACAATGGCTGAAACATCAATAAACTATTAGTAAAAAAAACCTTTTGAAGATAAGCTCTTTTTAAATGTACTGAAATCGAAAAAAATATTTTTTAATAATTTAGATTCATAATTATAAAAGCGCATGTTATTAACTCTGATAGTTTAACAATCACAACCCACGCTTTTATAATTATGAATCTAAATTGTTAAAAATTACTTTTTCTTTTCCAGTACATTTCAATAAAGGCCATTTTTTTTGACTAATAGTTTATTTTGTTTTTTTAGTTTTTCAAAATTTTTACTATTAAATACATTCGTTTATAAAAATGTGTTTATTATTTAATTTTAAAAACGATTAAATCATGTATTGTCATCGGGAATACATATATGCGTACAAAATTTCAAATCGATTGTATATGTAGCGTCCGCCATATTGGATTTGCAATGATGTCATTCATATAACTTAGCGTATTCCACTCATCAAACTTTCATTTGAAACCCATGTCAAGAGCGTTGTGAGTAAAAAGGTAATCCGCCATCTTGGGGCGTCCGCCCATGTTGGAATTATGCATCATCACCAGACTTGTACACGTGCGCAAAATTTCAAAGCGTTAGCTTAATTAGATCTGGTCACAATTTTGATTGCAATATTTGACCAACGCATACTAACAGATGAAGTTAAACAAAAGCTTGAACAATAAAGATAACCGACAACATTGGCGTAAAAATACAAGTATTGTCAGACTGAGATAAAATGTCGAACCATAATTGATTTTTCAAACAAAAATATAAAATCCATTTTAATATAAACAGCAATAATTTCAAATGTTTTTTTTAAATACAGTTAAAAATAATATTCAATACAAAAACATAAAAAAAAATAAAAAATATTTCTAAATCCTTTTTTCTAAAACTACCTAACAAGTTTTTTATTTATGAAGTATTTTGAGAGAAGAATGCTTACATTTTAGTTATTAAAAGTTGCCATTTTTTCTGTTTTTTGGTAGACTTGAACATTCTATACACGTTAGTTAATAATTACTATTCACATATTACGATATTTATAAACAATTTCTAAAATAAATACTATTTTTTTTAATTTTTAGCACTGTAGTTCCTTGTCCATCAGTTTTGTTTATTCAGTTCCAATTTTTATAATGAAAAAGTGTCACGGAAAAATTGTTCGTTAGGGAACTACTATAATAAAACTATATCAATTATCATCCTCATTTTCTTTATAACATATCTGTACAATTTTCTCAATTATTTCTATCAGTTATACATTACTGAATAAATAGTGATGATTTTTACTTGGTTAGTTTTCTAGCGAATGACTAGCAGCAGTTTAATTATATAAACAAAACAAGTAGTTATTAAAAACGGTATATTTAAATATACGTGCTATTAACCTCTACACCATGGGACTATTTATCCCTGTTTTGAAAAAAGGTCAGCTGCCAATTTTCTTTTGATTTAAATTATCTAATCTGCATATAATAATTTAAGGACAAACTATATTACCTGCACAGACATGTAATATAAATCTACCTTTATGACGTGTTGGTATGATTATGCAACAATAATAAAGAAATAGCCAATTAAATGACTATATTACTGTACATATTGTTTAGAAGACGTATGTCATAATTCATTTAATTCTGATTTTATGTAGCTGTAATTTAAATCCTAGTACTTCAGATAGAACGCCTGAAAATGCTGATAAAATTATTACTTTTGTAATTGTATACAAATATGGATTTGCCGACAGTCCTGTTGATATTGTAAAAGGACTTTCGAGTTCCTGTAAAAACAATATTTATATTAATGTTTGTTTAGGATTGAATTACGCCAACTTAATGGGCTTCGGTGATGTTCAGGTTCGGAGGGCACAGCCTTGTATTCAAGTCAATCCTGGACTTTTGAAAGAAAAAAATATTATTTATTTCGGCTTCAAAGTGAAAGAAATCATGTTAATGTAATAATAATAGCTACTAACTTTCAATAAATCTGCAGCCAGTTTAAGCACGCTGTTAGCTACCGTAAGTTCATCTTTTTTGTGTGGCTTCATCTCTATCTGTAGATACAAATTTATTTGCTCAGTTATAAGGGTCGACAAATTGCGATATTTCCTATTTATGTTTGTACCGAGTGTCATGAATCGTAGCAAATAAATACCGATTGCAAAACTCCAGAACATTGCCTCTAAATTATACTGCGAATGCAGCACCATTGAATCCTGTAAATAATTTTTATTAATTTGCTGTAGTAAACAAAAAAAAAACGGACGGTTTCATTGTTAGCAACCTGTTAAAAAAAAAACTAAACATGTTTTAAAAAATAGTAAAAATCTTTTTTCCAGTACCTTTAATAATTCTTTGCTGATAAATGATAGCAATAATAATGTGATGACAAACGCCGCTGATACAATGACGTCCACCGATCTTTGAGGACCACGTTTCTTTAGATATGATCGAACAGATAACCAAGTTTTGATATTTCTCACTTTGTTCAATCTAAAGTGCGGCAAATTTGATTTTCGTGCTCGTCTCGAAGATGTTAAATGCGAGAACAATTTTGCGTATAAAAATCTTTGTTTAAACGTTCGTTCAGACACGGCAAGTAGGAAAAAAAATATGCAACCAAGAACAAATCTTTGGAATAATGATATGGTCATCACTGATCTTTCCCTGAAATTAAATGTTATTTTAAGAAATATATATTAATCGAACCGACCATAAATCTCTTTTTCAGGTCCAGCATCTTAGGTGTAAATCCTTTTTTGTACACTTGTTAAATAATATTAGGATCAAATCTTTTGTTTGGGTCTGTAATATATTTGTGTAAAGTTACGATCGGAAGTGGTACTCTAAGAAGCATCAGACTATATTTCATTCACCCTGTCCCATTTTAATCTCGCGAAATTCTGGTCAACTTTGCATTTTTATCGTATTATGTTAAAAATATTAATAGTTTTACCATGCTGTTGACCCAAAAGCCAAATCCAATATTGTAGAAAGAGAATCAGAAAACTGTTCCATTCTTATGTTGGAAATGTTAGAGACGGACAGATGAATATCAGAAGTGGGTGCATCTTTGGTTGCTTCACCGTATCTACAAGCAGCCGGTATTAATGCAAGTAGAGCAGACAATACAACTCCTCCGTAAAAGTAATCGAGTGTTTCGGGCATTGCTTCCACTCGTTCTATTATAGTGGAGCTAATATCAAGTACAGTCAAATCTGCCTTTTTTATTTCCCGACGCTCCCAAATTGTACAAGTTACTGCAAAACAAAAGAGACAAATCACAATTTTTTGGTCCAACTTATGGTTAACATTTTATTTAAAAATCAGAAACTTCTAAAATAATAATCGATTCCTTAGTATAATAAGTGCCATGGATCTAAAAGGCTCGGAAGTTAGATGCAAATGGAGGCTTGCGCAGGTACAGTCAGTTGAAAAACTACAAACTTGCCCTATATTATTATTTATAATTTTTCTTTAATCTAAAGATCTGTCCTTGCATAAAGTCATCCAAAAAATTATTTTTCGTGCTTGTCTATGCAAAACTGTATTAGTCATCTTAATCAATTAATAATCAAAGAAATAACTTAACAATAGCGTATTGGACTGTACTTTATAACAGGAAAGCGACAATTGACAAGACAGCCAGCGATAACCAATCACCGACGAGTTCACGTTCTGTGCTGGTAACTGGGAGTTGGTGGGAGTCTTCCTTTCCCACAAAACAACTAGGATGGCTCTAAAATATGCATTTGCGACGCTGTTTGTGACTAACTTCAGAACCGTGGCGCGTATTATACTGGATCTAGATCTGATTTCATCCAAGGTCTGTTTGGCGCCTCCAACCCCCTTTACAAACTTACATCTGATTTCTCTCGGGTGTTGCTTAGAATGACAGCGTTTCGCTCACCCATTCAAAAAAACTTACCTCTATCAGATGGCGTAGAACTTGAGGTCAAAATAACTGTTGGCGTTAAATCAAAATCCCAGGCAAAAGATTGATCATTATTGTTGAATTCTAATTTTGAATCGGATTCATCATATTCTGAACCGCATGAGCAATCTTCACTATTTGTTGTTATGCCCATCCATTCAGTAGCCAAAGTAACATCATTGTTTAACGGACAACAACTTCCTCCAGTTCCCGGTGTTGAAACTGTGTCACAGTCCTCGTCTTCGCTGTCACAACAACTACTTTCCATCAACGGTTGGGAAGATGGAATTTTTAGTATACTTCTACGTCTTTGCTGAAATTATTTATGAATTTTTATTCTACAATATAAAAAAATTAAAGCAGTGAGTTTGTACATTACACATACATCAATTTGTACCCACATTATTTTTTATGTATAAAATTCCTGTGGATATTACGAACACTTCCAAATTAACTAATTGGGTAAATTTGACCTGAAATGTTTTCTTGCAAATTTATCAAAGTTTTTTTTTTAAATAAAATGCATACATTATTGGTGTATTTGCTATATGGCACATTCACTATTAGAGTATTAGCGTTGGTCGAATAGCAAGATTTAGGGGTCTACCCAAAATTTCTCAACGTTTCATAGCCCCTGAACAATTTGGCATCATTTTTGGAAATGTTTAAGTGTGTATGTGTGTGTATATGTATTATGTGTGGACACAAACTCTCGGAAGACATGCTGGGTTGCAAAAAGGATTGTCAAATAATTTGATTTGACAATGACCTTAGATTGTGAACACACATATTTCTCCATAAGAAAATTCATTATAGAATTTTAATTTAATTCTGTTTGAAAAATAATTGATCGACTGAAATGATATAATGGTGGTTTTTAATGGCCGAAAACAATTTTTGGACCCAAAAGTAACGAAAATCTCAGAATTGTTTCAAAATTGAAATTTAATCCTTCAGTAAAGATTAAAATGTGTTGCCACAATTTTAATGATATCAGTCAGGCAGAATCGAACTTACTAATTTTATGAAAACACTTGTTTGCGGATATGGATTTACATACTGAAGATTGACAATAATAGAAATTAGTTTCACGGGTAATTGGAATAAAAAATCAATTTAAACACTTGTTGATTGCAACGTTTCGTCTTTATTAAATCAAGACTTTTTCAAGCTCTCAGCATGTTTAAATTATAATAAAACTATGATATAAAAGGCAATTTTGCATTACAAAGATCAATAAAATTGAAAATTGTAGAAAATAATAAGTGTTTAAATTGATTTTTTATTCCAATTACCCGTGAAACTAATTTCTATTATTACATATTTTGGAATTGAACTTTAAAGATGAATTGACAATAATATTGCAATTAAGAAAAGAAATGTTATTTTAAGGTAGTACCCTCGCCAAACCCGTTTTCTTAGGATTTGTTTGAAATTTAGCCAGAATAATGTTTATGTAATTCTGCATCGATTGGCGCAGAATGAAATTTTTGAACAACACAGTTTTTAGAGATATTAAATTCCAAAGTTCGAGTTTTTGAGGCTCTTATACATTACGGTATACGGGATATCGAAAAATTTACCGACAAATATTTTTGTATCTCAGAAACTTTTCTTAGGATGTTTTTAAAAAACTAATGTAACGTTAACTAACAATCAAATAATTTTTTAAAAGTAGTCTCATTAACAGTTACAACACAGTTTCAGGGATATTTAATAAATAATAATGGAAAATTTACCAGATTTCAGCAGAGGAAAGGTTATACGATAAACGATCTGGCAACAACGCATACTTATCTAACTCGTCAAACAAGTTATAAAGTGAGCATGCATACATACACTGTACAAAATGTCTAGTACTGAGTATAAAAATTATAAGTTTTTTATTTAATCACGGGAAATTGGACAATTGAATTTTAATATAGATAAACTAAATTAAAAAATTTGCGACGTTTCGTTAATTTGTTTTAACTTCTTCGGGCAAAACAAATTAACGAAACGTCGCAAATTTTTTTATTTAGTTTATCTATATTAAAATTCAATTGTCCAATTTCCCGTGATTAAATAAAAAACTTATTAATTATAATGGACGTGAACAATATTGAGATAAAAATTATATTCAAAAATCTTCTTGTATGTAATTTTACATTTAAATATGTATTATTTTACACAAATATTACATTGACATATGTAAAATTGTAGGGTATGGGTTAGGGAATTTTACGCATATTTTTTGAAAAATTACATTTTTTGTTTAAAATATTACATATTTGTATTTAATGTGGACTACACAACTACTTATATGTAAATTTACAGGAAAACGTGTAGCATTCCATATAGTGTGTACGATTACCAGAATAATCGCTGACATTATATGGACCAGCGGATTATACATGTAATCGACCTCAATTTTTACAGTGTACTATAAAATATTTTAACGCTCCGACAGTGTTGCCAGATTTCTCGCTCGGGACTGGCTGAAATTAGTACAGAATCTGCGAAAATTATTGGACTTGTTAATAACAACTCTCAACTACATGTACTGCATAAATCAGCATAAACTTTTTACTATGACTGTCGCGAGGGTACTACCTTAAGAGGTGTATTAAGGGATTAAATTTTTTATTTTGTTTAAGACATATTAGCACATACACTATATTGTTACCCGTTTTTTTTTTTTTATTTTTTTAGAAAGTGTATAAAAATGAGGGTATGAGACCGAAATCACTTTATCTTTGGGGTTAACCGTTCTTTCAGAAATACCTCCAGATAGTTACAAATTAGACAAAGCTTCGGTTATATTCTGTCAGTTTGAAAAATATATAGCTAACAGGATTTACAGCAGGTCTAGATACTAGACAGGATTGGTTGGCAACCGGACACATGCTCGGAAAACTGACAATTTATACCGAGAATCCGCCAAAAAAACAAAAAAAAGCTGTCAATATAAAAAGAACTTTTTCTTTGTACTCGTTACTATTGTAAAAAAGAGACTATAGCCAGTGCACGAAAATAATTGCTAGACTTGATCTGGGTTAGAGTACTTCCCCATTAACCGTTAGAGAAAGGACTGAAAAAAATGTTTGAACAACTGTATATTTGGATAATTTGATAGATGTAATTTTTCAACTTATGGTGACTGACTCTTGGGAAATTTCGAACTATGGTCGCAAAATTCATTTTATTACTGTTTTATTAACTGTGATTAAGCATTAAGTTTCATGAAATTTGATTTCCTGCTTAAAAATAAAAAAAAAAATTGTCCGAATAATTGAATAAAAAAACGTGATAGTTGTCAATATTTCTTTACAGCACGTCATGAGATTTACGGGAAGGCAAATTAACATTTTTTTCAAATTTATTTTGTTTTCTGTGCAAAAATTTCTGTTCATTTTCTCGTTTTCATCTGATTTTAAATCGTTTATTTGGATCAAACTGTAAAAACTGATTTAAAAGTCATATGTGAAGAATGGTACATATTTTTAGTTTGTTTTGAAGCATTAACATAAAAAATGAATAAGATTTTTTATAGAAATTAGACATTTTCGAAACGCGAATAAGTACATTTTACATGCACACACACAACCAGCTCGTAAGATAGAGCTATGCGGGTGAAAAAGGGAGCATATTGAACAGTTTGTACTCAGTAACTTTAATTATAGGTACTATTCTAAAGGAAGCGGATAAAGATTGGCCTTTGTTAGCCTATAATAGTCATGAAAAATAATAGAATAGGCGAATTAGATATAATAGTAGCATTTATTGAATACCGTATTAACAAATGGACCTTTGAGGAAAATTGTTGAGGGTGGTCGTGGTCTCACTACTAACGTACTAAAAATCGCATCTTTCACCTCATCGGCTTAATTTTTTATGGCGGTGAAAGTGTGTTATTAAAAAATCTAGAGAATTTAGGGAGTAATTAAAGTATATTATTAGAAAAGATAATAATATAAATGTTTGAATTTTATATTAATAAATTGGTTTTAACGAAAACTTTTAATTTTTATGACTACCATATAGGCGAAAAAAGGTCGTTCTTTTATCACCTCCTTTAAGCACGAAATGTACGCTTACCTTATTTAGTCCAAAAAAATACTGTATAGGACCACGATTTTCTTCGAAAGTTGCAAAGTTCCTCGTGTTTGAAGATCATGCAAGTTATAACCACTGTTACATTTTAAAGCATAAATTAAATTTAAGTTCAATTTGTTTTGTTTTCAGTGTAATTTATTGCGACGATTCATTAATTTACTTAGAAATAATTTCACTTTATGAATGCTAATTCCCAAAAGATTAGATTCATGCATTATTCGAATAAAACAGTGATCCTATTAGGTTTTCTTTTGAACGACACAGTACCAATAAAAAAATTGTTAAATTATGACGAAAAATTAAAATTTGAATTAAATCTCTTGTTTTGTATGATAATGACATGGAGTATGGGGGAAATTATTAAAATGTTTTGACCCTGAAGAATGTGCTCGTCTTATTTTATAAAATAGAATAATCAGAACTCTTCTTATTTTTCAATAAACTTCAATACTTTATAACTCAGTGATTCTCAAGCAGGGTTTCGGAAGAATTTGTAAAAACTTGTGAAAAAAGTACAATTCGTTACTCTTCAAAAATGAAACTTGTATTATTTTCAGTTATTTTTTTATTTATTAATCCTACTGTTTTACCCATTTATTTTAACTTACCCCTGTTGAACCTAATATGTGCCAGGTAGAGATTCCCCAAGATTTTACTAACTATTTCAAGGATTTCTTTAAACAAAAAAGATTGGGAATTACTGACCCTATGTAAATGATAACTAATGTAATTTTTAGCAATTTTTAATTCCAATATATAAACGCACAAAAATAAAACGAAAGTTACGAGAATAAAAAATTCCATTGAATAAAAAAAATATTTAACTTTGAAAATCAGAACTAACATACCACTGTATTTTTTATTGTTAAATGTGTATCCGTGTCGCTTTCCAGTGACTCATTTTCAGGAGAACTGCATCTGTAATCCGGAGCAGAGCATCTCCTTCGAGTTAATGTTGAATCAGCGCATTGCGATTTGAGTACATTTTCTACCCAAGCTTTGCACAATGGGAATGAAAATTGATTGGGAGGCTGATTGTCAGTAAAATCCGATAACACCTCTCGAGATAATGGCAAACAGTTTTCAGAATTTTGTTTGATTTTTAGTCCAGGCAATTTATCCTTAGATTTCTTATTTTCCGTTTTTTCATCTCTTTTTTCATTTCTTATGGGTTCATCTTCACCGCTTGACGCATTGCCTTTAATAATAAAATATAAATTTAATAAATTCGAATTTTTGGTAATTTTATTGTTCGTTACTCAGCTAGACTTTGGAATTCTAAGAACATACATTTTAAAATATTAAAAGTTCATATCAAAACGACTTGTTAACCCTTTGATGGGTGTGTGGGTGCAGTCTGTTGTTCACCACAGTGAAAACAGACAAGTATGTATATTGTGGAAGTCGTGAATTAAAATTACCAAAGTAGTTTTAGCAATAAATTCTGTAAAAAATACCATTTAAACTTTCAAACCCGTCATCATCCATGACCGGTGCACCGTTTCTCCTTTGTATAATTTCTTGTTCTTTATTTTCACCATTTGGGATGTTTTCATTTTTGTCCGGAACATTTTTCTTGCCTTTTTCTGCAGCAATATTCAATTCGTGTTCAGATGTGATAATCTGTACTCGTTTGACATAACTACTGGAACGAGATGTAGTGAGTTTTTCCGAGTTTGTTTCAATTAAAACTTTTTCCGTGCTGCTGATTTTTTGTCTCAATCTTCTTCGTCTTTGTTTTGTATTTTTTTGTCTGGAATATGCTGGTCTGTCTGGTTCTGGATTTGTTGAAACTATTTGCGTATGTATTATACTCAGTGCTAACATTAATGTTATCGGTGCAAAAATTTCTGATGAAGGAACATGCTACAACAAAGATCCTTAAACTATGACAAATACTGAGATCACTTTAATGTTTTTTTTTCAGGCTCATTGTATTTTTTTGTTGTTGTTATAATGTTGGCTAAGATTCACTAAGTTTAATTCGCGCAGTGGGGTTGTTTTGTACATAAAAATATCGACTAGTTACCTCAGAGGAATTATCAGGTAATCCATTTGTGCTGATTATATAAACCACAGTATTAAATAACTGTAATATATATAAAATCAATAAAACGGTGAATATTCTAGGAGAAGTTTGTTGAATCCACCATCTTGAAAATACTGGTAGGAAAAGCAGTCTTAACATTGCTAAGCGCATGACCGTTTTAAAACCGTGCTTTGGTTTTGCTTTAGGAAAAGATGATCCTATAAAATATTTTATTTGTAATCAAGGTTATTTTTAACTATTCAGTATTTACAACAGTTTTTTTTGTACACTTTATAGTTTATATATATATACATATACAGATTGTATCAAATGAAAGCTGTCCGTAGGACGCTCTGTGTGTAAGACAAACGATAAGTAAGAGTAAGATAAGTAAGAGTAAGATAAACGATCGCTAATAGTTACCGTGGTTACTGTAAATAAATAATACTTGTAAATCTTTTTACCAGTTTACAAACTAAAACAACTAAACCGTAATATTAATTCGTATTATTATTATATCTGGTACAACAGTTTGAACAATAATTTTAATAATTAATTTATTAAGTGTTCGAAAAGACCTCCACGTTCTGCCAAACAATAACCTAATCAATTATAAATACTTTTCCTATTGGCTAACATCTCATGGTCAACGGACTGACATGCATTAGAAATTTGTATTTTTAGTTCGTTTAAATTATTAGCTCTATTTTCTTGAAAACCATATATTTTCGATTTTACAAGTCCCCATAAAAAAAAATCTAATGGAGTCAAATCCGGAGACCTGGCGGGCCAAAGAATGGTTCCACGACCACTTATCAAATGATTACGAAATGTATCGTTTAGATATTCTTGCACCAATAGGGAGTTATGAGCTGGACAACCTTCCTGTTGAAACCAAACTTCGTTAAAATCTATCCCTGGTAATTGACGAACTTCAGGAATAATTTGATTCTGAAGCAAGTCGACATACTTTTGCCCATTCAGGTTTCCATTAATAAAAAATGGACCAATAATGTTATCACGCAGTATTCCAGTCCATACATTCACTTTCTGCGGATACTGTGTACGTGCGCTGTAAGTTCGGCATGGATTTTTGCGAGACCAACAACGTACTACAGATGGGTTATGCCGACCTTGCAATGGGAAAGAAGATTCATCCGTAAAAAGAATATTTTTTATAAAGTTTTCATCATTGTTTGCTTTTTCCATTGCAAATTCACAAAACTGCATCCGCCTAAATAGGTCATCCGGAACAAGTTCATTACTTTTTTTAACTTTGAATGAATTGTAGCCGTTTTTTTTTAATATTCTCCAGACAGTTTGTTTATCACAATCAAATTCATCGGCAATTGCTCTACAAGACTGTGACGAGTTTCTGTCGACACTTGCACAAATCATTACTTCCTGCATTTCTCTATTACCGTCAATTTGCACACGAAGCTGTTTTTAATGATTTTTTGGATATATGCAACCATCTGATTCGAATTCTCGTATGAGATTGCGAATTGTTGTGGTAGAAGGAGTCGGTCTGTTTTCAAAGGCAGCTACAAATAAATTTATTACGTCGGCGGTTGAATTACCACCATAAAACCATTTAATTATTTGGATTTTTTCGTGAATAGTATAAATAGCCATTTTATCAATAATTTCGGTAGTGACTACAGACTCATTAATTGATAAAATGGCTATTTTTACTTAGAAAACAAAGACGTTTATTTAAATTTATTTTACAGTAACCATAGTAATTACTACGTATTAGCGATCATTTATCTCACTCTTACTTATCGTTTGTATATAGTGCTCTGTCTTACACACAGAGTGCCCTATGGACAGCTTTGAGTTGATACAATCTGTATATTGTGACTATACTGACTATAAACACAATCGACTGTTTATAGATAAATGACTCTGGCAATCGTGAATTTATGAAAAGTACTCATTTAAGATTTTTTTTAAACGTATCGCGTCGCCTACATCAACACTGTGTTTATACAGTTCTTTAAATCTTGTGACTTAGACTTTTTTGTAGTTAGAAAGTTGTAAAAATTTATGACTTATGCCAGTTGATCTTGTAAACTAACGATTCCGTATTACTGCAGTCTTATTTCAGACAAGGGTAATGTACTTACCTCTAACTAAGTCTACATCTATCAGTTCTGTTTTTAATTTTGCAGTTTTCATCGGTACATGCGTGAGTCCATGCAATATTCTCTGCTCTATTGTTTTCTCCCATTGTTGTTTATCATACGTGCCGATTTTTTTCTGATACCTATGATTAAAAATAATAATACCAGTATAAACGCAATTTCAATTGTTTTTATGAGCAAAAAAAAATCCGACATTGACCATTTACTCTTCTTTTTTATTTTTCTTCGCGCGCAGGAGCTGGGGTTATCTGATCAATGCATTTTTTTTTATATAAATGACAATTATTTTAACAAGTTAATGTTGATTTTGTCACAGAAATACGTAAATTGCATTTTTTTAAATCCTTAAAAAGCTCTTATTATCCGAATTTCTTATTCGAGGTAGGGTCGATTCACAATACCTCATATAATCATTTTTCTACTGTATTCAGATATGCTTATATGTGTGTTTGTGGTAGGTTTTAGACATGATGTATTTTTATTTTGTTCGTAAGTAAATATATTATGTCTGTGAATACATTTAAGGATATCTAACATTTTCGAAAACAAATGAGGAACAACAATAGAATGATGCTCAGTGTTGATTGTTGACCATTATTTATGTATATTTTTATGGTTTAGTTGTTATTTGACATCAAATATTATTGACTACATTAATACAGTGCAGTAATCAATTACTACAAATTTTGTTATTAACTTCACACTTGACTTAAATAGACCAAACTCCGCTTTACGTTATTTTGTAGCATCAGAATGCCATTACATAACGTAGTGTCAGGTAACAGAGCTAATAACAGAAATGGTTTTGTGATAAAACAGAAATCAAGTATCTATATTTTTAATTATATATCATATATGTATCAGGGCTGGACTGGCCCACTGGCCACTGGAATTTCCTGATGGGTTGTCAAAATTGTTACGTCAAACCGAGTTGTATTAAAAATATTGCGGTCTATTACATATTTGGTCTTATTACCTCAACTATGTAAAACAGTAGGGCCCTTATCTACTATAGCTATGTACCAGCAATAGTGCTTTTTCAATTAATGAAGGCGTGTGTCTACTTCTTAGTATTTTTAGGGCTTAAACGTGTTCCTGACCTGATGTACATATTTTTAGTTGAAAACACTATATATATTTATATATACAGTCGACTCTTGATAATTTGACAATCGTTAAATTGAATCTCTCGAAAATTGGAAATTTTTTCCCGGTTAAAATCAATATTAATTGGTCCTTTTGGTAATTTGAAGTTGAAGGAATAGTATTTTGCCCGCCAATATTCAATAATTTGAAGTCCGAACTTCCCTACTGTCTATAATTTGAAGCGTTTATCATGCACAGACTTGCCGTTTGTTTACATACATGTACAGACAGAATTAACATTTGAGGATTATGCTCATGTCGACGAAAACATCAGTGTCCACAGTGCCCTAACCGATGCCGAACTGTTGAATTTGGCCCCTCTGGATGAGGGCGAGGAAGAAAATGAAGAAGAACAACCGCCAATTCCAGTCACATTGAGCGAGGCAAGGAGATCTCTTACTACCCAACGCTTCTATGCCTTCAGAACCGAGTTTCTCTTCGCAGCTCTCACCACTATCGACACTTCATTGGACAACGATAGACTGAAGTTGCTCACTCAACAGACAATTATGGATTTCTTTTCAAAATAAATAAGTGAATAATTGAACAAATGTTTAAAATAATAAATCACGAGTTTTGATCAAATTCTTGTTTTTTCCTCCCTCTCTCTTGGTTATTTAAACTCCTGTTATTTTGAACTCTTGGTAATATGAAATTTTTCTCTGGTCCCTTGAGTGTTAAATTATCGAGAGTCGACTGTATATAAAGAATTTTCAAAGAAAAAGGGTTGTCAATATTTAATGCTATTTTATATCATAGATATAACCGAAATCGTTGAAACAATATTCATTTTTATATTTTAGTCTATTTCTTCATTTATACAAAGAAATGCTTTAATATGAAGTTATTTGAAAAAAAAAAACTAACTAGAGAACGTTTACTTTTTATCATGTGACAAGATTTCTCACTCAAAATCTATTTTATCTTTACTAAACAAAGAAAATTAAAATCTGTTTTTGCCACGAATATCTTCAATTCCCAGTTTTTTCTAAATTGAAACCTGGTGAAAGGATTAATTGGATTTTTAATTTATTATTAAAGATAATAATAATATGAAAATATGTTTGGTAACCTGTAGTTTGTAGAATTAAAATTAAATATTTAATTTACTAATGTAACATGAACGAAAAAAAAAAAACAAAGAATAAAAATGCTTTTATAGCATCGGGTATTAAACTATGAATATTATTATAAAACGTGAAAAGGAATTATTTGCAAAATAACCGTTTAAACAACGTAACTAAAAACATACTTGCAAAACATCGAAAAGAATCACGTAAAAATAAACACAATTTTATCAGCACAAAGATACTGCTGTTTCGTCATACGATGCTGTTATTCAATTTTCCATTTAACAGCACAATTCGCTTGTTTACTAACATACAATAAATTATAAAACAAGTCATCTTGTTGTAGGTATACAATAAATATATTTATGGATTTCTTTGACCACAAAATAGCATTTTGAAAACGTACAAAATATAGGTAATGTGTTAATTTACCAAGAAACTGTGTCTTGTAGTCCCATGACCTTGTCTAGAGAATGCAATAAGCGGTTTTTATTGTTGCATCTGGCAGAAGTCGGTTAACGCAATGCTTTGCAAACGGGTTCTTGATTAGACCTATTAAAAATACACAATAAACATAAACGAGTTATTTTAAGCCACATGTGTCTGTCTGTATCAGATGTTCATTCTGACCACTACATAACACCAACTGACTGAAGCAGTCTGTGATCTGAATAGAAAAACTCAACTGGTTCGTTTTGTTTCATGTTTGTGCAGTTCTGATTTGAATTGATTCACAGTGAGTTAGAGTTTAAGTAAGTAACGCAGCAGTAGGTGGTCAGGCGTTTTCAAAGCAGTGTTGCAACAATAGAATCAAAGAAAGAGAAAGCTAATTGGCTTAAAAATACCTATGTGAGGAAAATTTATTCTATAAGTGGTGTCACAAAACTTAAAACATATTTATATGCACGATATAAAAATATACATTACGAATTGAATAACCTCTTTTGTTTTTTGAAGTCGGTTAAAAATAACGTATTCTCTTTATTGAGGAATGATTTTCACGCGGTTCTTAATTAGTTAAATTTATGAAAAATAAGAAAAACGGCTTTTGAGAAAGTTTTCAATGAACATATAGTCTGTTTTTTAGGGTAGTTACCTATGGGACAGATCTATGATTTACAGCTTTTTTACTTCCACGCTTCGTAAAGTGAAAAATCGTGTTTGAAATAAGGTCGGGCTCTGATTGTACTACTCTGTGAATATACCTACAGAATTATATGTACATTTTGCATCTACAATTTCTTTTGTTCGCAATCATTTCTGTAAATATGTCCCAACTTTTTACTTTGCTTTTTGACATATATGGCATCCCAGGGTAATTGTCTGAATTGCTAGTGCCTTGAGCCAGTCCTGACTGTAGTTGATTCGGTTGAAAGTAAAATGTAGGTACATGTAATGTCTATAATACCTGCCTACACACTTTTTTGGGACAACTCGTATTTACCAATTTTATATATTATCTAGATTCTAGATGAAAATATTTAGACAGAGTAAACATATTTATGTAATCTACTGCTGACCTTGATGATGTGCCAAAAGGTGCTTGGCATTAAGTTTGCATAAAAAATTTAATATAAAAAATTTTAGGAGTGAATCGAAACAAAATACAAAAGTTTATAAAAAGACATTTTACAATCAATGAAAATATTACGTGCCTACGTTTATTTCTAATAATAATAATAATTTGGCCACAGCTGTTTTGTACATCGTATTAATTTTAAAAATTGAGATGAAAGGTTATTAATAAAAATTTGTGTTTTAACAAAGAACAATGATGACATTAATAAATTCGCCTTTTTGATCCAAGTTAATAAATTAGTAACGTTTACCTGTAGAAATGGTGATAAAATCTTTATAAATTGACATTAAATTAACTTGTAATTTTTATTTGCAATGAGAGTTTGACATTGTAATTTTGACTGTCAGCAGCTGATCAATATTCTTTTCCGGACAAATTTGACAACTAGCGTAAACCTGTGAATCTAAACATGTTTGGTTGTGGTGATTACTTGACTGGTTTTAACTTCTGACTGCAATTCATGGAACTTGGTGTTATTATCAGAGTTATTGTTAAATTACCCTGATAATGCCCTTATAGCAGTCACCCAAAAAATATACTGAATATAAAAATGTAGATTGATTTTTACAATACAATAAAAAATCTGACATATTTTTCCCAAAATGACATCGTTCACTTTTAAAGACCACTCACACCTGGTAAGCATAAACCTGCACGACCAGCACGGCACAAGCTGCAAGCCTCCAACCTGCACGATAGTGACATACAGAGGAAATAATTGGCTAACTAGCTGGTTAAATATCCACGGCTATTTGTTATAATAACAAGACTACGATAACTGTGGCGCCACCTATTGACTATGCATTTTGATAGACCTCGATGTCCTGATAAAAAAAAACGAATAAAATTTTTCGATATTTCGCTTAGTTTTGGAGTATCGACTTTTTAAAATATTATTTTCGACTATTTTTTGAGGTTATAATTTTAATTAATAAAGTCGATTAATTTAATTTGTCACCTATTGACGACGTATTCTAATAGACCCCGACGTCGTGATAAAATAGCCTGGTTATTACCAAAAATTATAATTACAGTTACGTGTTAATCAATCTTGGTCCTAATTAGTATCATGACAATTTTCTTGTAAAATTAATATTGTATTACATTAACCCGCTAAAACGCAATATAACCCGCCAAAAAGTAATATTTAACCCGCCACAATGCAATATACCCCACCAAAACGCAATACACCCCGCCAAAACGTAATATATACCGCCAAAAACGCAATATAAACCCCCAAAAACACAATATAACCCCCGAAAAACGTAATATAAACCCCCAAAAACGCATTAAAAACGTCCAAAAACACAATATAAACCCCCAAAAACGCAATATAAACCGCCAAAAACGCAATATAAACCCCGAAAAACGCAATATTAACCCCCAAAAATGCAATATAAACCCCCGAAAAACGCAATATAAACCCCCAAAAACGCAATATAAACCCCCAAAAACGCAATATAAGCCCCCAAAAACGCAAAATAAAATCCCAAAGAAGCATTATAAACCCCCAAAAACGCAGTATAAACCCTCAAAAACGCAATATTAACCCCCAAAAACGCAATATGAATCCCCAAAAAACGCAATATAAACCCCCAAAAACGTAAAATAAACCCCCAAAAACGCAATAGGTGGCAAATTAAATTAATCGACTTTAATAATTAAAATTATAAGCTCAAAAAATAGTCGAAAATAAGATTTCAAAAAGTCGATATTTCGAAAACTAAGCAAGATATGGAAAAATTTTATTCTTTTTAGTGTATTTGCCATATGGCAACATACACTATTGGCGTTGGTCGGATGGCGGGACCTAGGGGTCGGACCAAAATTTCTCGACGTTTCATAACCTCCTAAACACTTTGGCACCATTTTTGAAAATGTTTATATATATATATGTATATATATATATATATATATATATATATATATATATATATATACTTATATATATATATATATATATATATATATATATATATATATATATATATACGTGTATATATATATACAGGGTGTCCCATAAGTCGACGTCCAAACGAAGTGAGGTGATGGGGGAGGTCATTTCCTATCAAAATAACCATAAATGTGATTATCCAATTGTTTACGGTTCGAAAGTTATATCAATTTTTGTATTTTTCTCTGAAATCGTGTAGTGCTTATACTAAAAAATTAATTTAAAAAATCTATGAGTTGTTTGGTTGATTTTTTTTTTAATAGGATTCTGAAGGGTCTGCCTTTCCAAAAAAAATAATTTTCATGAGCTGTTATCATCTGTCAAATAAAAAAAATGGTTTTGTAAACACTTTTCAGTGGCAAGAAAAATATATTTGATTTTAAATTCACATTGACAGAAAAAAAGTGTTATAAAAAAAATTGACCAATTATCAGAAAAACTTGTCCATTTAATAGAGATTTTAAGGCGGTATAGTACAACTCGTTATTCATGACAGTTTTTTTTATAACAATTTTTTTACATGCAAGTCGTGTTTGTTAAAAAATACATTTTCGAAAATTTCAAAATCTAAGTTGGCTGGTCTAACACAAATGAATCAAATTTTACTTAAAGTTACAACAAATGTTCGAAATTAGTCGAAACGCCCGTTCGTTATTAATGTATTTGCCATATGGCAACATACACTATTGGCGTTGGTCGGATGGCGGGACCTAGGTGTCGGACCAAAATTTCTCGCCGTTTCATAACCTCCTAAACACTTTGGCACCATTTTTAAAAATGTTTATATATATATGTATATATATATTTATATATATATATATATATATATATATGTGTATATATATATATATATATATATATATATATATATATATACATATATTTGTGTGCGGGCAATAACTTTCGAAAGAGTTAATTGATTTTAACGAAATTTGGCCCACGTGTTGAAATCTATCACCGCAAGAAGCCTATTTAAAATGGGCGTAATCGGGCCATTTTAAGGGTAGTTTTTAGGGGTTGAAAAATGTTTTCTCAGAATCGTTTGAAAATTGAAACTTAACCCTTTAGTAGCAATTAAAAAGTGGCCCTAAAATTTCAATAAAATCGGCCCGACAGGACCGGATTTACAAATTTTATGAAAACACTAGTTTGCAGATAGTGAGTTATTTACTGAAAGGTGTATTTAATTTGGTGTAGAGGTTTGATGATAGTAATGTTGCAATTAAAAACAAACTGTTAATTTAAGGGGTGTATTAAGTGGTTAAATTTTTGATTTTGACCAAAAACAAACTTAAGTTCATGTAATAAAACCAGACTGCCTGTATTAGCAAATACACTATATTGTCGGCAGGGTTTGGGCACTGCGACCCGGGTTTTTTTGTATTGTATTGGTCGCAATTCTTATTTTTTGCCGCAGCTGATGTTCGTTTTGGTTTTCCGTCGCGTAGACCAGTTCTTTGAAATAACCCCATAAAAAGAAGTCTAGGGGGTTTAGGTCAGGTGACCGCGGTGGCCACTGGATGGTTCCTTCCCTTCCAATCCAACGATTTGTGTATTCGGTGTTGAGGTATCGGCTCACTACTAGAGCATAGTGACAAGGAGCCCCATCGTGCTGCAACCACATGTTTCGGCGTGTTTCTAGCGACACGTGTTCCAGTAAGCCGCCCAAATCATTTTGCAAAAAATAAAGATATTCATCGCCCCCGATCCTTCTGGGTAGCTCAAGGGGCCCAATCATTTTACCTTCAACAATTCCTGCCCACATGTTGACCCCAAACTGATGTTGAAAATGGTCGTTTCTTATAGCTCTAGAGTTTACATAATCCCAAGAGTGAAAATTATGGATGTTGAATACTCCCGTCCTTCGAAAGCTCGATTCGTCACCCCACAAAATGTTATTAAAAAACTGAGGATCTTCCCTGTTCCGACGTAGCATTTCTCGGCAAAATTGTACCCTTTTGTTATAATCAGCGGGTAAAAGTGCTTGCACACGTTGCACATGGTATGGATGTAACTGATCCCTTTTTAAAATACGGTGCACTGTGGACCTCGAAACTCCCGAACGTCTTGACAAACGACGAACACTTGTACATGGGTCCTCTGTCACCATTCCAATTATTTCATCTTCGTCGATGTCAAGTCTAGGTCTTCCAGCTCTTTGCTCATTCCCAGGGATTTCACCTTCTATGTACCGCCGATGTATACTTTGGAACACCCTGTGGTCAGGATAGTGTTCTTGGTTGGGATATCGTGCCCGATATTCTCTTGAAGCAGCTCGAGCATTCTCGTCACAAAACCCGTAGACATAGTGCAGTTCCGCATGCTCCCGATGGGAATAAACCATTTTGATGCGTCCAACTTGAAGAGAGTCCAAATCACAAACAGGATCGAAGTTCAAATTACCAAGCGCAGGTCCAAATAACAAAGTACAAAATGAAAAGTTAAGTCGGAGGTTTACTAGTAATAAAACGAATAGCGAGCATACATTAGAAGTAGTGAATGAAAGAGGAACGTATTAATTTGTTTAAGGCGTTCCAGCCAACTTAGATTTTGAAATTTTCGAAAATGTATTTTTTAACAAACACGACTTGCATGTAAAAAAATTGTTATAAAAAAAAACTGTCATGAATAACGAGTTGTACTATACCGCGTTAGAATCTCTATTAAATGGACAAGTTTTTCTGATAATTGGTCAATTTTTTTTATAACACTTTTTTTCTTTCAACGTGAATTTAAAATCAAATATATTTTTCTTGCCACCGAAAAGTGTTTACAAAACCATTTTTAGTGTATTTGCCATATGGCAACATACACTATTGGCATCGGTGGGATGGCGGGACCTAGGGATCGGACCAAATTTTCTCGACGTTTCATAACCTTCTAAACACTTTGGCACCATTTTTAAAAATGTTTATATATATATGTATATATATATATATATATATATATATGTGTGCGGGCAATAACTTTCGAAAGAGTTAATTGATTTTAACTAAATTTGGCCCGCATGTTGGAATCCACCACCGCACGAACCCTATTTAAAATGGGCCTAATCGGGCTATTTTAAGGGTAGTTTTTAGGGGTTTAAAATTTTTTTGGGCCCCAAAATACCGAAAAAATTCTCCGAATCGTTTCAAAATTTAAATTTAACCCTCTGGTAGTAATTAAAAAGTGTCTCCAAAATTTTAATAAAATCGGCCCGACAGGACCGGACTTACAAATTTTATGAAAACACTAGTTTGCAGATAGTAAATTATTTACTGAAAGTTGTATATAATTTGCTGTAAAGGTTCGATTGATAATAATATTGCAATTAAGAACAAAAAAGTTATTTTAAGGGGTGTATTAAGGAGTCAAATTTTTTATTTTGCCCAAAAACCAACTTAAGTTCGCATAATAAAGCCACACTGCCTGTATAAGCAAATACACTATATTGTCGGCAGGGTTTTGGCACTGCGACCCGGGTTTTTTTTATTTGACAGATGATAACAGAGCTCATGAAAATTATTTTTTTTGGAAAGGCAGACCCTTCAGGATCCTATTAAAAAAAAATCAACCATACAACTCATAGATTTTTTTAAATTAATTTTTTAGTATAAGCACTACACGAATTCAGAGAAAAATACAAAAATTGAAATAACTTTCGAACCGTAAACAATTGGATAACCACATTTATGGTTATTTTGATAGGAAATGACCTCCCCCATCACCTCACTTCGTTTGGACGTCGACTTATGGGACACCCTGTATATATATATATATATATATATATATATATATATATATATATATATATATATATATATATGTGTGTGTGTGAGTGTGTGTGTGTGTGTGTGTGTAACTTTCGAAAGAGTTAATTGATTTTAACGAAATTTGGCCCAAGTGTTGAAATCCATCACCGCAAGAAGCCTATTTAAAATGGGCGTAATTGGGGAATTTTAAGGCTAGTTTTTAGGGGTTGAAAAATGTGTTTGGGCCCCAAAATACCGAAAAAATTCTCAGAATCGTTTCAGAATTGACATTTAACCCTTTAGTAGTAGTTAAAAAGTGTCCCTAAAATTTAAATAAAATCGGCCGGACAGGACCGGACTTAAAAATTTTGTGAAAACACTAGTTTGCAGATAGTGATTTATTTACTGAAAGGTATAATATTTAATTTGGTATAGATGCTCGATTGATCATAATAATGCAATTAAAAACAAAAATGTTTTAAGGGGTGTATTAAGGACTCAAATTTGTTTTGCCCAAAAACGAACTTAAGTTCGCAAAATAAAGCCACACTGCCTGTATAATCAAATACACTATATTGTCGGCAGGATTTTGGCACTGCGACCCGGGTTTTTTTTTTAATCAGGACGTCGAGGTCTATCAGAATACGTCGTCAATAGGTGGCGCCACGGTTATCGAAGTATCCCCTATATGTGGTGTGTATACACACTCACACACACACACACACACACACAGTGATTTATATTAAGATGAAACATACAGATTTCCGTTTACATGGTTACACAACATTTTGGACAGCAATGTAATTCACGTTTATTAGTGTATTTGCCATATGGCAACATACACTATTGGCGTCGGTCGGATGGCGGGACCTAGGGGTCGGACCAAAATTTCTCGACGTTTCATAACCTCCTAAACACTTTGGCACCATTTTTAAAAATGTTTATATATATATATATATATATATATATATATATATATTTCTCTTTCGAAAGTTATTGCCCGCACACACATATATATATATATATATATATATATATATATATATATATATATATATATATATATATATATATATATATACGTATATATATATATATATATATATATATATATATATATATATATATATATATATATATGTGTGCGGGCAATAACTTTCGAAAGAGTTAATTGATTTCAACTAAATTTGGTCCACGTATTGAAACCCGTCACCCCAAGAAGCCTATTTAAAATGGGCCTAATCGGGCTATTTTAAAGGTAGTTTTTAGGGGTTGAAAAATGTTTTTGGGCCTCAAAATACCGAAAAAATTCTCCGATTCGTTTCAGAATTGAAATTTAGCCCTCTGGTAGTAATTAAAAAGTGTCCCTAAAATTTTAATAAAATCGGTTCGACAGGACCGGATTTGCAAATTTTATGAGAACACTAATTTGCATATAGTGACGTATTTATTGAAGGGTGTATTTAATTCGGTGTAGACGTTATATTGATAATAATATTACAATTAAGAAAAAAAATGTTATTTTAAGGGGTATATTAAGGGGTTAAAATTTCTATATTGCCCAAAAACAAACTTAATTTCACATAATAAAAGTATAAAACCACACGGCCCTATACAAGCAAATACACTATATTGTCGGCAGGGTTTTGGCACTGCGACCCGGGTTTTTTTAAAATTGAACATAGAAATGCGTACAAGTAATACACATGGTATTATGATTTTTTTAACTAATCAAAGTACATATTTAAATAAGGGTAAATATTATGTCCGTTACGTTGACTAAATGCTCCGAAACGGTCAGAAAGTAAATAAAGCGAACTACATACTTACTTCGAACTTTATTAACTGGGCTCGACGGTTGGTGCAGACGTCCAGCTATTGAGTCCAGGTCTTTCATTATAATTTTTTTTCCTTGTCGCTAATTTTCATACAAGATACCTTTTTGCTCAACATTTGAACCATACTTTGAAAATAGAAAATACTGTCATTATTTACAGCGACTTTTCATCAGGTCGATTTCTTTTAGACATTACAAATTCTCACTCTACTTTTGATATTCAATTATAATTATTCAGAAGGTAATCAATTCGACTATCTGTCACGTAAATTCAGTGCCAATGACAGAAATATTAAACAAGTTTCTCATGAAGAAACGTATTTAATTTTAATTGAAAAAAATATTGCTACATTTTTAGATTAAAAAAAAAAGATTGCACAGGAAACAGGCAAAGATAAGATATAGTAAAATCTATAATTTTGTGTGTAGCGAGTTGCCTAACATCAAGCTAAATAAATTTGGTACAGATTTTCAACCTTCTTCTATTCGCAAACTAGAGCTTTTGTTAGAACAGGGTTGTTTAATGTGGGACACAACTACAAGGGTCGTTATACCTGAAAAATTTCAAACTTATTTTAGAACATTTTCATGCAAGCCATCTCGGCATTATTAAAATGAAGAGCTTAGCTCGGTGTTATGTCTGGTGGCCAATTTTGATTATTGAACTGTTAGTTTCAAAATGTGACAAATGTCAATATAGAAAATAAAACCGTATGTACAAAATCTGTTCTACATCCTTGGGAATGACCTAAAGAGCCTTGGGCTCGTTTGCATATGGACCATTTAGGTCCTTTTAAAGGGAACTATAATTTAATTATTATTGACGTCCATTCAAAATGGAACCGCGTGTTGTGCTGTAAAATTTACAAATAATTCAGGAACAACTAGTTATTAGTTAACTTATTTGCTCGTTTCGGTTTATTGAAAACTATAGTAATTGACAAACGCTACTAGTTTTCCGAGTCAGGAGTTTAAAAATTTTACATGTAAATACGGAATACAGCATTTCACATCGCCATTATATTTAGTCCTGCTTCTAACGGAGCCGCTGAAGCATCGGTAAAACAAACAAGAAAATGCATCATAAATGCTAGTAACTAGACTTGCAACGAATATTCGGCTATTCGGCATTCGGCCTATTCGGTCGAATACCGAATACTAAAGTAATATGTCTTGTTGTAATCAGATAAATGGTAAAATGAAAATATCGATTTATTTTAGAAAATATTAATAATATATTTTTTTTTATAATCATTAAAGTAGTTTTAGGTACATAATCAACTTCTGCATTACAAAAATTAACAAAAAAAAACGGTCAAGTACCAGTCGAACTCGCGAGAAGAGGGTTCCGTACTATTTCGTTTTCCGTGAGTACTTTAAGACAAGATTTTCGTTTAAGTTTTCCTGTAAACTATGGGTGAGTCCCGACATTCCCTATTTTTTTTTTCAAAATTTTAGGCTCAGTAGTTTCAGAGATAAGGGGGGTATGGTCAATTTTCATCTATTTTCTTAAGTTCTTCTAATATAAAATATTTTTAGAACCTTATAGATATATAAATGTCTAACTGGCAACAGTGATAGGGATTGGAATAATGGAAAGGATAAAATAAATTTTGCATAGACCGTAGAGCAGGGGTCGGCAACCTATGACCCGTGGGTCACCGAGTGACCCATTTGGTAATTTCAAATGACCCACTTTAGTTCCGAAAATAAAGTATAAGATATACAAACATTTTTTTCTTTTTCCCAAAACATTTTTGTCGCAAAGTTATGAACGTACCAAATTTGAACCCAGTATAACATATAAAAATATCAGTTATGACCCCACCCCCGCCTGACTGGATATGGAATCGGCCGATAGTATGCGGAATGCAGCGACATTTGTTTTAATATTTGTTTTAATGCGAAAATATCTCTGACCCAAACGTCTCTTTAATACTCGCATTTTGGTTGATTTTGACCCGCGGCCAAAAAAGGTTGCCGACCCCTGCGGCATAGAGTAATGATTTAGTCAAGTTAGTTATGTGGCATTCCCTATTGAGTTTTGATCTATATAGACGCCTAAATATTTGTAGTTGAAGACTTTTTCAAGAACACTACACTCGTAATTTTTACATGCTATGTTGCCTTTGTTATTACACCTAACAGAGTGATAAATTAGGTCAATATTGCATGCTGTACTACCATAACTACTAAACAAAATGTGTTTGGATTTGCTGCTGAGCTTGAGTCGATGATAAGCAAACCAATTTCTGAAAATATTTCAATCGGTTTGCATGCAGCTAATAATTTCATGTGTCTTACTGGAATAACTCAATGCAATGTCGTCTGCAAAAGCTGTTAAGCAACCGTTGAAGTCAACATTGCTTAAGCCGTTTATGTACACTAAAAACAATACTGGGCCTAAGACTGATCCTTGCGGAACTCCAGATTTTATTATGGATGCAGTACTAAGTTGGTTAGATATTTTAATTTGCTGGGTCCTGTTTAAAAGATAACTTATAAACCATTTGTAATTAACACCTCTGATTCCTGCTTTATATAACATATTTAACAACAATTTGTGATCTAATGTGTCAAACGCTTTGGAAATATCAATGAACAGTCCTGCTACTTTATTACCTACATTTATACCATTATATAGTCAATTTGTGAATTCAAGTAGGGTTTCTTCGGTGCTTTTATTTGCTGTAAATCCAAATTGTTTTAAGCTAAAAAAGTTGCATTAGTTTAAAAAAAGTACCAGCCTTGTAAAATTTTTGAAAAGATGGATAGAAGAGAAATCGGACGGTAGTTAGATATATTTGACGATCACTTTTTTTATAAAGAGGAATAACTGCGTTTTTTAGAATATGTGGAAACTCTCCAGAACTAAAACTAAAATTCAATAGCTCACAAATTGTTGGGGCTAAGATGTCTACAATGTTTTTTAATATATTTCATGTGATCCAATCAGAACCAGGGCTTTACCAATTTTAAATGAATGGACTAAGCTTATAATTTCATCAGGTGTTGCAGGTTGTAAGAAAAATGATTTAGAATAATTATTTGGTTTGAATTTTGGATCAGAAAAGTTGTTATGATTATAATTCAAATCTGCACGTACAATGTCTACTACATTGGTAAAATGTTTACTAAAATGTTGGGAGATAACAGCTGGATCATTTATACTATTTATACTAATATGATAATATCTCTTTATTATTGATTCAAAAATATTGTAATATTTTAAAGGAACATAATTAATCAAACATAAACTCTAAAATTGGATCTGGTCCCATTTTCTTACATATGTCTGCTACCCTTACCTTAATACGTCCCAGAATAGTTGATTTTGGAACCCCGTATCTTCGACAAACTTCTCTTACTTTACCCCTATTTTTAATCTCCCCAACTGCATTTTTTAGACTATCTAAATCATTTTGATGGATTTTTTTATTTTTTGACGCAGACATGATCTGAAATAATATAAAATCCTAGTAAATACAAAAAAAAAGAAAAAAATCTAGAACCACTCAAAAAGTAAATGATAAAATGTGTCCGGCTACTAGATTCAAAATATTTTTTGTAATGTCTAGTGGTCGGACACTTTTTTAAATGATAATTCGCTTGTGTTAAAATCGTTGGTGTTTGAGCACTAGCTGCTTGAATGTATATAGTAAAGTTTACGTAAAAAAAATAAAGATGTCTTATTCTTTTTTCTATAAACTAGAAAACGATGACAACCCAAAAGCAGTCAACTGCCAATGGTCGGACACATATCCGACTACTAGCTTTTGCGCGAAACACATTAGTCAGTTTACCGACCACTGAATTTTAACCTCTAAACAATAATAAAGTATAATTTTTAACCATTTTAAGATACATTCACAACATATCTAACAAAACTGACACATACCCAACTCGATAATATTACTACGCAGTTTATTTTATGTAGGTATACCGTATATCAATTTGAGAACTCCCCTTCATTCATACTTATATTTAAATGATTTTCTCGCGAATTTTTTGACGAAGCCATCAAGAGCAACATAATTTTATGACTTTTCAATTAAACGGCTTCTGGACGTTAGAAACGAGTTCTGAAATCCAGCGCCAGAACGCGTTAGTTTTCTATTGTTTATTTAAAAACTACTGAGGAGCTAACATTAAAAATTGGGAGCTACCATCTTGATCGTTAGCTCCATCGAATGATAAAATCAGATGCTAAGTTGATCAGGGTCAATGCCAGGTATATTATATTGTAGATGAGTTAGGCGAACTCAAAGTGTATTCATAATTTTAGTTTTATAACTTTTAAAATCTACTTTATGGTATTAGTATTAGTTGATTATAATATATCCAAAAGTAAAAAAAAAACATGAACAAATTTTATTTAATGTATTATTCTCTGCGGCCATTCAAATTACAACAATAAATCATAATAAACTTATTTATAATATATAATCTATTTAACTATCATTTTTACACATCAGGCACAGAATAATTAGAACGGTAGAAATAAAATATTCGTGATTTTATACGTATTTTATTTAATATGCACTAATGTTTTAGGAGGAATGGTAAATATTTTAATTAGAGTAGGTATATTGTGATTGTATCGAGATTTAAATATAAGTTAAATAAGAAAATTGTAAGTTAAAGAACGATCGGCACTGCGCATGCGCGGACTGTCTGTGCATGACTGCGTGACCTCGAGATTTTCAAGCAGAGTCCACACATGCGCAGTGCCGATCGTTCTTAAACTTACAATTTTCTTTAATACTGCCGTAAAACAATTGCAAACACCTGTCATTTATCTACATGCTTATATTATGAACTTTTTTGTTTAAAATGAACGATAGATATTATATTATATAACACACTAAAATATATACTGTTCCTCCTGAAACATTCTGTATATAACCCTTAGTTCCCAGGTTTTAAATCAAATAAGTAATTATTATTTTAAAACATTTGTTTTAATAATTAATTCAGTGGTAAAAATCTCAACGGAATTTTCAGTTTCGTTGCTATTAAGAATGACAATAAAATGAAAATATTAATTGATAGATAACCTTGATAGTTTGTGAAAATCACTAAAAAATATTTCTATCTTTTTAATTATAAACATACATACAAATGTTCTATACGAATAATTATCAAAAATATAAAATTACAAAAAGTATTCATTAAATACATACATAAAAATGTATAACGGAATTTTTCTAAGGGATTCTCAAAAATTAAAAATGTGCACCTATAAAATGTATATCTTACACTCTTAAAATATAATATAAATCGCTTGCTTGGAGTTATAGGGCTCTATGTCAGAAAAACTAAAATGTTGGGAAATAAAGATAAAAAAACGCACAAATAGAACTTTTAGTTTTAGAATTTTAGAAAATATAATTCGAACACAGAACCTTTATATAAATGAAAAAAATGATGGCTTAACAATGTTTAACTAAAACTTTCTTCCTTTTACTAACAAAAGTAAACAAAATACAAGTATACAACCCTCTCTTAGCATAAAAGTATTACAAAACTATTTTTTTCTCTTTTTTCGTCGTTAATACATGCTAATATCTCAGTTTGACCACGATTGTAACACAGAATCCTATAACCACAAGCAAGCGAAAAGTTTATTTCAATAGTAAATTTTCTGTAAATTTGCCTTAGCATTACAACGAAATAAGTTGAAATATTCTGCTCAGTCCCACAATCTAACTTTTTAGTTAGAAAATTATTGGCATACAATTTATCTATCAATCTACTTATCTATATATCAGTTCAACTTATTTTTTGAAATGTCAAAATCTTTACAGTGCTTGTAAGACAGAGTTACATTCATTAATTGTTTGATTCTATGTTACACAAATTTATTAATTCATTCACACGCTTAGATTTATTTTTTACTTTGATTAACTATTTTTTTTAATTGTCAGAATCCTTTACAATAACCCCTAATAAAATTTCATTTTTAATACTTCTTGATTTCTTAAATATTTGTTGACTACGGAAACAAAAAAGCAAGGAAAAACAATCATACAACTAACTTTTTAAGTACCTACTTTCTTCGACGGATTAAAAAATATCAGTCATTTTCTAAAAAAATATTTTTGGTTCTCCTTTTTATTGAATTGAGAAAATATTGTTTGTGTTTTGTTTATGATATAAAATTTTATAAAATAAATATTTATCATTCTAAAATAAAATTATTTAAAGTTATGGTCAGTGGACGTTATTTACATATTTTATTATATCAATCTTTCTAATACACTGAAAGAATAGGTAGACTATTTATAGAAACAACTGAATAACTATTTTTTATTATATATAATTCTTAACATATATATATATATATATATATATATATATATATATATATATATATATATATATATATATATATATATATATATATATGCGTATATATTTTTTTTAAATTTTATTTGGAAACTTGTTATCTTTCTTCTCAGCTGTATCAAGATCTACGCCAATGATGGATATTCCGACATGTTCGTTTCATTATTATATTTTACTTTTATATCCTTATGGACAGATAAGCACTGTCTCAACTGTGTAAATCCGTTTGATCTCTTTGTAGGGATCCGTTTTAATAAATTGTTATAAGCGTATTTTATTTGGTACTGTAAAAATTTCATTTAAAAAAATATCGGTGTTTGTACTCTGTGAAAACACATTTTTTACAGAATTTTTAGAACTCAAATCCTTTTCATTTTAATACTGAGAAGAAAGAATCCAATATATTTTTACTGCTTGGCACCATAATATTAAGATAAGGTTGTTTGTTTTATCTTTGAGGTTTTTAGTACATATTTTTAAATTTAAGTGAAGCACCCAATAGTAAATAATTATTAAAGACTCAAAAATCAATTGTTCATTTGAAATATACCTTAGTTATTTAAAGCAGGACCCAAAAGTCTATCGAATTTAGGGTATATTTATTTCTAAATACGTTGCGGCAAAAATCATGTGAACAAAATGTAGCTTTGGTTAATATTAGCCGGTATTCGTATTTCGATTTGCTTTTACAAATTTAACAAACATTCATAGAAATGATCTTCACATGTTTAGTTTTTTTTTCTTACTTATACCTTCTTCTTTATCGAGATTTGTATTTATATTTAATTTTTTTGTTTCATTATATCGATGTAATTAAATATCAAAAATATTGTTAGAACAATATTTATAATCGTTATTTATTTATTGTTGATATTAACAATTCGTTATGGCAGTGTATTTAGAAAATTTAAATTTTAGTTACATGATTAGGTAAATCATAACTTGAACTAAAACATAAATTATCTAAAATCTTAAATATAACATGAACTTCTTTACACTGTATACAACAAATTATTTATAGTCAAACTTAGTTTTAAAAAACTAAATAAACAAACCAGAAATTATCTTCTTAACTTGTTTTTTCAACTATAAAATATTGTTCGTTGTCTAATTTGAGCATTTTATCGCTGACCAGAAGTTAAGAAACGTATGATAGGTACTTTTAGAAATGTTTTGTTCACTTTTTATTATTGTCCTTCACTATCACTGTCACTTTTATCTGAAAAAAAAGAAAAAAAAATACAATTTATAATTTTTTCGACACAATCCCTTATAAAATAGCTGCTTTATTGCAGGCACATTGTAAAGTGATCTGTTATGCAGTAGTGTGATAAAGTAAAACAAAACTAGTCGCGGGATACCGATATCAATTCCATGGTAAACCGCTGTTTGTCTGTTAGTTTGTTTTTTTATAACCTACTATTAGAAGTGACGTTTGTTCAAAAGTGAATTGTCAAAAATTTTGAAAATAAGGTGAAAATCAGCTATTTTGAAGGAGGTACGTGCAAAAAATACCTTGTGCGTAAATGTATTATAGCTCGTGTGGCTGTTCAAATTCGCTGGCCCTCATTTTAAACAATGTCACAGCTCGCCATAATGTAATCCATTACGACACTAGATATAGGTCAGTTCACTATTACATACATTTAATAGTTATTACGCTACGGTAACAGGGGGATAAGCAGTGTGCGAAAATGTAAAGCAAGTCGGGAATCCACCTGTTGCTAAGCTATAAGCGTGACCTAATATGAGAAATTTGTTGCTTTAATTGATTATTTCGTTACCAAACTCAAATATAGCCGGGCGAACCGGGCCGGAAAACTAGTTTATATAATAAAAATGAAAAATATTTTTTTTCTTTACTTTTCATTACCACTGAGGTGCCCCCTGGGATCTAGCGCCTGGAGCGGCCCCTCCGTTCGTCTTACGGTAGGGCCTGCCCTAGTCAGAGCCCCGCGGGGCAAGACTGTAATATGCTGGAGCTGACGGCTGTTGTCGCTGTCGAGTAGGGCGCGGCCCCGCGAGGCAAGTTTGAAATAGGGTGGAACTGAAGGCTCCATTACTGTTGTTGCTGCCGAGTTTTATCTCAACTGCGTACGGAGCCGCGGGTAACGGCTATTAATAGTAATTAGAAAATAACACCGGAAAAAGAAATTCCACGGCAGCATAATATGTCTATCTTTTTTTAATTGTACATCCAATTGTATAATATGTCCACACATATAGAGCATAATATGCACGTATACAAAAGAATATCACTTGAGGGTTCGGCTTCCACCATAATGTAACATTAAATATCAAAGCCGGGTCAAATAAATCGACCTGAGCAGAGGCGAGATTCAGACCCCCGACAGTCCGGTTCAAAAGCCAGCACGGTGACTACTACACCACACTATCATCTATCTTTATTAGGTAATCTACAAATTCGGGCAAAGCTGGACCGGGGTGCTGGCTTTAAATAAGTCTCATACATTATAAAATTGCGAGAACTTTTTGTTTGCAAATTCTAGATAGGGATATGTTGAAAACTGGGTCACACATACCTAAATACGTATTCATTGATAAAGATAAAATATATGTACCTTTTTTGCCTGGATATGCGTGCCTCTTCAGCCTATCATACAAATCATCTTTATTTCCATAAATACTTGCATTTGATCTAGCTAAACTATTCATTTTTCCATTTGCTCCATTATGAAGGCTTTCCTTCATGTATGTTTCGTTGTAAAAGTTTGGCATCTCCCAGCCATCTTCTTCGTCATCGTAGTAGTGAGCGTACGTAGAATGATGACTTGGTGCAATACTTTCTGCGTATGGCGTTGGAGCACCATAATAGAAATTCACTTGAGAACCATTTTGATCAACTGCTGGTGTCAACATTTTCTTTGGCTCCTTCTTTTTAGTTGATCTACAAAATTTCATCATAGAAATTATTATTAATATTAAAAGAATTTAATAAACAGCAAAAATACAGTATGTGTAAAATGGCAAACTTTCTGGGTAAGTAATATTAATAATAATTTTTAAAAGATCAGTTTAAAACAAAAATATTTTTGGAAAAAATATAAGCGTCGTCATGATGGTCATGATTACAGTATTGAAAAGAATCGGGCACTTTTTGACGCAATTGCTAACTCAGTAACGTAAATAGACGCTGATGACATCAGATGTTGAGCGTCTATAATCTACAATTCATTCATTCAATAACATTAACATGTTATTGACGACAGTAAATTAGTGTACAAAACAGTAGAACAAACTAATTGTCCTCAATGGAGACGGTGATTAAAGTGCTATAATCGGAAAAACTGGTGGAAATAAACGAAAATTGGTCTTTAATTGTCAAAAAATTAAAAGTAGAAAAATATTTTTCTACGGTTTTGTATCACTATTCACTTTTTTAAATAATATTTCTTATTTAATTATTACCTATTTACTTTTTTCAAAATCAATCACTTTTTACCTGTCAAAATAAAAAGTGCCCGAAAAATATGGTAATAGTTGAGGCATGCGCACAAAAAAATCTATAGAAATAGAGTCTAAAAATAGAGAAATTCGAGTTAACTTCCAGTACAAGCCAAGCTCGAATTAAAGACGCAAATTCGATTAAGCTTACTGGAAATTTTCAAATTCTAGTTCTGTGCAAGCTACAGACACTGCTAGCTTGTTGTGAAAAACCCTGTATAAGCTATCTGGAAATTACATTGATATTGGGCGTATTTAGACGAACTCTGTCCTTAGCAAACTTAGTAAGTCACTCAGTGTAAAAAAAAAAAATGCCAGTCACGGTATAGCATAGTCTTGTTTAATTATATAGGAAACACAACCTTTGTGTTAAAATATTATATGATTTAAAGTAATGAAATAAATAACGTAAAAAAATAATATTACGCTCACGAAAATGAATAATCTTATTCGAAATATTTTGATATACTACTATATAAGAATTGCTAAGCAAAATGGCGGCACCATCTAAGTTACTTAGTATCAGTGAACTGTTTAGGCGAAAAACTTGTTCAGATATTTTGAGTGACTTACTAAGTTTGCTAAGAACTGCATTGGTCTAGACACTTCCATTGTATTGTCATTTACTGTTATTTACCTGGCACAAATCATCCATATAATTAATACAATCAATATTACTAAAATAACAGCACCGGCGATGCCGCCAGCTACATAAGCAAATTCGCTTTTTTCAGTGCACTGTCTTCCGGTAAAGCTGCCAATACATCTGCACGTCGGTTGACCACGCACTTTAAGACACTGTCCTTCATTTTCGCAATATCCATCGCAGACATCAGTGCAAATTTTTCCCGTGCCGTTGTATCCAGGTTTGCATTCACATTTGAAATCACTCGTTTCCGGATTGAGCAAGCAGTAGGCGTTCGGATCACAATGTAGTTCGGATCCATTTGATTCGCAAGGATTTGTGCATTCGTTTTCGTTTATCTGGGCAACATACGACAAAATAAAAAAAAACTCGACTCACAGTGTAACGCTCTGCCGACAGTACATACATGTACTGTCGGCTTTTTTTACAATAATAATAATAATAATAAAAACTTTGGCCGCAGTGCTAAGTTGAGCTGGCAATATAGTGCATTTGCTAATACAGGTATTGTGGCTTTTTTATTATGTAAACTTAAGTTTGTTTTTGGACAAAATAAAAAACTCAATCCCTAAAATAATAGTTTTTTCTTAATTGCAATAATATCAGTCCAGTATCTGCACTACAAATGTATCCTTCAGTAACAAATCCATATCCACAAACAAGTGGTTTCATAAAATTTGTAAGCTCCGTCTTGTTGGTTAAATTGTTAGAAACATTCATTGTTACAATGCTAAACTAGAAAAATTTTATTTTTTGTCCACTGTCACCGTCGGGACTTAAACCCGAATCTTTCCACTTTTGCGGCGGAATGAGTTAATCAGTTACTCTACGGTGCGATATCTTAACAGTTAATTCATCATAATAAAGCAATAATTTGTAACATTAAATTCACTACATACGAGAGCTAATTTAGCATTGTAACAATGAGTGTTTATAATAATTATAGAGCTCGTTCTAAAGCTTTGCAGAATTAACATATATCTTATATATTGTTGGTTAAATTTTAATTGTGGAACGATTCTGAGAATTTTTTCGCTGTTTTTAGACTCAAAAGCATTTTTCAACCCCTAAAAAAGTCTCTTTAAATGGTTCGATTAGGCGCCAGTAGATTCAGTACCTATGTGTCATTTTCATCATTTCATGCCAAAATGAGATAAAAAAAGGGACTGTATTTTACACTACACTTTACAGAAGTAAAACTGGTATAATTGTAAAAAACAAAAAAAAAAAAAATTTAATGGCACCAACCGCCAGTATCGAGTCTACGACCTTTAGGTTACGAGGCAGCTGCTAATAATACCTCCCAACTACTATAGCACAACGCTGTACGGCCAGTTTTATAGTATACAATATACGGTATACATGCATTGTGACACATTTCCTAACACTTTCAATCTCTTGAATCGATTTTACCCTACCTACCAAAAGAATTCTCAATAACATTTTCAATAACAGAAATGTGTTTTATTTCTTTGTTTAGTTTACAGTGATAATTACCAAGCTGTTTTACTTACCGCTCCCGGGCCTTTAGTGCTTGTGTTTGGTGGACATGTCTTACACGATGTTTGCTGCGAGTCAGGCTGGTACATTCCTTTCTTACATTTCACACACCGATTTAATGTTCCATTCAAGAATGTTCCTGGTGTACAAACTGGTAATGAACATTCCTCCACGGAAGCCGCACCAACTTTGGGTGTTGTACGACCTGTAATATATTTGTATTTTATTAAAATGTGTTTTTTCTTTCTCTATATGTTGGTGTTTAGAAAAATACCTAGAGGACAGCTTTGACAGGCCGCTTGTATTCCTTGACTGCGATATGTTCCTCTTGGACAAGGTTCACATTTTCCTTCAATTGCAAGTTGCATTCCACTACCGCACTCGTCACGACACTCGTCCCTTGAGACGGCTTCACTTGTGCGCGTAGTTTTACCGAGACCGCAGAGTTCACACGAGAACGAACCTTCATTCGGTTGATAGAACCCGTGGCCACAGCTTCGACATAAGCCGGCATCATGATCGAAATATTTTCCAGCCGGGCAACGTTCTAAAATCAAATAAAATTTATACATTTTATGAAAATTTTAATTCAGCCCAAAATATATGCAAGTCAAACTGACAATAATTTGGCCAGTTAGTCTTATGTTTCAAACTGCAGGAACTCGAAGTATATATTTCATGTAAATTCGAAAAGGAAAATATTAAATATCATATTCTCTATTTTCAGATATCAGAACAATTTTCGGATTAAACGTCATATAATGTGAGGTACTAATGTTGACATGCTACAAATAACAAGTGTATACTATAGGGTTGCCATCCGTCCGGGTTTCCCCGGATTTGTCCTAGTTTAGAGAGCATCCGGGGAGCGTCCGGGCGGGGCTTCATTTGTAGCCCGGGTTTATATATATATATATATATATATATATATATATATACATACATACATACATACATACATACATATATATATATAATTTTTCCAAAAATGGTGCCAAAGTGTTTAGGGGGTTATGAAACGTCGAGAAATTTTGGTCCGACCTCTAGGTCCCGCCATCCGACCGACGCCAATAGTGTATGTTGCCATATGGCAAATACACTAATACAACCGGTAAAGTTTTTATATATGGGTGAATAGGTAAAGTATAAGTGTGACGTCACTGTCAATTATTTTGGAACAGTACTATAAGTACCGAGATCTCATGTTGTGGCGGTCTTCAACATTACTTGGGGCATGGGCATATCGAAGAGCTGAAACTGAGTGTTACCTTTACAATCAGCAGCACTTCTAGCTCCAGGTGCAACTGTAACACCTGCTCGGCCTGCAATAGCTGGGCACGTTGTACATTGCAGTTGTCCAGACTCACTTTGGTATGTTCCTTGAGGACATGGCTGACACGTTTTTGTGTCTTTCTCGTAGAATGTTCCCACGGCACATGGTACTGTAAAAATTGTTTAAAGAATATTATATGCATGCTTTTATCGAATTTCTCTATGTGGCCAGTGAGGAGAAATTGATTCACACACTAATGTAATCGTAGTAAATGCAAGCTAGTCTCCCTTGGCTATAATATGACAAATATCCAATAAAAATATACATTTAAAAATAAAAAATACGCTTTTATTACGACTCATTAAAAGTGGAAAATAAATTTTTATTTCTTTCATAACGGTTAAAAACGTGGGGCACTCGATGAATTATACGTAAATACAGTGAGTGTCAAAAACAACTGCAGACACGATCTCCCACCACCAACATCAGGACTTCCACCACAATTGATATATTCCATTTTTTAATTTGTATAATAGGAGGTTATGTAGATGCGTAATTATTTATATTATGACGCTGTGTGACATTTTGGTAAAACAAGAGCTAGAGTTTCAACAGTCACATGAGTCATAATATAAGTACTCACGAGATATGTCGAAACAACTGTCAAACTACTTGTCACTGTCAAACACATACGCGGTATACTGCTGTAGTCATATTATGTCTAATGTTTGATTATTATTTTTTTAAATATATTACACAGTTAAATTTTGATTTATAGGATATAATATTTAAATAAGAAATATTAATTTATGAAGTCATATAACAGTTTTTTTACAAGAAAATTCGGACGTAATTACTACCAATATGGTGCTAGGCGAATAACGTTAATTGAATTAACTTCTGCATAATTAAGTTTCGCAGTATGTAGACTTTGTAATTCGTTGCTATCTATACTAATATTATAAAGAGGTAAAGTTTGTAAGTTTGGATGTAGGAGGTAGTCTCCGAAACTACTCATCCCATTACAAAAATGTTTCCATCTATATTTAGAATGGACCTTGAGGATGGACATAAACTATACATTATCGCGTTAAAATAAAAGCGCTTTTCGTGCAGCCCAATTTTGCAACGTAAGTCGACGAAAAAACTGTTGTTATTATCAAGCGGGGCGTAGCCTCGCAAAGGCAAGATTGTAAAATGGTGGCGCCGACAGCTTCACTACTTTTGTTGCTGCCGAGCGAGCTACAAAACATTGCTTATCTTAGTCGCGTAGGAGCCGCGAGTAGCGGCTAGTATATTATACAAAGAATTTTGGTGTTATTAGGTATACGTATATTAGACGCTATACTGCATAAGCGGAGTATCGGCTGCGAAAAACGTGACAAGATTTCGTGACAACAAATCACCGAGTCGCCCCTTCGTGAAATTCACAAAATGCGTCTAAATAAATTTTACTTCAATAAAAAATTGTGATAAAATAATTAGTAAAATATGAGTTTTCTTTACCGCAGTCTGGTGCCATTACAACCTGTCCAACGGGGCAAGCGTAATCTGACTCGAGAATAAGCGACGCAGGATCAGGAACGGTGTTTGGAAGAATATGATGAACGTCAAACTGATCCTCTTCCAAAATTAGTTTTTCCAAAAGTCGCTGTACATTTGAACGTTCGTTTGTATTTGAGTGTATTACAGGATCACTGAAAATAAGTTTAATGTTTTTCAGTTAGGTAGATACTTATCAGAATTTATTTTTTTTTCTATTTTATGACTGTTATATTGAATTCGATTATTTCGTGATATATTTTAATATTTTATATTTTTTGAGTTACTCTCAATGTAATTGTTATTGCAGTTATTTTTTTCCAAATGCAAGCACAAATTTCATTTATTTAAACGTGTCAGTTATTCAGTTAATTGGTAACAATCATGAAACAGAAATATGTGTGTATATATAAACAAATAAATACAATATGTACAACGCAAACGCATTTTTTTAAATTTATTTTATCCTTAAAATATACAATAAAAACCTTTCGCTTAGCTATATTTTTTGTCTTCTTTTTTTTGAAAGGAAATTATGGACAGTGTTTAAAGAATTGTGCACTCGGTGTGATTGAGCAATTTTAGTCAAAAACATTTTATGACAAAATGATAGTTAATAATAATAACACTTCTTAGCACAGGCGACAGGGAGATTTTTCTTATGGTATTGTGACAAGATCATCTACCTAGCTGAAATTTTGAATGCAGATTAAGCACCCTCTGGGTACCACAAATGTACACTTTTTTATTTCTTATCTCCTGGGGGAGGGGAGGAAAACAAGTGCAAATCTATTATTGTTAATACCTCCGCTTTTAGTTTTTTATCCTGCGACAAAAATAAAGGTGCTGTGCGTAGAGGGCGCTTTGAACGCTACAAGTTTGTTCTTCATGACTTAAAATAGGTTCATCCGATTTTAAATGACTTCAAAAAGACATTTTTCTTAATGTTTGCTATCTCATATCTCTAACATTTGTAAACCGATTTTGATGATTCTTTTTCTATTTAATAGGGCTTTCCTTCAGGGTAATCCCACATAAATTTTAATTAAATCGGTTTTCTTTTATGTTCCACGATATCTTCGCCAGTTGTGACCGAAATTTGCAATCTGTGCGAAATCAAATCCATTAAAAAGTAAAAAAAAATACTTGGTTGTTTTACGCTTTTTAGTGACTATTTTGAAGGAAGTTAATACTTTTTTAAAAGTTTTTCAATTGTGATCCCTTGACCCATTTTTTTGCACTCTTCAGTGATAAAGGCTGACGAAAAGTCAGGACGGGCAAACTTGTAGCGTTCGAAGCGCCTTTTACGCAGGCACCATCATTTTTGTCGCACAAAAAAAGCCGAGATATTAATAATAAAAAACATTATAATGAGCCTCACCCTCATATGTTCACATATATAATAAGTTTAACGTCTTTAGTTTTTAATATTATTCCCAAGTTTAATTTTTTATGTGAAACTAATTAATAATATTTACACATACTTAGCAACACACTATAAAATTCTGTCCTTGTCAGTTTCATGTAATTTAGGAGACAAACTAACTTCTCCTTTATTTGTCAGTTCTACTTCCCCTCGATTTTTTACTTTTTTTAAACAGATACGTCGCTAAAGAAGTTAAATTTCAAAAATTGCACCTGCTTGTCTCCCCCCCGCTCCGGGAGATAAAAATATAGAAAAGTGTACATTTGTGAAGCCCAGAGGGTGATTAAACTACATGCAAAATTTCAACGAGATAGGTGATCTTGTCACAATAATCTCCCTGGTGGTTGTTATGTAATGAATACCAATGACGATAAAACATTTTCATTGAAACAAAGAAATGTATGTATTATTATGGTATTATTGTTAACATCACAATTTATGGCCCGATTCTGTAACCTTTGTGTGGTTTGTATAGCGCTATTAAATTTCTGTGTTACTTTAACTTATTTAATTTAAAATTTGTTAGAAGGTGACAAAAAATTAACAGCGCTGTACAAATCTAGCAGTGGTTATAGAATCGCGTCATTATATTTGTAAAATGTAGAATGATTTTTGACTGATACACGTCTATAAGAAAATTAGTATGTCTTTCAACAAAGAATTCGAGAAAGTTCGTAATTTATTGAGACGATATGATATTAATACGTTACATTCTTACATAACATACATTATACAGGCGATGATAATTTTAATCTAACTATTTCTGGTAAAACGTCAACCCCACACATTATGACGCTTTCAAAAATATAATAAATTTAGCATCTGATAATAAATTAGAGGGCCACCTGAGTTAACCTAAATAAATATGACGGATTTAGAAGAAAATATAATGATTTATGTTTGATTAATTCATGAAATCATATTTTAAGATATGACGCATTTTTAGTATTCCCCCTGATATGATTTTTTATAAAAAAATAAATCGGATTATAATAATTGAGCTTAAATTTTAAACTTTATTGTAATCGAACTTTTTAAATCTACTGTCCACTATGAGCAATGTTGCGATGTATAGGGCGAAGCAATACATTGTTTTATCTAAAAAAATTGTTTATATAATATAATCTCGCAACTATCTGGTGTAACTGTTCGTTTCATGAAATGTTTAGACATTTAATGAAATAAGAGGGATTTAACATACAAATGTAATGCAATACATTTACTGGCTTTGTTAGCGCCAACACAACACAGTTTTGTTCACAGTGAATAGTAGGCTTTAACTTGACGCATTTTGATGTCTTCGGTGAGATGATGAAAAAATATCTGTACAATTAAAATTCTGAACGACAAAAAATACTAGTTAATAAAATAACCGATTCATAAACCAAAATGCTAATCCGACACCATTTTCATGCGAGTTATTATTTTAATTTGTGCTACGGTGCATGCGTGCTTACTTGACGGCAGGGAAAGAGATCTCAACGTTGTACGTGTCGCTCGTTGATTGGCGGCCTTGACGGTCACTTCTATGGAACAAAGATACATGCTCTAACTTCTACTTAATAATAATTTCATCGAATCAACCGATTCTGTAACCTAGAATCGGCCCGCACTATTAATACCGTTCTGTATGGAGCTTTAACGGCAAAAGCTTGGCACACACATTGCATTCAGAACTGAGATTTTCAGTGTGATCTTCTGAAATGTTAATTAATTGAGATTTCGTGATCTACGACCTTATTGATGCATTGACTCGCTTGTATTAGCCAATCGGACAAGTTTTAAAATCATGCGATACAGTACCGCTCATGAAGTTCACGCGACTATTTGTTTATCGACATCCTTGCTTTGTTCTGTGTAACCCGGGCACCAGACACAGACAAATATTTGAACAAAGATTTTGCTCACACATTTGAACACATGTTTGCTGAACCAGCCTGACATGCTTCGCAGACACTTTTAGCAAACGTGTCTGCAAAGTATTCAAATAGATAACAAACAAGATGGACGACGATTGTTTATGATTTTTACTTTTTGGGTTCCATATACATAGTTCTTCTTCAAGTAACTCAATAAATTCAAAGACACTTTCGTTGCTGCAGTTCATCTTGCGACTGAACAAACTCAGTGATTTACGAGTAACTGAACTTTGCGCAAGTGTAGCAGGCTACGCACACATTTGAACTTTGAACGCTTTGATGTGCGCTCGAAAAACCGACACCGAATGGCAAAGTGCAAATGTGTGATCCAACTTTGAACAAATACCCAAATACCCGTGCCTCACAAGTGCTAAAACAAGTGTTCAAATATTGTTGCTGTGTCTGGCACCGGCATAAAAGTTTGTTTCACAGCTGCGCGGTATTGTAAAGCGACGTTCAGCGTTTCTGCAACATTACTGACATATTGTGAATAATATGAGCTCCAAATGCATGTGTGCACTAGGCTTAACTGTCTCTAACATGCATTGATAGAAAAATATTGCTATATAAAAAAAAAAACGAAATAAAAAAATGAAACAAAAAAAAATTTAGTCTAGGCAGAGATAAGGGTCTAGAAGGTAGAGACGCAAGAGTTCCAATAACTATTTGGTAAACAATTTTTTGTGGGGTTCTTTTCACTACGTAGTACGTAGTACTGATTATAACCAGTGGCAATGTGCAAGTACTTCAAGAATTACAAGGCGCGAAATTTTACATAATACACCCCAGTGTTAAAGTACGAAAATCGGTGTATATTTTTAATGACACTTTGAGTTTAATTAGAAAAAAAAATAAAAATTGAGAAAATCGCTAGTTAAAAATATGACAACAAATAAAAAAATCTGAAAAACGGTTGACCTGGAACTTCACGCTATTTTCGATCTAATGAGAAAAGTAATCTATAATAATAAAAATGATCTGACAAAAATTTGGAAAGATATCTTGAAAAAACACTTTTTTGGAAATTTCTCGTCAACGATATCTCTTGAACGAATCAACCGATCGAGATGCTGTTTACGACAATCGAGGCAGTTTTTCAAGCACAAAAAAATAATCTATTACAAAAAAAACAATCTAACAAAAATTTGAGGAGATATAAATAAAAACCCGGGTCGCAGTGCCAAAACCCTGCCGACAATATAGTGTATTTGCTTATACAGGCAGTGTGGCTTTACTATGCGAACTTAAGTTGGTTTTTTGGGCAAAATAAAAAATTTGACTCCTTAATACACCCCTTAAAAGAACATTTTTTTCTCAGTTGCAATATTATTATCAATCGAACCTCTATACTAAATTATATACACCTTTCAGCAAATAATTCACTATTTGCAAACTAGTGTTTTCATAAAATTTGTAAATCCGGTCCTGTCGAGCCGATTTTATTAAAATTTAGGAGCACTTTTTAATTGCTATTAAAGGGTTAAATTTCAATTTTGAAACGATTCTGAGAATTTTTTAGGTATTTTTGGGCCTAAAAACTTTTTTCAACCCCTAAAAACTACCCTTAAAAAGGCCCGATTGGGCCCATTTTAAATAGGGTTCTTGCGGTGGTAGATTCCAACATGTGGACAAAATTTCGTTAAAATAAATTAACTCTTTCGAAAGTTATAGCACCCACACACATATATATATATGTGTGGGTGCTATAACTTTCGAAAGAGTTAATTGATTTTAACGAAATTTTGTCCACCATTTTTAAAAATGTTTATATATATATGTATGTATGTATATATATATATATATATATATATATATATATATATATATATATATATATATATATATATATATATATATATATACATACATACATATATATATAAACATTTTTAAAAATGGTGCAGTGTTTAGGAGGTTATGAAACGTCGAGAAATTTTGGTCCGACCCCTAGGTCCCGCCATCCGACCGATGCCAATAGTGTATGTTGCCATATGGCAAATACACTAAAAACGTTTTTTACAAAATTTTTCTCCTACGATATCTCTCAGACGAATTAACCTATTTTGATGCGGTTTGCGCCAGTCAACGTTGTTTTATGAGGAATAGAACTGATTAGATTTTGGAATTAGTCGGTACAGTAGTTTCCAAGATATTTCAAAATATTAAAAAAAAACTGTTTTCCAAAGTGTTATTTTTGAGATTTTTCAAAATCTAACGGGCCGAATGAGTTCCAATTCTCAGAAAAAGTTAATTCGCTATCTTGAGGCGTCCACCATATTGGATATATGCATTGGCACCAGACTTATACACGTGTACAAAATTTCAAAGCTCTAGCTTAGATGGATCTAATTGAAATTTCGATTGCAAGTTTTTACCCAAACTGACTAACGGACAGACGGACAAATATGGCAAACAAAATAAAACTTGTAAAAAATAGTAACAATAAAAGTATTACGGGTTTATTTTCTTATATTCTTATTTAAAAATAAGAAATATAAAATATAAATAAAAAAATGACAGTTATTATTTGGCCGCCATTATGTTTTTTTTTGTATTTTGAAAAACTTACAAATACCGGTTTTAAATAGATCGGTTAGGCTAAAAAAATATCTAAAATTACAGCACCTGTCAAAATATTATATTCTAATAAATAAGTTATTAAAATCTTTAACTCAGAATGCGCTGCCTTTTCCCCTATATTAATGTCAAAAACTTGAGATTACCAATATATCAAAATGTTCTTACTGAGCTGGATTCTGACCATCTTCCTGTTATCGTATCCTTTCTGAATCAACCTAGCTTCAATCCACCCATACCCAGATTGATTAATGGGCCTATAGATTGGGAACTATTCCGAACAACTCTGAACAACAAACTTGACTTTCAGTTATCAGAATATTCTGCATCCGCAATTGACGATTGGATTATGAAGTTCACAAATGCCATTACTGAATCAGTACATGATGCAACGTTAAAAATCTCGACTCGGCGTCATATTGCTCAGTACAACCATCCTCCAATCGAAATATTAAAATTAATTAAAGAAAAAAATAGGATACGACGTTTGTGGCAAACAACAAGGTTACCGGAATACAAGCGGTTATTAAATCAACTAACCCACAGAACTAAATGGGAAATTGATAACTATAGAAACACATCATTCCAAAATTACGTCAAAGATCTTGACCCACGTGATTCGTCAATGTGGAAAGCTACTAAACGAATCTTGCACAAACCAGATGTAGTATCACCCTTGAAAATAAATGGAGTTAACATTTGTAGTGATGAAGAAAAATGCGAAGCATTCGCGGACCACCTGCACCGTGTTTTTACTACAACTATCCCCAACGAAAATGTTGACTTTTCTGTAACCGTTAGTACAGAAGTGAATAAAAACATCCCTAAGCCACCAAGCATAATCAAATTTATAACACCATCAGAAATGAAGAGCTATATCGACAGATTACCAACCAAAAAAGCACCAGGACGCGATTTAATACCCAACAAGGTACTCAAAAATTTCAACAAACAAATAATTGCTAAACTAACATCACTGATGAATGCGTGCTTAACAACTGGCTACTTCCCAAATTCCTGGAAACGAGCTGAAATCTTATTATTTCACAAACCTAATAAAAATAAGCAACACCCATCCAGCTACAGACCTATAAGCTTGCTTCCAACCTTATCCAAATTACTCGAACGAATCATTCAAACACGTCTTAACAACGAGCTGAGCAATAGGAACATTATTCCGCCGCATCAGTTTGGATTTAGAAGCAAACATTGCACACAACATCAGCTACTTCGTCTAACTGAACTTATTAGCAGCGGATTTGAACATAAGAAGCATACAACCATCATGTTCTTAGACATAGCCCAAGCATTCGATAAGGTGTGGACAAACGGCCTCTTATTCAAAATCATGAAATTAAACTTGCCTGGTTACCTCACGAACATTATCGCTTCCTTCGTAAGAAACCGAAGTTTTGTTACCAAAATAAACAACTCGCGTTCTTCTGAAAAAACAATTGAAGCTGGAGTTCCGCAGGGTTCAGTCCTTGGACCGACCCTTTTTAACATATTTGTGCACGACATTCCTATTCCTGAAAATGCTGTCTTGGCAATGTTCGCAGACGATACTGCAATCGTAACTCAAAACGAAGACATCAACGTGTCAACCACTTATCTACAACATTCCGTAAATGAAATTTCCAATTGGCTTAATAAATGGTGCATTAAACTAAACTATACTAAATGTGAAACAAAAATTTTTACCTTGAAACGGTCAACCAATCCACCTAATATCAAAATTAATAATAATGAAATAGCTTGGAATCCTGCTGATAGTGCAATAAAATATCTAGGGGTTTATCTGGATCGCAGATTGACATGGGGCTACCATATTAACAAAAAACTAAATGAAGGATACGCAAGATTAGCCTTATTATACCCCTTACTTAATAGGAAGTCACCATTGAAATCTGTGTATGCAAAATTGCTGTATCAATCAGTTATCAGGCCAGTCGTAACATACGGCTGTGTGATTTGGGGTACTGCATCCAAATCACACATTAACAAACTTCAGGTTTTACAGAACAAAATCCTTCGCATAATTGTTGATGCACCTTGGTTCATCCGCAACTCACACATACACAGCGAACTAGGCATAGCAACAGTTATCCAATTTATAAAAAAGTGCGCCGTAAAGTTTCATAACAAATTAACAGAGTGCTCAAGTGCTGCTCACTTCAACCTGGGATACAATCCTCCTGCAAGAAGACTAAAACGGAAACTACCCATCGACGTAACACAATTGTAATGTAATAATTCAACCTAGACTGCAGTGCTAGTGCGTGCTAACAATCAGTTTGACAGGGAAGCCTACTGGCCGACCTCTAATGTTACTCGATCGCGACGTTACATATGAACCCAGCTGTGAATGGCCCTAGTGTGTCGAACCGGCTTTACTAAATTAAAAAAAAAAAAAAAAATAAGAAATCTATGTAAAAATGACTCCTCTTTCGTTCAATTATTAAGCAAAAACATCTTTTTTAATAATTTACTCCCCTCTGGGACCAAAATTGAAAAATCAGGCGACTTTAGGATCAAATAAACCCCGAGACGAATCGAACAAAACGTTTTTTTTTAATCAGTTAAGCTGTTTGGGCTGTACGCGGGCGACAAAAATCGTGACAGATTCAGAGACAAAGCGAGTATATACAGATTGTATCAACTCAAAGCTGTCCATAGGGCATTCTGTGTGTAAGACAGAGCACTATATACAAACGATAAGTAAGAGTGAGATAAATGATCGCTAATAGGTAGTACTTACTATGGTTACTGTAAAATAAATTTAAATAAACGTCTTTGTTTTCTAAGTAAAAATAGCCATTTTATCAATTAATGACAGTCTGTAGTCACTACCGAAATTATTGATAAAATGGCTATTTATACTATTCACGAAAAAATCCAAATAATTAAATGGTTTTATGGTGGTAATTCAACCGCCGACGTAATAAATTTATTTGTAGCTGCCTTTGAAAACAGACCGACTCCTACCACAACAATTCGTAATCTCATACGAGAATTCGAATCAGATGGTTGCGTACCTCCAAAAAATCATAAAAAACAGCTTCGTGTGCAAATTGACGGTAATAGAGAAATGCAGGAAGAACCTAATGATTTGTGCAAGTGTCGACAGAAACTCGTCACAGTCTTGTAGAGCAATTGCCGATGAATTTGATTGTGATAAACAAACTGTCTGGAGAATATTAAAGAAAAATGGCTACAATTCATTCAAAGTTAAAAAAAGTAATGAACTTGTTCCGGATGACCTATTTACGCGGATGCAGTTTTGTGAATTTGCAATGGAAAAAGCAAACAATGATGAAAACTTTATAAAAAATATTCTTTTTACGGATGAATCTTCTTTCCCATTGCAAGGTCGGCATAACCCATCTGTAGTACGTTGTTGGTTTCGCAAAAATCCATGCCGAACTTACAGCGCACGTACACAGTATCCGCAGAAAGTGAATGTATGGACTGGAAAACTGGGTGATAACATTATTGGTCCATTTGTTATTAATGGAAACCTGAATGGGCAAAAGTATGTCGACTTGCTTCAGAATCAAATTATTCCTGAAGTTCGTCAATTACCAGGGATAGATTTTAACGAAGTTTGGTTTCAACAGGATGGTTGTCCAGCTCATAACTCTCTATTGGTGTAAGAATATCTAAACGATACATTTCGTAATCATTTGATAAGTGGTCATGGAACCATTCTTTGGCTCGCCAGGTCTCTGGATTTGACTCCATTAGATTTTTTTTATGGGGATTTGTAAAATCGAAAATATATGGTTTTCAAGAAAATAGAGCTAATAATTTAAACGAGCTAAAAATACAAATTTCTAATGCATGTCAGTCCGTTGACCATGAGATGTTAGCCTATGTGAGGAAAAGTATTTATAATCGATTAAGTTATTGTTTGGCAGAACGTGGAGGTCTTTTCGAACACTTAATAAGTTAATTATTAAAATTATTGTTCAAACTGTTGTACCAGATATAATAATAATACGAATTAATATAACGGTTTAGTTGTTTTAGTTTGTAAGCTGGTAAAAAGATTTACAAGTATTATTTATTTACAGTAACCACGGTAACTATTAGCGATCATTTATCTCACTCTTACTTATCGTTTGTATATTGTTCTCTGTCTTACACACAGAGTGTCCTATGAACAGCTTTCATTTGATACAATCTGTATAGGCGTTTCCAGTTACTGCTTAGGTCGCGCCTAAAAACTTGTGCCATAGTGTTTAAAATGCGATTGTTTAAACAATTGCAAGAAAATATTATTTTTAAATGGGATACATTTGTCTCTTATTCTCTGATTAAATACAAACATATAATGTCTTAATTTTTTACAATAGATTCAATATTTGCAGATATTAATTTCTTAAAATTCGAAAAATCGCGACTTTTGATAGCTTTCCGAAGCATTAAAATGAGTCTAAAAATTCAATGCGCTAGATTAAGTATTTAGATTGTAATGGATTATTAACCATTGTGACATTATGTTAAAACCAGAGATTAGCGAGACTTAACAGACAAACGAATCAAAGAAGCATTACAGTACTATATTTTTTGCACATATTTGCTATAAAATCAAAGTGTCGACAGGAATTTATGATCATGTACAAAACTTTCTACTCAGTCTTGTATAATAACCAGCCAATTAGCCGGTAATTTATCCCTTTACATCACTGTCAGTACTACATACTGAAAAGTACTGAAAAGAATCACGCAAAAAAAAAATGTAGCCAAATGTTTGTTTGAACTCATGCGCCACTATCTTCTAGCGTCTAGACTATTTGCGTTAAAATGCCTTAAAATAACATATTATATTCATGAAAAAAAAGCCAAGTCGAATTTTAGGTAGAGTTTGAATCAGAACTTTTATTAGTGTACGGCTATTAATAAACTATCAAAAATATTTGACAAAGATTTTTTTTTTTAAAGAATTAAAACTAATAACTTAACTGCTATATAAAAAGTCTCGGCTATTTTTTCATAAACATATGGTTATAATACTTTGTCATGCATAAAAAAGAAAAAATTAAAAAAAAAATTTTGCAAAAAAATATACTGTTACTTGAACAAAAAATAATTTATAAAATTATAGGAAATCACTAAACAAATGCAATTATTTCAAATTAATATATTATTATTGATTGAAATAATAATAATAAATGGACGATAAGAAAATTTGACGTACTTTGCAACGGGAACCTCTGCTTTGACCACATAAGTTCCATCGTCTTGATCTTCAGTCGCTTGTCGTGTCTGTCGGTCTAGACGATGATCGCACTTGACGTTGATATTTAAATCTTTACATTCTCGAGTTCCTTCGACTGAGTATGAACAGAAGTTCCAGTCTCTGTTCAATGAGTTAACTGAATCGCGTACTTTTTGTCTCAATACTCCTTGTCCAGCTTCGTTACAAAGCACCGAACTCGGGAATAACATTGAAATTCTGAAGACACGTTGTGCTGGTTTCGATGCTGCAAATAAAAAATAATAACATTTGTAAAATTAGAGTTTGTCAGCAAAGTGGTATTTTGTAAGATTTGTTAATTATCATCAAATTAATTATAGGCAAAAAAAATGTAATATTGTTTGCAATACAATCAAATAAACTTAGATATGTCAAATAGATTTTAGGTGAAGTCGGAATTCTGTATATTCATTTATCTACGTGTTTTTTTATTCTAAATACAAAATAATGATTGTAAAAGTTAGTAGTGATAAAATAAAATAATTACATGAACAAGCTGGATAAACCATTGGAAGATTTGGATTTTTAGTTGGTCTCCAGAAACCTTCCGCACCACACATGTAGAAGGCTGGTACAGGTTGCGAAAACCGTAAGCCTTGATTACATGCGATTTCACACACTTTGAATTGACCACCCGCTCCCCAATCTTTACACATTTGTACTCCTCCGATTGGATCAGGGAGTTCTGGACAAAATTCAGCTGAAAAAAGTATTTTTTTTATTAGAAAAAAATTGTCGATAATTTGTTTTTATCTATCATCTTTGAGTACTTACACAGCAGTGAAACTTTGAATGAACAGATCGCAGTATTTCCAGCTGCGTCACTTGCAACGTAAGCGATATCATAGGTGCCCCACAATAAAGTTTGACCCGGCCGATGTCCATTTCTCTCCTGAACTCTAACTATGCCTACATTATCGCTAAATTCTGGTTCATCCCAAGTCACAATTGACGATCCATTTTTAGCAATTACCCATAGATCACCAGGGCAATATTCAACTTTTGGTGGTACCTGTTGAGTTTGATCAAAATGATTAATTTGTCATGTTGTTTGTTATATTTTTAACAATGTAAAAATATTACCTTATCAACTTCAAGTTGTTGACACTTTGGACCTGAATAACCAGCAGGACAAACCCTTTGTCCACAATGTGATGGCACGACTCTTTCTACGCCTCCAATAGTTTCATCATAACCGGCCCAAGTGAGCGCAAGTCCCCTATAAAGAACTGGTTCTGTTCGACAATCGCGAACTTGCTTTTGCACTTCATTGGTAACATCCAAAGCTCGACCCCAAATTTGCACTTTAGTTAAATGTCCTTGAAAACCAGATTCTGTATACGCTTTCGGATTTCCGTTCTGTGGCTTACCAAGAGTTACCCATCCACTAAAAAAATTAGCATTTATGTTATCAATTGAAAGAATAATTAATACAGATGGAAAATTCCAATTTCTAATACATGAATTAAGTTAACACTGGAAATCGTTTGTGTATAGTTTGGTCGACTTACTATTCAGGCATTATTCTTCCTCCACCATAGCCTTCAACTTTGCTTGCAATGAGTCCTTCAGTAATTAAAATGAGTTCACCGCCATTTTCTCCGTTCCAAACAATGGCAATGTGATGCCACTGCCCGTCGTTTATAGTAGCGTATTCGCGAAAACTCAAATAGACATCTTGCAAATCAGGGAACATAGATATTTGAACTCCATTCGAATGGGCTTGCATTAATACTCTACGGTCAGTGGGTACGTGAGGTGATGTGACACTGTACAGCGTGAAGAAAATTCCACCTTCATCTTTTTGGGTAAACTGAACCCACATTGCAATTGTTATACTTGATTTAGCCCCAGTAAAGAATGGAATAACTTGAGCAGCACTACTGCGAGTTGGATCACTGAAGTATAAATCATAGTCGACTTGAATTGCTAAAAAAATTTAAAATGATTATAAGAAACTATCAAAATAGAAACAATAAAAATACCTATCAAAAAGTGACAGTAAGTATTTACTTTTTCTACAATCTTCACCAGTCAAATTAAATGGGCATTGACAGTAGAATTTTCCGGTCAAATCAATACAAGTTGCTGATGGTGGGCAAGAATTTTCTTTGCAGTCAACAATATCCTCTTCGCAAGTTTTACCAGTATATCCAGCTGGACATAAACAAGTGAAATCAGCACCGTTGTCAATACAAGTAGCGCCGTTTTTGCAAGCGCCCGCTTCGCATGCATCATATTCGTATTGACAACCGATTCCAGTATAATCTTCTGAACACGAACAATTCAAACCACTACCAAAATCTTGACAACGACCTCCATGCATGCATGGATTACCGATGCATCGTTCAGGGGCAGTTTCGCATTGCTTTCCATCAGTTCCGGATGGACAACTGAAACAGGTACATAAGTTGAAAAGCTGTATGCATATAACACTACTATAAATGTTGTTGGAATTGATGGAATTATAGCTACTCAAATTGGAACAATATTTTTATTATTATTGACGCAGTAATTAAGTGAGTGAATATTACAACTATTTTTGGAAGAACAAGCTTGCTAAGCTAATGACGGAAATATTCTAAAATTTTAAAACGATAATAACAGGAAATATTCATATACTTACACACAGAAGTAATCAAGGAATAAGTTGATACAATTGGCATCATTTTGACAAGGTTTGTTTTGACATGTACCAATATCTGATTCACAACGTGAACCAGTCCAACCTTCAGGACATATACAACGGAAACCACCGACTTCATCTCTGCATGATCCTCCATTTAGGCAAGGATTTGATTCACAATCGTCGATATTTTCCTATAGAGATGTTTATACATTATCGAGGGTTTATAACCTACACTTTACCTATTTCGATAATATGTTTCGAACTTACTTCGCAAATTTCGCCTGAGAATCCTTCTCTACACATGCACAAGTATTTATTGTCTAAATCAACACATCTTTCTGTTCCAACTGGATTGCAGGGATCACTCAAGCATTCGTCGAGTTCAGCTTCGCATTGTAATCCTACAAAACCGGGTCGGCATTTACATGAGAACCCATCAATTTGATTAACACAAGTGGCTCCGTTCTGGCATGGATCTGATTCACAGAAATCAATTGTGTGTTGACATCTTTTTCCAGTGAAACCAGCTTCACAGTTACAAGTGTATTCATCAATTCCGTCGATACAATGTCCTCCATTTTCACACGGTTGATTAGCGCAATCGTTAATGTTGTTCTCGCATGATATACCTAAAATATTAGTGTATAATACAAGTCATGTTCAGTTATAACAAGTAAAAAAAAACATTAATAGTCTTACCTGTCCAACCTGGATAACACACACACTCATGTCTAAAAAGTTTATCAATGCAGATGCCATTTTTACACGGATTTCCACCGCACAAATCAATTTTTTCATGACATCTTTTTCCAGTAAATCCTGGCGGACATGAACAGCTAAAATCATTCACAAGATCGGTACAATTTGCTCCTAATAAACAAGGTTGTTCGGCGCAATCGTTTATATTTTTGTCGCAGTGCTGTCCTTCCCAACCTGGTAGGCATTCGCAAGTGAAACGTCCTTGTTGAAGAGCAACGCACGTAGCACCATTAGTGCACGGATTTCCGTTTGCAGTGCATGGATTTATCTGCACAGAAGTTTTTTTTTAGAAACTGTACACGAATTTACCGATTTTACCAAATAAATATTACTTACTGTAACGTCACAGTCATGTCCCGTGTAACCGGATCTACAAAGACATGTGTAATTGTTGTATCCCGGTTCGTCTTTGCACATGGCGCGTTCTGGGCAAGTATCATTTCGACAATCAGACTTCTCCTCTTGACAGTTGATTCCGGAATAACCGGGAGGACACTGGCAACGATATCCCTGAGGTAAATCGATACATTTAGCGCCATTATAGCAAGGCTGAGAAGCACATTCATCGATATCGATTTCACATCGGCGTCCCGAGAAACCGGCCGGACAGAAACATTGAATACTGTGGCCCATAGGAACGCAGAGACCGCCGTGTTGACAAGCATTTTCAGTACACTGAATGGTTTCACATTCTTCTCTTCCCGTTGCGCCGGGACCGTTAGTTTTGGTGTTGGTTGGGCATTCTTTACATGTAGTTTGCCCGGTAATTGCTTGGAAGAAGTTCTTCGGACACGGTGAGCACGGTGCTAAGCCGGTCGGTGAATAAAAACCGGGTTGACATTTTTGTCTACAGTATTCCTTTTCCGGAGCAGCCGGTTGATACGTAAACGTATTGGCAGGACATGCTCGACAGTCTTTAAATCCTCCGGTCGGCGGTTCTCCGGTGTATGAATTGCGAGGACATTCCAGACACGGAACCAAACCCGTCGGTGAATATGTGCCATAACCGCAGACAGGTATGCAGTCATGAATGTTTTTGGAACCGTCTTCCCGAGTGTATGTACCCATGGGACAACGATTGCATGAACCTTGTCTATCTCTGTTTTGATAGAAACCTCGCGGACAGTAAGTACATGTTTTTTGTTTTTCTCCTGCGTATGTTCCTGCCGGGCAGTGTACTGCAAATGATGTATTTTGATTACTAATTGATAATTTATTAATACATAATTTTTCTTAAATTGAAAACTTACAGCAGCGGGGTACGTCATTTGTATCCATATTCAGTACTTCTCCAACACTACATGTGAATCCTCTGGTAATAGTAGAATTCAGTGCTTTAAGTGGTGGACATTGATTTCCAATAGCTGATACATTCAGAAGTGGCTCTAGAATAGCACTGGCGTATGGAACAGATAAATCGAAAATAAGACTTAAAGTCGATCCGCAAAGATCATATAACTGAGGCTGTCTAATCGCCGGAATTATCACCAAAGTGTAGTCAATCTTAACGAAATTTTCTTCAGTTAATTTTGGTATTGCATGCATGAATGATACATTCATGTTAACATTTACAGCTGAACAACGTTGTGATAAAATTGAATTCAAATTCAAATAATACTGGGATAATAATTCGGTGTATTGATTTAAACAAGCCTGTGCAACGGCTCCATTTGCTCTATACATAATTGTTGACAATACGTGGTAGTCGGCTTGTTGTGTGTCTGAAAATCAAAACATTTCTTAGTAGGAAACAGTTTTTATTATGAAACAATCAAATAAACAAACGCTTACTTTCGGATACACAGTCAGGTACAACCGACGTGGGTGTCCAAGGATTTTTGGTTTTACAACTAAATGTTTTAATTTGATCACCGTCAGTAAATCGGAAGCCGTGATTACAAGTTGCGATGCACTTTAAGCCTTTTTCGTCAGGTAAACAATTGAGGGCTCCGTTGGCTGGAGCCTTTAGTTCCCAGTCTACACACGCTGTTGCTTGTACCGACACCTAAAGTATTTGTATCACTTTTTTAAAATTCATTTGAATACGAACTTAGTTTTTAGATTAGAAATTAGAAACTGGAGCTTCGTAGTAAACGAGCCATGGAAATTAAAAAAAAAACAAAACAAGAAAAACAACAGAGTTTTCAACCATTTTTATCCTTTTAAGACAAAATTTATTGTCTGATTTTATCATTTTTTTACCTGAAAATGACAGGATGCTTTATTTCCATACTTATCACTGGCGACAACAGTGACATTTTCAAAGTCTCCGATAGCGATTGTTGCACGTTCAGGTATAAAACTGATTGAAACATCTCCAGATGCGTCAGAAGCGTTGATGCGACGTCGAGTTTCGTTGAAGTTTACAACGTAATTATCTTGTTTGTCGATTAATTCTATTACATAACTTTGAGGACAACTTAGCTTCGGTGGTGTATCATCTGGGAAAAAAACGTTATTGTAAAAATTAGAGTTAAAACAACAAAATTCTTTTTTTCTTTCTACATTTATCTTTATATTGTTATTGTTAATAGATTTTACCTGGAACTGTAATATTAATTTCACATATAGCTACATTTCCATCATAATCGAATGCAACGTATTTGACGACAGTATTTTCAAAGATTTGGGTTGGAGTATGGAAGTTTTGCGGTTTTACTTCAAGTCGGGCAATGCTTCCCGAATTATCAACAGCAGTGGGCTCAGTAAAGTTGACGGGGAGTAAGCCGCCATTAGCATCTTTCTGCACTATAATCGGTTGTTGAGGACAATTTTGGAAAACAGGAGGTTCATTATCTAAAAATAAATAAATAACTTTCAGTTAAATATCAAATCGTTTTAAACAGTTTTAGTCAGTAAAACTCGTACCAACACACGGGGAGTAACCATAGTCATATCCAAGGAGCGGCTCGGCTTTAGGCTCATCACAACCCATTAGTTCAAATTTCAAACAGGCATTGTCCATGTAGCTTACAATTCCTGAAAACGAGTAAAATTCTCATTAAATTTCTATGTTTACATTTGACTTCAGTAAACTTTATAGCAGCCATGAAGTTCGTTTAAGTTGATTTGAACTGTTTTTCTGTCAAAAAACGTTGAATTATGCCATATCTAGAGTGCATGAATAGTAAATAATTACCTAGAATGACAAATCGTGCTTGAACATATTTGGGAAGAGTTATCATTGCCAATTCACCATAATTTCCTGGATCTCTCATTGTCAAATTGAAATTAGGGAAATATACAACGTAGTTTTCGCTGTCAGCTTCTTTATAAAAGAATCGGATTTCAGTTGGTCTACCGACAATATCATTTGTAACAACACCTTTTACCAAAATTGCTTTGACACGATAAACTTTTCCTAAATCAACACTGACGTATGTAAAAGCTTCTTGTTTTCCGCACCATCCAGTTACAGAATTCAGTCTGATATTTTTGGCTTCGTAGTTTGGTCTTTCAGACGTGGCATTTATTGCTGAATCGGGTATTTTCCCTGATGCCAAACCAAGTGGCCTTACAACTGAGCATTCTGGTTCTCTGATACACGTTATGGGTCTTGGATTAATTAAAATATAACCGGGCCGGTTACATCCAAACATAACTTCGGATCCTTGTTCGTAACTTCGTGCAATTTGGTAACCGTCAGTTGGACGACCGGGATCTGCGCAAACTGGACCTTCGCAACGAAGGTCGCCAAAGTCCCAAACACCATTTGCTTGACATCTGAAATAAAAATAGCGATGTCATTTACTAATAAAAACCTTAGTAAGAAAAACAAAACTGCTGAAGATTTGTGAAAATTCCTTTTATACCTGACAACATTGTCATGTTTATTCGTTTGTCCAGCAAGTTTGAAAGTGTTTTGACAACCGAAAAAGAATGAAGACTGGTATTTTGTGTCGAGGTATTGGCCATATTCAGCTCCTGGAGTTGGTAATGGAAGTCCACAATCAACTCTTGGACAAGATGGTGGTGTGCCTGATAGCCAATAATCAGGTAGACCCTAAAAAATATTTCAATTAAATAATTATGTATTATTAAACAAAACATTGCAATACATGTTTCGAATTTTGCACTTCATATTATGTACTAGCAGAAAAATAATTGATATTATTATTTCAGTTTACATACCGGTTTTGGATCATAAACACATTGTCTGAACCCAGACGTAGCTGTTTGTCTTAAAACGCGCCCATTGCTACCGCAGACCAACGTAACATTTTCACGGAATGGTACCAAAACGCTTGTATCATCGGAACGGATTACAGTTAGGCCTTCATTTTTATCATTAGGCAACGAAACACACTTGGCATCTAAAATATATATCTTTCATTGTAGATTGCGATTGCTTATTTATAAAAAATAAACATTAGGTATATTTTATTTGTACTGACATTGACATTCTGGAACAGATCCGTTCCAGAAACCAGATGGACCGCATAAAAGTGAAGCAGATCCACTCATTACATATCCAAAGTCACACTGGAAGCTTACCAAATCACCAAAATGATATTTTTCCTAAAAATAAGTTGTACGTTAATACATTCTGAAAAATATAATATAGATTTGAAATGGCAAAGTTAGAATTCCTATAATTTGTCGCGGGCAATTATTAATTATTGTGTATTGTAATGAACGATCCGTATAAAATACCTTTGTTGATAAAATTTTCCCATTTTCTGGTGAACTTAGCGTTGGACACATCACAGGAACGCAAGATTTATTCAATTGCCAGGTATCTCCATCCCGGATTCCAGATTCTGATGACTCAATAAAGTAAGCGGCAGTTCCGTTTTGGGTGTAAAGCTCATATCCAGAATTACATGCACAAGAATAGTCACCAGCACTGAAATGAAAACAAGGAAATGATCCAGCTCTTTGATTAGGCTCAAACGAATTAACGTTCATTAAAACTGACGTGGCGTCAATATAAAAAATATACTCTACCTGTTTATACATTTCTGATCACATCCTCCGTTATTAACAGCGCATTCGTTGACATCGGCACATTCCAATCTTGTACAACCCATGACTTCTAATTTTAGACAAGGTGCACCAATATAATCTTGAATTTTAAATTTGATGTACTGTGCCTCAATCGGAACTGGGAGATTCAGCACTGAAAGAGTAGGTTCCAAAATTCTGAATTCTACAGGCGTTCCATCTGGATTGGTATAATCTTTGAAAATGTCTGTTAAATCATTTGTGTATTGTATTCTGATAGCTGACGTGAATGCCACGTTGCCATCAGCTCTTTGAATACTCATTGTTCGGAATCCACGAATTATTGTCGGCGCTTTCATATCGATCAGCACCCAGTTCAGACCCGTTTCAACGTTATTGCCGCACCAACCTATTTGGTTGCTTAATCGAACCATCTGAAAAGTAAATTTCTGTTATAACAACAAAATAATTGGTTTAGAACGTCTGTTGCAGTTGTTGATTCGCACGAAAAATATTATTAGAAATTAATAAAATTTTGGAAATGGGCGACCCAAATTGCTTCAATACTCAAACTTAATATTTTACATAAAATAAAAGTGTCTAAAATATTTCGAAACGAACTTTAAATTCTGAAATTAACTGCGAGCTTAAAATCAATAAACGAGATTCCTCTAGTCCCCAAGTTTACAATGATCTCGTCTAAATATTACGGCTTAATGTAATCACTCGACTCCTAAGAGAGATAGATTAAAGATAAATAAATATAGTAAATTAAAGACGTTCAAAAAGACAACTGAGGTCAGTCATTAGCGTCGCCCGATTTAGTGTTCACAGTAAGAATATAAAAACATGATTGATTAATTATAGTTGACTCCACAAAAATTTTGGTCGCGTTCCCAGGAGGCAGTGTGAGGCATTTCAAACAATTTTTTTTGACTTTGAAGAGTTCTGAATGTGAAATCTCATCACAGCATTCAAGAATTAAAAGCCACACTTACTCCCTTATTATATCCGGGTTCGCTGCTTGAAACTGTGATCGATTCATCTGGAATACCTCCATTGATGAGACCCAAATCCCCAACTGGTCTGCATTCGTATGTTGGCGTGAAACCTTTTCGGCATTTACAAGAAAAGGCACCAGCCGTATTGACACATTCAGTAGAAGCGACATCACATTGGCTGCTGGCGCATTCGTTGATATCGTCGCATTTTGGAGGTTCCTCAAATTGTTGATTTGTGCCACACCTTATGATATTTAATCCGGTCAATTTATATCCTCTGAAACATTGCACTCTCGCTTCGTCGCCGTAGAAATATGAGCGCGATTGATCAGTTATAAAACCATTTTTAATTGTTGGTAATTCGCTGCATGGAGCACCTGAAATATTAAATTAGACACGTGTTATTATGGCATTAAGCATTAGGTACAATGATTAGTTTTAACTTAATATGTAATTTATTTTAATGTATGTATTATCTAAGTTATTCTAATGGTATTTAAAAATTATTTTTATTACAGCAGAATACTTTTAGTCGTGAAAGAAACAAGACTTATTATTTGTTCTACAATACAATATAGACGGAATTCTGCTTCTAGTGCCAGTAAAATAAAATGTGTATTTGAATACTTACGAGTGCATGTTGGAACGTCTCCAGACCATGTTCCATTACTCATACACAGTATAACTGGATGTCCGTTTCTGATGTAACCAGGTTCACATTCATATCTGACAATGGTGCCGTAACTTCTTCCTCCGCCATTTAGGATTGTTACATTTGCATGCGGAACTTCCGGTAAGGCTACGCACTGCGATGCCAAACATGCCGGTTTCTTTTCCCATCTTCCGTCGGCAAGACACGATATCCTTTCAACAGGTTCTCCAGTTGGAAAAGCGAATCCGGCGTAGCACTGATAGGTGGCTATACCGCGGTATGTGACGTTTGTTGATCCAGTTGAAAATCCGTTATCGATTTGTGGCACAGGGCCGCAATATACCTCTTGGCATTTGGGAATATAAGTTATCGACCAGTTTCCACCAGGCAAACATTGAGTTGTTATGCGAGGCTTTCCAGTCGCAAATTCTTGACCAGTTGGACAGTTGAATGTAATTATTGTACCAAATGCAGTATCGCGACTTGAAGCTAATGCGCCAATACCAGGTTGAAGAGGCGGGCAATCTGAAATGTATTTCAATCTGTTAAGAGTTGTATCTAAAAACCTAATAATCAGACAAACAGTGTTATTTAGATTGTTTACCAGCTGAAAAAGTAGCTTTCCATCCTTCGCTGTTATGTAAAGCATCGGTAACAAAACGGACTAACATTTCACCACTGGATGCCGTCAGTGTTATTTTTGGTCGTGTGTTTGATGTAAAACCATTTCCGGAATGTAGTCTTAGTCCACTTGTGCTTGATCCATCGAACACCTTTAAAGTATATTCATATTAACTTCTCAAAAACAGAAATCTTTTGTAAAACTGAATTGTTTAATGATTATAATGTAGGTATACCTGTACAAAATCTGACTGATGAACGTTGAAGTTGTTGAAGTTCAATGAAAGTGGTCCACCTCCAGGATTTTTTATTTTGTAAAGACATTCTTGATTGCTAGGGTAATTATTTAACCCAAACGCAGGAGATGTAAATGTTCCATTTTTAGCAATAATCGTGGCTCGACATCCTGCAATTTTTTTTAATATTGTCGTAAGAAGGTAAACAATAAGTGAAGACAAGATTAAAAATTAATTGAAAATATACCTTGTGAATATTTGATTTTGAAACCACGTTTAGAGTCACCCAAACTCGTTTTGAAGTAAAGATAAAGTTGATTATGAGTTGACATTATTATTTTTTGATTATTTTTCAAATCTCCTGTTAATCTTGCTATTATTTGACTTTTAGGTGAATCTCCATCCCTTACTAAAATGTAATCTCGACTGTTGCTAAGTTCCATATCTTCAATCTGCAATTATTTTATAAAATTATATTTTGTTAAAAAAATTAAATTAAAAATTTAAAAAAACCCTTTAACTTCTATATTTAAATACTTAATTAGTAACATTTTGTTATTCAAAAGTGATCGCGTCGGGGAACCTAGATAGAGTACTTATATTAAGCTTCTTTTTATTTGTATTCTAGCTTTTATTTTATTTATTTAGCGGTCCCCCGACGCGATGACATTAATTGAATCACAAAATATTACCAATTAAGTATTTAAATATTGAAGTTAAAGAACCAGGCCCAGAAATTTTATTTTTTAACTTTTTATAGGTTTTTTTGTATCGGGGTTTTTTTAGATTTTTAATTTAATTTTTATTTTATATTTTTGAAACTTAGGTACAAACAAAATACCCGTTAGGCGTCTAAGATCCCTACCGCAACTAAGAAAAGAGTTGATGACCTTGAAACGGCCGAACCGAGTTTGATAAAACATGTCTAAGAGACACCGCTAGAAAACCTGCTTTCATATAAAAAAATCGCATCCAAATCGGTTCACCCGTTTAAGAGCTACAGTGCCACAGACAGATACACTGCAGACAGACACACACACTTAGCAGTCAAATTTGTAACACCCCTGTTTTTGCGTCGGTGGTTAAAAAAACATAATATTTAATCTAACTGTATAGGTACCTCTAACGTCATAATTCTTCCAATTTGAGCTTGCATAATATAAAGACATTCCAATCCGCCAGGATATTGTTGCGGATATCCAGGAGATGTTATATATTGACCTTGAGGCGTTGCCCTTAAAATACCTCCACAATTTTGTGGTTCGGTTTTCCATGAAGCCCTAAAACCTTTTCTTTCAACTGATGCGTCAGTACTGAATTTAATAATCATAAAATTTGATGCCGACACAAACAATCTGTTCGCCAGTTCTTGTTTTCCGGATAACGTTGCTAAATTTACAGCTTTGTCTTCAGTCCTTCCACCGACAAGAATCTGAACTGTATCAAATGATTTTTCGGTTTCAAATTCTTGGAACTGCAGAAGGATATTGTGTCCTTGCGGTCCTTCTAATGTCCATTTACATTCGCTTAGAGGTGAATATTTATGCGGGTAGTTAGGGCTCTCAACTACATCGCCGCTACTTGCCATATAATAGTGACAATTCGCAGGACAATCGAGTTCGTCGGAGGAATCTCCACAGTCGTCTTGCTTATCACATCTGAACACTGAATTTATACATCGACCGTTGGAACAATGAAATGAACCTATAAAAAATATGAAAATAACAACACATTTTTATTTCGAATGGTTACAGGAAGAAAATAATACAAGTTATGACCTTACCTGTAGGACAAGCGGCTGCTCTGCACATAAACGGAAGCAACGACTCGCATGTTGTCAGTTCCCAAGATTGCTGTTCTTCAGTTACAGTTACATCAACACATTCGCCTTCTTTGGTATTTGGTTGTTGTAGAGCCCAAAAACCTACAAAAATCACATTTATTAAAACTATTGGTATATTTTTCCTGTTTAACGATCAGTTTAATATAAATAGTTAATTAACTTGTATTTCTGATAAGTATAAGTATTCCCTTTCAAGGGCGTCGCCAGCCTTTGAGCCAGAGGGGGGCAAAAGGATGAGAAAAAACAACAATTTCAGATTTTTGAGGGTTATGATATTAAATATTAACACATTTATTGAATCCTTAAATTTGATTTTAGTTTGAGAGTGATTCTGCTTAACGCTACATTTTATTACTTACTTATTCAGTGGCATTAGGCAGGAAAACTTATAACTTAAAAAAATCCCGAACCTCTAGGAAGGGGCAGCTGCCCCTACCTGCCCCCCCTTGGCGACGCCCCTGTTCCCTTTACCAAAATACTAAGTTTGTAGAAAAATGTCAACCGTTTATTTATCAATAAAAACATCAAAAACTCAGGTCGAATTGTCAAACCCAGCCGGCAATACGATATGTTATATTTGCTAATACGGCTATTGCGGCTTTATTGTGTGAATTTATTAACTTTCTGTACATTATTCGAATGAAGCCGAAAATTGAAATCAGTTTAACAAATTTTTGTTTCAAGCTTACTACATTGTTTTGAAACTATTTTTGGAAAGATGGACGTACGGCCGTGGTCAATTCTTTTTAAGACGAAGTTTCGAGAACAAATAATGATATCGATCACGTTACTATGCCGATCGATGCGTACTAAGTACTAACGTATAAAGGCGGGTATCCACTGAAATTGTTGGTAACTGCTGTGTTGGCAACTGTTGGCAACTCTTCAGAAAGTCACCAACTTTGGTTTATATTTTGTCCACACCGGATTAAAATAAGTCGCCAACAATTTGAGGAACATTTCAGTTGACAACTAGCTGTCTCCACCAATTAGTAGACAAAATGTCGTCCAGCGAAGATATTATGCTGGCAGCCGCAGCGTTTATAATTTTAAGTGAAAAGAAGCGGAAACATAAGTATTGGGTACGACCAAGCCTCAAAGAAAGAAATATATATGTCCAGGAGACAGCCACGTTTCTATTTGCAATAGTTATTGTTTCCAACTGAGCAAGCGTATCCACCGAGAAATAAATGTCGGCAACACACGCATAAATATTGCCAACATGCGTTTTCCTTTGATGTTTACCGCTAAAAATGGAAACACGGTTCCTTACATTTGTTTACAATTTTTGTTGACAACTTAAGATATTTACAGAAAATTTCGTCACCAACATGTGTTGACACACAAAAGTTGGCAATTTTCCTTTGGTGGAGACGCGGCTTAATACTCGTCACGGTCCACGGTTCTAAAAGGTTCTGAAGTTAATCATAAACAGTGTCGCATATTTTAGAGCCGTTCTGGTTGTTTTGTGGGAAAGGAAGACTCCCACCACCTCCCAGTTACCGGCACAGAACATGCGCTCGTCGGTGATTGGTTATCGCTGGTTATCGTGTCACTTGTCGCTTTCCTGTTGTAAAGTACAGTTCAGAACGCTATTGTTAAGTTGTTTATTTGATTGTTAATTGATTAAGATGCCTAATACAGTTTTGCATAGACAAGCACGAAAAACAATTTTTTGGATGATTTTATGCAAGGAATTAGACTTTTAGATTAAAGAAAAATTAAAAATAATAATATAGCGCGAGTTTGTAGTTTTTCAACCGACTATACCTGCGCAAGCCTCCATTTGCATCTAACTTCAGAACCTTTTAGAACCGTGGCGCGTATTATAAATATGATGTGAAAGAATGTTTTTCTAAATCGGCCTAGCCGTTTTTTTAAACAAAAAGAAAAAAAACTTCAAAAATGTAGATTTTACACAATATCTCGTGAATAAAAAATGATATCGACTTCGTTAGCGTCTCAACCGAAGTGCGTTAACGTCATGTTTAACGTCATTTTGATCGTGTGGACTTCAAGGATCGCACTTGTAGAGTCCCAATAAACGACTTTTTTTGTACAAAATAAAAATTTTAACCCCTTAATACGACTTAAAACAATGATATTTTTCTTAATTGCAATATTATTATCAATACAACATCTGCACCAAATTAAATATACTCTTCAGTAAGTAAATCCGTCCCCATAAACTAATATTTTCATAAAAATAAGCACTTTACAATTTAAATAGTGATTTTCGAGTTATTATTTTTGACATTACCTGCATATTGCGATACCAAAGTACCAGCAGCTGATTCAAGAGTATTTGTTCGAAGATCGTCGAGGGAAGCCAATCCCAACCAGTAATGGAGTTTTCCGTGACGTTCATTATGGCCCGCCGCAATAGTCGCTGTTAGATTATTTTCAGAATAGGTGTCGACGACCATTAGATCACTGCCATATCTACAAAAAATATTTATTTAAAATATTTTTTTGTAAAAGTTGAAAACAGTGCCGTTGAAATCAAAGAATAATTTCGTTTCATGTTCATATCAAAAAAGTAATGAAATCTGTCAATAATTTTGCACTGTCCGTCTTTCTGATTTATTATATGATAAATTAAAATTTATTTTCGTACTGACATCCCTCTAATCGATTTTACCGAAGTTTGTAACCAAACTCAAAGTATAGATGGTGTTTTTTAGCGCCATTAAAATCGATATTAACGTAAGCGAATCTGCAGGCAAAATCGATAATCACACAAACGAATGTTCAAGCGAGTGAAGCCGTGAATAAAAGCACTCTAGCAGATAAATATTAAATATCATATGAATGAACATGACATACGAGTTTTCAAAATGCACAGTTATATGTTGATATATGTAATCATTTTATACGAAACGTGTAAGAAATGGTGTGAATGACCGACTTGATATTGACTCATCTATACTTGCTAAAGTAATCTGTACATATAAATAAAATTGAAGTGTATGTCTGTGATTTCGGAATAAATGCTTTTTTCAAAATTCATACGGTTATTCATACACTACCAAAACATAAATTCGCAATGTTTGGCTTGTCTGTCTATCTGTTTGTCCGGGCTAATATCTGAAATGGCAGAACCGATTTTGACGGGACTTTCATTTACAGGTAGAGAACTTTTCAAAGATTAATTTAGACTACTTTTCCCTACAGGATAACTATAGGAAGTATCCTAAAGGTTTTGAGGATCATAAGTGAGTGAGTGATGAAATCAATAAAATTTGCGTATTGATAAACTTTAAAGTTTCATGGTCATAAAATTCCTACTATCAAAATTTCAAACCTGAACTGTTATTCAGACCGAAGTTACGAAGGTTCCATTATACGCCGAAACGCTTCGAGAAAATGTATGCTAGAAAGTGCTCGACTTGAGTACCGTGCACCCAGATAAGCTTTAAGCTTCAATGAAAATTGCACTTAATCTGGTAATATTATAATATACCACATAACCCAAAAGCTATTAAGCATTATTTGAGGTACTGTGAAAATTTGTATATAATAACTCTTATGAGAATACAAAAACACAGACCTGGCTGAAGGGTAACGGGGCTTAACCGACTTAGCCGATTTATCAAACATATTGATCACCTGGCAGCAGGGCCCTCTTTTCCATTGGGCACTTTGGGCAAGTGCCCAGGTCCCACGATCGATGGGGCCCTCCTAGTTCTTGCCAGATCAGCAGTCGATAACCGTTACTGCCGACAAATATCATATATCGATATATTTTTTATTGTTAATTATTGATTTGTTTAGTAATTACTCTCTTTCTTTAAGAAAAAATAGTCTTTCGTAATAGTCATAAGTGCCCCATTACCCTCAAGTGCCCAGGGCCTCCAATAGGTTAAAGATGGCCCTGCCTGACAGGTAAAATGTTCCACCGAAACAACCTGTGTTTTTGAATATATCTATTTTTAGTTACCAATATTATCTAATATATAAAATTCTCGTGTCACGGTGTTTGTTCCCAATCTCCTCCGAAACGGCTGACCCGATTTTGATAAAATTTTGTGCTCTTATCGGGTAGGTCTGAGAATCGGCCAACATCTATTTTTCATTCCCCTAAATGTTAAGGGTGGTCCACCCCAAAATTATTTTTTTTTATTTTTTGGACAAAATTATTTGTTTTTATTCTTTCATGATTCAGCATTAAAAAATACATTTAATTCTAAATTTTCACCCTTATACGATCAACCCCTGATTTTTAATCGCGATTTTTATATTATTCTGTTCCATCCACAGATCCACAAGATGGCAATCGAATATAATCATTGTAGTATACTATAATTTTCATGTATAGTTCTATCAACCAATCAGTTATCCGCGCCAGGTGTCTCCCGTTGTCACTTTTCAACCAGCAAACATTATGGAGTAGGGGTGAGAACGAAGCCGGCTTCCTTTCTCTCACTCACTAGATCCACAAGATGGCAATCGAATATAATCATTGTAGTATACTATAATTTTCATGTATAGTTCTATCAACCAATCAGTTATCCGCGCCAGGTGTCTCCCGTTGTCACTTTTCAACCAGCAAACATCATGCAGTAGGGGTGAGAACGAAGCCGGCTTCCTTTCTCTCACTCACTATACAGTTTTCGTCCATTTTTTGTTTTTTGTTTTATTTGTGTCTCGATCGTAGCAGTGACTGTTATACGTATCATTTTAATTTTTCAGTGCAACTCTCAAGTTAATTTTATTCTCATAGTGAATTTATCATGATTTCTCAGTGCTATTATTATTTATTTACATTTTATAAATAATTAATAAAGACAGTTTTCACTACTAATTGATTAAAAAATCAGATATAAATCAACACGTGTTGTGAACTCCCGACAACAACTTTACCGGTATATATCATACAAATAATTATAAATTCGAGCGAACGAACGAAGTGAGTGAGTAAGTAATGAAACAAATAACTATAAATTCGAGCGAACGAACGGAGTGAGGAATGAAACAATTAATTATAAATTCGAGCGAACGAACGGAGTGAGTGAGTGAGTAATGAAACAAATAATTATAAATTAGAGCGAACGAACGGAGTGAGTAATGAAACAATTAATTATAAATTCGAGCGAACGAACGGAGTGAGTAATGAAACAACTAATTATAAATTCGAGCGAACGAACGGAGTGAGTAATGAAACAAATATAAATTCGAGCGAACGAACGAAGTGAGTGAGTGAGTAATGAAACAAATAATTATAAATTCGAGCGAACGAACGGAGTGAGTGAGTGAGTAATGAAACAAATAATTATAAATTCGAGCGAACGAACAAAGTGAGTGAGCGATATTGAAACAAATAATTATAAACTGGGGCGACCGAACGGAGTGAGTGAGTAATGAAAGAATCCTAACTATTAAAAACCTAATAAAAAATTGAACTTAATAAGGTGGAACAAAATTCGCCGGGTCCGCTAGTTCTGTATAAATTTCAAAGTGCCTCAAATATGAAAAATATAATTTTGCAAACACCTGGTGAAGTTTTTGGCCCGATTAAAAATATGGCATTTTTATTTTTCAACTCCCTAAATACTAAATTTCAAGGTATTAAACTTTCAAGATGTCTCAAGGATTTTTTATTGCGCAAAAATTTAAAAATCGGTTATGTCGGTTCAGCCAGGTCTGTGTTTTTAAACGGTTTTATTTAGCTTATTGTATTCGGATATTAACTAAAGAGTTATTGTACAAATTTTCACAGTGTCTCAAATACCTACCCAAAAATGTTTAATAAGGAGACAGTATATTCAATACTAGGGGCGAAAAAGTGACAGTTGATTTTGATTATGTTTTTAAAATCTACTTTTTCCGATATAAGAAGTATTAATTTATATATTTTTCTACTCTGTCCATGACTACCCTAATAATCTAACGAACCTTTGACGTTTGCAAATGAATATTTTTTTAAGATCACTAACAGCGTGGGTTGTGGGTGCCTAGTATCAATTAATATTTTTATTTTATTATTTTTTTGCAAAATACAATTGATTATTATAGATAAAATTGATACTTTTACGCTCGAATATTCTTAAGTTCCGAAAATTGCTATTACATTTAGTTTTTTGCTTTTTTTGGGTTTAAATTTACGCTTCTGTCAACCAAATAAAAGTTTTTTGAGATAACAGAGAAATATTGTGTTAGGTTTGCTACACATGTATATCACGATGTTGTACGTTAAGTTTGGTGACGAAATGTCGATATAATATCCATAAATTTTATTGTAATAAAATATTGGCAAACATCAAAATTGTTAGTCGATTTCCTTTAACCAAATTAAGACGGAAATGTTGACAGGTGTCTCGATAGTCTTGTTAAACATAGATATAATTTTTTACTGTCGATTTCATTTAACGAAATAATATGTTGTTTTTTTGGAAATGAAATTTGAATTGTATAATCTTTTGACTGGCGCCAAAATTATGTTATAATTAATTATAATACCTACTTTATAATAAGACATGTGTGAAAAGAATCTGATATAAATGTTTGAACAAGTGTTAATTTTAATAAACATGAAATGACAAAAATGTAACTACTCGTAATTAAATAGAACGGAAAATATGTTTTTCTGACGAAATATAAATCGTTGGAAAATACTCAGTAATGTTGGTTTTAAATTAAGGTCTAAGTTTTCATAATTAGCTTTTTTACACTTTTTCAAGATACAAGATAAAAATGTTACACATAGAAACATATATAAGTTTTTATGGATAAATTATTGATAGGTTTTTATCATTTCTAGTCCACAACTGGAAAATTGTACTAATGGAAAGTCTCTTTTCAGATTTTTACAATATTTTTTCATTTTAAGGTCACCTGACTTTAAAAAACATAGTTTTTGTCTGTGAGCACGGTACAGGTCAAATGGCTGAGCGGATCGAAACATATAAATATGAAGAGCATAGTTTTTGGGAATAAAATATTAGAAAAACTCGAGTCGCAGTGCCAAAACCCTGCCGACAATATAGTGTATTTGCTTATACAAGCAGTGTGGCTTTATTACGCGTACTAAAGTTGGTTTTTGGGCAAAATTAAAAATTTGACTCCTTAATACACCCCTTAAAATAAGATTTTTTTTCATAACTGCAATATTATTATCAATCTAACGTCTACACCGAATTAAATACATCCTTCAATAAATAAGTCACTATCTAAAAATAAAAGAAAGAATAGTTACTTCTTACCACAACAGATTTATTCAGTGGATGTACATTAGTTTAGTGTTTTGCTGAAGATGGGAGCTTAGCTCTCGAAATGTACATCCACTAAATAAATCTGTTGTGGTAAGAAGTAACTATTCTTTCTTTTATTTTTATTGTTCCAACCACAGTGCTCTTAATATTTTTATTTTTTAAGTCACTATCTACAAATTAGTGTTTTCAAAAAATTTGTAAGTCCGGTCCTGTTGGGCCGATTTTATTAAAATTTTAGGAACACTTTTTCATTGCTACTAACTGGTTAAATGTCAATTTTGAAACGATTCTGAGAATTTTTTCGGTATTTTGGGGCCCAAAAACATTTTTCAACCCCTAAAAACTACCCTTAAAATGATCCGATTACGCCCATTTTAAATAGGCTTCTGGCGGTGATGGATTTCAATACGTGAGCCAAATTTCGTTAGAATCAGTTAACTCTTTCGAAAGTTATTGCCCGTAAACATATATATATATATATATATATATATATATATATATATATATATATAAATATATATAAATATATATACAGGGCGTTTCAACCGACGATGGCTAACATGGGTAGCTTTGTTATTAGTGGAGATAGAAAGTCGGTTAAATGGGCAAAGTAGTGCAGAAAATTGGGCTCATTAACATCCCGTCGAAAAAACAATTGAATTTTGACACCATATGAATTTATTCAGAAAATAGTGAAAAATGCCATTTATGAAAACTGGCCATAACTGTATTGTTTAGTGATTTTTCTATTTAATAATTATTTATTTATTAATAAGTAGATTCAATTTAATAATTCTTTATTTAATCTTACAACTTAGAGTACAGAAATATGAATATTGAATGAATAAAATAATTTTATATTTTATAGAAAAGAATGACAAAACAGATAATTATACATCAGCACCAGTATCTATTTTGGCATCTGTTGACTGATTATTAATGAAAATTTTTACAATCCAGGGCTGGTTTTCATTTATTTCATCTATAATTTCCCCCATGTAATTTTCTTCATCGTCGTTAGTTTCGTCTACAAATTTGGTACGACAAACTTTTCTGAAGTGACCTAATCGATTGCATTTTTTACGTTTCTTTATTAGCAGGACACTCCCACCACGGATGAAACGGGGCTGCTCCACCTTTCGGACACGTTCGATTGTTTGAGTTATTTTCTGTTTGTTTGGCGTCATTATTATTCCTCGACAAATTTTTCTTCGAAACTGCTTCTACTGCTGCTTCATTTTGTCGAACTACATACTGCTGTTCTCTTACTGATTCAAACTGACGAACTTTAGTCATTGTTGTTTGAAGTGTCAAATCTGGATCAAGCTGCAATGATTCAGAAAGTTTTGCGTTATTGACACCAATGACAATCATGTCTCGAATTAATGCATCCTTGAGAGACTCAAACTCGCATGTAGCCGCCAAGCAATGTAAATCTTTAATAAAAGCTTCAGCCGATTCGTCTTGCCTTTGCTTTCTGTTGAAAAATTTAGCTCTTTCATAAATTATGTTTTTCTTGCCGCACAAATATTCATTAAGTTTTCTTTTTACAATTTCATAACAGGCTAATTCTGTGCTCGTTATGTTTAGCGTTTTGATTAAATTCTCCGATTCTTCACCCATACAGTATAATAGCATGTGAACTTGACTTGCTTCCGGTCTTGCATCCAATCCTGTCGCTAATCTGAACCGTTCAAATCTTTGGATCCATGCAGTCCAGGATTCTGTGTGTTTGAAATCAAATTCTCTGGGCGTGTCCACGTTATAATGAGTATTATGGACGGTTGAAGTCGTAGCAACTTGATTTTCGTTCGGCATTTTAAATTGAGTTTATATTTTACTTTTATAATAATTTATAATTTTTAATAATTTTAATTATATTTATTTTTTCACACCTGACACCATGTATTGTTTAGTGATTTTTCTATTTAATAATTATTTATTTATTAATAAGTAGATTCAATTTAATAATTCTTTATTTAATCTTACAACTTAGAGTACAGAAATATGAATATTGAATGAATAAAATAATTTTATATTTTATAGAAAAGAATGACAAAACAGATAATGTTAGGTAATCGCTACTAAAAACTGTAAAAGGTATTATAAATACAATAAATTGTAAAGTGCGATTACAATACAATAACTTTTTTATTTATGAAGATATTTGAAAATTTCAATAACCATTCTTTGATAACTTTTTAAGGTCTTTTCAGTGGCGTAGGTTTAATTTTTTTATTTCCACTACATAATGAGATATTGACATGAACTTTGGTTTTTCTTATGGACGGTATTTTCGATTTTCAGATATTCGAATTCTACTTATTTTTCTGAATAATTTGACATGCATATCCTATATCTAAACCAATCAGAAGCTACAAAACTGACCAAAATAGCTTTTTGGCGTTATCAAAGTGTGCTGTGTAAAACAAAATTTGTTGAAACAAATACATATGGACAGGTTAACAATCTGTCGAGCGATCGCTACAGTTTTGCTAATTCATTTTGTTTGATTTACTCTCTAAGATGGCTCAAGCATTCTCAAATTTGGAGAAACAGGCTATTTTTGCGCATACATTCAGCGTAACAAAAATACCACGTGGGCTCAACCAGAATACTTGAACCTTTATCCAGAAAGGCGACAGCCTTATTCAATAACTTTTAAGAACTTAAATAGAAATTTAAAGGTATACGGTTCATTTTCAAAGGAAAAAGGCAACATTCAACACTGTGAAGAAGAATTAGTTTTAGCCAACGTTGAAATTAATGGAGAAAAGTTCCTAAAAGTTATTGAATAAGGCTCTCGCCTTTCTGGATAAAGGTTCAAGTGTTCTGCTTGAGCCCACGTGGTATTTTTGTTACGCTGAATGTATGCGCAAAAATAGCCTGTTTCTCCAAATTTGAGAATGCTTGAGCCATCTTAGAGAGTAAATCAAACAAAATGAATTAGCAAAACTGTAGCGATCGCTCGACAGATTGTTAACCTGTCCATATGTATTTGTTTCAACAAATTTTGTTTTACACAGCACACTTTGATAACGCCAAAAAGCTATTTTGGTCAGTTTTGTAGCTTCTGATTGGTTTAGATATAGGATATGCATGTCAAATTATTCAGAAAAATAAGTAGAATTCGAATATCTGAAAATCAAAAATACCGTCCATAAGAAAAACCAAAGTTCATGTCAATATTTCATTATGTAGTGGAAATAAAAAAATTAAACCTACGCCACTGAAAAGACCTTAAAAAGTTATCAAAGAATGGTTAATGAAATTCTCAAATATCTTCATAAATAAAAAAGTTATGGCCAGTTTTCGTAAATGGCAATTTTCACTATTTTCTGAATAAATTCATAGGGGGTCAAAATTCAATTGTTTTTTCGACGGAACGTTAATGAGCCCGATTTTCTGCACTACTTTGCCCATTTAACCGATTTTCTATCTCCACTAATAACAAAGTTACCCATGCTAGCCAACGTTGGTTGAGACACCCTGTATATAAACATTTTTAAAAATGGTGCCAGTGTTTAGGAGGTTATGAAACGTCGACAAATTTTGGTCCGATCCCTAGGTCCCGCCATCCGACCGATGCCAATAGTGTATGTTGCCATATGGCAAATACACTAAAAAAAACTTTTGAAATACAAGCTGTTATTGAAATCTACTAAAAAGGATAAAAATAATTTTTAATAGTTTAGGCTTATAATTAAAAAAGCGTGGGCTGTAAAGCTCTATGGTGATTATCATAGAGTTTACAATCAAAGTATATGTATGTGTATAGCTCATTGTGACATAATGCATTGTCAAAAAATCTGAATTGGCAACGAGCTTAGATTGTGATTATATAATTACAGTTTTGTACATGCTAGAGCACTGAGCAGTCTAATGTTGTGACACTCCCTGTTATGTAGAACATTAGATTGTAGGATCAAAAACAGATCGTTTTCAAAATGCGTTATAAAAGTGCTATTTTAAAGTGGAAACTGTAAAAAAAAACAAATAAATAGATGTGCACACAGTTTAAAAAAATCGTATCAACCCACCAATTGTTTTTCGAGCAGGATCGATTTAATATATGGTCATAATCTAATTCATAGTCAAATCAAATTTTTTGACTATGCTTTTTGCAACCCAGCATAGGTATACAATCTATTATTGTTAAACTAGATATTTTCTTTGTACTATTTAAAATGTGAAACTCGTCACTCAATAAAGACGGTTTGATGTAAAAAACATGTTGTGATTTTCTGTTACGTTTGAAGTAAATCAAGTATGTAGATAATATCTATAAATTGTACTAAGTGAGGGAAACAGAACTAGAACTGACCTTCTGCAGAGCTCGGCAGCTTTCTCCCATGAATGTTTGATGCCGAAGAATTTATAACAGTACAGTCCTCGTAATTCCCATCCTGAAACAAAAATATATAATAAATCGATTGTTATACGGTTTAAGTAAAATGAACTAATATTAGGATTGTGATGGTAAAATCATGTATATCCAATAGTTTTAATGATACTTTTTTTTAAAAACGTAGACAGAATGAACTAATAACTATTTTAAGAAAAAAAGGCACAGCAGCGATAATACTATCCTACCACAAACATAAATGCGAAAAGGTACCAAGTTCGATACAAAGAACAGGTGGGTTGGTCGGCTTTACCGAAAAAAGGAATTGAAATATTATAAAGGTGCTAAGTTTTCAAATGCCATTTTTTCACACATAATATAAAACTTTCTAAGTAAAAATTTGGCACCTTCTTAATTCTTAAGCCCACTTGTTTTTTGAACCTAACTTGGTCCTTTTTTGAAGTTTAACTTCTTATCTGTTTGAAAAATGTAAAAAATCGAGGGAAAGTAGAACTGTCACATAAAGGGGAAGTTAGTTTGTGTCCTTAAATCTAAATTACATGAAACTGACAAGGACAGATGTTTATAGTACGTTGTTAAGTATGTGTAAATATTATAAATTAGTTTGACAAAAAAATTAAACTTGGAAATAATATTAAAAACTAAAGAAGTTAACCTTCTTATGTGAGCTTATGACGGTGAGGCTCATAATATTTTTTTTTCATATATAATTTATGTTTTTGATGGATTATCAATACTTTTTGTACAGTTATATTTTACTTAAATATTATTATATTATATTCTACTTATTTAGACATGTAATACTTCATGTATGTGTATGATCTAGATACATGCCTATAGTTATATAATATAATCGCACGCGCAACAATAACTTCGTCTTCATTAATTGAAGAAAAAGTTTTTGTGTCGAAAATTGTCGAAGTTGAAGTTCAATTTAGATTATTTTCGACACACATTTGGCTCTTTTTTATTCTTTCCTTAATTATATATACCTAATGACCTAGCTCCATACCAAATTTTAAGTTTCTAAGTCCACCGGAAGTGGTCAAGGTTTTTTATGAGTGAATAAATGAATCAGTCAGTAGCGATGTTAGGATGTCAGTATATCGGGAACAATTTGAGTTGTTTTTATAAAATTTGGGAATGTGTGTAATAGCGGCGGGGGTATTAGATAAGGAAAATTACGAGTATGCGGGTCAAACAGATGTTGAGTTACAGGAAGGTCGAAAATCATGCTTCGTGTAAATATATATACAGTCAGTGTTTGTCGAGCTGGGCTGATATACTTGATATAAATGAGCCTCGTATTTTAAAAACCGCAGTTGTACGAATGACCAATATCTTTACTTTCTATTGTTTATTGTCTTATCATTCAGTATCGATATGCTGAGTGATTCCGTTTCTTTATGTAAACGTATTTACGTAATAAAAAGACCAAGTATATAAGCTTAAAGTAATAGCGTAGACAGGTACTGTTTAAGTCAGCCTTCCCGTCAAAATAGGCATTTATGCGAGCAAAATCACAAGAGTCTAGCGTAGATGCGCGATTGCACCAACACATCCCGCGTACGTTTTTAAGGAACTCTGACCTGAACGCCTACTTTTTTCAACTCGCAAAAAATGCTATCTCGCACCAACACTTCCTCGCGAGAAACTCTCTCGCTGTGAGAAAGTTTGCTCTTGCGTGAAACAACTCAAAAATCGTTGGTTTGATTATATGAAATAAAGACAAAAAATATAAGTGAAATGTGGAATAGTTGTAAAAAAAAAACAAAAAAAGATATGACGTCAATCAGAATCGAACGAGGTATTTCTGTATGCGAGGCAGCCGCTTTACCTATTTAGCTATGGTAGCATATTGTCGTACAGCTGGTTTTTATGTTAATGTTTGGGCTTCTTTGTGAGCTCCTTACCATTAATTGATATCTAGATTATTTCCACAATAATACAACGAAATTTTGTTAATTCGAAGTTAGTTGAAGGGATCGGCTCAAAACTTCGAATTAACGAGACTTCTAATTATCGAATTTTTGTAGTGAATGTTGTTTCTTTCTCTAAAATTGTCAAGCTGGCCTTGATTTGATATTTTCTAAGAATTTTGGCAAAATCTTCAGCTTTACATCTGATATAAGAATTCTCAAATCACGAGCCTGCATTTCAGTGCACACTCGTCGATTAAAGTTGGAACTTCGGAGGCGTTTCATTTTCAATTGTTGTTTTCACTCAAAATCTTATTTTCGTTATTTAAATAAATCGACTGAGTGTATGCCAAACTCCTTTGCCACTTCTGTTTTTTTGACTCTTTCTCTATACTTCGCGAATGACGTCCACTTCTTTGGCTATCGTTAATTTTTTATAAGACATCTTCTTACTTGCTCACATGGACATTTACGATTTCGTAAACACTAACAGTTTATCTTTGTCATCGATCCTTACATTAGCCGAAAAAATAATGATTACTGCAGGTCGTGTTCGTGACGACAGATATAACAGAAAGAACGAACAATTCCACAATTTTCTAGAAAAAAATGTGCTTTATTTTAGATATGATTTTATTGGCGTTTGAATTATCGAAGAAAATATTACATTATGTTTAATACTTGTATATGGGGAAGTTCAAAGGGTCAGCCAAGAAATTTGAATTATAGGAGTTCGAATTAACGAAGTTCCACTGTATATGTAACTTGAGAGAAGCCAAGGGATCAGACTATAGTTATGCATAAAAATGCGTAGTTCATACGAAATGACTACGTTTCGTATACACATCTATGCACATAGTTGATTAGGTGGAGAATTTGCGTTGAAGGTTTTATGTTAACCTACTGTGGATAATATAATTTAATTAAATGTAAATAGAAAGCATTGATTGTTAATTCAATACTGTAAATTGCAGATATTATGTCTGCGCTTTTTCCTCAATAACGAACATTGATCTTCATGACATAAAAATTAATCATATTCATAAGTTAGCCATTTATAATAATTGAACTAGTGTCACCTGAGGGCATAATATTTTTTATTAAGAAGAAAAATACATCAGTACACAAAAAATAGCCCGTCTGTTCATTTGCTATTAATTAATAGACAATAAGACAATTAAGGCGCTGTTTTAAACTTGTTAGTATCGAAGTATACTATATGAGCGAATTTTTGTTTGTAAATCAGTTTTCTTCGAGTTTTCTTGGTATTTTGTGTGATACGGGAAAATGTGTTTTCAGAAATTTCTTTATCAATTTTTCAGCATCTCACGCTAATGACGGAACATATTTTTATTAATGAATAATATGCGGTATTTTTACCCCGTTATATTAGGATAGATTATAAATATATAACTCCTGTCGGAATCGACACTATAACGGGAAAGAAATTGCAGGCAAAATCGACGTTCACGCTGGCGAAGACGTTGCCAAAGTCGTGTTTCATGTAAAATATAATTTCAGAGATATTTATACACACTGATTGAAATTAAAAGTGGACATAGCACATTATTAAAATGAACATATTTTTCCGGCAGTAAATGCAATTGTTTCGGAACTATTAGAGTGCGTAAATGAAACAATAGATCACGTGTGGTTTGTTGATGTGTACCAACAATGTAAATGCACCTATTTGTGAAAACAGAAGAAGAACTTTCTCTGCCGGACAGTGTCACTGTCAATCAATAACAAATACGGTTTGCATTATTCTAACAAGAAAATGAATATGCATAAAACACAATAGAAGATATGCTAATTTATCGACAGTATTTTTTGCCAAAAAAATCTGAAAAACGGTTGACCCTGCAGGCAATCCCTGGAATTTCTCGCTATTTTCGATCTATTGAGATGTGGTTTACCTACGGTGTTTGTTAAAAATTGTTTTAAAAAAACACTTTCGTGAAAATATGTATTTCGTAAACGATATCTCTCGAAAGAATCAATAGAATTTAATTAGTTTTGCGGCATTTGACGCAGTTTTTCAAGCGCAAAAAAGTAATCTATAATTGAAAAATCAATCTGACAAAAATTTGGACTGATATCTTTAAAAAACAATTTTTTGGAAATTTCTCGTCAACGATATCTCTCGAACGAATCAACCGATCGAGATGCTGTTTACGGCAATCGAGGCAGTTTTTCAAGTACAAAAAAATAATCTATACAAAACAATTAATCTAACGAAAATTTGAGATAACATTTTGAAAAAACATTTTTTTTTAAATTTTTTTTCAACGATATCTCTGGAATAAATCAACTGATCGAGATGCGGTTTGCGGTAGTCGACGCAGTTTTTGACGCACAAAAAAATAATTTATTACAAAAAAATCAATCTAACGAAATTCTGAGCCGATAATTTGAAAAAAAAATTTTTTTTCAAAACTTTCCTTCAACGATTCTCTGGAACGAATTAATTGGTCGAGATGCGGTTTGCGGCAATTAACGCAGTTTTCTAAGCACAAAAAATAATCTGTTACAAAAAAATCAATTTAACAAAAATTTGAGAAGATCGATCGGTCCATCCATTCAAAAGTTATGCGGGGTTTACATACGCACACACATACACACATTCATACAGCAATACAGGCATCATCGTGAAAATTTTCAGAATAGCTTCCTAGGATCTCAAAACGTCGAGATCTGACGAAAACTCGAATTTCGAAAATCGAGGTGAGACCAATAACTTCCCAATTTTGAAAAAAAATTCATTTGTTAGCGGGAAGTTAAAAAAAACAAAAGAAAAACATTTCTCAAAAAAATTAGTCATGCTATTTTGAGTTCGTTTGGGGATTTTCTCTTCCGTCCTCTTTCAAAGCTGAGATGTCGTCCATTTTGATTTTTTTGCTGAAAATCTAGAGCTCAAAATAAAAATACCTTTACGTAAGTAATTCGCACTGTAGTAACAGCATTGTAAGAAAGCACGCTAATAGTTATTTCACATTCAATGCGTTGGTAGTATTATTATTTTGAGTGCATATTGTAGTAAGGATGACTATATAACATTTTCAAATTTTTATCTCAGAAGATCAAGGTGTAAAACGCATTTTAATTTTAGGATCTAAAAAACTGAAAATACACGACTCCTCAGTTCTGATTTCCTATTTTACATTTGAAACGTTGATTGACAGTATTGTGTATTTTTCTTTTTTTAAGTATTCCGAACAGTTATTTCATAAACAAAGATCTGTTTTAATGTCAGCAGAAAATTGGCGTATATTGTAGATGCTTTGAACAAACGATTGCTTCTATCTTTCGCCTCGCTTCAAAGCGTTTTGTAAAGAAAGTACCTATTGAATCTGAGACACACATTGCAATTAGAAAATGCCCGGAGCTAATTTCTTACAATTTGTAACAGGTAGAGTCGAGTCCGCAGGTGTACCAATCGACCAGAGACATACCTATTTAATTTATTATCATCAATCATGATCTTTATGATATCTTTACAGCTATCAACAAAATTTAAGGACGCCAATAATGTATGTGCCATACATGTCAAATACACTAATAACTGCATTTACGTAAGAGATATAATATATAATATAAATTAATAAACTACTATTTTGTAAGTGCAGGTACGTAAAAAAATATCCAACCGCAAAATTTTCTCAGAATGAAACATTCTTTGATTTTCGTTGACTGATTTTTTGGAATTTTGCTACTTTTAAGTAGACTTTATTTCGTTTCTTTAGAGGCGGCAGAAATTTAACGGCCTAATATATAAGTAAATATACGCCACTGATTATTATATTTGAATTTTGATGTTATGATAATTCAGTCAATATTATAATTTCTGCGTTTTTTACGATTTCTGAGATAATGTATATTTCTTCTAATGCTATATAGGAAATATTATCATTGAAACGTGATTCTGATCAAAACATGGGGTATTAAAGACTATAAAATTGATTTAAAATCAAAACATGTTTTCCCGATGAGTTAAACTGATATAATTTTGAGACAAGGCAGTGAAAGTTAATTTACCTATAGCATTTTAAGGTAAAACATTGTTATTTAATAAATATTTACACGTAAACAAAATAATTAACATTCACGAACAATAAAAACACAGTTTAGGAATAAAAAAAAGTTTTATTATTTCTTTTATATTAGTATACTTGTTTAAATCACCTTGATCTTGGAAATTTTGCTATTACATACATTTCAAACTTATCTAAATAATTCACAGAAAATTGATAGCATCATCTCAGTCATGAGCCAATCTTTGGTATACGTCAGGCAGTGATGTAACAGCTTTCTTTTTTTGATTATCAGAAATTATTAAAACAATTTTTTTAGTTAAGTACTTATATATTTTTGTCATACACATTTTTTAATAAGATGGATGAGCATGTCGGGAATTTTTTTGCGCTTAGGTACAAATCTTTGACTCCATGGGAGGTTGCAATGTGCATTTTGGGAACCACTGTTATACTTGATACAAAACTCAGAATATTTTTCAGAAAATAATTCAAAATGTTTCACTTATGGATTCTATACTGTGAACTGGCATTGCTAATGTAGGTATTTTTGGTTAATTAATTGTTTAACATTTGAATAATATAAGTGAGAAATTTAATTTGAATTTAATAGTGACCTTTTCATATAATATTTAAAAACGAAGGTTATAATAATATTATTCAAATTTCTACTGCAGTGCAATAAAACTATTAATTTATGAAAAGAATAATACATTTAAAGAACACACAAAATTAAAATACCTCTTTGTCTAATATGAAAATTGCTAGCTATACCCCCTCCATGATGTGTTTTCGAAAGTTTTGTGTTAATAGTTTTGTAATTTGTGGCTTTTTATTGTTATTGTTCCATTAAAATATTCTTTATTACATGTAAATAATCAAGTTTCACATGTAATTTGTTTAACATTATCGTTACAATAACTTAGTTAAATATGGAATTGGTTTTTATGCAATTAAAATATTTCTAAATACTTCAATAGCTACTGTGTTTTGTTACATTAAATATTTTAGTTAATGTGAAATATGTTGTTTCAATGTACAGAATTTGAGTGTTGTTGAGTCTTTAGGGATGCCGTTCCATGGCTTGTCTATTAGAAACTCTCAGTTCCCAGGTTCTATGTGAGAATTGGTAAAAGTGTTAACTAATAAATTTAATTTAAAAAGTTCGGAATTCGTTTATTTCCGCTATACGTCCACTTAACTCATATACGAGTATATGTACCAAATTTCAACTTGTTTCGTTCAGTAGATTCGTAGACAATAAGCTGACAGACAGACAGACATGAGAGTGATCCTATATAAGGGTTTCGTTTTTTCGTCGAATGTACGGAACCCTAAAAATCACAATAAATTTAAAATATGAACTGGTACAAGGCAGAATCAGATAGCTTTATCTCGCGACAATGATAATAAAATGATTTCATTTTTTTGTTTGTTGTGTTCTTCTTTTTAGTACAAAAGCTTGTGTTTAAAAGGTTTTTTATTAATATTTTATTATTTCCGTTTTAGTCGTTCACTCTATAAGCCCAAACATGGTATGTCTACCACAGGATGTTAAAAAGCTGCAAAATCTGACTGCAGCATCAGGTGAAGGTTATCAGATTATTGTATGGTCATCGATATTACATAAGTATGTAAAATTTCAAAGCTGATCAAGTAGGGTAGTGGTTTAAAATCGACTAGAAAGATTGGACCCATACTGACTGACTGAACTGACAAACATGGGATGTTGAATAAAAGCTTGTAAAATAGTATAAATAAATCGAGATCAAACTCAATATTTTCTTATAATAACATTGACTGTTGGTTTATGTTTATTCAAATAAAATACACTCATGTACAACTGATTCCGTGAAAACACAGAATACAATCTAATCTACATTTGATTCGCAACTAACATAAGACAAAAAGCACCTTCATAATATTATCTAGCTTAAATTATATTCGCCGCCTGGCCTTTGGTATTCATTAGAAAGATTTTAAATAATTGTCTATAAACCTGTAGTTTCTGTCTGCACATTTAGTTTTTTTGTCACATTTTGTGATAAATATTTGTTTTATGGCTGTTATAAGTCAAGAACGGCTTGACCGATCTTGATGAAAAATGGTATATAGTAAGAACATACATATGACTGCGCAAATTATAGGCTATATAGGCTATTTATTTTTTGAGTTCCATCAAAATGGCCGCTAACACAAAATGGAAGATCATCTTTTTCTTTTCAACCCCCTCAATATGGGTATCAAATTAGAGAGAGAGAACGACAAGAAGAATAAAGTAAGCTAACTGACGTTATTTTAAATCCAATATGACGATCAAAATTAAATGCCGGATTACCCTTTTCTTTAAAACCCTCTCGATATTTGTTTCAAATGAAAAGGCATGACAAGTAGAATACAGTAAGCTGTGTGACATAATTTTAAACTGAATATGGTGGCCAAAACAAAATGGTGGATTAACTTTTCATTAAAATCTCTTCGATATTGTCGCTGCCCTGCGAGGCAAGACTGCAATATGGTGGCTCCACTACTGTTTATACTACTGAGCGGGGCGCAGTCTGGCGAGGTAAGGTAATAATACGGTGAAGACGAAGGTTCCACTACTGTTGTCATTGTCGAGTTTTATCTCAGTCGCGTGCGGAGCTGCGGGTAGCGGCTAGTTATTATATAGTTCTGAATTATTTGAAGAATATTGTGTAAACCATACAAATAAGAAATGTATACGAGGTGTCATCAAATACGTTACTTAATCTTTGTGTACTCGCCCATTGGTCTCTCAGACCGACAAATCAATAATCCTTTCTTTTCTCAAAAATTAACATCACTGAGACTTTGCAGTTTTTAGTAGCTTTTTAATTTGTTGTTAGGCATTGTTTAGTGCGGCGTGTGCGCTGGTGCCGAGTGGACGTGTGACACTTTATTACTGTTATCGGTGCGTGAGACTCGAACACGCAGTTATGGTATGTTCTAATTGCTATCCAAATAATCCCAATCATGATTAATTGTATTATTTTACTATTCTTGACACTTTCATTTATTAGATTTCAGAGTTTTTTTTATAATGATGCCATTGGGCGCGAGTATACAAAGGTTAACAAGATTGCTTACCCGGCCGTCTATGCAGCTTGCAAAAGGGTTATGTTTCCGCATCACTTGTTTTTACTTCCCAACCACTGGCATAATGCAAATGTCAGTATTTTTGAAGTCTGAATACTCCTGTTGTTCAGTTGACTAGATTTTTGTTTTATTTTACTTGATTTGTTCACATTTTTTGTGTCTTATTGAACTATTAAAATATTGAATTGCAATGATTGTTTGTAAACTGACTATCGATGAATTGAGGTAATATTATGGGTATATATTATTTCTCAAAGATGTTTTTTGTCGATATGAAATATGTATATCCCTTAATATTGTATCAAAAGTAATGTTTAATGCGCCGTTTTGGAGATTATTTTTCTCTCTAATGACGAAAATAAGTTAATATCTTAAAATTAATGTTTTCATTAACAAATTACAGTTAAAAATTTCAATAATTTCATTACATAAAATAACATTCAGAAAAAACAAATGTCGCCATCTGGTGGCAATATGTTTACTTTAACACTTGTCGGTAATATTAAGTGACGTAGTGGCAGTGAAGTTTCTGAATAGAATGGAATAAAATATATTTCCATCTTATTACATTACGTAACTGACTACGAAGTATTCGCACGGGTCCGCTACTATTTAAAAAATGTTTGTGGTGATAAAATGCTACGAATTACTTACTCCTAACATAATTTCACTTACAGCATAGATCACAACTTACTTAGTAGACAACTAAAGTTTGACCGAGTACGCGTTTCTGGTAATATTTTTACGAACACGCCGTATGTGTCATGGCGGAGGGCGGCGGTACTGGATGTGTTTCAATGGGACAGAGCGAGCCGCCGGCCATACGTACGAAACATACATGATTCGAATACCACTTATAATATTGTGTACAAGATACGCGCGAAGCCTTTTTATAAGCGCATGTTATGAGCGTCGCATCAAGTCGTTGACATCGTTTTTGTTCTGCGAATCGCGTTGTAAAAAGATGAAGAACGCATGACTCGGTTTCTTTCTTCATATAAATATTTTATTTTGCACGTGTTTACATTACCGGCTAAATATTATTCTATGCAGTGAAGCGAAAAGGCATTAATTAATATTTAACTATTTTTTGACAAACCTGACAATGAGATGCCAAACCTGAGGGATTGCAAATTTAGACGTTTTCGGGAAACAATTTGCAAAATAATAATACGTTTTTCGTCATTCAATCTTATAGATCTTATATTCTGAAATATTAAATTTTGCAAATATACCTACTTTATTCTATGTAACAATTTGGGAGGAGAATGTTGAAAGTCGCTGTGATAAGTTGCCAGTTGGAAGACGACTGAATTGCTATTCATATTTATTTATAGGTACCAAAAATTTCAAACCAATTGTACAACGGGAACATTCAAAATCCAAAAATACTGATACTCATCGACATATAAATGATACAATAACCGAAATAAATTTTCTGGTAATGCTTGTGATGACGCGGATAACGGCTAGAATTAATATTTAAAGTTAAGTTTGTTTCCATGATGACATATGTTTCCACAGGTAAAAATTAGCAAAAGCACGCGTGTTAGCTAACTTATTTTTGACAAGCGTATTACTTCAGACCAAAAGCACGACTGATTTTTTATTTTCAAAATATTTGTATAATAACCACTGTAGGTGTGGGATAACAAGATTATTCAAAACAATATTTACTGAACTTATTTAATGGTCAACGTTTCGACAGAAATTTTCCTTAAAGGACCTTAAAAAACGAAATGACGACCATTAAAAAAGTTTAGTAAATAAATATTGTTTGTAACAACCTTTTATCCCATATATATATTAGTTATTGTAATATTATAAACAAGGTGTCTTATTTTATTAAATACAAAATATTTACGAAATTATAAGGTTTAGAAAAAAAAGTTTTGCGCGAAACTTTCTCGCACAAATAAACAGAATAATAAACCGTTTTGAAAAAAGCACACCATTGTAACTGAAAAAAACTGCGTTTATATCTCTTCTGCGCACAAACCGAATTTCCCCAAAAACAATAGGGCTCTCCTTTCGACATTTCAAACATCGTATCAAAATTTGTTTTCGATTCGCTCAGACATTTAACCTGTATCGTGCTCACAAATTAAGATTCCAAAAATCTGTTTTTTAGATTCGAGGATCTCACAACGAAAAAATATTGTAACATTTTGAAGAGTGAATTTTGACCTAAATTAGTGGAGTTTGAATGGTAAAATATAATTCAAGAATTTAAAATGTATATAAAAATAATTTTACTGGTACGTTGAGAACTTGAGTGGAAATAATTTTAATGTTTATTTTATATATAACTGTAACGATAAAATTAAAAATTTTTGTACGCGAACCTGTGTTTTTTCAATGAATCGAAAAAGTTCGTATTATTTTTTTGTTTGTTTATTTAATGTATAAACTGCATATTTTTTTTTTTGAAAATCTAATGGATAATTTCACTGGTTCTTAGAATCGAACTTGGAAACTGATAAACATTTTTTCTTATTTCCAGCTTATTATGTATAAACTATAAAGTATACAGAGCCCAGAAATATTTTGAATGTTTACAATTGTTAAAGCGAAGATTTTTTACAGATCTTGTGTGCTCGGTGCTGGGGAGCAAAATTTCATTGTTAACTCCGAGCGCATTCTATTCACGTTTGCTTATCTAGTGCGCTGATTCAAATAATACGCTATCTCTCAAGTTTGTGGTTAAATTTAAAATTGGAATTGTAACACACCCGTCTTGTAACAGCTGTAACGCGAAATGTTTAACATAATACGCATCGGAAATGCACCGGACATATTTTCCGGTAAACGACAGTCTTCTATTTATCGTTGCACTCAATTTTCTGTTCGAGACGTGATACTTTTATTATCTGACGTCACAGACAAGTCATTCGGTTTGAATGACGAACAATTATAGTTGAATCACGTTTAAAAAGTTTTCTACAGAAATTGTAATTACGATTTCAATTCTTGACCGTTGAAATATTTTATATAATGTATACTTATTTCAAAAAATTGTTATATCAGGAGTATCATAAAACGATTTTTTTGTAATTTCAGATCACATGATATTACATATATAATATACATTCTATTTAGACTTAGCAGGTGAGTTCCCAACTACTTAAATATATCTTGTAAGTTATATTATATTATAGATTAGCTAATAAAAATGAACCGTGTTTTTACACTTTACACAGTAATCAGAGATCTGTTTTTCGTTGTCATGGTTACACGGTTGCAGCTGTTCGTTATGAATTTTCATTAGAAGAAATCATTTCATTCTAGCGTGGGTAAAGTTTCACTTGAAGCAGTTCAGCTTTGCCTAAAATGTTTTTTTCTCGAACACAACTTGCGATCGAGCTAATAAAACGAACTTCCTTTTAACATACAGTCACACCTAATTATATAATCTTTAAGCAAAGTTCCGCGACTTCCTTATGCAACTATAATAAACATACACAAGTGTAAAAACATTGTTGCTGCATGATATATCTATTGTTGACATCATATTTCAGTCGATGTCATATTTGTATTGTTTCTTCTGTAATACGGTACATTTCAATAATCTATTGTCTATTGTTTTAACGAAAATGGTCAACGGAAATACTCGAAAGAATGGTGTAAATATAATTAAAGAGCTGGTTTGACTGTCTATCTGCATTTTGACAAAAAATTAACGGTACTTTGGACATAAAAATTACTCACATACCTATTGTAAATTTATAAATATTGTTAACAACAAGGCAACAGCAATTATAGTTCCAGAATCGATACATTTTTTTGAAATTGAGTTTTAAAAGTTTTTTTTAATCTAAATATTATCACATCTTTGGAATGCAATTTCAGTACGATACTTAAAACCAGTAATGACTCTACCGAAAGGGTACATTCGAACCACGATATCTATAGTAAGATTGATTATGATTGTAACCCTATTGTGGTACCTTACAATTATAACAAATGCACTCAATGGGCGTATAATAATGATTAACTTTTTATTCCAGATAAATGTACAAAAATACAATTGTATTATACACTTACATAACTTTCCTGGACACCGGTCTCCACACAAATGATAGTTAAAAACAATTTTTTATGACCACTAATCTTATGGAAGCGAAACTTTTTTTGCGAATCCTGGATGATTGGGAGGGGGTTGGGTAAAATGAAAGAAATAGTTGTTATGACACGTCACGATACCTGTCTTAGTTTACCCAAACCATGGTAACGGTTCCAAGATTGTAAACACAAAACTGTGTAAATACTTATTTTGCACTATTATTAAAATAGTTGCACAGCTAGTGTTGTAAAGTTAAAGAAAACAGATTGCGCTATACCAACTCCATAGCAAATATAATACGTGCCACGATTCTAAAAGGTTCTGAAGTTAGATGCAAATGGAGGCTTGCGCAGGTACAGTCAGTTGAAAAATTACAAACTCGCCCTATATTATTATTTAAAAAATTTTTTTTTAATCTAAAGGTTTAATTCTTTGCATAAAGTCATCCAAAAATTATTTTTCGTGCTTGTCTATGCAAAACTGTATTAGGCATCTTGATCAATTAACAATCAAAGAAACAACTTAACAATAGCGTACTGGACTGTACTTTATAGCAGGAAAGCGACAAGTGACACGACAACCAGCGGTAACCAACTACCGACGAGTGCACGTTCTGTGCCGGTAACTGGGGGGTGGTGGGAGTCTTCCTTTCCTACAAAACAAACAGGATGGCTCTAAAATATACATTTGCGACGCTGTTTGTGACTAAATTCAGAACCTTTTAGAACCGTGGCGTATATTATAATTGTTTGTAGTTGTTTTTTTTATATTAATCTGCTAAGTGACGGTTGTTCAAAACAGAACTGTCGAAAATTTTGAAAATGAACTCAACGAAGTATTTTATAGGAGATACGTTCAAAAAATACAATATACAGGGTGTCTCAACCGACGTTGGCTAACTTTGTTATTAGTGGAGATAGAAAGTCGGTTAAATGGGCAAAGTAGTGCAGAAAATTGTGCTCATTAACGTCCCGTCGAAAAAACAATTGAATTTTGGCACCCTATGAATTTATTCAGAAAATAGTGAAAATTGCCATTTATGAAAACTGGCCATAACTTTTTTATTTATGAAGATATTTGAAAATTTCATTAACCATTATTTGATAACTTTTTAAGGTCTTTTCAGTGGCGTAGATTTAATTTTTTTATTTCCACTACATAATGAGATATTGACATGAACTTTGATTTTTCTTATGGACGGTATTTTTGATTTTCAGATATTCGAATTCTGCTTATTTTTTTGAATAATTTGACATAGCATATCCTATATCTAAACTAATCAGAAGCTACAAAACTGACCAAAATAGCTTTTTGGCGTTATCAAAGTGTGCCGTGTAAAACAAAATTTGTTGAAACAAATACATATCGACAGGTTAACAATCTGTCGAGCGATCGCTACAGTTTTGCTAATTCATTTTGTTTGATTTACTCTCTAAGATGGCTCAAGCATTCTCAAATTTGGAGAAACAGGCGATTTTTGCGCATACATTCAGCGTAACAAAAATACCACGTGGGCTCAACCAGAATACTTGAACCTTTATCCAGAAAGGCGACAGCCTTATTCAATAACTTTATAAATTCATCGGGAGTTAAAATTCAATTGTTTTTTCGACGGGACGTTAATGAGCCCAATTTTCTGCACTACTTTGCCCATTTAACTGACTTTCTATCTCCACTAATAACAAAGTTACCCATGTTAGCCAACGTCGGTTGAGACACCCTGTATATTTACCTCGTGAATAATGGTATTAGGACTCGTATGATTATTAAAACTCGCTGGCGTTTGTTTAAAACATAATGTAACATTTCGTTATAATATATTCCATTATGACACTAGGTATACATTCTACAAATATATACTGTCAAAAATAAAAATTTATAAGATATGTCAAAACCATTATTTTTATAAGTAGTTTCACTTCAGTCGCCTGTCTCACGACACATGTCTTTTTTATTGCTTGTCACCCTCACATTTTTAAACCCAACCCTATTCATAGCTATGAATAAATACGATTTACATCTTTCAATATTTTATTATATTTAATTTTTTTCGTATTTGCCATTAATAAAGTTACTTTAATTTCTTTACCGGCCTACTTTTTTAAGTTTTCCATTTCTTTTATCTAGAAAGAAATATATACTCCCTCAGGAGAACAGTTGGAATAACTACATTCCAATGATTTTATATTCCAATGTTTTATGGGAATTAGCACTCCCAGAAACCCGCGCCCGTATACTAGTTGATTTGTATATCTATACCGATAGATTCTCTATTACTCACATAGGCGCTAATGATTTCAGCCGTTGATAATCTACAAGATATTTCTAAGAATTAAAAAATTATCATTCATTCCTTTTGTTTAATATGTATTATATTTCAACAAGAGATAAATTATCAGAAATTGTGCTTTAGCCGTACAAAAAAACATTCATCATAAACAGTTTAGAGCTTTGTAACTTTTTTGTTTTTAGTCCCATGTGAGTATTTTTAGAGCACTCTAAATACATCTATTTAGTTTTAATATGTTTGTACAAATTTTAAGTGAAATTGGTTTTTCGACATATAGAAGGTAATTCAAATTTTTTTTTTTTCTTGGTCACTTTCAAAACATCCTGTGAAATAATTGGGTGTCAAAATTATTTCAAAATTCCAGTTTTCATCAACTATTACCTACTCTTCACATTTTGTTTTTTTTTTCTTCACATCAATACGTGAACTTTGCACATAAATACAGAATGATTAGTAACAACAATATTTTCACTTAAATAGACTCCTAAACTTCGTATTGCCTCCTCAAGCTCCAAATGCCAGTAACGTTGGTTCATACCAGCAATGAGACCGTGAATACGTACATTTTGTGAAATATTTTCCCGATTCGAGCCCCATAGAGCATGAGTGAAACATGCTAGGAAAACACGTTCGAGTCTCAAAAGTGACACCAGCTACATTAAACGAACTTCGTGGAGAATGTAGGAATATCTCGCAAGATGCTGTTCCCAGGTTCAATGATGGTAGGAAGTTGCGTGTTCGGGCAGCAATTGGAGACTAGAGGACTTAATATAAAGTATCGACGTCTATACAGGGTGTCCCATAAGTCGACGTCCAAACGAAGTGAGGTGATGGGGGAGGTCATTTCCTATCAAAATAATCATAAATGTGGTTATCCAATTGTTTACGGTTCGAAAGTTATTTCAGTTTTTGTATTTTTCTCTGAAATCGTGTAGTGCTTATACTAAAAAATTAATTTAAAAAAATCTATGAGTTGTTTGGTTGATTTTTTTTTAATAGGATCCTGAAGGGTCTGCCTTTCCAAAAAAAATAATTTTCATGAGCTCTGTTATCATCTGTCAAATAAAAAAAATGGTTTTGTAAACACTTTTCGGTGGCAAGAAAAATATATTTGATTTTAAATTCACGTTGACAGAAAAAAAGTGTCATAAAAAAAATTGACCAATTATCAGAAAAACTTGTCCATTTAATAGAGATTCTAACGCGGTATAGTACAACTCGTTATTCATGACAGTTTTTTTTTATAACAATTTTTTTACATGCAAGTCGTGTTTGTTAAAAAATACATTTTCGAAAATTTCAAAATCTAAGTTGGCTGGTCTAACACAAATGAACCAAATTTTATTTAAAGTTACAACAAATGTTCGAAATTAGTCGAAACGCCCGTTCGTTATTAGTGTATTTGCCATATGGCAACATACACTATTGGCGTCGGTCGGATGGCGGGACCTAGGGGTCGGACCAAAATTTCTCGACGTTTCATAACCTCCTAAACACTTTGCCACCATTTTTAAAAATGTTTATATATATATGTATATGTATATATATATATATATATATTTATATATATATATATATACGTATATATATATATATATATATATATATATATATATATATATATATATATATGTGTGTGTGCGGGCAATAACTTTCGAAAGAGTTAATTGATTTTAACGAAATTTGGCCCACGTGTTGAAATCCATCACCGCAAGAAGCCTATTTAAAATGGGCGTAATCGGGCCATTTTAAGGGTAGTTTTTAGGGGTTGAAAAATGTTTTTGGGCCCCAAAATACCGAAAACATTCTCCGAATCGTTTCAAAATTGAAATTTGACCCTCTGGTAGTAATTAAAAAGTGTCCCCAAAATTTTATTAAAATCGGCCCGACAGGACCGGATTTACAAATTTTATGAAAACACTAGTTTGCAGATAGTGACTTATTTATTGAAGGGTGTATTTAATTCGGTGTAGACGTTAGATTGATAATAATATTACAATTAAGAAAAAAAATGTTATTTTAAGGGGTGTATTAAGGGGTTAAATTTTTTATTTTGCCCAAAAACAAACTTAATTTCACATAATAAAAGTATAAAACCACACGGCTCTATACAAGCAAATACACTATATTGTCGGCAGGGTTTTGGCACTGCGACCCGGGTTTTTTTTTGTATTGTATTGGTCGCAATTCTTATTTTTTGCCGCAGCTGATGTTCGTTTTGGTTTTCTGTCGCGTAGACCAGTTCTTTGAAATAACCCCATAAAAAGAAGTCTAGGGGGTTTAGGTCAGGTGACCGCGGTGGCCACTGGATGGTTCCTTCCCTTCCAATCCAGCGATTTGTGTATTCGGTGTTGAGGTATCGTCTCACTACTAGAGCATAGTGACAAGGAGCCCCATCGTGCTGCAACCACATGTTTCAGCGTGTTTCTAGCGACACGTGTTCCAGTAAGCCGCCCAAATCATTTTGCAAAAAATAAAGGTATTCATCGCCCCCGATCCTTCTGGGTAGCTCAAGGGGCCCAATCATTTTACCTTCAACAATTCCCGCCCATATGTTGACCCCAAACTGATGTTGAAAATGGTCGTTTCTTATAGCTCTAGAGTTTACAGCATAATCCCAAGAGTGAAAATTATGGATGTTGAATACTCCCGTCCTTCGAAAGCTCGATTCGTCACCCCACAAAATGTTATAAAAAAACTGAGGATCTTCCCTGTTCCGACGTAGCATTTCTCGGCAAAATTGCACCCTTTTGTTATAATCAGCGGGTAAAAGTGCTTGCACACGTTGCACATGGTATGGATGTAACTGATCCCTTTTTAAAATACGGTGCACTGTGGACTTCGAAACTCCCGAACGTCTTGACAAACGACGAACACTTGTAGATGGGTCCTCAGTCACCATTCCAATTATTTCATCTTCGTCGATGTCAAGTCTAGGTCTTCCAGCTCTTTGCTCATTCCCAGGGATTTCACCTTCTATGTACCGCCGATGTATACTTTGGAACACCCTGTGGTCAGGATAGTGTTCTTGGTTGGGATATCGTGCCCGATATTCTCTTGCAGCAGCCCGAGCATTCTCGTCACAAAACCCGTAGACATAGTGCATTTCTGCATACTCCCGATGGGAATAAACCATTTTGATGCGTCCAACTTGAAGAGAGTCCAAATCACAAACAGGATCGAAGTTCAAATTACCAAGCGCAGGTCCAAATAACAAAGTACAAAATGAAAAGTCAAGTCGGAGGTTTACTAGTAATAAAACGAATAGCGAGCATACATTAGAAGTAGTGAATGAAAGAGGAACGTATTAATTTGTTTAAGTCGTTCCAGCCAACTTAGATTTTGAAATTTTCGAAAATGTATTTTTTAACAAACACGACTTGCATGTAAAAAAATTGTTATAAAAAAAAACTGTCCTGAATAACGAGTTGTACTATACCGCGTTAGAATCTCTATTAAATGGACAAGTTTTTCTGATAATTGGTCAATTTTTTTTATAACACTTTTTTTCTGTCAACGTGAATTTAAAATCATATATATTTTTCTTGCCACCGAAAAGTGTTTACAAAACCATTTTTTTTATTTGACAGATGATAACACAGCTCATGAAAATTATTTTTTTTGGAAAGGCAGACCCTTCAGAGGATCCTATTAAAAAAAAATCAACCAAACAACTCATAGATTTTTTTAAATTAATTTTTTAGTGTAAGCACTACACGATTTCAGAGAAAAATACAAAAATTGAAATAACTTTCGAACCGTAAACAATTGGATAACCACATTTATGGTTATTTTGATAGGAAATGACCTCCCCCATCACCTCACTTCGTTTGGACGTCGACTTATGGGACACCCTGTATATAAATGAAAATTTTGTTGTTTGTCAATTATTTTGCATTTGTGCAGAAAACACACAGGTTTGTTGACATGAACAAAAAAAAACCCGGGTCGCAGTGCCAAAACCCTGCCGACAATATAGTGTATTTGCTTGTATAGGGCCGTGTGGTTTTTTACTTTTATGTGAAATTCAGTTTGTTTTTGGGCAAAATAAAAAATTTAACCCCTTAATACACCCCTTAAAATAACATTTTTTTTCTTAATTGTAATATTATCAATCTAACGTCTACACCGAATTAAATACACCCTTCAATAAATATTTAGGGGCACTTTTTAATTGCTATTAACGGGTTAAATGTCAATTTTGAAACGATTGTGAGAGTTTTTTCGGTATTTTGGGGCTCAAAAACGTTTTTCAACCCGTAAAAACTACCCTTAAAATGACCCGATTACGCCCATTTTAAATAGGCTCCTTGCGATGATGGATTTCAACACGTGGGCCAAATTTCGTTAAAATCAATTAGCTCTTTCGAAAGTTATTGCGCGTACACATATATATATATATATATATATATATATATATATATATATATATATATATATATATATATATATATATATATATATATATATATATATATACGTATATAAATATATATATATACACACATATATAAACATTTTTAAAAATGGTGCCAATGTGTTTAGGAGGTTATGAAACGTCGAGAAATTTTGGTCCGACCCCTAGGTCCAGCCATCCGACCGACGCCAATAGTGTATGTTGCCATATGGCAAATACACTAAAAATCAAATTATCCTTGTATAATATGTCAAAAAATCAATTTCATTAAAAATTTGAAGACATGTTATAAAACTGATAGTTGTATCTAAAGTTCTGTAAAAAATTACTAAAATCGGGCTAAAAATAGGAAAGTTACGAAGCTCTAAACTTAACACAATTTTTACGATGCACATTTTTTTTGCACCTTGGTGTATATAAATGTATTTATTTAAAGTTCACACTTTTTAAGAATTTGGAATCTTTTGTTGGCAACTTGTTTTTTAGTAACTGTTTATGCGTAAAATATTTTCCAATAAGTCTCGTTTGACACGATTTTTACTGAATATTTGAATACAAATTATTGAAAAAACGACAAATTGTTTTTGTGTACATAAATTAATTTTAATTTAAAATTTCTACAATTAACTTCCAAAAAGAATTTTTATTACATATATTATGATTCATATATCTTTTTATTTCTTTTATCCTTGTTTAAGGAATGCAATTAGGAATTGATTTAAATATTTTTTTCAAGGTTACTGAATACTGTTACTTTTTACAGTAGGTGTTGAATGTGTTATTATGAATACGTTATTATTTAGGTACCTATACATAATATCAAAAAGATGTTTCAAACTTGAATATAAGTTGGATAAAAAATCTAATCTAATTTTTAAAAAAATCTATAGTATGGCACCAAAATAGTAGGAGTGAGCTATTAGTTTAATGGGGCGGTAAATGATACGACACTGATTTAATTGCTCAATTTACAGCGACAAATGTAAAAATAGAGTCGTATCTAGATGACACAAATGTACTTTTAAAAGGCTCCAACATTAATCACCTTATTAGTCAAGCGCGGATCACTTTCAAAATATTAAACGACTGGTTTAGAAATAACAAACTGATTTTTAATGCCGAAAAAACTACTAGTGTTTTTTTCAGAACCATGCAAAGATCGCTAAATATTCCAAAATCTATTCAGCTCAACAGCAATATATTTCTTTCAGTGTCAGAATGTACTCCGTTTTTAGGGGTTACAATCGATGTGAATCTTTCATGGACACACCCAAGGGCGTCGCCAAGGGGGGGCAGGTAGGGGCAGCTGCTCCTCCCTAGAGGCTCGGGAATTTTTTAAGTTTTAACTTTTGCTGCCTGATGTCACAGAAGTAAGTAATAAATTGTAGCGTTCAGTAGAATCACTCTCAAACTAAAACCGAAAACGATAAAAACGAACCTTATGTACCGTACTACCGACTACCGCCACAAACTTCCACAAACTTCCACATTTCCTTTGAACCAATACTTTGAATTCGCGTGGGGTGCAAAGATCGTAGAGGAACCCGAAAAAATTATGTTTTAGTTAAGTTTTTAAATATAAGGGGCGATAATTTAGCTGTTACTTTACATAATTTATTTCCGTTGAACTTTGCTTCTCCAGCATCTGCCTGTAACAAAATGACTTTTTACGGCAAAGGCTGGCTAACTATTTTTTTTGTGTATTACGTTTTTATATATTTGTGCATTAATGAGTTCAATAAATATGTTAATGTATCTTAACCCTCACAAACTTGAAATTTTTGTTTTTTTTTCATCCTTCTGCCCCTCCTTGGCTCAAAGCCTGGCGACGCCCTTGGACACACCATTGATACACATTTGACACACCATTTGACAAACCAAGCATCTCTCTGTAGATCTTTTGGCAATAAAGGTATTATTATTATTATATAGATAAGATGACTAAAAAGTTTACATCTGTTTGCTATGCGTTGCGACAAGTCAGTAAAAGAGCAAGTTTGGAATCGGTGATATTATACTACGTCAATTTTTATTCCATCATGCCGTACTGCATTATTGTATGGTGCGGAGTAAGAGAAACCATTAGAATTTTCTTTATTCAAAGTAGGCCGTAAGAGAGAGAGAGTGAGAGATGCAGAACTATCGATGAAAAATAATATTTAGTTATAAGAGTGATCAGTAAAAGTTATTAAATAACAGTTCCTGATAACAGTTATTTGATTACAGTGACCAGTAACAGTTATTTATAACGATTATTTAATAACAGTTACCAATAACAGTTATTGACATGGGCGTCAAATGAAAGAGTTTGATGAGCAGAATATGATAAGCTATGTGGCGCCACTGTAAACCGAATATGGCGAACGCCACATATTCGATCGATTCGAAATTTTGTACACATATTATGTATTCCCGATGACAATACATTAATCGTTTTTAGAATTTAATAATCACTTAATTTAAAAAAATAAATGTTTTAATAGGAAAAATTTATTGAGACTAAAAAGAGCAAATACAATATTAATAAAAAAAACTTTTCAAGGAAATGTGCTAAAAAATGACTTATTACCTTAGGTTCATAATTATAAAAGTGTGAGTTGTGACTAATAAGTGATCATAGAATTTATAGCCCACGATTTTATAATTATGAATCTAAATTATTAAAAATTCATTTTTCCCTTTTTAATATGACATTTCAATAAAAGGTTCACTTTAAAAGTTTTTTTTTCGTATATTTTTTTTGGTATTTAAAATTTTTTATTTGGTGCCATATAACTAGCGATTTATTCAGTTATTTGTTCTCAAATTGCTTAAGTTAAATTATATTATTAAGCTCAAAGTGTTATTAAACATACACACTGATTTTCATATACCTTAAAGTCGGGGTCTGTTATGTAAAATTTTACGTCTTGTAAATCTTCAATTACTTGTATACCTAATCCGACTGGTTTTAAATCAAATTATGTTTACGTATTGATATATAGAGACCGTTAAATTAAATTTTGATGTAGAAATGAAAAAAAGCCAACATATTCGACCATTATTTCGTTTATTAATTAGGAAAAACTTTTAAAACTCTAGAAAGATCATTGTCCAAAATTTCGGCATTGCGAAATCTCGGGACTCCGTTATGGAAGCCCTATATACTAGGATGTTGAATGAAAAATTTCTGCTCGTTTACCTTGTGATCTTCAGGAATGAGTCACAATGTTCTGTCATCTCGTGTTTTATGAGCTTCGATTCAGAATGACGCGTAATTACTTTACCACCTACTTATATACCGTTGCAGAATAGAATGCGGTCGATTCCACATGAGTCAATACAATTCTGAACCGAGGATAAATGTTATGCAATTAAATTAGAAACCGGATCTTTGCTAATCGATAGTCATCAAGTGGACCCCCGTATAAAACGTTTTTTGGGAACTATATTTAAACTACATACCGAGAAGAAGTTTCATCACATAAATTATTACGGAATCCGGTTTATTTACCAATCGTAATACTGGACTTTTAAGATAACTGTTAATTTGAAGATTCAATTTCTTTAATTTATTGGTATACAGCTACTTTTTGAATCAGACTTCGAGCGCTCTCTTATAGGAGCTATCATAAACTATAGGCTAAAGTAAGGTATATTGGTGATATGTTTTTATTTTCTTATTTTTTTAGAGAAAGAACAAAAAAATTAACCAAAATTGATAAGAAACGTCTTTAGAATAGTTTTTGCAACAAAAATACACTATAATTTTGAACTTTTACGTTTTGTAAATATATAGAGATTATAAAGAAAATTAAATATGAGGTAGGTAATTTGGCTTATAGGTAAAGTAAGTTGGTGACAGGAGGAAACTAAATTGGTGATAAATAAAAGTCAATTGATATTAAATAAAAAAAATCTATTTTTTATTCATCACTCATCACACGTAAATTACATCGTCATTGGACACATCAATTTGGCAGTGTTCGTGGGAGGGAGTCTGCCAAGTCTTTTTGAATTTAGGAGAAACCAATCTTTTATGTTAAGAGAATTTTTTTTCACAACCACCGCACATCCAGTCTTCCTCTGTGGGATTTTATAAGTAAAATATCTAGACAATTTTTTCGTTTTCAAAATACTATTAAATAAAAAAGTAATAGTTAATTAAAAATTGGGCACTTATCGAACAAGGCGTGCCGTTATCTGTAGCCCATGTATATAACAATATGCTGCAACCGCTGACCGGTGATTTTTTTAAAGTGAAACTTCTATGTGGCATTTCAACGATTCGGAGAGTAAAATAAACGAATTAAAAATTAAAACAGTGACACAAATGAGTAACGTAGGTACTTTCCATGAGAGATAACTGGGTACGCACTGCAGGTGAACAACTGAATGCTTAGTTCAGTTGATTAGAGCGTCATGTTAACGAGATGGCCGCGGGTTCGAACCCGCATTGGCCATACAATATTTTGTGTTAGTACGTTGTATTTTGTGTTTTGAATTGATTGAATTTTTTATTTTTTTAATCCTTGCTGTCCATATAACACATTTCTCTTTAAAAATGACATTTTGGTAACATTTTAACACAGTCGGCAAAGCAACTTGATATTATATCAAAAAAATTTAATAACATACGAAGTTCGTCTTTATAATTACTTAAAAGTCAATTCAGACAAATGTATCTTATTCTACATCGAAAAGTGCCTGTAGAAAGTTTTTACCGTTTGAAAAAATATCCACAAATAAAAAAGTTTTTCTCTATCTGGTTTGGAAATAGGGAAAACTGCCAAAATCAAGCAATTTGGGACACCCTGTACATATTAATTCTTGATATATGATAATTCTGTAATTATTGACGCTCTCTGAATGCTATCAGTCATAATATATATTATGTTAGACAAACTATAGATATAATTTAAATATCTTTTAAGTAACCGAGCGACATGGGCTTCTAGTTTATCTTGATTTCAATGATTGTAGTTAGATTTACAGATCTAATTGCGAAAATGCCTAGTACCTATAGATAGCATTTTTAACAATACGTTAAGTCAAAAACTAAAACTGATTCAAAGGTCAAACGAACACGGTCACAGCCTATTATAAACTTTCACTACAATCTGACTAATTCAGGAATTTCATTAATACTTATATATAATAATATATTATTGTTATAGACGATATATAAAAATATAAAAAGAATTGTTTGTCTCTGGCCAAAAGCAATTTGCTTTCCAAATATTTATCATATAAAATTAGTCAAGATTATTGTTCACGTTTCTACATTTTAGGAAACGATACAGCAGTGGAAAAGGTACGATAATTCTGGAAGGCAAAAGAATAAAAACTTAAGTAAAATATAACTGTCAATCTAGTTGTTATCGGTAATGATATTTCTTAAAAATTCTGCATCCAATAAAAAAAGGAACATTCATCATTTTTGTCAACAGGCTGTTGTCTGGATTCCTAGCTAGCGTAAACTTTGATCAATTTGATTGTCAAAGTTGATTTTGACGAGAATTCTATTTTAATCCGAGCGTATTCAGGTACAAATGAACCTTTTCTTTAAGATTGGGTTTAACTCGCAATGTAACAAGTTTCATCAAAATTAATTCAACCGTTATCGAGTGATGTTATATATAGACAGACATTCTCCCCTTTGGGTATAAATACCGAAAAATTCGAAAAAGAACTAAACTGCACACAGAGGTTCGTTAAAATTTTATACATTAATTATTGTTGGTGTAGCAAAGCATAATGTTTAGTCGGTACCGTACAGAGATAAATGTAATTAAAATTAGAGGTATTGTAAAAACTACATTCACTTTCATAATTTCCTCAATTTTATATGTTTATTGTTACCTCGCTTCAAATGTCTATATATGTATATATATGGTTAAAAAAAGTAGAAAAATACATTTTAAAAAATTACGGGACTTACTCCAACAAAAGTAGTAAGCAGTCAGATAACCTGCCCAGTAACCGCTTTTTGTCGCGTGGTGTGATTTTAACTGTTTGCTTTGAGCTTTAAATCAAATTCGATTGTTTTTCTTTTTAGACGAAACAAAAAGTCGGTTGGCTAACATAATTAATTGATTTTAGTCGGATGGGCAAAGTAAAAGTCAATGTAAGGCCCAACGTTGTAAAGTCTATTTTCGTCTTCCTTTTATTTCACATAGCTGCCCTTCTCCTTAATCCAGCACTCAAGCTAAAGCCCTGTCAACCGTTCATTGTAGAAGGACATGGGCAAAATGTAAAAAAGTTTGAGAGCCGCCATGGTGAATGACAATAATCTAACAGCTAACTGCAAACGGATGATTTGTATGCAAATGATGTACAGCTTTGATGGCCATGACATTTAGTTGACTGCGGGTTCATTCAATGCGCAACGCTCAGTTCAGTTTGCTGTATAATAAGGCGTTTACACTTAAAAATTTACACTACGGTCTATCCAACGCAGCGGTCTTTAAATTTTCTGGAGCTCGAAATTTGAAGTATAGATTTTACGGTAAGATTAAAGGTTTTTGCCAATATTGACATGTTGCTTTTTTATTTAGGGAGATGAGAGCCATTAGCTCCAAATATATGAATGGTCACTGTATATAAATTATTGCTGCCTTTAATAAGAGCAAAGCTGCAGGTAACAGTGAGTATCTATAATAATAATTTCGTCGCAGGTTACAATAGACTTGATTTAAATCTATAAAAAAATAGTAAGCATAAAACATTATTTAACATTAATGTTTTAATAAAATCGGCCCGATAGGGCCAGATTTACAAATTTTAAGAAAACCCTAGTTTGCAAATATTTAGTGAGTTATTTACTGAAAGTTGTATGTAATTTGGGGTATTGTGCGATTGATAATAATATTTCAATTAAAAAAATGTTATTTAAAAATACAAGCGAATTTAATATAAGCGTGTTAAAACAAATATTGGTATCAATGAACGTATGCGATAGTAACCGATCGGTGATTTTAATGAGCGTATGTACAGAATTTAATAGAAACCATTTATAACTAATAATTATTTTGTACAATATCTATTCATATTCATTAATATATTAATACATCATACTTGTAAAAGAAAACCAGTTTTGTGCTATAATTAATATGCATAATAAATATATTATATATTAATAATGAAAAATCATTCTAACAGTACTTCCATGTTCTGATGCAGGTATCGTCGTACGTAATATGTTGGCCGGTGGGCCGGATTCTCGTTGCGTAACATTTTATATTACGAGTATTATGTTTATATTCTTTCTTTTTTGTTCATAATGATTACACTCTGAAGATATAGTTTAATAAACTTTAATTATTATAAATATATACAATTTCTTCACACCTTTTTTTGGATACCTTCTTACAAAGTATAATATAACTTAAAAAAACAATGTAACAAAAACTGAACATTTTCAAAAAAAGCCACTAAAAAGCGTAATACAATAAAGTTTTGAGGGCGTTGCCAATTTAATTATTATAACTTTTTATTGTAGGTACTCCGTTAAATTGGCGCCAAACGCAAAACTTTATAATTTTACATTTTAAATGAGGTTCAATTTTTTAAAAAGTTTTTTAAATTTTTAGTTCTTAACGGTTTTGAAATACGTAGTTTGCACGTTATTAACCGCCTTTTTCCTTAATATTTTATTACTAAACTACTACCTAGTATAAAAATAAAAATTTGCTGAACCGATTTAAGTAAAATTTATCTGAGATCTAGACAGATAAAAGAATCATTGTGCATTATACCGTCTGATAAATAATGGTTTGCGCATGCGGATAACGCGGATATATATATTATTTATTTAATATGGATATCAAACGGACTCTGAGTCCATACAAATGACACCTCTTATTACAAAAAAAAAATGGGGGTTCACCAAAATTTTATTAATCTCTAAGGGGTCTGTACGGAAAAAAGGTTAGGAAACGCTGCTATAGAAAATTTCAAAATCCTAAAAAAAGTTCTCGATCTACAGATAAACGAATGGGAAAGAGAGAACAGATAGGATGGAAAATTGAAACCCGTCTAATTTTTCACACTGTCTTATTGTAGTAACATTTCGACACAATCGGATAAAAATACAGTAGAACTTCGATAAGTTAAAAACCTCTGTAAGTTAAACATTTTTTGAATTTACATCCCCTGAAAGCATAAAACTTCCATTACTTAAATCACAAAACCTATTATTCTGAACTATTCTGAACATCGCCCTCGATAACTTAAAATAATATTTTGGTAACCTTCATAAGTTAAAGTATTATCAGTGAGTCATCATGAGTAAGTATCCAAACAAAAGGTTTAGTCTTCCACTAAATCGCTTTACTTATTTCTTTGTTTAAATAATTGATTGTTTAAATAAATAAATAATTGATTTTAAATGAATAAACGAATAGATAAAAAATGTATGTAATCTCTATAAAATCCACAAATCTCGGTAAGTTAAAAATTTTACTCTGACAATCTTTCTAACTTCAAGTCTCGATAAGTAAAAAACTCGATAACTTAAATTTTTTAACGTTTCCCTTGGATTTTAACTTATCGAGGTTCTACTGTATATGATATATAAATGCGTTTTTTTACCTGACTAGTCCTGTCTACTACGCTCAAACAGAAATAACAAAGTTCGACATAAACAGCTTTGCCTTGTGAGCACATATTATATTACAAACTCTATTATTAACGCCAGTTCCGTTATAATAAACTCACTTTTACGTGTGTCGCTTTACAACATGACTATTACCTATCACATCTATAAACATTTACAAGAGCTAATCACAGAAAGTTTGGCTATGCACTTTCTTCCTGTATATTTATCATAAAGTAACAAAATATAAACTTTTAATCATGCAACCCGACGTATCGTACTCACAATTGCTCGACTCATCTTTTAATTGTAATTGGTAGATCAATTTATATTATTAAAGCTTTCTTGGCGGTACCGTTTATTTTAAGATTCAATTAAAGGCTAAATTAGTAACAATTTTTTTCTTATATTTCTAGAAATTTTAAGTTGAAAGACAAACTGATGTAAAAATTCAAATCATTTGTTGAATTATGTACTTTTATTTTAAACCAAGGTAATTTTAATTGATGCAACACGATATGTTTTTTTTTAAATTTTATTTGTAGGAGTCAATAAAAGGTTATTAATAAAAATACATTATGAGGTCGTAATTAGTAAAATATTGAATGTACCTATCTTTTTAGTTATCCTGATTATTTTTAGTAGCAAGTAAGCATTTTTCGCCACATTTATGAAATTTAAAATCAATTTAAAATCACATTGCGGTTTCTTTAATATATATATATATATATATATATATATATATATATATATATATATATATATATATATATATATATATATATACATAGTGTGTTCTGCTGTTCGAATTTCCACGTCCGCGCCCTCCGCAGAAAGCTCTTGTTGACCTGGAGAGCTGAAATGCAGCACACTTAAAGTATAAAACACGGGATGTAACTGATTGGAAAAGGATTTTCGATTTACTTGAAAAAAATAACATGTCATAACCATTTATGTAATAAACAATAAGAACTACCTGGCGAAAACAGATCTTATACATATACTAATATCCTGTCAGTTTGTCTTTCGTAGGATAATTAGTTATCGTGTTTGATACTCCTATAGATATTAGGGGTAAGTTATTTTGTTTAGAAAAATGACAATGGAAAATCTCTGGCATTATAGAAAAAATACAATTCGATGCAAATTTGAAACAAACGGAACTAATCTATCCTCTTGTGAAGTTGTTTGAAGCCTTGCTTAGTCGAAATCCATTATCTGTATCTTTTATGCCTTCCTTTTACCGTCTACCTACATGTAATTATGTTTTAATTTAATAAAATCATTATAAGAAAAAAAAAACTAATAAACAGGTAACATTACAGGAATACCAGGTGAAATTCTTTTTCAAATTAATTTTTTTTTTGAGATTTCGCACTGTCGTTTTCTGTCAATATCGATTGTTTCAACAAAGGAAGAACGGCAACACAGTGTCATTCTAAACGAAGGCTAAATACGGGTTATGATTGTGCGAATGCATTTCAGTTAATACCGACGAAGAAGTAAATTGCTCATTGCCGTGAAACAGTTTCCAAGGCCGCAAACATTGAAATACGCTCTTTTTTACTTACATACTCACAAGTCAATACATACAATTAAGAGTCGGTAATATACAAGTTTACTTACCCACAAATAACGGGGATATTCATTTGACGCTATGTAGTAATTCATAATAAATCAGTTTAAGGCAAAGCAATTTGTCTGTAACTTTTTTCCTGCAGGTTTTTCGGGTATGATACCTAGGGGTGTTTCCACCACAATTGTTGGTTTGTACTGCTTACTAGTATTAATTGAAAACAGCTCGACCGAATTTGATAAGATTTAATGCGGCCAATGTATCAATTACAGCATTAAGTTCCATCAAATTCGGTCTTGTCGTTTTCGAGTGATGCTGGAATACAAATAGGCAATTATTTTGGAAAGCTCCTGGGTATCATATTCCAAAAAAACTGCAAGAAATTAAAAAAAAGTGGGGGATGAAACATCTCCCACCTTTTATTTCAAATTCTGAAATTTTATAAAATTAAATTTCCACATTTTTATATTTTGTATTTTTATATGAGAAGAGAGATGTGAAATATGTGAAATGGAAGCGGGTATGCTATGGAAATCTCACATGTATTAGAATATCGAAATTTTATTGCAAATATCAGCGCCTACTGCTCATGTAGAGAAGTCTTTCGGACTACAAACGTATGAAAAAATCTAGCAAATATCAGCTACTACTTGCTCATGTAGAAAAAAACGTCAGAAACTTTACCATACGATATAGGTGTTGCAATTATACCTACCGCCTAAGATGTATAGTTGTAATTACTGTAACTTAGGACGGATCAATAATAAATAGATGAATGGAAATTTTCATCTAATTCATTCGTAACTCTCACTACTGAGAGGATTCATGTCTAGCGTTACCGAGTTAAAATCGGCTCTCGCATGATGTGAATTTAAAGTTACAATTGCTTTATTATGAAGGGTTGACTGTTCAGATATCGCATCGTAGAGTAACTGATAACTCATCCTGCCGCGAAAATGGAAAGATTCGGGGTTGAAACCCGACGGAGACAGTCGCTTGAAAAACAAATTTTTCTAATATAGCATTGTAACAATGAATATTTCTAACAATCATTGCAAAACTCAGCGACTATTGCTCATGTAAAGAAGTCTTATGGACTATAAACGTATGGAAAAATCCAGCAAATATATTAGAATGATAAAAAACTTTAAATAAAATATAATGTTTGGATAAATCTAAAAAATAAGCTTTTATATCAACACATTAAATAGTAGAAAATAAATTTCTTTGTCTTCTATAACGTTCAGAAGCGTGGGACACTCACATAAAATGAAATATAAGCAAGGTGAGTGTCCCAAGCCCTTCGAATATTTCGGATAATAAATTTATTCTGTTCTATTCTAAAAGTTATAGAAGAGAAAGACATGTCTACTTTTTAGTGCATTGGTATAAATGTGTTAGTTTGATTTTTTCACTATATTAAATTTTTTTCTATAGGACAGACCGTTTATACTATGTGCTACACTGTATTATACAGGTATGTGACAACAAAAGGCCAAGTTGGTTTGGGCCACTCCTTGACCGTGCAGAATGTTTATAACTTTATAAGATTTGTATCCACTGTTGTCTATAGTTGACAATATTATCTTTGTTTCTACAGAAATACAAAACCGTTCAACAAAACGTTTTTGTTCTCTGTTGTCGGGCGTCTATTTATTTACATTATCTATCCAAAACCGTCTGCAGACCGTTCGGCGTGTCTAAAAAATTTTTTTACTGCTTCAACAGCCGTTTCACCCAAATCCCTGATTATTATATTTTCCAACAGTTTTGCATTATCCATTTGTTTGCGCTGGCAATCAGAAAAGTGTGCTGATAGTCCGCGAATTTTTAATCGATCTTGTCAAGTTGTGACCGACCACGTGACCGTGTGTTGCAGTAGAGATGTAGAGGATTCAACGAAAGTTTTTAAGGTCACTTTTTTTTTTTGACGCGTCATCTGTGCCGACATACAAGTTTGAGACTAGTTTCCAATTAGTCAGAGACTTGTCACGGACAAATCCGTAGTTGTCTGTAAAAACAAACCTACTACGTACTACGGGAACTACGCAAGAAATACAGTACACATTTATCTGGTTACTTTGACTGTAACGGTATAGCCACTTTCTCGCATACTCGCATACTTAAATAAGGTGCTTAGGTGACTTTAGAACGTGCTAGTTTATTTAATTATGGGATTTACTCATTGCTTGGTGCCAACGTATGTGTGAAAAATTGAGTCATAAAAATCAACGAATATTCGATCTGTGTCTTTTTTTGCGAGATAGATTTTTTTATTTACAAATTGTTTTTTTTATTTAAGAACACCAACAGCTAGGGTTATTTGTCCTTTAAATCCAATTTATATATAGTTCCCGGGTTACAGAAACAGAGAACTGAGGACTTGTAATAGAGGAGTCACGTTAACGTCATATAATCAACGGAAATACTAATAATAATTACATTGAACTATACTCATTTGCAATGTTTATTTTCGTAAATTGTTTTTTAGATTTTATAGATGTCTAAATTTGGTAATTTTGTGTTGGTTGATGCTATAGGATGTGAAAATTCGAATTTTCATGAAAAGAAACAATACTTTCTAGTAATGTAAGTTTTGATTTTAATACATTTTGTCTGATAATCAGAATTTCATTGTTCTTATAAATGAGTTCGTCTGTGACGTATTTTCGAAATAATTCAGGCTATATACACACTTTCTGAACGTACAGCACTCTAACAACAATTTTTTGAATTTTCGCTAAAAAAAGTTTTAAATTATTAATATTGTTCACGTCCATTATAATTAATAAGTTTTTTTTTATTTTTAACGGGAAATTGGACAATTCAAATATAGTTAAACTAAATTAAAAAATTGCGACGTGTCGTTAAATCTTTTTAAATTCTTCAGGTACAACTTTAACTAGATTTAGATATTTAATAATACATATATTTACTTCAAGTAAATATATGTATTATTAAATATCTAAATTTTATTAATGTAATGGTTAACTAGTTAAAGTTGTGCCTGAAGAAGTTAAAAACATTTAACGAAACATCGCAATTTTTGAATTTAGTTTAGCTATATTTGAATTGTCCAATTCCCCGTTAAAAAAGAAAAAAAAAGTTTTAAATTATCAATATTGTTCACGTCCATTATAATAAGTTTTTTTTATTATTTAACAGGAAATTGGACAATAATTTTAATATAGTAAACTAAATTAAAAAATTTGCGACGTTTCGTTAATTCGTTTTAACTTCTAATATTTATTTGAATTTTATTGAATTAAATATATGTATTGTTAAATATCTAAATTTTATTAAAGTTATGGTTAACTAGTTAAAGGTATTATTTCAATTCTATTAAAAAATTGTGATTATTTCATTAACTAATTTGTATTTTTAATCATTTCAGTTTTGCCCGGAGAAGTTAAAACGAATTAACGAAACGTCGCAAATTTTTTAATTTAGTTTACTATATTAAAATTATTGTCCAATTTCCTGTTTTAAATTATTTTTTGTACTATCGAAAATATCGTTTGTATTTAAATGTTTTATTATAGCAATATCTGACAAGCGTCTGTGACAAGTGGAGTCATACGCATTACTCGTAAATGTTACTTATGTTTATAATAATTTTATTAATAAAATGCTGTTTGGTTTAAAATTTTGCTGAAATAAATTGAATCAGAAACTAATGTGTCGCGTTTTACAGATGCATTAATTTGAGACAGAGAACACTAAGAAACCAATCCGTCCACACGCAAAGTGTTCTGTAACAAGTTGGAGATACGAAACGAACCTCGAACAGGTACACCAACTATCTTTATGTTGTTACCTATACTCATCGCCTACTTTGAATACACCGTTAATGATAATTTACGGTTATGTAATGCCGGTGTAGATTTAGAAGTTTCATTTAAGTACCGGCCACGTTGCCTAATCGGTGCTACTATTTAATAGCTTGCATTTGCGATTGATAAAATTAGTAATTTATTTTACTATTTTTGACGTAGGACTATGCGTACGTTTCGAGTTTTTTTTTTAATAAAAAGAGTAGCAGCGCGGTATAATCAAAACTAAACCCATCCGATTTTTTCATTTAAATTCTGGAGTAGTGATTAACAAGGAGGCAGAAATCTTTCTTATACATAGAAGAATTCGATTACTATATTAAGTTCTCAAAAATCCAGACTAATTTCTCTCTCGTATTCCGTAACTCGAGTAACTGTAATTTTTAATCGAATTAAAAAAAAGAAAAGAAGTTATACAATTCGACGCGTATTTTCTCATATTTTTGAGGTAAAACTTCTTTAGCGAGGGCATCTGTTTGAAATTTCTTGTAACGCGTTACGATCAAGAACGGTTACGAAAATGAAGGGGAAGAAAGAATGCCTTGTTTTATATTACGTAAACGAAGGTGGGAACTCCCGAAACGCTCTGTCCCAAAATTAGATGGGCGTGGGGTACTCTCGAACCGTTCTGTCTAAAAATTAGATATGGGTGGGAAATTGCCGAACCGTTCTGTTCAAAAATTATTTTCCATAATTTTTGTTTTATATTAAGTAGACAAGGGGGGACTCCAAACGATTCTGTCCTAAAATAGAGAGGGTAAAATTCGACATTAAAAAACTGAATACCTATATAAATAACATCTATGACTAAAGAAGTTTGACTGTCCCCGCGACCCAGATGAGATTTTTTTTCTGTATATGTATCGGTTCATAACTGGCGGAGCCCACCAGTTGTGAACCGATTTGAAACATTTCAACACCATTTTGTTCAGACTACTATCGGATTGGTACCATATAGATTTTCTTAAAATCAGTGCATCCGGTTTTAAATGACTTCAAAAAACATATTTTTATATATATGTTATCTCATATCTTATGAATCGATTTTGACGATTCATTTCCTATTTACTAGGACATGTCTTCAGAATGATCCCACATAAATTTTACTTAAATTGATTCATTAGTTTTTTATGTTTCCACGATACCTCCGCCAGTTGTGAACCAAAATTTGCAAAAATTATAAAGATGATTAGAGGATTTAGGATCAATAACTTATTAGTCAAGACGACATTCGCAACGTTTCGTATGCTCTATTGATACTTCATCAGGCGCTCATAATTAACTCTCTTAACATATTCAAATTAAATTTAATTATCTTGTCAGATTATTGTCTAATGTTATCATAATAAATCAAGTCTTCTTCTACAGTAATTATTAAATATATAATATATCACAAATTAGTACAAATTAAAATTAGTTTGTACTAAGATGTGATATATTATTTATTTTATTATTACTGTAGAAGAAGACTTGGTTTGTTATAATAACATTAGACAATAATCTGACAAGATAGTTAAATTTAATCTGAATATATTATTGACCCTAAATCCTCTAATCATCTTTATAATTATTTATCATCAAGGATCTGATCTATACATTTATTCAAAATTTGCAATCTTTAAATAAATATTGTATCACCATGGTAACTATCGATGTTGACATTTTATAATTTATAAACAAATTAATTATGAAAACTCATGATAAAGGTGCGAAATCAAATCCTCTAAAAAGTAAAAAATAGAAAAACTTAAAAAAACATATATTAACCTCCTTCAAAAAAGTCACTAAAAGGAAGAAAATAATGAAATTTTGAGGTCGGAGCTAATTACACAAAAGTAGATATGCGAAAATTTTTAGTGATTAAAAAGAAATACTATTTTTAGTGTATTTGCCATATGGCAACATACACTATTGGCGTCGGTCGGATGGCGGGACCTAGGGGTCGGACCAAAATTTCTCGACGTTTCATAACCTCCTAAACACTTTGGCACCATTTTTAAAAATGTTTATATATATATATATATAAATATATATATATATATATATATATATATATATATATATATATATATATATATATATATATGTATATATATATATATGTGTGCGGGCAATAACTTTCGAAAGAGTTAATTGATTTTAACGAAATTTGGCCCACGTGTTGAAATCCATCACCGCAAGAAGCCTATTTAAAATGGGCTTAATCGGGTCATTTTAATGGTAGTTTTTAGGGGTTGAAAAATGTTTTTAGGCCCCAAAATATCGAAAAAATTCTCAGAATCGTTTCAAAATTGACATTTAACCCTTTAGTAGTAATTAAAAAGTGTCCCTAAAATTTTAATAAAATCGGCCCGACAGGACCGGACTTACAAATTTTATGAAAACACTAGTTTGCAGATAGTGAATTATTTACTGAAAGTTGCATATAATTTGGTATAGAGGTTCGATTGATAATAATATTGCAATTAAGAAAAAAAATATTATTTTAAGGGGTGTATTAAGGAGTCAAATTTTTTATTTTGCCCAAAAACCAACTTAAGTTCGCATAATAAAGCCACACTGCCTGTATAAGCAAATACACTATATTGTCGGCACGGTTTTGGCACTGCGACCCGAGTTTTTTATTTTGTAATTAAATTGGCTCCAATCTCAAAATTTCATTTTTTCCCCTCTTTTTAGTGACTTTTTTGAAGGAGGTTTAAAAAGTTTTTTTATTGAAATGTATTTGCTTCTGTTAATATTACATCATTCAATAGGCGTCTATTTTACGGTGTATAAAGACAGGGAGCCTTGAGATACCTTGAGACTTGCCCATTTAAACTAGCGGAATGTCGTCTGCAATGTAACAATAATTAATATTACAGTTGTAGATAAATATCCGCACAACCTACGCAGGTTTGCAAACACTGGCGTGGAATATGGGTTAGATAGGGACGTTGCTCGCGCAATTTTTCGTGTCACAATTTAACATAATTTCAAAATGTTGCACTGTTATAGATTCATCCTGAGATTATCAGTTTTTTAGACACTGTACAAAAATGATAAAACACGGAATTCTTATGGTAAGACTCCGTAGTACATTTATCCGTCTGACTAGTAAGGCATACGCATGTAATTTCCAAATTGTTATTTGTAGAAAGTTGAAATTTGGTGGAGACTGATGCACTCCGCAGATATTTCGTGAATCGCTTAGCTACAACAACCGCGTCCAGGGCTAATAAAGTGAAAATTAAAAAAAGCAAATTTTTATTTGGCATATATCGTCGGAATTCATTTTGAAGATATTAAAGATGTTTATTTTTGAAGTGAAACTTTTTAGCGACGTATCTGCTCGAAAGAAAATGATTCATCTGAAGGGAAACAAGAGAAACCTGGGTAATAGAAAATGGAGAACGCATCAATGAAACGAGTTCATAACTCTAAACAAGTTTCACTTTTCTCGTGAGTTTATGTGAGTGAGACTATATAAGTCTCACTCACATAAACTCACGGAGAATGGTAAACAGGAGTGCCTCACGGCGCCCCTCTTTACTCTCTACGGCGCACCAGGGCGCCGCGGCGCACACTTTGGGAACTCCTGCCGTAAAACATTAATTACGCAGTGCAAATTCGGTTTATGACAAGTTCGGACGTGTTCCTTGTGGAATTATTTTACGTACGCAGTGCACATTATTGGTTTATCTTTAATTATGTCATCTAAAAGACCAAAAAATGAATCATGTGAACCTAACAAGAAACGAAAAACACTGTCTTTGGAGTGTAAACTAAATATTATCAAAGACTTTGAATCGAAAATAAAAATTTGTGAATTGGCAAAGAAATTTGACCTACCGGAATTAAAAGATCAGTTGGAAAACAAACATTATTTACATTCACAAAAATTTCTCTATATCAGAAAGTTTTGTGAATGTAAATAATGTATGTTTTCCAACTGATCTTTTGAAAAATCATTGTTCTTGTAAAAATTCCGCTTTTGTTAATTATGCTCGATACCAAAAAATCTTTGTTTTGAATGTTTTTACGATAATTATCATTCAGGCTCATGTCTGTAATAAAAAATGTATATATACAAAATAAAATCGAATAACACAATTGAAACGTTTCACTTATCAATAAATACTTATTGTTATAACCATTAGTTATATTGTATTTTAAATAATAAAATAATTACTTTAATTAAATTAAATATTCAAATTTTACGAGTCTTTTTTTAAAATGAAACTATTTTTATTTAAATGATCGATATTGTTAACTAATAAAGTTAATTAATTGTAAAAACAAAAAAAAAAAAAAAAAAATAATAAACAAAAAAGAAAACATAGTGAATCACGGGATTCGAACCCCGAGCTCTCACACTGTACACATATACGTCGCCATAGATTAGTACGTTACCGCTGCGCTATTCTGTCGTTAGGCACTCGCACACTTAACTAGTATACAAGTTGTGGTTGAATTTTTAAGTCATTTTTTTCGAATTGGTTGAGAGGTGTGCGTTCCCACTTCAAGGGGTGAACACCCGAAAGGAATACACTTATTACACAAAGTTTCATCCTAAAATAAAATCCCAAGGTCGTGCCCTCCCCTTGTTAGTTCATCACTCAGAAAATCCAAGAGCCTTAAAAAACAAATCTAAAACTGGTTTTCCCGTCATTTGGAAATCTAATGCGAAAGCTTGGATGACAGCTTCTCTTTTTGAAGACTGGTTTGGTCATCATTTTATTCCTGAAGTCGAACGTTATTGCCAATTGAAAGAAATTCCATTTAAGGTGATGCTACTAATTGACAATGCACCAGGTCATCCTCCTACAACTCTAATTAATTTTGATCCACGGGTGGAAGTTGTATTTTTGCCACCAAACACTACCAGCTTGCTTCAACCAATGGACCAGGGAGTCATTAAAACTTACTAAAGCTTACTACATAAGGCGATCATTTGCACATCTAAATGAAGCTATGAGACAAAATAGCGAGCTTTCTGTCACAGACTTTTGGAAGCAATTCAGTGTTTTAGATGCTGTAAGAATTATTGAACAATCTTGGAATGAGATTTCACAAAAAAATTTGAATGGCGTCTGGAAAAAGCTGTGTTCATTTTTTTTCACCATAAAAATCGAAGGAGAATCAGCCTCAGATCCTGAACAAATCGATGGTATAATAGAAAAAGAGGTGGATGCTGATGGCGCCCACGAATTGCTGGATTCACACAATCAAGAGCTAACAATTGACGAGCTTATAGAAATGCGTGAGCATGATCAAGACATTGAACAAACTGATTCGTTAGACCCAGTTGAATCGGAAAATCAAATGACGATTTCAAACTTAACAGAAGGCCTCACTACAATTGAAAAGGGGTTACAAATTTTAGAAAAAATAAATTCCAATTAAGAGCGCGTGTCTACTACAAAACGGGAAATAAAAAAGTTACTGGCATGCTACGAGGAAATTATACGTGAGAAGAAGAAAGATTTAACTCGTCAGGCGACATTGTAACAATATATGAAGCCTTCGACATCAAAATAACTTTGATTAACGTTGTTTTATTCCTACTAATGTAAATTATTTTAATTATCTAACATTTTATTAAACATGTTTCTTCTAAATTATTGTTTTCTTTAGACTCTGGCCCCGATTACACAAACTTTATACGTATTTGTATGCAAGGTTGAACCCCGACTTACGCGAATTCGACATACACGGCTATCTCTTGGTCCCACCTAACGCGTAAGTCCGGGGTATTACTGTATATCGAACTGATCTACACAGTTAGGCATCTGTCAAAAAAAAAATCGTGTTTGTTTCCCACAATAATTTTATATTTGTAATTTTATCTCATGTAACACATTTGTCGATTGTGATTAAATATTCTATATGTTATTTTGTGCGTGTTTCTCAGTGCACTGCAAAACTGAATTTTATATTTATCTATATCTATTTCCATGTCTATTCAACTATTCAAACAGTGACAGTTCATGCCTACCTACATTTATGTTTTTAAGGTTTCGTACCTTAGAATGAAGATAAAATATAAAAAAAAACTTTAATAACGACAAGGTTTTATTGCGTTGTACTAAAAAGGATAAAAATAATGTTTAATAGTTTACACAGTTTAGTGTCTTGCTGAAGATGGGAGCTTAGCTCTCGAAATGTACATCCACTGAATAATCTGTTGTGGTAAGAAGTTACTATTCTTTTATTTTTATTGTTCTAACCACAGTGTTCTTAATATTTATTTTAATAGTTTAAGTTCATAATTATAAAAGCGTGGGTTGTAAGCTCCATGATAGTCACGGCACACGCTTTTATAATTATGAACTTAAATATTTAAAATTTATTTTTTTCTTTGAAGTACACTGTAATAAAAGTTTGTCTTTATAAGAGTTTTCTTTTAATATTTTATTTTCAAATTTTTAGTTATGCCTTTTGGCCGCCATATTATATTTTAAATATTGTCACACTGTTTACTGAATTATACTTGTCATACCCTTTCATTTTATATCCATGTAGAGGGGGGTGTAAAAAAGAAGGTAATCGGCTATTTTGTGGTGGTGGCTATATTGGATCTACCATAATATTTAATTCACTATATCGCATTGTCTTCAGAACCAAAGGTGTGTGCAAAATTTCAGCTCAAAGGAGCTACGGAAAGTGGATCAAACTCAACTTGTAATATTCGATTACATCAGGTGAAACTAAATACAAAAACAGTACCCTTATAGAATCACTTTGTTGCCCGTCTGACTGTGTGTACTTTAGACCCGGGGAGATGGAATCTCACAGACGCGACTAGTGTAAAATGGCAGAAAAAGGTGGGAAACATCAACGTCCGACTACGAGTTCAGTTGAGCCATCAAAACGAAAAAATAAAAAGTGATTTATCGTATTACTTGTATAAGGTCTACTAAAATGCTGATCTCGTGTCAATTAAGGCAGTAAACTACCACTGACTGTTATACTGTGTTTGTTTTTTTAATATTTGATAATAAAAGGTGGTTAAATGTACTTAATGATTTTTATTACATACCAATGGCTAAATATAATACAATTTTAAAACATCCAATTTGATTTTTATAACAAAAATTGACTTTTAAAGTAGTAGCCTGTGAGTATAGTGTTATAAATTTGTTAAAGGTTAAGTTGAATTAAGATCAAACACTGTCTACAGACTACGACCCCACAGTTTCTAACTCAGTTCAATAAAAATATACGCTCATTAAAAAATCATCTCAAAACCTGTAGGGCACTTGCGATTTGGCATGAAGGTGTGTGTCATAACTGAAGTATAGAAACAATTCCGAAAACTATTAACATCTAATTCCAAGTGGACAAACTTAATTTCTGTTAAGCTTGCCAATTGTCAATCTCAACAAATTAACTGACAAATCGCTATAACGGTACGGAATCCTCAGGTTATTGATAGGTATTTTATTTTTACAAAATTGTTATTTTGTATATGCGTTTCTGTACATGATAGATAGATATTTTTTTATCATGAATAATTTAAAAGCTGTGAAATAAGTCAGATAAACGAGTAATGAAAATACAAATAAAATTACAAATCGCTAACAAAGTTTGTCTGCTAGTTGTTTTTTTATAACGTACTATTAGAAGTGACGTTTGTTCAAAAGTGAACTGTCAAAAATTTTAAAAATAAAGTGAACAGCATTTATTTTATAAGCAATAAGTACGTGCAAAAAAAAACATAAATATTTCGCGCCTAAGGTATTACGGCTTGTATGGCTGTTAAAACTCGCTGGCGTTCGGTTTAAACATAATGCCACAACTGTTCGTTATATAACTCATTACGACACTATTTAATAGGCAACAATGGCTGTCAGCTTTACTAGTCTTCTGGTTATGTATCAAATTATTATTTTTAAAATACATTTAATGAATTTTTACAAACACAGGCACTTCATATAGAGAAAAAAATTAATATAACCTAATATTAATTAGCTGTGCATAATGTTTAATTACATTTTTCCATAAGGCGCCGACTCATTAGAAACATTCCTGGCTCCACTCCGCTTGATAGTAACTATTTCGTAAAAAAAAATTCGAAATATCAAATTTATGGATTGAAAGTCAAAATAAATCATTTTTAGAAATGTTGCCAGTTTAATTGAAGAATTTTGGCGATTCAAGAAATTAGTTATTTTATTGAAACCGTTGTCAACATTTACATAAATAATATCAAATTAAATCAGTTTCAACTGCACATTACTGTTAAACCATGTTCTTTATTAGCGGACTGAATATACAATTAACTGTAACCCAAATGCACTTTACATCTGCCATGCGCAGAATGCATTCTTGGCACTGCAGTTTTTTGTTCGAAACAGGATATAGCTACAGACGTCTTTTTTCAGAATGCAATAAATCAGAATCGAATAATATATAATTTCGGGATACCACAAGATCAGCATTTTGCTATCAGTTATATTAAGTTACTTATAAATATTCAAAGAAAATTTAAAATAAAATAACTGTTTTATTTTTTCGGTGACATAAATTACAATATTTTGGTATTATTTTGTAAAGCAATCTCGAACCTCCTTAATATCGGTAAAACGAGAGCAGATGATTAACGTAATCAGGATGGGTAAACGACTTATAAACACATAAATTAATTGCAATCATCAAGATGGCCCCTGCGCTCTAGAAATTCCCGAAAGGAGCAAACGAAAAAAATTCATCGTATATATTAATTACGACCGAACTCTGTATTTTGTCAAATTTTCTTTAATATATAATTTAATGACTTCTATACCGATTCGGTGAATTCGCCACATTTTGTTTGAAAAAAAAAGATTATATATAATTATAATTTAAAATGAACTGAAAAGAAAAAAAAATGAGTCCCATTATACTTAACACTGGGATACAAGATGAATGGGCAATAGGATTTACACGATAAGGACCATGCAGATGCAATTTGTCAAATTAAAAATATAAAAGTGCTCTTTACTCTAAACTCATTTGAGTTGTATGTGTGCGCTAGTGTCTCCCGTGAAATATGTTTATATAAAGAAATTGCATTATTTTGATGTTTACTGTAAAATTATATTATATTTTTTGTATTATCGGTACCTATGTTATAAAATGCTTGTAACAGTAATTTTTCCATCAAAACGTTTCAAGATTACACGCTTCTTTCTAAATACTTTTGCAGTTTAATGTATAAACATTATTATGTATAGATAATTAAAATGATTGCATAAAAAACGTTCTTCTCAAGTAAACTGATCGCAAGTGCCTGTTGTGTACAGGTTTTAAACTTGTAGAATGTTTGACGAAGACGATACAATCATCGATATAAATATAGTTGAAAGAAAGAAAGCTGAGCTCATCAAAACATTACACGTTTTGTTTTGTTTGCGGGTTACAGAGTCAAGGATTCGAGTTTTTTTCAACCAACGGCAGTATCTTCTTTTTACCTGGTCTGAAGACTACAGGGTAGTATAGATTGAATTTCGCAGAATTAAATGCACGTCTTGAAACTATCGACATTGCATGAAGAAATATTTTATTTATAATACAGACTGCTTATGTTATCAAAGAAACCCCACGGCCATGCGTGATGTTACCTATTGTCGAAAAATATGAACGTGTTTCATGTTTTCACGAAAGAAATCTAATTTAAAAGTTATTAAAAACAAAAATCAGATGTTGCTAAATTTGTTTTGAAAATAAAGTCACTTACCATTTGGACACGAAAATAAATCACTAGAAGTTTCCTGAAAAGAAGAAAAAGATAAGTTAGAGAAAGGGTTTTAACTTTCATTGTGGTACCGGTACAAAACGTATTTTGTCACACTGACGCAGCCAATTGAGCTGTCAGGGCACATTTATACTTCCTAAGATTATTCTCATATTTTACTGATGGATAACAAAATTAAAATACACTCTCTTCAAGTTATTTTATGGCTACGTCCCTGTGATTACTTTTTCTGTTAGATATATTATTATAACGCCGCGGTTATATTATTTAAATATCGTAAATTATATTCTTTATCAAAACAAAATAATAGAAAAAACCAGCTCTGTAAAAACCTATGCAGCTATTTTGATTGAATTTATGTAAAAAGTAAGTTTATTTCTACATAGCAGGTCAACCATGCAAACAAGTTTAATTCAATAATGTAACGTTTCGTGTGAACAAAATCCATTTTGTAATATTATAGCAAGTAAACCTTAAATAATCGACAATAAAATCATTTGCACATAGACAACTTATATATTTTTGGCAAACAAACAAAACCGCTTATGTAGGATTTATCGTATTTTTAAGGTTCCGTACTAGAACGATAAAAAACTGTACCCGTAATAGTGGTGGAGACTTGATCGTTTGTTATTTATAGATACATATTATGTCATAGTCGATTTTCTCGAGAACTACATATAAATGTATTAACTTGAAATTTTCCAGATTTCTCAAGTGTGTATGGCTAGCCTGGCGTAAGAATCAAATACAAGAAAAACTTTTTTTTTTGGTACTGCCTCTACACGTACACTTAATTAAATTAATATACTTAAGTCATTCTTACAGATAGGTAATCACGATATTTCCTGATATATTTAATATTTAATACAATTTAAATTACAGATTTGAATGCATAATACACGCAACTGTAGTCAATTCTTTAGTTTATATTTTACTTTGATGCAACAATCGTTGATAATGAGGTACTCTTGAGTCAATAAAATGTAAATATAAACTAACTGATTTTTTTTGTTTGGTTGTTATGAAAAATATCAATAATGAGTTTATAATAGGAATGTTGACTGTATTCAAATAAAAACATAATTTTAACGTTAAGTGGTAGTTTCTATGATAGGAATACTAAAAAACACTATATTTTTCCTTATTTTTAAGGAAATTAATTAATATTTAATAAATAAAACCTAATAAAACCACTCTCAGAGCACATGACGTCATAGGTCCCGCGCTGTCAAAAAACTTCATTGTTTGGTTAATATTTAGTGTGTAATTTATTATTATTTGTTTATAGGAAACGTCAAATTACATGTAACTATAGCGACGACTACGAAACAACTTTTCATCACCTCAGTTTACTAATGTTTATGAGCACAGAATACGCATCTATAGGATGGTAGCTCCTGTGTAAACTTTTGAGCCTCCTTTGGTAGGAACAGATGACGTCATGCGACTAGTATTGGCGTTTTGGATCGAAATTTGAAACGGGATTTAAAATACATGATTTTTAAGGCTTGAGTTGTATTTAAATAAAAATAATAAATATTTGTGGCTATATTAGGTACTTATGCACGATTTAAAACACTTTTCCAAAAATAGTCAACATTTCTAATAATTTCTTTGACACATTTTGCATTTATTATTTGCAATATTATAAATAAACCTAATCAATAACCGGAATAAGAGTAAATTTACATTTTTTTTGTACTGCAAAATCGCGAATTTTAAGTACATATTGGTTCTTATAGTTAAAAAAATATTCTTTTTTAATTTATTTTTCGTATAAAAAATAATGGACTAATTTATCTTGAAGTATATATGACTCCAACAAAGTCATGAAAAACCTTGCAACAAAATAAATATTTAATTATTTTTTCGGAATTAGTAATTATTGCGAAATAAAATAAACGTTTACCTGAGAATGTGTTGTACTAATACATCCTAGGATGAAAATGGCGACCGCTGTGGTCGCCCTGTGCCTTATCAACATTGTATCCTAAAAAAAAAGAAAAAAACATTAGCTTATAAAAAAAAAATATAATACATAAACTAGACATACATGGCGAAGTTACTTATTGTCGAAATTCCACCTGATACTGACAAATATGTCTCACATTTACTATATAATCTCTGAATATCGAATATAGGTAACAACGGACATGTTTTACTGTACTTTTCTACTGAGATATTTCATCATATTATATCGGTTGAATATTCATCTATATAATGGCTGTTAGAGTTCTTCCCCATTTAAATTAAAATGTTTATTTGAATACCTACGTAGAAAAAAAAAACAATTCTAAGTTTAAGGTCCGTATTCACCGAGCGTAATTAGTTATTTATTCCGTTGATTTGTTCGGAATAAATAGCAAAAATTCAAATCACCAAACTGCAGCTGTCCCCAGTTGTAAATCTGTCCAACTTCAAGAGCATAAATATTTATTCACCTGATAAAAATAATGGCTGCTGCATGAGTTTGATCATAAATTGTACTATTTAGTTCATTTTTGAATAATTAATTTCCCAGTATTAATAGGGAAGTTACCTATTGTAATGAATTCGAAAATGGAAATCAAAATTTTTGATATATTTTAATGTTTCAAGGTCACTACAGTATTTTTACACTATTTTGTGTGTATGTGTTTTTGTGGATGGGTGTGTGTATGGTATACGTGGTAATTTCTTTACGAAATCTCGGGAATAAAAAACGATCTGGTTTATTATTTAGGCCTTTTGTGATGTCAATAGTACTAGTTCTAAAAACATTCAAAGTGATTGCAAGTTTTGTGTGAAATAAGAATAGGACAAAACATTATTATTTTGTGAAAAGAACACGTGTTTTGTAGGTTTTCTGATGATTTAATATTTCACAGAGACCATTCTTCTTACGTTATTAATTAACTTATTATTATTGTTAATAATACATTAAATTATCATGACCATGTGCGAGCATAACCATTCATGAAGTTTCATTTTACATTTTCGATCGCTGCGCCATCAATCGGATTTCCGATAAACGTCCTTAAAATGAAAATTATTAACATAATCCGGAAGGCCTACGGTATATCGTAAATTTGTTCCTTGAGTAACTGTTCTACCGGATAATATGCATGCTGAATTGAAAATAAATTTATTCTAAGGAATATATTTGTTGCATGATTAGTAATTCTTCTATCTTTAATAGTGTTCGGTGAACACGGACCTTCAAAAATAGTCATTTAATGTAGATAGTAAAGTAGGTACTAGCTTTTGCCCACATCTTTGCTCATGTTAATGTCGGTTATAACTACTGATAATAACCTTAAGTTAAGATAACAATTATTGATAGTGTAGTAAAGTTACATCAAAATTGATCTTGTCGTTTTCGATGAATAAACAAACGAACAAATTAAATGAACAAATTTAATAATTGTTTTAGTGATAACGATCTCAACTCTTGAGTGACTAAAAAAGTTTAAATTCCATAACTATAGCTTGTGCTAAATGTTTGAACTATATAATAGTTTTTCCAATTAATCATAATTTTAAATGCACCACTTCGTACGGTGTACAGGTAAAATGCATTCTAGTGCATGTTATGCACCAGAATGTGTTGTATTTTCTATGTTCAATTGGCCATTAAAATATGTAACACTTAATAATCATTTTATTTTTTAACAAGCTGAAGCTCAATAAAGAACATTTGCATAGAGTATGCCCGTTACAATAACAGGCATATACATATTTTCAACCAACAATGTGCTGTTAATTGACTAAAAAAATAAATTTGTAAATCAATATATGTAATTGCTAAATGTATAAAATAGTAAAAAAAATTGCAACTGTCTTTTTCGTGCGGCTTCGCGCATGTATGTAAGTTTTTGTTCGTATAAAAAGTATCCTATTCTTTAAGTTCGCGTAGCAAGTTGAAGTCTACCCAAGCTTCATCAAAATGGACCCTGTTGTATAATTTCTATACTGCTGTGCAAAATATCTGAAAAATGTTTTGAATGTATCCTTTAGTTCTAGCTTTCAACGAACAATTGTGGAAAAATAGTTTACGAAACATTTAGAATTAACTAAATTCGTTGTATAGTGAGAGCGACTGCGGAAATGGTCGGTTTTATTTACATCTGTTGATTGAATAATCTAGAAAAGGTTATAGGTAAGGTATTTTTTTCTGTAAACCTTGTTTTTGTTATTTTGCGCCTTTAATAATTGTTAAGAAAAATAAATCGATTACTTTTTGTATTTTCTGTCACATTACGTAAAATGACCTGTACTAGAATTACAGCGTAGGTACCTAATAATTAATAATTAGTGACAGTACGACAATAATTAAACGGGCGGTATTTGTATCTCCGGGATATTTTGTAATATCATTTTCTTGTCGGCGTAAGTACTTATACGTGTAACTTATGTAACTTTCATAATACCATTATTAACTTCATCGTTGTATATCTATTGTATACAATGTGTTCTTAAAATTTTGTCGAAACATTCCAGTCAGTTTTAGTCATTTGCCGTTTTTTTTTTCAATTCGGGCAGTCAGCGATAACGCTTCTCCCTTTTAATACTCGACTTTTGATTTTCGAGTGGACATACATTTCTACTCGATTCGATGTTTGTGCCCTGTCACTATTCGACCGGTATCCAAATCTGTGAATGTGTGCACACTCTCAAAAGCTACTGTTTATTAGAAACGGGATTTCGGTTTACAATCTTTCGAAGGATGTTTAGTGGTCAGAAGTAATGTTCTCCCCATGCATTGAAACATGTTCACATCACAACGACCTTTCAAATATCAGTCTTCAATACATGGTATGCATCGATGAACAATATTCGTGAGATTTCCCACGTATATATCTGCATTTAAATCAATGAAGGACGCTGAACGTGGCTATGGTACTGTTGCAATGTTTGTCAAAGTCAAATTCTATTTAAAACGCATATTTTGCTGTTGACTTGTCCCGGGTGAAAATATTTTTGAATTTGACAGCGTGAATCAAAATTATACTAATTTTTAGAGATGAAACGGATAGTTGTTTGTCCGGATACCGGATATTCGGCGAGCTGCGAGGCCGGATATCCGGCTCATTGTTTCATTGCGCATGTTGTCACATTGTTGTGATAATCGGATCAATTCGGGCGGTTTCGGGACTTTCGGGTGTTATTATGAGTCGTCGACGCATGACGGATTACCTTTTTCTTTACAACCCCCTCTACATGAATATCACACTTAAGGGTATGACAACTAGAATACAATGAGCAGCGTGACTTTATTCCAAATTCAAAATTGCCACCGACAAAATTTAATTGTACTAAAAAATTAAAAAATAATTTTAATAATTCAGGTTCATAATTATAAAAGTCACGGCCTACGCTTTTATGATTATGAACTTAAATTATTAAAATTTAATTTTTTTTAGTACCTTCAATTCAATTATTTTAAAAAGTTTTTTTACTAATATTTCATTTAGTTCACTATTATTATGATTATTAATTTCACTAATTAAAGTCTTTGAGTATCTGCGAGGTTTTTGTATTTTTTTAGTTTAAATATTTATTTATCATTAAAATGAACATCTTGGAAGATAAATTTATTTTTACTTTGTACTTTGTAAATTTTTGTAACTTTTTCAGTCATAATTACAAGCCATTTTATTATTATTTGCATCACAAAGATTTATTTACTAAAGTTGATTTTAAGACTTTCTCATAGTTGTTGACTATCCGGTATCCGGCCGGATTGCGGTTACTATCTAGTATCCGGCCGGATTTCGGTTACTATCCAGTATCCGGCCGGATAGTAAATTTAGGCCGGATACCCAATAGTTACCGGATATTCGTTTCATCTCTACTAATTTTATATTCAAATTTGACAGTAGGTTATATAAATTTGATTTTTGTATCATTCGAAACAGAATTATTTAAATAATAATCCGTCTAAATTTAAAAAAATCCTAAGAAAACGTATTGGTAGTACAACTACCTTAAGTTTATGTAGTTACATGTATGCATTTTATGTATTTATTTTTTATTTTGGGAAATAGCATGGGCCATATAAATCCGTGGCGTCGCGTCGGTCAGGCTGTGACCTGGGGGTCATAGGTTCATCCATCACTGACCTATGACTTAGGTCCTAGTTGGATATAACCATATATCTCTGTAAGCATGATTTAGATTGGGAATCAAAAAATATGGCGTCTACGCTCTGCAGTTTTCAGTAACTATCTGGTCCCTGAAAATGATATGTAAACATTGACGTGTGCATAGTGGGTACCGTGCGTGCCAGTGCACTCACAAATGAGATGAACTCAAGGATTTTTTTGTCTTCTTTTTGTTATTTGTATTTAATTATTACTTATATCTGTTGGGATTTGAGGAAGTTTTTCCTTTATTACCTGTCACCGACAGGTAATGAAGGAAAACGTGTAGACAGTTAGACGACAGATTATATTTTGATTATGTTAATATAATTATAATTATCCCTAACACCCCGATCAAAAAATCTTGCGCACGCTTATGTAGGTAAAACACTTGCTAGGACAGTTTATATTTTTTAATTGATATCACATGACTGCTTTAGAAACCGTCAAGCACAATGTATACAGATCGTTGCACATACTGATTTTACCTAGGAGGTGTGGATGATATAATAATGAACATAATTACCATTTTTATATTACATTCTGTTATAAAAATGTTGACATTCTATGGCTACAGCTTATTTTAATGCTATATGCTTATTATTATTATTACATTACGGCCGGCTTGTAGAAAGTTAAGTTCACAAATGTAGTAGGTATATTGCATATACTTCCAACAGTTCCAACTGTGTCAGGGAAAACTCTTCTTGAGTTTGCACTGTCTTTTACACGAATTGTTATCTTTTTTTCATTAAACAATTCATACTAATATTATAAACATGAAAGAATGTCTGTCTGTCTTTTTCACACCTAAAACGATGAACTGATTTCAACAAAATTTGGCAAGGAGATAGATCGCATCCTGGGGAACAACATATAGGCTACTTTTTGTCTAAAAAAACCTTAAACTCCAATTACACCGATCGACACGATTTTTGGGTCTGGCTTCTGCATGTGAAATTTTGGTTTCTCCTATGCTAGAAATAAAGGGAAAAATAATTTTTCTGATCAAAGTTTGCTTTTGTAGAAATTACAGCGATTTTTCGAATTTTCAAGAGATATGACTGATTTTTATATTTTTTTTTATAATTTTATTTTTAATTACGATTAACAAAGTTTTTGCTGAATATCAAAGTCTTTTTAATTCAAGAATAAAATAAACTATAGCATATAAATGTAAAATAACAAAAAAGCAAGTTCAAAAATGAATATTTTTAGTGGTTCTTTGATGTTTGTATGGGCTTTCTCGTATTAAACCCTAAATGTAATCTCCCATCATATTCTCGTTGTACTGCCCTTGGTCAGGTCGTTTAAAGTCCATCATATCTTGATGAAAAGTTTCTCCTTGCTCCTCTAAGTAAACTAGGCGCCCATATTGTTTTTAAATTGATCCACGTGAGTGGTAGCATAATATGAAGTTTATGGGACATTCTGCAGCCCATAATTTTAAAGCTTTTAAGCATAATTTCAATCAAATCATCATAATTGTCAGCTCTGTTGTTACCAAGAAAACCATTAACTACTGCTTTAAAACTTTTCCAGGTTTGTTTTTCATGAGCATTGAGAAATTCTGTGAAATCATCACTGCTCAATATATGTTTTATTTGTAGTCCGACGAAAATACCCGCTTTTGCTTTAGCTTCAGATAATTTGAGAAAAAGTCCCTTTAAATATTCAAAAGCTGAAGAATTTTAATCCTTAGCTTTCACAAATTGCTTCATTAGACCCAATTTTATATGTAACGGTGGCATCAACTTTACAATTCGTTCCGACTTGACATTATATTTTCCTATCTGAAATTCGGTTCGATCAGACCATATACGCCATTGGTAATGAAATTAATCTGCTCTGCTAAAGTGAGGTACCCATTTTTTATCTTGATTTCGGATTTTGAGTTTAAAATAGGCTTCATAAGCTTCGCCAAGTTTCAAATTCGTTGCCAAAGCAAATTTTTGGTTCTTACTTTAATAAATTCACCGTAAATAAAACAGAATGAATCAACACCCTGTTTACACTGTCTTGATGCCATTTTCTAACTTAGTATTACCCAAGGGCGGTTGTTACAGCTGTGATAGATAAGTAAACACTCAGTACTCTGCCCTTCACAAATAATATGCAATTTGCTATCGGGTTGATCAAAGTGCTACCATAAAATCAATTAAAATCTTTCAAATTTACTTATCCACGTAAATCAGACAAAAGCAAACTTTAAAAGCTAAAAATGGAAATTTAAGTGTTTTTTGATGTCTAGAAACAGAATTCAAGCATTAGAACAGAAGGCAAAAAAAAATTTTTTTTTTGTTGACTTGTGTTATCAATTACCAATTTCGAATTTTGTGAATATACATATCTTTTTTTATGTTTAATAATTTTTGATAGATTTCAATCAAGATTTCCATATCTCTCAACGAAATTATTAATACTTATAGATATAACAATATGAATTTTGATAAGTGCGTAGCGTAGGCGGTAGTAGTTATTGATATCTATATAAAAATTTATTATTAAAATATTTTCAGTCACATTATAGTATGTTTATTAATCTTTATATGATTTAACAATTAAATAACTTATTTTATTTTTTATAATATTCTTTATTTCTTATTGAAAAATAGAGCTAAAACTACAGCGATACGGTAAGTTTGTGGTGTTTAACAAAATAGCACATTTAACACTAGTGCGTAAAATAGAACAAACGTAGTCGCGCTATACATTAATTCAATTGTAAATTATAGTCTCTGTTTTGAGTGCAACTTCTCTCATTTACAACTGAAATATTAATAAATAAAAAAATATACCGAAAATGAACTGAAAAGCAGCTATTTTATACCGGATACGTGCATAAAATACAGTATATATCTTGAGCGTAAAGATATTATGCGACTCGTGTGACTAGTAAAACTCGTTGACATAATTTCACAGCTCGTCGATAATATACTTCATTACACCCTAAATAAATATACTACTGTTACACATTTGCTAAATATATTTTTGCAATTACGCGATAATGGATTTTTATCGATTTAATTACGAATGCGCATGATTTCATAATAAACTAACAAAATAAATTAGACTGATGTTGTTGCAACGTTACACATACCTATGTAGTAAATTTGTGGCTGGTGAATTTATGTGAGAACGCGACTCGAGCATTTATTATAAGACAACAATAACGTATTATACTTCATATATTATGTGTTTCGTCTACATCATCTGAGCCTGTTGTGATTTCATACGAGTAATTACTTAACTTAAATATCTGATTATCTAATGCATTGTCTCAGTTTTATTTTTGTTAGATCATTTTTATTTCTATTGTTTCAATTTTTCAGATTAAATCATATCTGTTCTGTAATTCAAATTAGTGTTTGTTTAAATAATTGTATTATAAAAAAATTAATATTTGTCTGATGTAGGTACGCAAAAATTAAAAGCTAGTCGTCTTATTGTGCGTTCAACTCTCCGAGTGCTACAGAAGTGATGCGACTGAAGTTTTAAATAAGCGTAGATATATTATGAATGAAAGGGATAGTTTTGATGTGAAAATGTTGACTAAATTTCAGAAATAAATAGAACACCTCCAAGTAAGTATATACACCGTTTTATTCCATTTTGAGGTTTTATTTTAATGTTTGGAATCAATATCGCTTCACAATGGCCAAAAAATTCGTCTAGCTTCTATAATCTTCAATATTTTTCTATAAGAAAATTCTGGAAAAGTAATATGTTATTGCAATAGAGTATAATTATACATGGCCGCCGGTAGAAATTTTTACTAGGGAGGATGAGTACAAAAAAAAACTGACTTAAAATGAAAAAAAAACCCGCAAATTTTCATTTTCATAGTTGTTGGAGTGTATTGAATAATGTGACTCTAGGTTCTTTACCATAAGATCCTTCGTCATAGAAATCTAAACAAGACGAAAAAAGTTTCAACGATGTCGATTCAGTAGTTTCCATAAAATTGCAGTCAATAGAAACGCGTGGTTCTCAGTTCGTAGTCTGCGAAGTAGTCCCATTTTTGTTGTACCTTCCTATGTTAGTCGAGAAGGTATAGAATTTTAAACAGTGCAAGAATTTTTCAAATTGGTTGAGCAGTTCTTGAGATAATGGTGGTCATACATAATATATTTACACCTACATACAAGTATACAAACATACATTTCGAATTGATAACACAATTTTTTAGTCTTTTAAAAATGAACCGGAAAAAGTGTTTGCTTTCTGAATACCTAAAGGAATTTGTGACGTTATGAAAGATATACGACTAGAGTAAAATCTATTTTTACAGTTCACTGCAAAGGAAGTCAATTGTTTGAATACTCAATAGTAATTTCTATATAGTTCCTTCCATTCAGGTAGTAGAATAGTTTTCTAAAAGGTAATTTTATTCATTTTCTCATGACGGTATAACAAATTCACTCGACTGTAAAAGGAAGACCTTACATAGCGGTTATTTCAATTATTTTTCAGAAGGTCGTTAATGTACAAGGTCTTCGTCATCTCTATACTCATTCAGTTTCAGATGTTTATGGTTTATTCTCAGAAATACATTTTTTCTAATAATATTTCGTTTTGAACATGATACGTTATATTTTATTTGTCTTCATATTAAAATTATTGCTACCGTCCGTAGTTTGATGCATACAACTAAGTTTTTGTTAATATATTTGTTCTCTTGTATACTAATGTAAAAATGAAATGTGAGACTTTAAAATTACTGAGCTCCCAAGAAAGGGACGAAACGTCGCTATAAATAACAAATAAGTGTTTACTTAAAAAGTACTTTTTCCCGGCAAATCATTTTTATATTACCTACTTTATAAATATTCGAGATGCCATCGGTTAAATCGTGTAACAAGGGTGGATGACATATAAATAAAATATCATCCCCGGCAGATTTTTTTTTTAAATATTGACTCAGATGCAATTTTAAATCATTCTGAGAACGTTCAAACTCACTATACCATTCTGCTTTATTTGAAAAAAAAAATAAGATGGATGAAAATCATAGGCGGAAAAATAATAAAACAATAACTAGGTATGTATTTTCAAACAGGAGCGTTTATTGATAAACTAATTGAAATAAACACGACTGGAGTATTGATCGAACGTATAGAAAATTCTATATAAATTCTATAACAAAATACCTAACAAAATATATTTACGAAATGAAGTTACTTGCTATAACTGTTCAAAGTTTTTTATTGAAATAAATTACAACGTTTCAACCACTTTTCTGGTCCTTTTCAAGTTTTAAGTAAAACAGTTGTAATTTTAATTTTATTGACGCATTTAAAACTTGAAAAGGACCACAAAAGTGGTTGAAACGTTGTAATTTATTTCAATAAAAAACTTTGAACAGTATAGCAAGTAACTTCATTTCGTAAATACACCTATTACTGTTGATAGAGTCAATTTGGCTTACAAAATATAATTTATTATTACTATATTATAAAATATAATCAAGAAATCAATTCTGCAGCCGCATCAATTTTTTCCCGGCGGTCCGTAAAAAATTGTTGGGCGGCCCATTGGGAATTTTCCAGTATCCCGGCGGCTCTATCTGCCCCTGCTTTTTAATCATTATCAAGAAGTGAAATTTAAGTAGTGAAGGTAAGTTTAGGAGGCGATGAAAGGAAAAAGCGATTTAATAGAGACAGACAGATTGAGAAAGAAAGAAACAGAGCACCATCAATAACTGACAAACTATTTATGATTTGCTAGAGTTTGGCTGACACAAATATCTATGGTCGGTAGGTAGATAAAGTAGTTAAGAAGTTTCACTTTTATAGTGTGACCTCAATTATTTACGCTCTTTCTTATAAAAAAAAATGCAAAAAATAATGAAAAAAACATAATGCACTTAAAAAATATTTTTTTTTAAGTTTTCTAATTTTACCCACAAAATTAATCCCCAAAATTTATTCATTTATTTACTTTATACGTCTGTGATTGGGTCATCTAACGCTATATATCAAGTTTTTCTGTTCAGTAGATTCGGGGAAAATGAGCTGTGACAGACAGACGGACAGACAGATAAACACGGGAGGGATCCTATACGGGTTCCATTCTTAATCGGATGTACGGAACCCTAAATGTTGCAAAAAATCTGGAAATTATTTCATAAAATATTTCCATACCAATTTGTATGTTACTTTTGACTAAATACATAAGTACATTAGTACTTATCAATTTGCAGTCGAATTATAAATAAATTAAAACAAATAATAAGTGATGTGTAAACATTCGCAAAATCTTGTACCTGTCGTGTAGTAAAGGTACTAAACATGCGAGTTGAAATAGAAAAAATACTTGAAAAACATTGACTCAGTTAACAAATAAAGGAACAACGTAAATGAGTTGAGCTGTTTTAAATCGAGTTGACTTGATAAAAAGTTACAAATTGTTAAAACGATTTAAGTATATAAATTTGCACCACAAACTTTCTAAGTAATAGATATTCCCCTTCGAAAGGTATTCAGTATCTTATAAGTCAAGTTGAGTAACTAGTGGGATGTTTTCTTTTTAGGCTACCAGCAGTTAGGGTTATTTGGATCTAGGACCAATTCATATTGCTTGTGTTTTAATAATAGCTAAATTGACAATACTTTTCTCAATTCTCGGACTTAAACCTAGGAACTGGGGGCTCGTAACAGAGGAGTCATGAAAACGCCATATTGTTGGATCTTTTTGAGACAACAATAATACCCTGCATTGTTGACAACAACATTGTTTTGTTTAGAGTTTCTATTAGCTACACTGAAGAAATAAACAAGATGAATTATATTTTTAATCTTGTCGTGATTAGACATATTTAGACCTTGTCTTGGTTGAATAAAATTTTACTGTCTTTTATTTATTTTTCAATTTTGTATAAATAAATCAAATTTGATCATTAGAATATAAACAACGGCATCACTTACGTTTCGCCATTCTCAAATTCTTGAGTAAGTAGTGCAGAGATTTTAAATTATAGACTGTCAACAGCTGAGGTTATTGGCGTCTATATAGTAAAAATACATAAGTAAAAGAAAGACTAAAAACTAAACCACAATGACACAATGACACAATAAAGAAATAAAAAATCGACCAAGTGCGAGTCGAACTCGCGACGAAAAGGTTCCGGATCATTCCGTTTTCCGTGAGAACTTTAACAGTGTTGGATCACTTTCACACAGTTTGTGTTGAGACCCAGCGGTAAGAGGCGAGGTAGGCAAAAAACATATTGTGGGTGTGACCTTCTTTAGCTCTGTATCGCTCGAATCATCCGCACGTTTCCATTTTTGGCTGGTGCCCACTACGAGGCTAAAAGATGCTATTGCAAGGGTGCCGCTGTCAATTGGTTACTCTAATTTTTGAAAATATTTTGTAGATTTAAAAAACTTTTCCGAAAAAGGAAGAATCACTTTAGGTTTGTAATGGAACAGTTTTGTGAAATAAGTACGAATAAGGTCGTAGTGTGACTTTGAAAACGTGTTTTTTTTGGCACAATTAATGCCAACTTTTTTCTAGTAAATCGTACATAAATTACAAAAGTAATCCATTAGAGACCTAGATTTGTCCTTTATCTTCCTTACAGAGAAATAATTTTTGCAGAATGTTGACGAATAAGTCTACAATCAGTTGACAGCCGAAGTTCTATTTTTGGCTTAAATTCAGAGCGTTCCGACAGCCTTAAGATTTTGGATTTTCATTTAGGCTTTCTTGCCAACTATGAGCGAGGCCTTATATTTCAGAATTTTAGGCTCAGTAATTTCGGAGATGGGGGGATGCTCGATTTTCGTATATTTTAAAAGTATAAACAAAATATATTTGGATTCCTCATAACAAGCCTCTAATACATCGCATGATGAACTTGAAAAAAAATATTTTTTTTAATATTCTAATTTTGACCCCCAAAATTAACTCCCAAAATCAGAAATCGTTTTATATAAGTCCGTAATTTGGCCATCTATCTCTATACATATATGTGCCAAATTTTAACTTTTTTCGTCCAGTAGATTCGTAGAAAATAAGCTTTGACAGACGGGCAGACATACAGTGAGAAGACACAAGAGTGATCCAATAAGAGTTCCGTTTTTTCATCGGATGTACGGAACCTTAAAAAAGAAATGAATTAAACGACAAACAAATAAAACAATTCAACTCGTAATCGATTATTTATAAAATTCTCGATTCGATTTGAAAAGGGAAATCCATTAGTTGCATACTCATGAAGATAATTGCACATTATTTTTTATAATAAACAGGCTTTGCAATTAGGGTTATTGTAGCGTGAAAATTTTCTTTGCAACAACATTGTGCCAATACATTCTAATTTGCACAACTTGATCTTTTCAACATTTTTATCAAGTTATGTCATTGCTCTAGCTTATTTGCATTTACAAACATATTATATGATTACCAGATTTTACGCCCACGAAAAGGTCACTACTAACCAAATTAGACGTATTTATATGTTAATGGACCTCATTCTGCTACTCGCTCTCAAAAACACTACACGTTATATGACAAGTTGAAGGTTATACGATAATATGATCTCTTTTACCTATTCAATTTGAAATAATTATAACGGCTACGTTTTTGCAAATCATTTCCAACACCTTATACTCATTTTGAAGTTATACTTTTTGTGGCATGTTATGAAAAAAATTATGATTTTTTATGATGAAAGATTAAAATTAATAGAATGAAGTTGCTCGGTAAATCATACGTCTTGGATATTTTAATTTTAAGCACGTTTACCAAAAATTTGACTAATAGCGAGGCGATCGAAAATGTAAGATAGAGAATATGAAAGTTGTTAGATGATGCTTTATTTCAATACGAATATAAGCACACAATAAATTGTTAAAGTATTTAATTTAGTAATTGGTAAATATTATTGAAAACATTTGTTAGTTGTGAATATTGAGTCATAACATCTCTCCCAGTCCTTTTATTATATTAGTTCAATAAATTTTTTGCATGCAAATTAAAAATTAGTTTTTAGTCACGCCAAAGAACTTCTAGCTGGTGCACATAAGTACCTACATGCACCCACTTTTTTAACATTTTGTAGTTTCACGAAAACAAATACTTATTCTAAGTTTTACGTGGGTTTCATTTTTGTATTTTTGTTGTAGATTTCACCTGCAGCTTAGTACATGCATTTTTGTCGTGGATTCGCTCGATTTCATGTTGACTTTAATGAGTACGTGATCTTAACCTGAACGTAGTGGAATGAATTTATCTGGTTCTTTAAATTTAGGTATAAATCATTGATTGTTTGCCATGCTTCATCAAAATCAATCCAGGTGATTTCGAATGATGCCGAAACAGACAGACAGAAAGAAAAAAAAACATATGGTATTATATTTATCCATCTAGGCATCACACAAAATACTTTAAAATTTTCTTTATTTGAGTGCATATGAGTTTTATCATGGGAAATGTTTAGTCGAAAAATGGAAGTGCCTATATGTAAATTGAAAAATATAAAAAAAAATTATGCATTCTCAATGTAGTTTTCATTATGGCCGCTCATAATAATAGTTATCATCAAGGTGATTATAATTATAACATAACTGTACAATGTACGCATGCTTAATATTATCCCCCTCATTCTTTGTACTTGCGTTTAATTAGATACAACTTTTATTAGTATTTATTATTGCTGTAGCGATTTTAAAGTATTTGGGTAGTTCTTTCACCAATGGAAAACAGACATAACGTGATCAAAATTCTGGGGATATTACTTCATGTAATTTATAATTTACCTATTGTATATGCATTTTTGTTAAAATTATGAGAAAATGAAATAAAACTGAAGGTTGTCCAACATTTTAAATATTTTTTTTGTTGACGACATTGTTTGATTGTTTTATAATTAATTTGAAATTCTCCTTAACCCCATGGATAAAATAGCACTTAAAAAAACATATATTAAAAAAAAATTAAAAACATGTTTATATCAACATATCAAAAAATAGAAAATAAATGTCTTTTTGCACACACCCCTGTAAAATAACTGCTTTTAATGTCTGAATTACGATAGCAAAGACTCATTTACACTAATGCGTAAAGCAAAATAAAAAAATGCGAGCTTACCAATCCAACAATAATTTTCAAAAGCGATCTCTCATTTGCTGTTTATATTTATCACTATAAAGAAACTATATAACTCAGTTAACAAAGCAAGTAGCCTTGTTTCGTAAACAACTCCAGTATAAGAATTCATAATGGCCGAACACAGCTGTCAAATGCTATTTAATACGTTTATTTTTAATTCAAAGCAGGAACTTTATAGGCGGTACGTGCAAAAAAATGTAGTATGTATCTCGAATATAATCTTTTTGAGACTCGTGTAAATGTTTAAATTCGCTGGTCGCTCGTTAATAATATTAGCATAATGTGACAACTCGTCAATAAAATAATACATTACAATCGAAGTACGTAAGCTTCTATTTTCTTTTATGGCGTTTAAAAGCGTGGGTCACTCGATGAATCAAATGGCATATCGATACAGTGAGTATCCCACAATATTAAATGTTGTAGAAGAGAAAGAAAGTTCTTTTCTATTAAAAAAATTTAAAAAATATATTACCTATAATATAAATTTGTTAAAAATGAAAATTTTAGTGAGAATAATGTTTGGAAGAATATCTACTTAAAAAAAGTCTGAGTCAGACAATTTTTATCACTGTAAGTTAAATAAAACCCGGGTCGCAGTGCCAAAACCCTGCCGACAATATAGTGTATTTGATATACAGGCAGTGTGGCTTTATTATGCGAACTTAAGTCGGTTTTTGGGCAAAATAAAAAGTTTTACTCCTTAATACACTCCTTAAAATAACATTTTTTTTCTTAATTGCACTGTTATTATCAATCGAACCTATATACCAAATTATATACACCTTTCAGTAAAAAATTCCCTATCTGCAAAATAGTGTTTTCATAAAATTTGTAAATCCGGTCCTGTCCGGCCGATTTTATTAAAATTTTAGGGACACATTTTAATTATTACCAGAGGGTTAAATTTCAATTTTAAAACGATTCGGAAAATTTTTTCGGTGTTTTGGGGCCCAAAAACAATTTTCAACCCCTAAAAACTACCCTTAAAATGACCCGATTACGCCCATTTTAAATAGGCTTCTTGCGGTGATGGATTTCAACACGTGGGCCAAATTTCATTAAAATCAATTAACTCTTTCGAAAGTTATTGCCCGCACACATATATATATATATACAGGGTGTCTCACCGAACGTTGGCTAACATGGGTAACTTTGTTATTAGTGGAGATAGAAAGTCGGTTAAATGGGCAAAGTAGTGCAGAAAATTGGGCTCATTAACATCCCGTCGAAAAAACAATTGAATTTTGACACCCTATGAATTTATTCAGAAAATAGTGAAAATTGCCATTTATGAAAACTGGCCATAACTTTTTTATTTATGAAGATATTTGAAAATTTCATTAACCATTTTTTGATAACTTTTTAAGGTCTTTTCAGTGGCGTAGGTTTAATTTTTTTATTTCCCCTACATAATGAGATATTGACATGAACTTTGGTTTTTCTTATGGACGGCATTTTTGATTTTCAGATATTCGAATTCTACTTATTTTTCTGAATAATTTGACATAGCATATCCTATATCTAAACTAATCAGAAGCTACAAAACTGACAAAAATAGCTTTTTGGCGTTATCAAAGTGTGCCGTGTAAAACGAAATTTGTTGAAACAAATACATATCGACAGGTTAACAATCTGTCTAGCGATCGCTACAGTTTTGCTAATTCATTTTGTTTTATTTACTCTCTAAGGTGGCTCAAGCATTCTCAAATTTGGAGAAACAGGCTATTTTTGCGCATACATTCAGCGTAACAAAAATACCACGTGGGCGCAAGCACAATACTTGAACCTTTATCCAGAAAAACGACAGCCTTATTCAATAACTTTTAGGAACTTTTCTCCATTAATTTCAACGTTTGCTAAACCTAATTCTTCTTCACAGTGTTGAATGTTGCCTTTTTTCTTTGAAAATGAACCGTATACCTTTAAATTTCTATTTAAGTTCCTAAAAGTTATTGAATAAGGCTGTCGCCTTTCTGGATAAAGGTTCAAGTATTGTGCTTGCGCCCACGTGGTATTTTTGTTACGCTGAATGTATGGGCAAAAATAGCCTGTTTCTCCAAATTTGAGAATGCTTGAGCCACCTTAGAGAGTAAATAAAACAAAATGAATTAGCAAAACTGTAGCGATCGCTAGACAGATTGTTAACCTGTCGATATGTATTTGTTTCAACAAATTTCGTTTTACACGGCACACTTTGATAACGCCAAAAAGCTATTTTTGTCAGTTTTGTAGCTTCTGATTGGTTTAGATATAGGATATGCTATGTCAAATTATTCAGAAAAATAAGTAGAATTTGAATATCTGAAAATCAAAAATGCCGTCCATAAGAAAAACCAAAGTTCATGTCAATATCTCATTATGTAGTGGAAATAAAAAAATTAAACGTACGCCACTGAAAAGACCTTAAAAAGTTATCAAAAAATGGTTAATGAAATTTTCAAATATCTTCATAAATAAAAAAGTTATGGCCAGTTTTCATAAATGGCAATTTTCACTATTTTCTGAATAAATTCATAGGGTGTCAAAATTCAATTGTTTTTTCGACGGGATGTTAATGAGCCCAATTTTCTGCACACTTTGCCCATTTAACCGACTTTCTATCTCCACTAATAACAAAGTTACCCATGTTAGCCAACGTTCGGTGAGACACCCTGTATATATACGTATATATATATATATATATATATAATATATATATATATATATATATATATATATATATATATATATATATATATATATATATATATATATATATATATATACATATATATATATATAAACATTTTTAAAAATGGTGCCAACGTGTTTAGGAGGTTATGAAAAGGCGAGAAATTTTGGTCCGACCCCTAGGTCCCGCCATCCGACCGACGCCAATAGTGTATGTTGCCATATGGCAAATACACTAATAACAACAGTTTAAATCTTCAATATTTGTTGCCAATTTGAGGAGACTAACAAGGCCTCGAAATTTCAATCTGTATCAACATCATATAAATTGTAATTGATAGTTCTGAATGATTAATTAAGAAAATTATTATGATGTAATTTTTTTTTCTTTTCATTTCTCGTACGTCGTAGATTTAGAAGATTCAGGTTCTTTTATAATATTTTGTTGATTTCAATGTTGAATTTGTTATATTTTTTTTCGGTACAAGTATGTTTTATAACTAAAAAGATTTATCAGTGCGTTGGCCATTATAAGAACGCTATCTAATTGAAATATTATTGATATTGACTATTATGATGTGGCGCACGTTTGTTGTGAAGTACAATTTCCGACAGTTAATGTGCCAGTAAAGTTCACCCCAGATTGACTTACCTCGATATCTTAAGAGTATTTGATAGTTACAAAATAGCCCCGACATCGTTCATCTCAAACTCTTTCTTTCTCATAAAAATGGTTACTGCTCTCCCAACACTATTTGCCAAATGAAGGACCAAGTCAGAGTACAGATCTTACTGGCAAAAAATAAAAAAAAAACATTTCCCGAAAAAGATTTTAACTTTATAATAATTATAAATTACGTAATCTTTCACACTTAGCCAAAACTAATTTTCAAAAATTGGGATACATTATTGTTTTCAGCACGATTTTCGAAAATCGAGTTTTCATCAGATCTCGACGTTTTGAGGTTCTAGAAAGTTATCCTGACTATTTTTACGATGGTAACCTGGTGTCTGTGTGTGTGTATATGTAAACTTATTCTAACTTTTGAACAATTTGACCGATCGGCACGCGGTTTACGGCATTCGAAAGGTTTCTATTAAACTTTGATTTTCTGAAAGTTTGAATGAATGTGGCCTACTAGATTTTGAGAAATCTCAAAAATAAAATTTAAAAATTTTTCAAAAAAGGATTTTTTTTTAAAAATAACTTTTAGATAACTGTACTGATCAATTACAAAACCTTATCGCCTCTTGTCCTCAAAAAACAACGTCGAATGCCGTAAATCGCATCTTGATCAGTTGATTCGTTCGAAAGATATCGCAGTTCAACAGTTCAAAAAAGTGTTTTTTTTTAAATAACTTCTAGATTTCACATCGGATCGAGTTTTTAACCAACTACATATATCAGTTTCTGTGCTTAATAAACTACATCGAAAGCTACATATTGGATTGAAATCGAACGATTCGTTTAAAAAATGTTACTGTTGAATTACTTTTGAGACATTGCTTTTTCCAAAATCAAAGAGTTCGAAAATATAAAGAAATGATACTTTGGAGCTCGAAAAAATATTGAAATTTGCATTTTTGAGCTCTAAGTGCTCAATTACTTTCGAATATGTATATTTTCGAGCGTTTTGAGCAACGAGAAGTTCCAGGGATGGCCTGCGGGGTCATCCGTTTTTCAGAGTCCGCTGATAGGATTTGTAGTGCGTCTCTTGATCATTAATTTAGCGTTTATCGGCAGATCTGTCACCATTTTTTAGGCGGGGAGACTGGATTTGAGATGAAGAGTGCAGAGGTTATTTGTAGGTACCTATAAGAATCTTAAAACAAGACGTAGATTAATTTTTCAGAATCCATCATATCTACCTAGAAATACGATCGAGTTTGTTCAGACCTGCCATCTTGTCTGATAGTATCAATTCATATTTATTATTTTTTTAATAATGAATTGAAAATCCACCTGACACTTTCCTCAGTTCTTGGACTAGACTTTGGGAACTAAGGGCTTGTAATTGAGGAGCCGCCCTATACTATTAGAATGTTGAAGAATGGATAGTCGTCTTAAACTGGATGTTCGTACGTGTGTGACAGGCCTAATATACGGCATAGGTATGTGTAACAAATGTCACTGGGTCACACACATGTCACTATATTATGATCTGACAGGCGCATTGTACATATTTATGACCTGATCATGTTTGTATGCAAGCGCGTACATTTTTCTGCGTGCATATCGTCAAGTGATGTGTACATAGGTACCTAAGAATAAATTAAACGCTATTGAAAACAATGCGATTTTCTTGAGGTCAATTAATTATTCAACTTTCCCGGCTTTTAACGTATATCTGTAATCTTGTAGATTGACAGTAGTCAGCACACGTATTTTTACATATCAACTATAGATTTCACAAAAAAAAAATCATGTTTGAGATTTCCTGCTTTGATTGTACATATTTTAAAATAAATTAATGAACGGTCCGGTACAAATGATCTTGTCATAGCTATATAGGATGTTCATGCGAAAAATTTTCACTGTTACTACATAGCCCAAGAGTCGCCAATTACATGAGCTTTGGAAGATTATGTAAGAGCCACACTATTGTTCAAGGTTATTATCTCCCAACCGACTAGCGATGTTCGCTGTTTCTCCTTATATTTTAGGACCTGACCATCTATAGAAATAGCTTTATTACAGTTATTAGTTTTAGCCAACTAGGTTTGCTCTTTTCTTCCTATGCCAACTTTGTAACATTCATAGCAGCAAATTCAGCAAATAATTAAAAAACAATTAAAAGAATGATATGTCGTCTTTTGGATGTTTAAAATTGTTAAGTTTGCTACGAAATATGCAGTTTCCGCCGCACTACCGGTTGTCTTGAGTGTGCTCTGCGCTACAAAAAGGTTGGGGACTTCAACGTCAAATGAACGTAAATGAATCATTTAGTAATAAAAGGCAATGAAATGTCACTGCCAGGGTCTGTTTCGATGTAATACAAGCTACGTTGTATCTGTTACATTCTGATCAGTGAGCGTATCGAAACAAGAGTTACCATCCTTGACTTTAAACACACACACGTCTTATCACCGTCACTTCTGAAGTTAACAGAAAATAACATGAATAGAATACACAATTTAATAATAGATTTATATAGTATTAGCGGTTTACCCGCGACTTCGTCCACGTGGTATAGATGGTACCCACAGTTCTTTTATACAAAATCTACCCCCACAGATGTGTTCAAAAGACAGTCGAACATGTACTTCTGTATTTTCTAAGAAGAATGTTTTTTCCCGTTTTTAGTTTAAGCAATTTCAGAAATACAGACAGCGTATCTTTTATGAATGTCCCCTCCAGCCCCTACATGTATTTCTTTATTTTCTAAGGAGAGTATTTTTTCCGTTTTTAGTTTAAGCAATTTCAGAAATACAGACAGTGTATTTTTTATGAATGTTACCCCCCCCCCCAACCCGAATCCCCCCAACCCCTAACATGTATTTCTTTATTTTTTAAGAAGAGTATTCTCACGTTTTTAGATTCAGCAATTTCAGAAATACAGATAGCGTATCTTTTATTCCAAAAAAATGAGTCTGCTATAATTTGAGTTTCAGTATTCACAATATGGATACAAAATTTCATTTCAATTAGATGTATAGTTAATTAGTAGTAATGGAACAAAGGAAAAAACGGCTATAGATTTATATATTGCGTGCGATTTATTGTGACGATATTAGCTATAATATTCACAAGAATAAGTGTACATTCTCCTGAAGTGATTGTTCGCTATTGTAGCTGCTTATAGTATCGCGCGAGGGCAACTCCGACCTATATATGATATATTATTTATCCTTAATGATCGTCCCTTACTAACCCGTTCCGCTCATTAAATTAATCGTACAATATACATAGTTGGGAATATGAAGTCGTTTCTTCTTGATAACTTCTGATCTGGGCGACTTGTTAGCAACTTTATGAGGCAGTGTGTGATAATGTGATATATTAACTTATGATAATAAAGTTAACGGATAAATACGATTGCAACCGGGCAAAGCCGAGGCGGATAATTATTACAACCCTAACCTTCCCCAAAAAATAAACTATCGAATGGTAAAAATCGCTTTCAAATCCGTTCATTGGTTCTCCTGTTTTTAGCGAACATATACAGATAGAAACGAACAGGAACTTTGATATAATATGTCCATATGTAATGTTATAGATTACAGGCGGGAATGAATAGCCGAGCACATGGTCCCAACAAGGATGGGACTGACCAGGACCTTAGTTTTGGGACCCGGTATGATTTAATATTGATTTTGATGAAAACATAATTAGTTGTAATGAAAAAAACCTTTCTTCGCAAATATTCATATAAAAATGTCTTCGTTTTAACTGAATTTTGTTGATAAACTCAATTTTTTCTCAAGAAGTTCTTGGTATAGGAGCTTGCTTCAGGATTTGTGGGTCATGGCGTATATATAGTAATGCCTTGTTTGCATGACTTTTCTATTACAATCATCCAACTCACGGGTATTCATTTGAGAATTGAAAAAGTATCAATTGAATTTTCAACTTGTAATTAAAAAAAAAAAATAAACAAATAAATCGAAAATTGATACCAACCACAAATAGCTTTAGTTGTTATTAACCTTGAAAAAAATGTTTTTGCGCGAATAATTTGATTTGAACTAGATAATCTTCGGCTTGTAGTGATTTATTTCTAAAAGTTGTTGATAGAAGAAGTGCCACTTTTATCTAAAATATTTATAGATGCAGACAAAAATACAACCTAAATAAGCACAATCAAATTTCTAAGGAAGTTCTTTCTATTAGTGTCAATGTGTTAAGTGGTTAAACAAATTACACTTAAATTTAAAAACAATGCAAACAAAAGATTAAAAGAATAGAAGAAAGTTGATCGCTGCAATACATTGCATTTCAAGCACGTGTTAACGTCAGGAACTTCTACAAGCTTCCTAACTTCCGGTCACTTTAAGAATACGGAGTTTTTAAATGTATGTGTTTAATTGTTACTTCAAGGAATATCAATTCTATAATACACAAACTTGTAACGGGACGTTTGCATTTCATTTTAAAATAAAACTTTTCTAGCGAGGGTATCTGTTTAAAATTTCTTGCGACGCGTTACGACCAAGAACGATTACGAAAATGAAGAGGAAGAAATAATGCCTTGTTTTATATTATGTAGACGAGGGTGGGGGACTTCCGAACCGTTTTGTCCAAAAATGTATTTCCAAAATTTTTATTTTATATTACGTAGACGCGGAGAGAATTCCGAACCGTTCTATCCAAAAATTAGAAGCAACAATCAGTGTTTTTCAGTTCATCAAAGTAAAAAAATGCCAAATTTTGAAAGTTTGTCACATATTTGTAATAACTTAAGCGACTATAAAGGTACATACACATGTTATACCTACTCGTATAGTGGACAGTGCTTGTTTAATGTATTACATTGTGCATAGCTAAGCAATGACGAAACAACCGTTGGTCGTCCTACTCCGACTTCTCGATGGTATGCAGTAACCAACCATTATTCAACCTGCATTACGAAGATAACTGACGATTTTAACAGCCCAGTTCAGTTATCCAATGACCAGTTATTAATATAAACAAGCATTTTGTTTCATGTTTAATTGGCGTCAAGAAGACATCTTCGGAAATTACAAGATTTGTAGTCTACACGACTTATTCTAGTGGCATAGTATGTGTTCGTGCGTTATGTCAATACAGATGAGGTAGCAGCACGATATATAAATCTAAATTTTGACAGAACAAAACACGTTTCTCACATTTTTTTTCATCTTAAAGATGCAACTTTATTGTCAGTTAGATAAATTTGATCCAGCATGTACTTAATATCTCGAATGCATTCGATAATTTTTGCGAAAGAATGAGCTATCTCGTACTTATTTGTTTTTAAAAAAAACAGGTGCATCAGTTCGTGGACATACGCGGCATGCCGGAATCTTTATTCCTTACGTATTTTATATTAATGTTTGAAATTTGCGTATAGGTATATAAAAATAAACAAAATAATAATTTTTTTTATTATTAAGAAAAAATTGCCATTAGAAAAAAAATAAAAACCCGGGTCGCAGTGCCAAAACCCTGCCGACAATATAGTGTATTTGCTAATATAGGCAGTGTGGCTTTATTATGCGAACTTAAGTTGGTTTTTTGGGCAAAATAAAAAATTTGACTCCTTAATCCACCCCTTAAAAGAACATTTTTTTCTCAGTTGCAATTATTATCAATCGAACCTCTAAACTAAATTATATACACCTTTCAGCAAATAATTCACTATCTGCAAACTAGTGTTTTCATAAAATTTGTAAATCCGGACCTGTCGGGCCGATTTTATTAAAATTTTAGGAGCACCCTTTAATTGCTATTAAAGGGTTAAATTTCAATTTTGAAACGATTCTGAGGATTTTTTAGGTATTTTTGGGCCCAAAAACTTTTTTCAACCCCTAAAAACTACCCTTAAAATGGCCCGATTGGGCCCATTTTAAATAGGGTTCTTGCGGTAGTGGATTCCAACATGTGGGCAAAATTTCGTACAAATCAATTAACTCTTTCGAAAGTTATAGCGCGCACACACATATATATATATATATATATATATATATATATATATATATATATATATATATATAAATATATATATATATATATATAAATATATATATATATATATACATATATATATAAACATTTTTAAAAATGGTGCCAAAGTGTTTAGAAGGTTATGAAACGTTTAGAAATTTTGGTCCGACCCCTAGGTCCCGCCATCCGACCAACGCCAATAGTGTATGTTGCCTATGGCAAATACACTAATAATAGTACCGTTGTCAGGGTGATGGAACCAGCCACCTCGCTTTTGCAAGGTAGGCGCACTAAGCTGCTCGACTACATAACGCGTTCGTTTATGTACGTTAACCTAAGTATTTTATATTCAGTGATAAATAATAAATCGTGACGTGATGTGACAATTTGCTTGCTCGTTTTTTTCGGTTAAATACCCATCTAATAAGCCTCTAGCAAGGCACCTACAAACTGAACATCGGCCAAATTTGGGTCGACTACACGTGAATAAACAAATCGACAAGCTATTCGGTGTGTTACTTGTTAAATGCACTATAAGACAGTTGCGGGAATGAAAAAGTGGTTTATTTAAGAAAAACAATAAAAAACATATTTATTTTAATTATTGTTGGTGACTACTAAGAAACTGAAATTTCAGTTTTGTTTTAACATGGAACATAAATGCAATCTTTGGGAAGATAACTTGAGTACAATGTCTTCATGAAGACAAGCAAACAATTTTCACCCTGAAAATTCAATAGAAATAGTTATGTATCATCTAGTCATATTGTACAGCGTAAATTACCACTATAAACTGCAATGCTTTTATAACGATGTTTTGTGGCTTAAAGATAATTAAAGAAAAATGCGATATTGATGTTCAATATATCTATAATTTTTAATTTTCAATATAACTCAATATAATACAATTTTTACAAAATAATAGATTAAAAAAAATTATAACAATGTTTCTATATAGGTAGTATAGACATTTAATTACAAACGGAAAAAAAATGTGACAAAAATATGTATATGTAAACGCATGTGTTTCGTCTATAATTAAGTGTTTTGTAGCAAATATTCCAAGAAAAAATAGATAATGGATTGTTTTTTCAACATCAAAAAGGCGCCGTTTCCAATGCGTTTATTGGATGAAACTTCTTTGCCTGTCTTCTTACACTTGACGATGTAGCAAAATAATGTTCACACACACTGCAATTTTGAACCACGGGTGCTTTGAACTGTGTTACAACTATCAGCCGAGGTTGGCCGGATTGACCGATGTTCAATGTGTGGTGTCTGGCTAGACGCTTGTTCCATCCGTAGTTAAGTTTGCTGGCTGCGTTAAGAAGCATAACAAGGTGACGCTACCAGAAAATTAACAATATTCTACACTACCGGATTATGATTTTCTAAGAAAGTAAAGACAGTTTTCGATATGTAACAAATAGCAATATTTAGATACAATATTGATTATGTAGCATAGGGATGCTGTTGTACTAACGTTAGTTGTTTTATTATTATTGTTTATTAATATGTATGACGTATGCTGAAGATTAATCGACTTAGCGGCAAAGCGAGTTCGTTGCATGGCACAGGCAGCCAACATTCACTCTTTCTTCATGCAGCCGGTCGGACTGACATTCCAAGCATTGTAGGTCACAATATATTTATATATCTAGCTATATATTATTATTATTCTTGTATACAACAATAATTATTTCAATTTTGCACAAACGATATTACAGAAATTAATGTTTCGTAACGATTTCCAACTGGAGAAAGATCCGGAGCATTAAGTGGCAATTTTTTACTACGAGTGCAATTAAGTTATCAACATACAGAAATACTTTGCATTTTGCTTTGCTTTTTCGTCTTCTCGGTCGACAAACGTAATTCACATATTAACACTGGATTTCTAAATGTCAGTTACAAATAAAGTCGAATTGTTGTAGCCTCTCATTGCTTTTGCGAGTTCATTAAAATGTAAAATGTACGTTGTTGAGTTTGATTTAGTAAGGATCACTAATTAAAAACCTGTGACTAGTCTGCCATAAATTTTCAAGGCTTTCTCTGCATTAAATTTTATATAGAGAACAAATAGTGATCTACGATTGGTCTAATAATATTACTCTCTTTTCTGGAATTTTAGAGAAAAAAAAACAATTGAATATATGTTAGACGATTTCCCAAATTGGTGAATAGGGATGGAGTGAGTTTTTCGAGATACGGTACAAACCCCATTCGAGTAAAGCCTTGAAGAATAGCTAAGTTATTTCAACTATAAAATAGTAAATACTCGTGTTTGTCATTCAAAATCTCTCTATTGGTGAACCCTGATATCATGAAAATTTACACATTATATATTGTCTGAGATAAATCCGGAAGGATTTGACTATTTTCAGCTCACTACGGTGCGTCGTTCTCTCCTCGATTATTGTTAGGCAAGTTAGTTCGACTAATTAAGGCTGTATTATTGAAGGAGTCAACGTGGTCTCCGACTTTAAATGCATTTAGTTTTGACAAATCAATTGTACTCACATTGTGCTACATTTGATTGTCAATTGTGATTCATTGCAAATTGCTTTAAGATCCAGAAAAAATCCGAAGGCCAGGTTGACGTTCAGTCCTCAAAATCGGGCAACTAGTTATGGAGAGTCTTAAAATTTGCATACGGGAAACAATTTCAAACAATAAAAACTATTTACATAATTTTAACGAGCATAGTTTAATTTTTATTTCGAGTAAATAACTAGGTAGGTTCCATAAAACTGTTTTAAATAATAAAAATCAAATATGTATTTACATTGTTTAAATATATATCTGCAATTATTTTTTACATTTACATTGTACAAGTATTTACTAATAAAAACGCAATATTGGTTTCAGTAGTTTCGGTCATAGTTAAATAGAATACTTTTTTATTTTAATGATGTTTTTGTTTACACACAACACGAAAAAATAAAAATAATTTAGTACGAACTTTAATATTAGGTCATTTAAAATATTAATTTCATTAGATTATTCAAAAATTTAATTGTGAACGGATAGAAAGCGAAGCGTTTAGTTATGTTATTAAAAAAAAAAAACTTTGGTTGACAAAGGGACATCAGAACTGAAGGGTTGGTAATTTTAAACAATTTTTTTTAACTAGACTCCAAAAGAATAATTCTATTCTAGTGAATTTCTAAAATTTTAATTATACTAATTGTGACTGAAATGTTTCTACTTTATCAAAAATATATATTACTTGTTTTCTCTTTCGGTGATGATCATGTAGTTGACATCATTGCACTTAATAACATTGTTTGTACACCATTGTACCGACATATTTTTGGATAGTCATCTGCATCCATTTTTAAGTGTAAACAGGGAAATGTATCAAGTATGCATTCCTTTTTCCAAGGTCAACAGAAGTCATTTGTTTATGAGTTGTGACAAACAAAAAAGTTGCATCGATTACATTCAAGGCAACTTGTACGATAAATGTGATAATATACGAAGCTTTTAATTGAAATCGTAACACGTTACAAATTGATTTTTAAGTAGTGAAGGTAAAACAATTAAGAACCGTAAAATCTTTTATAATAGACAACGGTTTTTTAGAACAGTTAGTTTGTTGATACGACGACGGTGCATTGATTATACAATGAGTTACTATTATTATTGGTGTTGCAATGTGGAATCCAAATAAGAAGATAGGTGTCATTGCTGTTCAAATATTATGTACTTAGGTAACTAGCCGTTATTTGCGGCTTTTGAAATGCTTTAGAAAAACGCATCTCGTTAAGTAATAATGAAAAAGATGAATTAGTTTGTTGGGATCGTTATTTATAAATGTGATTTTTATGAGTGTTGACGCTTAAATTTTCAAAATGAAAGTGATGCAAAAAATGTCAAATGAAAGAAAAACAGTTTTTGCCATTTTCTTTTTATTTGTTTATATAATGAATGACAAAATAAATAACTCATTTCTCTAGAAAAAAGAATTTTACACGGAATACAGTCATAAATAAAACGGAAGTTATTATTGGCACTGAAAACAGACTAAAAATAGACTGAAAACGACGGAATTCAGAAAAGTAAAAAATCGGTGAAGTAGATTACGAGTTATGCAACAAAACCATGATAAAATGTTTTTTTTTTTAAATAACTTTGAAACTACTTGACCGATTGATTCCAAAATCTAATCAGACCTAAGTCTGAATAAACCCTTTCCAATGCCGCAAACCAGATCTTAATAGGTTGATTCATTCTAAAGATACCATCGTACGACAAAATTTTGTTTAATGACACTCATATACGTATACACAAACATTGACGGAAAACAGGCGAAAATTAGACGGAAAATTTCCGCCTAATTTCAGCCTGACTTACGTCCACACTCCTCAGTCGAATTTATTTAATTTTCAGTTCGTTTCCAGTTTCTTTTACGTCTATTGTTCATTGCCTCTGTGTATTTTTCGATTGTTTCCCGACAGAAAAATTAAATAAAGCCAGTCTATTTTCAGTCTTATATTTTCATCCAGGAATTTCACAATCTATCGAACACATGTTATTCGTGTCAACAATAAATAGAAATCTAGAGATATCAAAAACCCGTATAAAATATTAAATAATGCTTATCGCATTGAGTTCGTGCCATATAGAAAAATGCGGGATAATACATAGTTGTGATGTTGATGTAAATAAATTTATTTTGTAGTTACACATTGAACAGGTATTTCTCTAATATTCTATAAAAATGACGGACTTGTTAATAATACTTTACACTAAATCCAGAAGTTTATTTCTTAAATTACTGCTCTTTAATCTTATGGATTCTATGTAGTCTTAATAGTTCCGTAATATAGATTCTTTAATTAAAAAAACAACAACAAAAACAGAAAACACAAAAATGTTACAAAAATCAATAAAATAGAATCGAAGAAGATAATTATCAGATTAGTTTTATCATTAATTAAATAAATAATAGTAGACTTTGTATCAAAGCCGTTATAGAGATGAATTTGGACGAGTGTAACAATCGCATGCGTCAAAATTGCATTGCTTACGTGGTACACATTATATTTTTGTCATACTTCTGTAAAATAGCTCCGTTGATCTTCTTATTCAGTATTTTCAACCATTCAGCCATTCATTTTTTAATTTTTCGCGACTATTTGGCATGTCTCTTGTGTAGCAAACTTAATATGTCAACATTGAGAAGTAGGTTACCGTAAATATGATGTTTAAGTACGCTCATTAAGTCTTCACCTCTGTATTAGTTCACAGCTCAATTAGCAGACTTAAGTCCCAGTTCAGGAATATGAAATAATAATATATTAATATTAATTAAAGTTTGCTTTTTCGCCCGTGGTAAGCAGCCGGTAAAGTTATTTTAGTGATCGAATCGTCATCAGCATAAAATCGGTATTTTTACGACCAGCTTACATGCGTGAAAACAGGGAGTAGGACAAAATAAATCAAACTTAATTTTCTGATCTTGTAATTTCTGAATGCCTTGCATCTTTAATTCCAGCTTTTCATAAAATTCACTAGGTATTATAGTGGCTTTTGCTACAACCATAACAACGGCCATCGAACTCACTACACAGTCTACCAATAAGCTAATTACTGCATTATTATAATTATAACTTATATATTTAATGCTACTGGATACCCATGGAACTCGCATACCGTAAAGCAAAGCTTGTTATTTGCATCAAATACAGTTAGATATACCAGTTTAATAGTACTATGGTATGACATTACTTTGAAAATATTTAAAACATGTCAATTTAAATAAACAGCTAAAAATTGCACTAGCCCCACAAAACCTCGCAAAAAAAAGAATGTAATAAGAAAAGAAACTGAAAGTCAGTCTTTCTTTTTTTTGAGATCACTAACAAGTTTATAGGGTTATTTAGTACTGTCATATTTTCAATTTGTCAGTTTACCATTTGTTATGATCGAGTGTAATTAATAAAAATTCTGCAAGTGGGGAATATACTAATTTGGGTCAAAATTCAGAAATCAAAATTTGACAATATTTTTTCGTGTTTAAGGTCTCCCGAGTCAGCATCACATATTTTTCGAAAAAGTTTTTTTTTCTGTGATTACGATACAGATCAAACGGATGTGTGGTTTGAAACCAAGTTTTGGGAGGATGTTTGATATGCAAGCATGAAGAGCCCTGTTGCTTTTGAGGAAAAGATATATGCTTAAATGTTTTTTATATAATAATGGTATACTTTCCATAACGGTTTACTATTCTATTAATTTGTACAAGAAATTTTTGTAAAAAGATTTTTTTAAGTTCATAGTTTCGGAAATATTTTGAAAATAAAAAAAATCAGTTGTGCTTTGGTTAATTTTTAGATGTGAAACCATATTATGTAGCCAATAGCAAATATAGTATTTATTGTTAGTCGTTACCCGTTTCGCCGCACGCGTCAACAGAAATTTTATTTTATTTATTATAACGTCCAAATTCAATATTTTTGAAGTTGGAGTGGTTCTGTCGCCCAATTGGTTGGATTTTTTAAAATATTAACTTGAAAATCCAAATATTATTTTACCAGTTCTCGGATTGGAACGTCGGACTGAGGGTTTGCAATAGATTGCCATGGAAATATTAAATGTCACTAAACGCTTGGTTATTCTCAACCCCTGAGAACGACTAGCGGAATATAAACGTGAAGTTTCTAGCGTCGCGTTGAGTGAGCTACCAGTTACGTTCTACCGAGTTGCTTAATCTTTTTCTTTACTATTTTATGTGTTACATTTACAAATTAAAAACATATTAAGTTAATGTATAATATAATAATTAATAATAGGCCACGATATTTGAAAGTTATCGTAGGTGCTCTCACAACATAACTCTTTGCATTCTCTATTGATCGGTTGCAGAAAATCTGATTTGACAATGAACTTAGTATGTGATCACACATATTTTTCTATGTGAAAACATTGTAGAATTTTAAACGCAGAAGTCAAAAACCATGTATTCCAAAAAAAAAAAAATTATTGTAGTTAACTACCGAGATTACCATAAATATTGCAAATGCGTTATGCATATGTAACAAACCGCTAGATTATATTGAACTCACATCAGTTTGGCTTCGTTGCTATTGGCCTGGCAGATATGTGATATAACGGGACTCTAGTACATGTAGATCGGTAACTAAATAGTCTATTGACAATGTTTAAAACCGCACTCGTGTATGTAATTAATTGCCAATACTAATTAAAAAACTCCGGTCGCAGTGCCAAAACCCTGTCGACAATATAGTGTATTTGCTAATACAGGCAGTCTGGTTTATTATGTGAACTTAAGTGTGTTTTTAAGCAAAATAAATAATATAATCCCTTAATACACCCCGTAGAATTATGTTTTCTTTTCTTAATTGCAATATTATTATCAATCTAACGTCTACACCAAATTAAATACATCCTTCAGTGAACAAGTCACTATCTGATATAATTACTGTTTTTACCGATTTTATTAAAATTTTAGGGGAATTTTTTTCTTGCCACTAAAGGGTGAAATTTCAATTTCAAAACGATTCCGAAATTTTTTTAGGTATTTTGGGGCCTAAAACAATTTGCAACTCTTAAAAATTACCTTTAAAATGACCTGAATAGGCAACTTATTTCAAATCTGAGGACAATTCAAAGATTGATTTCTTCTTTTTATTAACTTATTTTAAATAAATGACCCACCAAACATAAAATAACACATTTTTTGAACACAAAATCGATTATAAACATCGTTTGTACAAGACTCAAATGATTTTGTGGTTGCTAATATTGGCTATAATTAGGTATGCTAAAAGGAAATATTAAATGGTTGAGTTAAAAGCTGTAATCATTCAGAAAATTGTCATTTATATACAATTTTGGCGAAGGAACATATTTAATACGGATTTGAATGTTGAATTTTACGTGAGTATGCAAATTTTGAAATTAATATTTAAAAATTAATTATCATAAAACATAAAAAACTGCAAATACCAAATACAATAATATTCAATGCCAATCTTTAATAATAATGAACAACTGATTGCAGAAATCACGTGACCTGTACAAATATGGAAACGCGTTAACCTCTATATTTTCCTTCCTACGAGATATTGTTCATCGCGGCGTTTAGATTCATGTCTATTATGTGCCTACAAGTCACGTAATTTCAGTACAATGGCCTCCTCACTTTTTTTAACTAACTATAAACATTTTTAAGTAATATATCATTATAAAGTATGATATCATAATAGCTATACATTATAACTCGATTATGGCTTTGAATAAAATGGCAAATATTTTTAAAATGCCTGATTAAGTTAAAATAAACGATTACTTTGCCGTAAAATAAGTGAATAGTAAATAAAATTAATATTGTACGCTTTTTTCTCAAGTTCATAACATATTATATGCAAGTACAGTAGAACCTATACTGTACGAGTTATGAAGCGGCTCTACCTTGAATAATAAAAAAATTCAAATAATACGATCTTTTTAGGCATTAAAAAAGTCAAATTAGTCTTTGTTCTGTTTTATAGTAGGTACAAAAAATCAGTACAAGTGTTTCTTCCAAAATGTTTTCAACTATGCCAAAACGGCATTTGCTCGGTCACTGAAATATGCACTTTCAACAGAGGTCTCAAAGGAGAGACGAAAAAAAATTACATATGTCTTGTAACATCGGTAAATCGCGTACCCGGACATAACGGGGTCGATTAATTCGAGCTTTACTGTTTTCACGTTTTTTTGTTGACAAAAGAGACACTACATGCAAATTTTTAGGTTTACCATGCAAATTTTTAGGTTTACATATTATTTCAACGAACATTGATTGGTCGGTACATATAGAGAAAAAACCGGCTAAGTGCGAGTCGGACACACGCACCGAGGGTTCCATACAAACTTGTACCATACCAATAATTTTTACATCGGGTCGTTTAGGACTACGTTAGGCAATAAATGGCTTAGACATGTCAATCAAAATATACACAATAATTTCTTTTAATCTGATATGCAACGTATTGAAAACCATAATAAATTAAAAAGTTCTCTAAAATTTTATTTTACTGAACAGGCATATTGTCCTTAGTGACTTGTATGGAAGTCTTAGTGCCTATTGGCACTACTTGTTATAATATATGTTTTTAGTATAGCAAATACAGAGTTATATTAGGTATTACTATTATTATTAAAATTATTTGTTTATATTTATTTAAGACCATTAACTTATAATAAATAATAAGTATATTTTTATATAGGGTGAGGCACTTAGTGTTACAGAGCAATAGCACGTAAACTATTAATGATATCCAAAAATGTTCCAGATGAAAGTTGTTCAGTTTGACGGGGGACATCGTTTGGAAACAAAAACTACCCCCACCCTCAACCCCTGTGCAGGGATGAGGGTGACTTTGAAATTTTTAATAAGAACACCTATTTTTTATCACAAATTATCATTTTCCGATAAAAAATACGCAACATTTGGCTGAATTTTTTTTCATACAATGCCTCCCTCAACCTCTAAATTGCATGTCAAAAATCGGTTTCCCGAAACTCATTTAAATTTTTATGCCTAAACAACGACCTTGCGCAAAAAGTAAAATTTGTTTGGTTTGGGAAGGGTCATCGATTAAACATAAAATGAACCTCCCAACCCCCGTACGGGGCTGGGAGTGACTGAAATTTTTAAACATAGGGGTGAGAGGTTCTTTTTATGTTTGATAGATGACCCTTCCCAAACCAAACAACCTTTACCTCTTGTAATATAAAAATATATAAAAATTTTCTGTACGTGTATATGTGACTGACCTTCTAAACGGCTGAACCGATTTGGATGAAATTGTGTTTGTGTGTTCAAGTGGATTTGAGAATGCTTTAGATTTCCAATTAAACCCTGTAGGTTGAGCCGAAGGTTCCACTACTGTTAACGCTGCCGAACGAGGCACAGTTCCGCGAGGCAAAATCGCAATACTGTTGTTGTGACCGAAAGGGGCATGGCCCCGCGAGTAAGACCGCAATATGGTGGACTCGAAGACTCCACTACTGTTGATGCTACCGAGTGGGGCGCAGCGCGGCGAGGTAAGATAATAATACGGTGGAGACGAGGACTCCACTACCGTTGTCGCTGCCATATTTTATCTTTTCAGTTGCGTGCGGCTATTAATAATAAATATAAAACAACACCGGGCAAATTCGTCTACTACCACTGCAGCATTATATGTCTTAATCCGGGTGAAGCTGAACCGGGCCGCTAGTATATATTATCAGAAAGTGGTTTTACTTTGAGCATTAAGCGATAAATTTCAAATTTTATGTGTAAAATTAACTGTGAATGATGATTCGGTGGTTTATTTAATTACTATTAAGAACAACATCTGCAGTAATTAACAACAAAAAATACCGAACCAATTTCTGTTCACTGGACTTTGTTAACACATAAATGGTTCTGATTACATAGAGAATGAAACTTACAGAAAAGATAATATACATACATATATATTATTAAAATTTTAGGGACACTTTTTAATTACTACTAAAGAGTTAAATGTCAATTTTGAAACGATTCTGAGAATTTTTTTGGTATTTTGGGGCCCAAAAACATTTTTCAACCCCTAAAAACTATCCTTAAAATGGCCCGATTACGCCCATTTTAAATAGGCTTCTTGCGGTGATGGTTTTCAATACGTGGGCCAAATTTCGTTAAAATCAATTAACTCTTTCGAAAGTTATTGCCCGCACACACACACACACACACACACACACACACACACACATATATATATATATATATATATATATATATATATATATATATATATATATATATATATATATATATATATATATATATATCTGTGTGTGTGTGTGTGTGTGCGGGCAATAACTTTCGAAAGAGTTAATTGATTTTAACGAAATTTATATATATATATGCATATATATATAAACATTTTTAAAAATGGTGCCAAAGTGTTATGAAACGTCGAGAAATTTTGGTCCGACCCCAAGGTCCCGCCATCCGACCGATGCCATATTGCAAATACACTAATAAATATTTTGCAGGTAGTGACTTATTGAAGGACGCGTATTTAATTTGGTGTGGATGGTGGATTGTCAAAATGCATTGCAGATATTGAAATTGAGAAAAAAATAATTATTTTAAGGAATGACAGAGTTTGGCATTGCGACGTGAAATATTTTTGTTCAAAAGCTATTCATCCGTATTTTAAATGACGAGTGAACATTGTCAAATATACATACGAGGCGGTTTTAAACTTTAAAATGAACGAGCCAAAGAGTTCAAGGACTTTTATTTGAATATTGTGTACATGAAGAGAAATGGAAAAGTAAGGCGTGGTTCTTATATACATTATAGGTGTATAGCGCTGTAGTACGACAAGCCTTAATATTCTAAAACTTCATTTCATTACATTAGGTGGATACAAATTACAAAAAGTTTCTTCTGACAGATATGTTTATTGCAAAATGTTTAAAATTCATTTAAAATTAAGTTCTATTCAAAATATATTTAATTATACAACAGTGAAAATATAATTAGAAATTAAACCTACCAGTGAATTTCGTGGGTTGTATAATTTTGATGTAATTTTTGAAGTTTAACTTCTTTAGCGACGTATCTGTTTGAAAAATGTAAGAAATCGAGGGGAAGTAGAATAAACAAATAAAGGGGAAGTTAGTTTGTCCCCTATATTACATGAAACTGACAAGGACAGAAGTTTATAGTGTGTTGCATTTTGATTTGCAAAATAGTAAGACAAGGATGAACATATAAAGTCAGTGCTTGAATTATTAATTAATAAATGAATAGGTCAAATTAAAAATACAGGCGTTCTTGCGTTATTTTACTAATTCTGTAATTTTCACACAACATAAATGAGATAATTGTTGTAAACATCGAAACTTAAATAGCTGATATTTTGGTGTTTTATGATTGCTCACTGCTTTAAAATTACACACAATTTTATTTTTAAACATATTAGTTTTAGTTACCATATCATTATCTTAAAAATCGTATGTGAATTAGGTATGGTTGTCAGTTTTTATAAATTTACTAAAAACTTAAAATAAATGAATAAGTAGACGTTTTAATAATAGTTTTGTTTTTTTAAAAGTATAATTAAAGTTTTTTTATTTCTTGACATTATTAATACAGGCATGTGAAAAATGTTATCATATTAATTTTTTCAATTGTAATACAATTTTTGTATATTTTTCCGGTTAATCATAGAAACCATGACCTTATTTTATCGGATATTAACTATTATATAGTTGAATAAAGTTACAGAAACAACTTCAAAATAAGTCAAATTACATAAAGACTCTCCTTTAAAAATTAAAGTGGTGTTTCGTGATATTTTTGTATTTTCTGAACTCTAGAATTATCATCTGATGATATTGATGTCATTTTAAGAATGCAACTATATTAATGATTTACCTATACCTATGTGTATATAAGACAGTTTTTTAAATTAAAATTTGAATGTTTCGTTTACAGATTGTTCCGTTTGTTCTATACAAATTCACTTCAATGCAGTGCGTGCAAACACAAAGATGCATGATATCCACGCAGACGATTATTTTTTCATAATTCTTAGAAGTGAATTTTATGTAAACATTTATTGCACAATCACAATTATTTCATGTAATTTTTTCGTGACAATGCCTAATCGTTATGTAACTAATCTTACGTAATTAATTCAAGCGTAAAATGATAATTTCCAATCGATAATGAGATAATTTTCTCACTGAAGTCAATTGTTATCATAATCAATTGTTATATAAACTGTGTCTCCTTTATATTTTATTATTGATTGATATGTAGGTAATCTTTCAAATCTATGTATCTATCATGCACACTGAACTTTTACATATTTTCATTTCCCTTGAAACGGATTAGGATTTTTTTAATAATTACACAATAAAAAACCGGATGAGCCCGAGTTAATAGTAGACTCGTGCGCCGAGGGTTTCGTGTCATCAACTTTGTTCCTTGCGAATTTACAAGAACACATTTTTTAGGTGCTGATTATCGGAAAATACCAAATTTAAGCCCGATACATTTATTTATGCGACTGTGACACATACGAACGACGAAACGAGTTCTATTTTTCCTTCTGAAGTACGAAACCCTAAAAATGTAAAATAGACTGTCAAAAGAATAAAATCTCCTGGTGGTACACCCCTTATCTTTAAAATAATTTCGAGATCACTACAATAACATTCTTTTTATGCAGGGATCCCGTGTATTTTCCAGATTTGGTAATATTAAAAAATGACAATTAGAGCAGAAATTAATTTTTGTCAATCTACATATCATCAGTTTCATAACTAGAACATAGTAGCTTCTTGCGGTTTGTTAAAAAACTGACATCAATGTTTATGTCATGGCTTGGTAACAATAAAAAGTATATAAATAACTAAGATCATTAGCGTCTAAGGCCGAACTTGTTGAACATATTTTTCAAATATTTTGTCTGTAATCTAGAATTTCGATAAAAAATTGCACACTATCAACATTAAAATAAATCTTGACTACGCATAAATGTTTTTTTTTATTTTAAAGAGGTTGAAACTATCACGGGCACCTGACACTGCGGGTAATACCCGCGAATACCCGCTAAAAATCCCATTCTCTTCCTTCTTACAGACCTGTAACGCCATGCACATTAATTGGGGTCGGCAGGGGTCTCTTTTTCTCCAGCTTCATTAAAAATAAAACATTAATGTTAGCGAATCTTTGACGGCCCTCAAAACATTTGGTGCTTACACTCTAGGAACAATAATTAATGTTATAAGGGTAGTGATCCTGAAGGGACTGATTGCTTTCTATGAAAGCTCAGGACTCTTCTGAAACACATTCTAACAAGAATCAGCAAGGTGCTGCGCAAATGTCTCAGATCTTTGGGAACCAAATATTTGGGTATCGAGAGATTAATATCTGATTAATTTCTCGATATCCAAATATTTGGTTCCCAAAAGTCCCAGCTGAGTGAATGCCTATTCACGAGGATCCACGGCCTACATAGGTAGAGAGGCACAACAGGCCATTGCAAGCGTGAGTATACTGGTAATATTTTTTCTGCCCCCAAATTATCGACCTATAATTAAGCGAATCTTCGAGCAAAACCGGTCTTCATACGAGTGAAAGTCCGAGTAAAAACTAGTTCTTTATTAAAGATAGGGAAGTAAAATTAAAAAAATATTATGTTTGTGTATGAGATTTAAATGCCATCCATTATGATCTTCACTGTACTGTTTTTTCTTTCCCTCTCCCTCTTGTAGATTATTAACTTTGCATTAAGTGTGGTTATATGGAGAGGCTGTAGTATTCTGGAGACTTTTACTTAAAGAACTATATAATTCTCTTGCGGTTTTCAAGCAACTATATTTATACAAAACTTTTTTTTTTAAATTTACATATTCCATCAAACCACTATAACGGGTGTCTGAGAAAATGTTCACGGTTATGTAGGCACCTACCTAATAATTGTTTCCCGTACAAATGTAATAAAAAGTAAATAAAATTATTTTTCAGTGTGCACATTTATACAATGCAATACCTTGTTGATGACACTGTTATAGAGCTAAAATAAATGGTTCACTACTTTTGAACACATTTAAGTGATTAAATCTATCTACGGATTAATTAAATAATTTGTGAAGAAAATGCGTTATAGAAATAGTGAGTTTATTAAAAATATTTGAGCCAAATATTTTAATTCAACTTGCAAATAAAATAAGACAGATTGTAGATTTTAGACGTTCGAAATGAGATATAAATAACGACACTTACCTGTTTCTTAAGCCTTTTATATCTAAGAAAATAAATTAGGTCCTTATCGAGCACATGAATCACTTTTAAAAAAGTCAAAAACACTGAACGTAAAAAACACTCCCCTCTTTCACCGTTACATAAATGGTAACCACAATATGAATGATAAAGCACAGGTGTTAATTAATTATCTCACCGTATAAAGGTGAGTGCGAAGTAAGTAAATGAGGACACACTGTATATATTAATGTTGGAGTCGATACAAAAACGACACACTCGCTCAAGCTACGACGACTCTAGTCCAGCAGAAACACCTCAAGACTGAGGGATTGCCTTTACTGTGTCGTCGTGAAGACCGGACCGACCAGACAGGTAATTGTACCTACGCTAATGTACAGGTGAGAGACGTGCTTGCTTCGCGGAGAGGGGGACAAATGCCAAGTTCTAGAGTCCCAGTATAAATAAATAAACAAATAAATAACGAAAAACAACTACGTACAAAAGTAATAGCAACCAAACAAATCTAAAACAAATATAGATAATACCACAGAACTTACAAAAAAGAAACACTACAAATATTCAGAGAATGGTATATATAGTATATATAGAGCTAGCTGCTTCCGACAAGAACGCCGTAGGATTACCCCGTTTTAAAATATGTGAGTTCCTGGTATTGAAATGTATGGAGAATGACATAGAAGTAAAAAAGTCAGGCGTAACCATTTTAATTATAGTATCACCTCTTTTAAGTAATGCAAGTGGATTAGACAGGAAGTGAGGCATAAGATAACAATTTAGAATTTGCTCTCTTTAATGATCTACGTTTCGACAATAATTTGTGCCTTCTTCAGGAACAATTTAAATATTTTAAGATCCTGAAGAAGGCACAAATTGTTGCCGAAACGTAGATCATTAAAGAGAGCAAATTCTAAATTGTTATCTTATGCCTCACTTCCTGTCTAATCCACTTGTAACCATTTTATTGTCTAATTCAGAACTGCTACATCAGCAAATGAGTTTGTTGAATCCGAAACACTTAAACCTTACAAAATGAATACATTTATATCTACTTTTCGGGCTTCTAGAATGGGATACATAAGATGAGTACATCAGTCGGTAACACATGAGATCATATTAGAAAGCGTCAAATCCAATAGGGAGCTTAAACGAGTTAGCAGAAGACAATTAAATGATAACGGTGAACCTGAATAGATACCGACCCTTTGATCACTGTGATATTTGCGGGACAAATTTTACCAGCCACAGTCTCTATTTTATGTAAGATACCCGATACACAACCTAATTTACCCAGTACGCCATTTCTTTAAACGTTTAATATATACACATAATCTTAACAACTGCAAAGGAAAAGAATGATGCATTAGATGCAGCCTAGAACATCCTTCAGATACATGCGCACTTCACTAGACATGACTCCCATTTTGTCACAAACATTAGTTGTTCTGAAAACTCTCGACAAAGTTAAATTGAACAGTTAATGGCTAATAATAATTTATCATACTTCGAGGCTGCAGAGAAATTCCCTGTAGAATATTTAACAAATAATAGTAGGAATAATCAAGAAAATATACACACATATTTAACCAACATCAGATCTTCTACGACACTAAATCCTTCAATAAGTAACGATAGATATGCTACCACCATCACATAGGGAAATTCAATAAAAAAATTACAAGTGATCAATGAAGTTATGCTAACACTTTAAGCAACACTAATCCAAGAAAAATGAGACTAGATGAATATCAACTAATAAATCAGCAATAAGATAAAGATCACATAAAGATATTACATATAAAAAAAATTCAAATAATTTGGGTCCCGTATATGATCATCGCAGTAGAAAACAATAGCTGCAAAATGTAGAGAGATTGAAGTCTTAATTGATAAGGAAACAGAAATTCTTAACAAAAGTAATATAGAGACAAAAAAAAAGAAATATTGGACTCAGCTAATAGAATCCGCTCCTAGTAAAACCACATCAACAAATTCAACCGACAGGAATATGAAATAGTTCGCTGGAAAAATTCAAATTAAAGTTAAAGAGGTTTTTAGTAGCAGGCTGTTTTTAATCCATCAACGAATTTTTAAATGTTGAATAAATCAAATATAATATTATTATGTGTATTAGTATCGAATTTTTGACAGGTTTACGTAGTTGTTTTTAAACGTGTATGAGACTCCACTTGTACCGAATATCATATACATTAATACGCTAGGTTAAGATGTTTGCCTCCCTTTTTCGAAAAAACCACACAATTGCTCCACATAAATTTTATATCATTTTATAGACAATTGCTTGCTCTGTCGACATCAACAACTAAAAAATTTATTATTGCTTTTGTTTTTGTAAAATGATTAATTATTAAAATTATATATATAGATATACATTAAGACACAATACAGCAATTCTGCCACCTGACGGCTATGATTTTGAAACAACGTCAACATGATTGACGGTCGGTAAATTTTTTTTGTTTAATTTTTAATCAAAATTCACGTATAAATACTTTTCGTATGGCAGCCCTTCAGCTCAACGCTTTCGATACTGGCGCCTCTATATGACAGTTTTAGAAAAATATTTTCTTGAACCGTCACTGAGCTTCGTAATGTAATACAACAAAAAGAAGAAAGTTATAAAGAGTGTGAGAAATTAGAAACGAATTTTAGTGCGAATTATTCACACGGGTACCGCTAGTGATTATAAATAAAGATTATATTGTATTGTACATGCTTGGTGACGATTCTGCTGAAATAAAATACACGAGTAATTCAAGGACTCTACAACTTGCAAGACGGGAGATTGCGATGCGGGTATAAGCGACTAACCGTACGATTGTGAGTGCACATCTGTATATTATTAGAGAGACTGGTATATTATTCGTCAGTGTGTATAAGACGAAGACAAAAGAGAAACGTAAGATGTCTGGTGTTACTGTTTGTTGATAGTATTTTAGGTTCTACCGACCTAAATGGAATGCTACATCTATCTGTTCGATAATTTCTTAAATAGTAAATATGGTACGAGCACATTAAATGTCACACGAGGCCACAGTGGTTTCGTCTAAAAAAATAATTTAAAAAATGGATTGTTGTTACATTTACACCTACAAAAGTAGTCATTAGTTGATATGTAAACCGATACCCGCGACTGAAATTCTTTTTGTCGATTTTTTTGAGGTGAAATTTCTTTTGGCTTGGTAGGGTAAATCGATTAATGAGATTAAAAATATCGCGAAAAGTTGCACGCATATCGTATACTATAATAACGTATACCAGCCGTACAACGTTGTGTTATAGTAGATGAGAGGTATAGTGGGTGCCTTGTAACCTAAAGCTCGTAGGATCGATCTCGGTGATCGGAGCCATTACTATTATTTTTTGTTTTTTCGCAATTATACCAGTTTCACCTTTATAGTGTAGTGTAAAACACATAGTTCTTTTTTTTTAAGCATTTTGTATAACACAAAAATATGTTTTTATTTAGAAGCTAGTAGGCAGCTACAGTAGGTTTTGCACACAATTCTTATACAGACATTAATATTGAGAAGTTACATAGCTATATTATTATATATTATAATATTGTTAGTATTTTGTACTAACGGTTTACCCGCGACATCGTCCACGTGGTATAGATTGTACCCGCAGTTCTTTTATACAAAATTCACTCCCACCCCGTTTGGGTAGATGTGTTCAAAAGACAGTCGAACATGTACCTATTTCTTTATTTTCCAAAAAGAGTATTTTTTCACGAGTCTCACATTTTTAGCTTAAGCTATTTCCGAAATACAGCGAATCTTTTATGAATGTTCCACCCATCACTTTGTCACCTAAAGATTTATTTTTGGGATAAAATGTAACTTAGATCACTCCTGGCATAGCTCTTTACCTGTCTGTGAAGTGTCATCACAATCGGTTCAGCCGTTTCGAAGATTAGCCCGGACAACCTGATAATAGTTACATTTTTTCAATTTTTACACAGTAACCCCGAACATTTCCGTGATAAAAAATAGTATAAATAATCTTTGAAAAGTCTTTCGTCTGTAAATCAACGTCTCATCAAAATCGATTCAGGCGTTTCGGTGATTAGCTCGTCCAAACGAACAGATATGCAGACAAAAAATAAAAATTGCGAATTTAGGTTTTGGTAGTGTATGAATAAGCATATGAACTTGGGAAAATGATTTATTCCGAAATCACAGGCAGACACTTCAATTTTGTGTATATGTATAGATTTCAGGTTTAAATCCTGACGGTGACCGGTTGTGTAAACAACATTTTTCCCTAATAATATAACTATGTAACTTTTCAAAATGAATGTTAGTATAACAATTCGCTATTTTAAGCGAAAAGTATATTGTGTGCCAAAAGAATATCTTTCTAATACAAAAATATACTTTAAAATTTTTTGTCTGCCTATCTGATTGTATTAGCATGATCGAGACAATCTGGTTCATTTTTTATGAAACTTGGTAGACTATAAATTGGTACCCAAAACAGTATAGGTAGTGAAGCCGCGGGTAATGACTAGTTGTTAAACGTAATAATAAATCGTGATTATAAACTTGTATTGAACCCGTACAGCAGTGGCAATTATAAAATGGCGGTCCTTAAGAAGTTATTTGTTCCACTTTTGCAAATACAGAAAAATCGAGAATTTTTGCCAACACTCTTTTACGGAAAACACTATGTTCAAACAAAACATTTAACAATAATTAAGTATGTTAGCCAGTATGTGCAAACCAATGTCGTTGACTTGACCATATTTACACACTTTAAAAAAGGAGTGGTCATCAATCATCTTGCTAGGCCACTAATGACTAACGACGCAATGCGCCTTAAATTACTCCGATGAAATTGCTCACATACTCCAATATGAATACTGGAACTTACTTACTATACTTATACAAGCGCAACGTCATGTCACATATTTTATGCATACGAATTATAAATTACTTCGCCCAGATTTGCAGGATGCCTATAAAAGATGTTTAATTCAATAAGGATTAATACTAAATCAGTCAAAATAGCTTCGCAAGTCTCGTCGCAAGCAATTAAACCATAGTTTATTATTTTGTTGGAAGTAATTGCTTAAGGTAACTGACATATTTTTTTGGATAAGAATTAATCCCATGTTGGTTAAAATGTCTCTGTTATAACAACTATCGCAAAGATAGTATTATAAATTTTCCTGCCCTTGTTTATATTAAAAAAAAAGGCAGGAACAAATTCGAATAAGTAAAGGTGTTGAAATTGAAAAGACGAAGATAATTTTTACTATTTATTGTACAAGACGACGACAATTCTTCCTTCGCCGGTGGACATAACGTCGACGGCCAATACGGTGATAATTTGTTTTACGTTTGTTTAATTAATTAATATAGAAAATATGCACTGCTCTCTTACTGGTGTAATTATTTTAACGTGGATGATAATAATGGACCAAGCCTCGCCACGTTACAAATCACCGTCGAGAGATGTAATTTATTTTAAATTACTATAAATTAATTGATGTTAATACTTCGAAGATTAAAATAGAACTCTAGCTAATATTGAATTTTTCAACAAATTATAAATGCAATTTTGACAAAAGACGACGCATTGGCCAATGATAAATAAAGGTTGCTTATTTAACTTGATTATTATATAATTAAGAAATTTCAAGTTGTATTCTTGAACTATTACTATTAATTCTTAAATATGATTTTATCGGATAATATAATCAAAATTGTAAGTTAAAAATCGTGACATACGTTAGTTATGTTACATCCACCGACGCTGGAAGAAAAAAAATTAAACATACAATACATACATACATTACACAGAACATTGAAATAAAAAAAATAGGATTAAATTTCATAATTCATATTACAAAATTTGGTTTACTAGTCTCGTTGATGAAATTTCCGGATGTGTTGGACATGCGTGCGATAGGTTCTTCCGGTGGCCTCGTCTTGCAGGAGAACGGACACAGGGGTTGTAAATCTGACAATGCGTCGGGGGCTTGACCATCTTGGCCGAAACTTCTTGGTTTCGTTTGGTGCGTTGACTGAACAAACTCGTTGCAGAACCAACTGTCCCACCTGGAACTGATGTGTCGCTGGACGGCGGCGGTCGTAGTATTTCTTACGCCTTGTCTGACTCGCCTCAAGAGCACGTGCTACTTCTTCTTGAGTCGGGATGTGATGCGGGGATATCAGCTTGGCTATGTTCCACAAATTGTCCAGTGGTCGAGCGAGTTCTCGGCCGAGAAATATTGATGCCGGTGACGTGTTCGTGGCTTCATGTAAAGAGTTGTTATATGAATACGTCAGCCATTTTACCTGGTTATCCCAGCGGGAATGTTTCTCAGCGCATTGCTTTAACAGAATTGATATGCCGGCGACTATATTTCGATTGACGCGTTCCGATGCGTTGGCAGCAGGGTGATAAGGTGTTGTTGTGACTCTCTTGATCCCGAACCTCAGGCAGTGACTTTTGAAGGTTTTGCTGACAAAACATTTAGCATTGTCGCTGACAAGAAGGTTAGGAGGGCCATAACGACACCATAATTCTTCTAGCTTCCGTATGCTGGCGTCAGATGTAGCTCTCGGTAAAGGCATGATTTCCACCCATTTTGAGAATGCGTCGACTAGAACAAGCGCATACCGGTTCTTGTTGGCAGTTAAGGAGAGTGGTCCGATGTGGTCGATATACACCTTTTGCCATACTGCTGTTGGAGACACAGCGTACATTGGACCACCTTTGTGTTCATTGGACGCTTTGCAACGCTGACATAGCAGACAAGAGATGACGTAGTTCTTGACGTCATTGTAAAGTCCATTCCACCAGAAACGTCTAGCGATGTCCCTATATGTTTTGGTAATACCCGGATGGGCACTCATGTCAACATCATGATAATAGTAAACGATCATCTTACGGATTGAGCTTGGAACGTAGATTCTCCACAGTCTGTTTTTACCCACACGTCGCATCAAAACGCCTTCCCGAATGCCGAAGTCTTTAACATCCTCTCCAACGCGAATTCGTTGGCGGATGCCTTGGCAATAAGGGTCAGATTCTTGATGACTTTTGATGGAGTCAAATGATTGTGGAACGGTTGTCAATACGTTCAGTCGATACATTGGAGATGCTTGAATTTCATTGTCGGTCTCATCATCTTCAACATACAAACGAGAAAGGGCATCGGCCACAGTGTTTACAGTACCGCCTATGTGAATGACGTCAAAATTAAATTTTGAAATCTCCAGCAGCCAACGACCGACCTTGCCTAGCTGACGCTGATGACATGCGAGCCAAGAGAGCGCGCCGTTGTCGACCTGGAGGGTGAAATGATGGCCAAGAAGATAGTCCTGAAATTTGCGAAGACCGAAGACCATGCCTAATGCTTCTTTTTCATAGGTAGTATATCGTTGTTCTGCAGGTAGTAGTTTACGACTTGCAAATTGAATTGGATGGAGACCATCTTCATAGTCCTGTAACAGTACCGCTCCGACGGCAATGTCGCTAGCATCGGTACGTAGTATAAATTTCCGATTGAAATCCGGAAATTTAAGGACCGGCGCAGATGTGAGTTTTTCTTTCAATTCACAAAAGGATGCTAAGTGTTCTTCTTCAAGTTTGAACTTCACACCTTTTCGCTTCAAATGGTTGAGTGGAGCGGCTATTTGCGCATAGTTGGCGATGAACTTAGAAAAGAAGGATGTCATACCGAGGAAGGATCTAAGCTGTTTGATGTTTGTCGGTGGCTCGAGACGTTGAATGGCTTGGAGTTTCTCTGGATCCACGTGGATTCCATCACTGCTGATGATGTTTCCCAGAAATCGTAACCGTGCCATGGCGAAGACAGATTTTGCTGGGTTGGCCGTTAGACCAGCTTCACGTAATCGTTCCAATACGATGCGAAGATGTTCAATATGTTCATTCATATTATGACTATAAACAAGCAGATCATCGAAGTACGGCAATACAAATTTATATCTGAGATCTCCGAAGAGGTCAGTAATAATACGGTTCAATGCACTAGGTGACACTGCCAATCCAAATGGTACATGTGTGAACCTATATTGTCCATGCGGTGTGACAAATGCTGTAATGTTTTTTGATCTATTTGATAACGGTATCTGATAGAAGGCACTGGTCAGGTCGATTGACGAAAATACAGTTGAGCCGTGAAGTGTCATGAATACATCTTCCATCTTCGGTGACGGGAAAGCATCGAAAATGATGTTTTTGTTCAAGCGTCTGTAATCTACGCATAACCTCGGTGAACCGTCTTTCTTCATTATTAAAAACGCAGGTGAAGCGTAAGGACTGATACATTTTTCGATTATGCCCTTTTCGATCAGTTTCTTCACATGTTCTTGAATCAAGGTAGCTTTACTTGGCGTTAGAGAATACGGTGCCTTTCGAATAGGTGTCATATCCTTCAGACGAATGTCAAGTGTATAACGGTCCGTATGTCCAATCTCTTCGGTTAGTACGTCTTGATAATTGTCCATTAAATGCTGTATCTTCTCTTCTTGTTCAGATGTACGCTGAAGCGGCTGTTCCAAAAGGAGTGAAATGGAATTATTTTTAACGGAATCAAAAAATATAGGAACAGTGGTGTTTTTAATCGGAAATTTAATGCGATTAAAATTAAAATCAATAAGTGCTTGCATGTGACGAAGACTAGTATTTCCAAGGATTATAGGGTAAGAGAGTTCCGGAACAATGAAAAAGGTAAGTCTCCAGGTAAGTGATTTAATTTTAATGATAAAACTTGCAGCTTTTCTTATTTGTAGGTTTCGTCCGTCAGCGATCTTGGCTTGAGAATGAAATTTGATGAGCTTCATTTTCTTAAATGATTTCAATTGCTTGATTATGGATGGATGCACGAAGTTTGCTGAAGCTCCGGTGTCGACGAGACAACGAAAGGATTTCTTATTGATTGATATGTCGATAAAAGGTAAGGCTAAATTTTTATGATTGTTTTCATTCAGGAAGGATAGCTTGATAGCCGATGGAGGGTATAGTAAACGGTTCCTCCTGGATGGAATTAGTTTTTTGAATTTTTAAAAGGTTTAAAATTTGATTTATTTTGCAGGTTACTCGACGAAGATTCTTCGCGGGACTTGGCAGCTTGTAGAAGAGCTTGTGTTTCTTCAATTTCTCGCGATAGTAATTTGAGTTCATCGATTGATATTGGAAGCGGTTTTCCTTTCAAGTGCAATAACGTAGAGTAGTTCGCGTTGGCGCAAATTTGTAAAATTAACTCTGAATTATTCATGTTAGCGTTCAATGCTGATGCTTTAGCAAGAATATCTCGAATAAAGTTTTTAAACGACTCGTCCGGTCTTTGTGTTCTCCTCACCAAAATGTTAGTCAATTGCTGTTTGGTGACTGGTGATATAAAGGTCCAAATTAAGGCTGATTTTAAATCGTCCCAGTTCTTAAATTCCAGAACCGCTGAAGCCCACCAGGATCGCAAATCGTCGTGAACTTTACTGAGCAACGATTTTAATAAGGTACGCTCCGGAGATAATCGCAAATCGACTACAGCTTGTATTTCTTGTATAAATTCGACTAATTTGACGGGATCGTCGCCGGTACAGTTTGGGATGTTATTTGTTATGTCTCTGGCGTCGATTTTGAAATTGCAAATTGAAGAATCGTCTGTCAATCGACTTGTTATATCAGTCAAAGCTCCAACTTGATCCATAAGATCTGCAGTCATTCTTATTTGAGTAGCTGCTGCTCTTGCCAACGGCGAAGTCCTTTCTGGAAGGTTATTCGTACTCGGATGTGTATTTATTTGAGCTAATGTAATTGGTCGATGACTTGTCGAAGTTATAGTTGTTTGTGCTATATTAGAACTTGATTGAGTAAAAACTCCAGCTTGAAATTCTTGTGGAACTGACGAAGAAACTAGGGTTGAACCCGGTGTTGGCATCGTCTCCGTTGTTGTATTTAACTCTAATGACGGTGGTTCAATCGGCGAATCTTCAAGTCTTCTTGCTTCTTGTCTTGTTCGAATTTGGCGACTTTTATCCATTATTGTCGAACTACGCTCTGCTACCAAAAATTATATAACAACTATCGCAAAGATAGTATTATAAATTTTCCTGCCCTTGTTTATATTAAAAAAAAAGGCAGGATCAAATTCGAATAAGTAAAGGTGTTGAAATTGAAAAGACGAAGATAATTTTTACTATTTATTGTACAAGACGACGACAATTCTTCCTTCGCCGGTGGACATAACGTCGACGGCCAATACGGTGATAATTTGTTTTACGTTTGTTTAATTAATTAATATAGAAAATATGCACTGCTCTCTTACTGGTGTAATTATTTTAACGTGGATGATAATAATGGACCAAGCCTCGCCACGTTACAAATCACCGTCGAGAGATGTAATTTATTTTAAATTACTATAAATTAATTGATGTTAATACTTCGAAGATTAAAATAGAACTCTAGCTAATATTGAATTTTTCAACAAATTATAAATGCAATTTTGACAAAAGACGACGCATTGGCCAATGATAAATAAAGGTTGCTTATTTAACTTGATTATTATATAATTAAGAAATTTCAAGTTGTATTCTTGAACTATTACTATTAATTCTTAAATATGATTTTATCGGATAATATAATCAAAATTGTAAGTTAAAAATCGTGACATACGTTAGTTATGTTACACTGTAAATAACTCATTATTTTTTTGAGAAAAAAATGGTTACCTTCTGTGGATCATCCTTAATAGATAGACATAGGTATGCTATTGCGGACTTTTTATAGACTATAAACTATTTATGCGTGATCAACCCTTGGATATAGAGACATTTTAAGTGGTTTTAAGCATTGCATTAAGGAATTAAATTATATTAATTAATTAATACACGATCTAAGCTCTCTGCTCTCTAACTTGCTCAATAGGGTATAAACCATTAGAAAATTTTAAATGGCAATTTATAAAATATCTCGTGTTGACAGCTCTCTGTTTACTTCGAGTAATGGAAATTGAAAACGTCGTATTATATTTATTTTACGTTTCCAAATATTTCTTTTAGTGAACCATTACGAAGGAATGAAGATTTTTGTAAAATATATTGCCAAAAAATAACAAGACAGGTGAAATAATGTGCTGCTTCATATTGCTTGCAATATTTATCGTTTTGAGCACAACTGAACTACCTAACTTGTTTAATTTTCGTATGTACACGTATACACAAACATTCAAGCAACAGTCAAGCGGCGTTAAAAGCCCTAAACTCCAGCAGATTATGTTCAAACTTAGTAAAGGAATGCCAAACAACACTACACCATCTTGCAGATAGTAGAAGCAGGGTTAATATTATTTGGGTATCTAGATACAGCAATATTCCGGGAAATGAATCAGCTGATTCACTAGCAAAGGAAGGGCCTGAACCTGAACCCGTATGTGGAAATGCTAAGGCAACAGCCAAGCAAGTAGTAGCTAACTGGCCCACAGGACCAAAACCAAAACCAGAACCAAAACACTAACACAAACATACTCTAAGACATTCATCGAAGAACCTTTAAGGAAAAGAATTACAAAAGCACTTAAGCTCAGTAGGCACAATTTAAGAACGGCGACTGGGAGATATTGTCATTTTAACAAACACCTGCACAAGTTGGATATTTCTAATCATGCACTTTGCAGCAAATGCAAAGAAACAGAGGAAATCTTTGTTCATATACTTTGTAAGTGCCAGGCTGTTACATTGACAAGATACAAGCACTTTGACCCAACCTCAATGTTGCCAGAGGATTTTAAACATATCAGTTTGAGCAGGATAGTAGTTTATAACAATAAACTGGGAATTCTAAAACTGATGGAGGGTAGCACATTAGGCCTTAGAGGTAGCAGTGTTCATCGTTTAGCCCCTACTTTATAATTCTAATTCTAAGTCAGGTTTACTATAATTATTAGTATTAAACATTTTTGCGTGGAACTTTTACGCGCGATTGAAATAAAACTTCTTTGACGTAGTGGCACATTTTACGACTGAACTAAAATGAAAATAAATAAGTCATGTTATTTGCATTTTATATAACACTATTTTTATTTAGTATAATAGCTATTGTCTGCTATAATTGTTAAGAAACATTCATTGTTGTAGTACTATATTAGGAAAATTTATTATTCAAACACGTCACCGTCGGGACTTATACCCGAATCTTTCCATTTTTGCGGCGGAAACAGTTCTAAATAAACAGAAATATTCTGTGACTTAGGACTGTATTAATAATGGAAAGTTCATCTTTGATTCATTCAGAGCTCTCGCTACTGTGAGATTTCATGGCTAGCTATAGCTAAAAATAATTGGCTCTCGCATGCACTGAATTTAGTGTAGTAAGTTGCTATATTATGAAGGATTAAAATGTTGAATTGTGTGCACCGTAAAGTAATTGATAACTCATTCCGTCGCGAAAGTGGAAAGATTCGGGTTTAAGTCCCGACACGTCACCGTCGGGATTTAAACCCGAAGTGAAAGGAGGGGAGAGGGAGCGCTAGGCTCCGCCCCCGGCGTCTCGCTGCTCGGCGGCTGCGCTGCACAAGCGCATTGATAAGCGTATCACTCGCTCCTTGATGCCCTAATCAAGATAGCGGTTTCGGATTAAAAATTAGATTAGAAATTTAGTAAGAAGTCCTTAACCCTTTTCCTCGCTCCGCTACAGGGCAAAGACTTTGCGGGTCTCCTGTGCCCTCCCTAATCATCCGATTACATTCTGCGGGGTCTCAAATTAAAGATAATAAAAAAACGCGTTTGATGGTAAATTTTTCCCCCTCCCTTCCTTGAATAAAATACGTTTTTTCAAAAAAAAAAAAAATCGGTTTTTTCACCATAATTTGTTTATTTATGGCGAAAAATAAAAAAAAACTATTGGAAATTGAAGCCCTAATGTTCCCGAAGAAAGTCACGTTTGTTGTACGATATCGGCCGATAAATAAAGAAAGTCGGGCAATTTGAATTTTTTTTTTATTTCCCCTCCCCTTCTAATAGAGTTAGGGACTTGAAATTTGCAGACAGTCATTTGGACCCGACCATCTGCCGAGGAAAAATCAAGCCCGTAAGTTGATTTCTTCCTTGCAAAAAAAGCCAACATGGCTCTCGGACGTTCTCGCCGCGACAAAAAAGTCCAGCCTCCGTTTTGTAGATTCAAATCGCAAAATCTCGGGAACCGCACAAAAAACCAGTTTGTGCGTCTCTTTGAGCTCTTCGTTTTCATTTCTTGATTTTTTCCCGTTCGACTTCAACTAAGAGAGTTATTCACTAAAAACCCATTTTCCCATGTTTCCCATGTTAATTTCCCCCCCTCCCCCACCACCTGCGGGACCCAAAATATTTTTAAAAGATACAAGGGACTCTAAACTACAATATAGGGAATTTTTTTTTTCTGAGTTCAAATTTTGAGTTGGATCGATCCCACTATAACCATATTTTTAAAGCAACTGCAGTTTGACTGAACGAATATCTTTGATCTATTTATAAATTGGTTTACATTCTAATGTAACACCAACAATAGGTCATAATTTGCTTCATTAAATTTAAGTATTAAATAGTGTCCGTGACAAAATGAATAAATTATATTTGACACAATTTATGTGGTTAAGCCACAACTGTGCGGCCGTGTATTGACTAAAAGCTTCAACAGTTACCTTATAAAAATTCTAACTTACCGAAATGTCGATACTCCCTTTGCATAAACTGAACATTACTTCCGTGAGAAAAAGTGGCTTTCAAAGTTCCAGTAGAAAAGATCTGTTACCCCCCATACCGCACCCAAAGAAGTTTTACTTTAAAAATTATTGTATGAAATTTGAATTAACGACAAGTTTTTGTAAAAAACTTCTCTTCAAAAAATTTGTCTTTCAAAATCATTTAAAATTTTTTTTGTCAGTTATTTTTAATTTTTATTTTATTTTTTGGATAAATTTAGGCTTTGAAAATATATTAAATATATAAAACTAACTGCTATGAACACAGGAGGCGTTGGAAATTTTTTTTCTTCAAAAGGGGGCGGTGGTGAAGGAACCTCTGTTCTCTACACTAAACGTGATACGGTTATTGGCTTGGGCTGATTGAAATCAGCGCAATTTGCTTTATAAATACTTACAATTTCAAAGATTTATGAATGATTTGGATTTGTTCATTTTTTAAAGAGATTATTTCTTAATGTGAACTTTTGACGAAAAATGAAATTTCTTAGAACTTTGACGAACTTTTCGTCCAACGAGTGCAAGCAAGCGTCTGTATCTTTCCTGGTTCAGAAGTTGTATGCATTTAAAGTTTTCAAAAAATCACAAAAAAAACCCTTCGAATAGCCGTATCTTCTAAACTAGAAGAAATACAGACGTTTGCTTGTGTTCATTGGAATCAGCGTGTTTTGTTCTATAAGCGTTCTCAATTGTAAAAAATATACGAAAGATTTCGAATATTGGGATTTTTTTATACTGCGGCTTCTTGGCGAGAATCTAAATCTCATAGAACAACTTATTATATGCTTGTGAAAAAAGATTTCAATAAGCATACGCAAATGCCCGTATTTCATATAGTTTTAGGACTTTAGGAGTTTTGTGTATTTAAAGGTGCCCAAAAATGAAAAAAATATCATAAAAATAATGCCCATAGTATATAAATGATACACTTTTAACGATATATTTTTCTCTAAAACCAATATCTATCGGTTTATCCTATTTCTTGTGGCGCTATTGTCACTCAAAAATTAAGTAACGAACATTCTATATGGTATGTTTATAGGGCTATATAATATTCTAGATGAGGGTTTCCAGGAAATTGTTATTGGTTGTGAGTTGTGACGCGAAACTGTGTGCATAGTTTTTTATAAAACGAATAATATACCGTAGTTAAGTTAGTTACGAAGTGAGTTGGCCATCAGCACGGCGCGGCCTGGCGCACCACACCAAGTTATTAGGGAGGACGTCGACCTACAAGAAAACCGTTGTACCTGTAAGTTGGTATGAATACCTACCTTAAACATATAATATTATACAACATGCATGTATATGAATATTACTGGGTGTATTGTTAAACCTGGCTATGTCTTCATAGTTTTAATCTATAAATTATCATATAACTCTAACGATTTGGCTGAAATTCACTAAAAATGGGTTTTGGGGAACAAAAAAAAAAATCGATCTAGATAAGTTTTATTCTTGGAAACCCCTGTTTTTTTTCTTACAAATTTAATAATTTAAAAAATTAATTTTTTGACGTTTCAAAATACTGTCATATTGTAAGTAAGCTTTGTGTCAAAATACTGACAGTGAATCTTTTTAATAAGTTATACAAAGTAAAACGTAAATTATTTTAACAAAAAAGAAGAAATATTAATTACGTAAATATAGTGTTAACTAATATTTGAATAATAGCTAAGATATACTCGCCACGGTTCTAAAAGGTTCTGAAGTTAGTCACAAACAGCGACGCAAATGCATATTTTGGTTGTTTTGTGGGAAAGGAAGACTCCTACCACCTCCCAGTTACCGGCACAGTACGTGCACTCTTCGGTGATTGGTTAACGTTCGTTGTCTTGTCAATTGTCGCTTTCCCGCTATAAAGTACAGTCCAGTACGTCATTATTGTTTCTTTGATTGTTCAAGATGATTCAGATGATAAATTGTCTGCTGAGAACCTCCAAAGTCCCACACTAAGTACGAGAAGGATGCATGACTTTAATGCAAGGAATTAGACCTTTTGATTAATGAAAATTAAAAAAGTAAAAACTAATAATATAGCGCGAGTTCGTAGGTTTTCAACCGACTATACTTGCGCAAGCCTCCATTTGCATCTAACTTCCGAGCCTTTCAGATCCATGGCACTTAGTATAATAAATTCCATTTAAGAATGGGATATAATATAGCATTATAATGCCCCTTGCATTTTGGTAGGTACCTTATCAAAACCCGAGTGTAGTGGAATAAAAAGTATAGTGTAACAATTTCTTCAAAATTGATTCTCTAGTGATATCGGTACAAACAGATAAAAAAATATTCTGGAAGTAAACGCAGTCTTATAGGACACAAATACAGAAGCAGACAAAATCAAATTTTTAGTTTCACTCTGTATGCACTTAAAATGGTATGTTATAACTGAGCGTATGATATACTAAAGCCGCAGGCTAAGCCGAGAAATTTTTAAATTACTTCTTTACCAATATTTGTACCGTAGTGTTATTAACAGATCCTGGGCACACGGAAAAACACTAGGTCTTTGAGAAGTTATTGAGGCCCTACTTTTAAATATGTCAAAAAATGTCGAGTGCCACGTAAAAGTAACAAAGGTGTGTGAGCCGAAAGTAATTAGGGGCGGTGCAACGATTCGATACCTCTGTCAGATTGTACCTACTGACTACTTCCAACTCCCCGAAGTTTCCGATTTCTAACTCAAAAGGCAAAAAAAAAAATGATATCCCTGAAAATGTACGTACGATATAAATATATACAATCTGTACATTTTTAGTAATTCATTATAATGCTTGATGTTTTTCGGTCATTTTCCAGGGTGAAGTAGCTTATACACGCTCGATAATTGAGGTCATTAGCGTCTGGACTAGAATTTAAATATAATTCTAGAGAAAGGATTTTTTATGAATTCAGTTTTTTTTATTATTATGCTTACAATGTTTTACCGACTTTATTTTCCAAAAATAATACTGAATGCATTTGTTTATTAATTTGTGCAAATAAATGACATTAACGTTTTAAAATAACATAATTAAAAAGAGGTTTGCAGCGCCATCTTTTGTATTTTTGTGAAAAATTAAACTTCGTGTGTTAGCCGTACAGTTTACCAGACATAACTTTCACATTTACGGTTCAGCATATGGCCTACAGGTGCCACTAAACATACGGTCTATCATGTTGATGCTTATGAGTTACGATTCAAATTTCAAAATACTGTAAATTTATTTTAAGATAAAACATATACACATTTCCGTTTACATGGTTACACAAAAACATTTCTGACAGCAATGTAATTCGCGTTTATTTTAAAATGGAACATAGGAATGCCTACAAGTAATAATAAATACACATGATATTATGATTTTTTTAAAGAAAATTTTCGAAAATTCCCCTATTCACTGCCAAGCAATGCCCTAAACAGTCATGAAAATTCTTCAAAACGTTACTTAACTGAAGAGGTGTTATATCTCTTGATGCATTTCGTATTTTAGTCTTCAGTTGCTCTAAATTTAACAGATCACCATTTTAGATTTTAACTACCCCTAGTAAAAAATCTCATTTGGGGCGAGGTTGGGTGACCTAGCTGGCCATGCTACCTCACCGCCACGCCCAATCCAACGACCTGGAAACGTACGGTTTAAAAATGCTCTAACATTTTGACCGTAATGCGCAGGGACGCCGTCGTGCTGAAACCGTATGGCTCCTTCAATATTTAGAGTATTAATGGCAGGAATTACTTGATGTTGAAGTTGTCAAGGGCGTACCCAGGATCCAAAAGCGTAGCGTGCCTTGGCGGGGCCCCGTATTAAAATTTGTTTGGGGGCCCTTCCCCCGTTGAAGTAAATGACTTAAACGGGGAAATCCCGCAGCCCGCGATAACCGATGTAGGGTGTTGTCAACTTTTGAACGCACGCTTTACGCGGGAAAAAAAGAAATTTTTTTTTGACTTTTGTCATTTGTGAAATAAAAAAAAATTGGGAGGTTTTTATTAATTTTTGCTTACGCACGTTGGGGGCCCCGTATAATTGATACGGCAGATACGGCGGTAGCTACGCCCCTGCCAGGATCAAAACTAGGGGGGGAAGCCATGGTCGTTCAGGATTTTATCACGTAAAAGGTGAATGAAACCAAAATATTAAGAAAATTATGTATAATTATAGCAATGCTTTATCATTTAAGTTATTACAATTATTTGCTTGAAAAAAATATTCTAGTTACATGTCTTATACTAGTATCATTATTCTTGGATTTATAGAAAACTTTTCAAAACTGTCGTTTCGATCCAGTCCTGATTTTCCTTAAAGAATTTACGATGGACGCTCATCAAACACAACCCAGTCAATCTGTCCTCTCCCATTGTAATTTCTCAGCCAGGTCTTTACCCTTCGAAAGGTACTAAAAGATCGTTCAACAGTAGTCGTAGTGGATGGGAATGCACTTAAAATGAGGAGTGCGTGCCTTGTTGCAGGGAAAAAAATATTAGCCTCCTCCAAAAGTGCAGCCACTTCAATATCCTTTAATTTGTCTCCTGCTAAATCCTTCTTTTTCCACAGATTATACCACGAATTTGTAGTAATATTTTTCTGTTTTCCTATATAAATTAATTGAGTACGATTGTACGATAATTTCGAAAGACAATAAAATAACGATAAATTATCCTAATTTCATAATTTTCGGTACCCCGTCAAAATAGCCCGTGACAAAATAGCCCCGACAAAACAGCCCCGACCAAATAGCTCGTGACAAAATAGCCCCGACGAAATAGCTCGTCACAAAATAGCCCCGACAAAATTTATTTATTCATATTTGTTATATGATATTGAAAACCGTTAAAAGGTTTTTAGAAAATACATTTTATTATAATTATAATGATTTTTTAAATAATTCAACAAAAAATACATTAATTCTGTATATTTTAAGTGGGAACTATAGGTGAATCCCAATTATTTATTATTATTATTATAGCCTAATTACATTTCAAGATTATGTGAAATGCCACGTAGAAAGTCCATATGTTCCATATTTTCATAATTTTCTACTAACGCTTCCAGGCGTCGACTAAGCTGAACATATTTATTTTTAGTGGCAACTGGATGGCGAACACCTGCAGTAAGGCGGGTTAAGCGGATTTCCACCGTATCTTGCTCTTTTCGGAAGTGATCTATGAGCTTGTAGACCGATGGATGATGACAATCTACACTTTGCTGGAATGCCCTATGCCACCCTTCTACAGAATTATTTGTCCTCGGAAGACCATTGAGGACGCGCTCATGAATATTCCATATGTTTATTGCAAATCGTGGTTGTGCTCGCCGATTGCGCCTCATTCGTCCTATATATGTATCTTCCCAGTAATCGATAATGGGGTCCAGTTCCTTTGGACAGTTTTAAATTTTGTCGGGGCTATTTTGTCGGGGTTGTTTTGTCGGGGCTGTTTTGTCGGGGCTATTTTGACACGGGCTGTTTTGTCGGGGCTATTTTGTCGGGGCTATTTTGTCGCGGGCTATTTTGACGGGTCACGATAATTTTCAATAGGGTAAGTATTTTTTTGATTATTAAAATAGTTATTTCAAGCATCGTAAAAATTCCAGCAACAAAATTTAATAACGACTTATTTTTTGTTTCCGGGGCGGGGGGAGCTGCCCCTCCCTGCTCTTCGCGGGGTACGCCCTTGGAGGTAGTTCTAAATATTTATCAGCGTTTAAATTGTCATCGATGAAGAATGGTCCAATAATACCTATAGGTTCCGATCAAACCCGCCCAAACATTCACTTTTTCAGGCCGTTAATATCGTTGTATAAATGCAAATTTTCTTTGCTCCAGTATCTGCAATTCTCCATGCAGGTAAAAAGTTGTCTCATCAGTAAAAAGAGTTCGCTGCAGTAAGTCTGGACTATTATTAATGTTTTCGAACATCAGTTCACAAAATGAAGTACTTTTTTCAGTATCGTCTTCCACTAGCTCGTGATGATTTTGAAAATGGTAAGATTTGAAACCGCCCCTCTTAAGTAATTTGTATGCAGCAATTTTCCTTACACCGATAGCTTGAGCTATAGCTTTGCTGGACAATCTGTTATTATTTTGCACTAACGTAATAATCTCATTTCTTTTTGCCTCTGTAAGGACATATCTATGCCTGTTTGTTTTTTTATGGTGTAACTCGATGCAACTGCTGCTTTTAAATGTATTCATAAATATTCCTGAAATTGTGGAAATACTTGGAGTAGGACGGTGGGGAAATGAAATTCGAAAGAAATCAGACACTTGCCTTAAACTAAAATTTTGATTACACCAATGAATTAATTTGATTTTCTCTTCAGGGAAATACATTTTAAAATAATATTCCAAATCATTGTACTCTTAAAATGTATTAGCAATTGAAGCTTATCGACGGTCGTTATTCTTCCGGATAGACGTTAAGTTCTATTTTAAAAAAGACGCGTAACCATGTAAACGGAAACTTGTATGTTTCATCTTAAAATAAATTCACGGTATTTAAAATATAATATAGTAAAAACAAAATTGATGTGCATACTAAACAACTTAGTTACTTAGTTACTATTTTGTTGTAATATAGACTTTTACATTTATCTATGTATGTTTTTTTTTATATTTAAATTAAGTTGACACAAGTCCAGTCACAAATTAGTGTATTATATTGAGACACTGTTGCAAACTTTAAATTATTATGTTACCATGTACCATGTAATTGCCTATTTTTAACCCCATTCCCGCTAAGTGTGTGTGTGTCTGTCTGTCACGTTTAAATCACAAAATATTACTAATTAAGTATTTAAATATTAAAGTTAAAACTACATCTGAAATGCCTATCAGCACCTATATTTAAAATGCCTATCGGAAACTACATCTAAAATGCCTATCAGCACCTATATTTGAAATGCCTATCGGCAACCATATCTGGAATGCCTATCGGCACCTATATTTGAAATGCCTATCGGCTTCTATATCTGAAATGCCTATCGGCACTTATTTTTAAAATGCCAATCGGCAACTATATCTGAAATGCCTATCGGCACCTATATCTGAAATGCCTATCGGCACCTATTTTTGAAATGCCTATCGGAAACTACATCTGAAATGCCTATCAGCACCTATATTTGAAATGTCTATCGGCAACCATATCTGAAATGCCTATCGACACCTTTATATGAAATACCTATCGGTTTCTATATCTGAAATGCCTATCGGTACCTATTTTTAAAATGCCAATCGGTAACTATATCTGAAATGCCTATCGGCACCTATATCTGAAATGCCTATCGGCACCATTTTTTGAAATGCCTATCGGATACTACATCCGGAATGCCTATGTGCACCTATATTTGAAATGCCTATCGGCAACCATATCTGGAATGCCTATCGGCACCTATATTTGAAATGCCTATCGGCTTTTATAGGTTTTTTTGTGTCGGCGTTTTTTTAAATTTTAAATTTAATTTTTATTTTAAACTTTTTAAACTTAGTTACAAACAAAATACCCGTTATGCGTCTAAGATCCCTACCGCAGCTAAGAAAAGAGCTGATGACCTTGAAACGGCTAAACCGATTTTGATAAAACATGTCTTAGAACCACCGCTGGAAAACCTGTTTTCATATAAAAAAATTGCATCTAAATCGATTCACCCGTTTAAGAGCTACAGAGCCACAGTAAGACACACAGTAGACACACACACAAACACACACTAGCGGTTAAACTTATAACACCCCTGTTTTTGCGTCGGGGATTAAAAAATCGGACTGTTTAATGGGGACTAAGGTACAGACAGTGCAATAAGGAGACGAAAACAGCGTATTCTATTCTGTGCGAACGCGAGGCTCTGGATTGCGGGAGGCAGATAATTTATGGACAATCAGCAATGGGTCCAAAAGACTATATCAACCATCCAGTCCAAGGACTGTGCAAGATAGTACAAGGAACGAGGATACTGGACCGGGTAATATTGAGCGATCAAACGAGCCCGCCGGAGGCGGGCGAAGTTCGATCGTAATTATACGAAACGTCTCGTTCGAAGATGATAATTTGTAGTAATGCTCGTCATTGCTAAGATTTCACACTTTTTAGATTATATAAGTTTTAAATTTTTGACCGTCTGTGGTGTTACCCAGCAACGTCATCTACATTCATATTTTTTAGCGCTGATACAGTTGAGTTTTCACAATAAGATGATCCTGGGTCGTATATTAGCGGGTGTTTGTAAAAAGGGTGGGAGTATCATCTTCGAACGAGACGTTTCGTATAATTACGATCGAACTTCGCCCGCCTCCGGCGGGCTCGTTTGATCGCTCAATTATACTACACGTCTCGTTCTCGATGATAATTTGTAGACTTTTAGCGTAATTAGAAAACTCACTGATATTTGTGTTTTAAGTCTTTATTCAAGTAAGATTTCAAGTTATATAGCTCTCGAATTTTGTACGAGAGAAGTTTTATACTACATTAGACAGATATTACAGATTGTGCAAATGTATCGCTATTTTCTTGAATCGGTCGATTGTAGAATTTTGCAAAGGTTTGTGACCTTTGAGACCAACCGGCAGTACGCCTAATAGTGTCGACGTCAACGCCGTTTTTGATAACCGCGGATACTGCTGCATGTTTTGTGCTGTAGGCTGCAAATTGTTCGGTATCAATGCCTGCCTTAGATAGCAGGGATTTGATCCAGTGGCTTATTGTCTGAGCAGTTACATTTTTGTATGGTTTTATACTTGATATGAATAATTTATTATTTTGGCCATTTCTCAGTTCTTTAGTTATTTTTAAGTAATCTGTTATAGCTGTAGCCACACAAAGCCCTGGCTTATCTTTGTAAAAAGGTAGTATAAGTTCCGGCTGATTTTTTCCCGGTTCAGATGTTTTTATTAGGTCTGGAATTTTTATCGTTACTCTAGATATACCAATAGAAATATTTTTTATATTTATTAAAGCAATAGTCTGAAGTCTGTGCGCTGTGGATAAAATGAGTAATGTTGATAGTTTTTCTGCTGCATCTTTCAATTTTAGTTGGTTTAATGGTTCAAGCCGATCTATATACTGCAATACTGGTGTTGTGTCCCAAATAGTAGCGTATTTAGGTTTTGTAGGTCGCTCCTTAAATATTCCTTTAAAAAATCGTGACAGCAATTTATCTTTGCCGATATCTTGTGAGGAAATGAGTGATATGGCCGACCTAGTGGAATTTAAAGTTCCATAGCTTGCTCCATTACCAAATCTTTCTGTTAAGAAACGTAGGATGTCAACTTTACTTGCATTAAATATTGGAATATTATTTGTCATAGAAAAATTCCACCACAGTTTTAAGGCACCTTGATATTGATTGAGTGTTGTTGGCATTATAGACTTAATCATTATTTCGGTTGATGCTTCGTCTATTCCTTTGCTCAAAAATGCTTTGCGGATAAGTTCCCTGCCGCCAATGAAAGTTTGTGGGACAGTGGATGTATTTCCTGCCTGGAAGGAGACAATAGTAAATATTTATGGGGTTTAAACAGTAGAGGCGATTCTGTAAGCAGTGATGTAAACAGCGGGTACCACGGTTGTGTTGGCCATAGTGGTACCACAACTATTCCTTCTGCTTTATCAAGTATTATTTTTCGCAAAGTTTTTAAAATAAGTGCGAAAGGCGGAAAGGCATATATTTTTTATAGTGAAAGCATCTACTGTCGTTGCACTCGGATCTGGGAAACGAGAGCAAAATCTGACACATTTTTTATTTAACCTTGATGCAAAAAGGTCAATTGTAAAGGGTCCAAATTTTTTATAGATTTCTTTAAATGTCCTATTACATAATTCCCATTCTATATCTATATTAGATATTCTCGATGCTAGATCAGCCTCTATATTCAATGTTGATGGGATACTCTTTGACATGTTCTATACCTTTGTAAGGTCTTCAGAATAAAACCGATTATTATTATTATTATTATTATTATTATTATTATTATTATTATTATTATTATTATTATTATTATTATTATTATTATTATTATTATTATTATTATTATTATTATTATTATTATAAGACGCGTATATCCAAATATTTATTTTTTCACACCATTGCCAGATTTTTCGGGCTAAGTCATTTAGGTGGGAATATTGAATGCCTCCTGTTCTGTTAATGTAAGATATCGCAGACGTATTATCGATTCTTAAAAGGATTTCGCAACTCGATAATTTATCTGCGAAACATTTTAGACCGTAATATGCTGCTAAGAGTTCTAAGTAATTTATGCTAAATATTCTTTCCTTCTCAGTCCAGAACCCATGGGTGCTTACATCATTGCAGTCAAGGATGCATTTGAAGATATTTCTAGTTCAAATTGTTGTGTTCTAATCGGATTTGAGCCTGTCGGTGTTTTTATTTTCCACCAAGATAAATCTTCAATAATTGGTTTATTAATGTAAATTCGTCCGTCGTAGTTATTATCGTTTAAAATTAAGGCTAGATACTTTTGTCTTTCTAATCGTTTGCAGTAGACTGAACCATATACCAGTGCTGGACAGGCTGCGGTGAGTTTTCCCAGTAGCTTCGCAAAATCTCTAATTTTATAGTATTTGTTTTCCTCAAAAGTATTAATTAGCAGCTTAATTTGTTTTTTCTTTTTGTCTGTTAGCTCTAGCGTGAAGTCTAATGAATTAATAATAAAACCTAAATATTTGCATTTTTGACTAGGTGTTTGCGAGCTTTTTTGATAGTTTATGATAAAACCTAATTGTTCCAGCAAGCTTTTCACATAAATTGTATTGTCTTTGCAGGATTTATGTCAATTTCCAACGATTAGTAAATCGTCGATGTATATGATTGATAGAATTTCCGCTTCTCTAATTTTATTCATAACTGGTTTCATGATTTTTGTGTATACAAACGGGCTCGTGCACAAGCCAAAAGGTAGACATGTGAACTGGAAGAGTGGTCCTTGAAATCTAAATCTTAAAAATTTTTTAAATGATTTATGTATGGGGACAATATAATAAGCGTCTTTTAGGTCAATTGAACACATATATGAACCAATAGATATTAGGTGTTTGGCAGACTTAATATCTTCCATTTTAAAATGTATAGTATTGATAAAATTGTTTAAGTTTTTTAAGTTGATAATAAATCTGCTGGAACCATCTGGTTTGTTAACAAGGAAGAAGGGGGAGATAAATTGATCATTATCGTCTTGACAAAGTTCTATTGCTTTTTTAGCCAAAAGTTTGTTAATTTCTTGCCTTATTTTGGTAAGATTTATTTTAGACCAGCATTGCTCTGCTGGTGGTTTTGATTGGTATGGAGTTTCTCTGAAAGGTATTTTATAGCCGTTCAGACATTCCAGGACAAATTTATCATTTGTAATTAGTCCCCAGTTTTTTGTAAAATGTTTTAGACGGCCTGCTGGTTCGCTTACCCCAGTTACTTCCTTGGAGGAATATGACGATTCGACAACTGGTTTGTCGATTTTGTCATATTGTAACTTGTTCGTTGCGCTCTGGGCTTGAATCTTATCGCTGATTGTTTCTGCTGGTTCCCCACCCGCCTGTACTTGGCAGGTGGGTACTTCAAGTTTCCCTGGTTCTTGGGTGTAAAACTTGTTGTTTTATGTGCTGCCTTTATGATAGAGCAAGCCCTTTCTACATCTTTGGCCTCTTTTACTTGTTCGGCAAACTTTTTGCCGTACAGCCAATCATCTGCTTTAGTAGCATCGACTGTTGACTTTATTGATTTATTCATCATTGGAGTAATGAAGGCTCTTCGGGCCTGAGAGTGTTGATAAAATACGTCAGTCAACAATTTCCCAGTGTCGCATAAGTATTTCATAAGCGCCTCTTGATCAACGCCGTCTTCTGGATCCACCAGAATCATTGACACTGCTGCACCTAATGCTGAGATCGCAGAGCCAATACAATTTTGTGTCTCTGTAAAGTGTTCGTCTCGTTTACAAGCAATACTTGTCATGACTGAACTAATTTCTGTATTTACTTTTGGTGCTTCAGTGTAGAGATCATCTTTCCTAGGATAAATTTCAAGAATATTTTTCTTTTTATCCTCTGGATAGCCTTCTTGCATCCATGTATGCCAGCGAATCTTCAGTTCTTCGTTTATTTTTATAGATATTTCTTTCTTGGCGTTAGGATGTTCTCCAAGCATTTCCAGCATAATCTGGTTAATGGGTGTTTCAGTTAGATCCATATCAGCTGTTGGTTCTTCATCAACTTGGTTCATATGAGCTTGTATGATATTGCCCGAATCAACATTATCTGTATTGTCTTTTTGTTCTGAAAATGAACATTTTTAATTTATGTATAATTATAATTACACCTATTGTGTATACAGATATTATTATTCGTATTATGGATAGTGTTCCGTATGAACAATTTTCCATATGGACAGTTTGTCGTATGGACTATTTGTCGTATGGACAGTTTGTCGTTTGGACAGTTTATCATATGAATAATGTGTCATATAGACAGTTTGTCGTGTAGACATTTTGTCGTGTGGACAGTTCGTCGTATGGACTTTATATCGTATACACAGTTTGTCGTATGGACAGTTTTGTGTATAATGCACTATTTACATATACGTATGTATGTTTTAGGTAATTGTCTCGTATGGAAACAAAATACCTTGACATATGTGATAACAGTTTCGTATGGAAACTGTATCTTAGTGCTCATTATTTGTTTACCTGAGCTTTTGTTTTTTAATTCCGTCAGTTGATGAACAGCGTTTGTGAGGCTTTGAATTTGTTTTTCCATTTTTTCCAGCCTTTCATCCGATTTGTGTTTTTTCCTGTCTTTTTCACGTGACCCTGAACGCGATCTCTTCTTCTTTTTATCACCAGACATTTTTTAAAACACTATTTTTATAATTTTTTTCAATATTTTAATAGCACTTGTATTTGATACGTGTGATTTCTTAAACACAACGAAACAATATGAATTTAGATGACGTTGCTGGGTAACACCACAGACGGTCAAAAATTTAAAACTTATATAATCTAAAAAGTGTGAAATCTTAGCAATGACGAGCATTACTACAAATTATCATCGAGAACGAGACGTGTAGTATAATAAAGAAATTGGGAGGCTGCAGTGCTCTTGACGATAGACCGGTTTCCATGTTAAAAAAAATCTCTACGGTCACTGCTTACAGTGACATTAATTTTATACACAAAAAATATTTTTCTTAATAAAACGTATGATTTTAAATTACTATTTTTTATCAGTGAGCCATTTTAGTGCGGTTTCATTGTTATCTCTAGTATATGAATACAATGGATTGCGGTATTTGGTAAATCCAGTAATTTTAACAGTGTTTAAAATGCAGAGCTGTAGCTAGAACTAGAAACATGTTTTAGGAGGCGTATTAGAAAGTTTAATATGCCGTAAAATTACAAAAAGGGGGTATTACTGTATGTTGGCTATTTTAAGCTAAGGCGTTAGCATTTTCTATGCCCCTTATCTACAACTTTGTTTAATACAAATACAGCATTTTTGAAACGTACATAATAGTAAACATTACCATTTCAGTATCTTATCACATACCTGGAAATCATCATAATGTATTAAAAGGAATAAAAAATATGTTCTATAATATTATTTATAAAATAAAAATGATTTGTCGGGAAAAAGGACATTTTAAGTAAACACTTATTTGTTATTTATAGCGACGTTTCGTCCCTTTCTTGGGACTTTTTCAAGTTTTATAACTGTAATTGAATTATTAAAATACAATTTATAAATTTACAATTGAAATATAAAATTTCAGATATTAATTATACACACCTATTAAATGTTTTCGTCAAGTAGATATAAGAGTTAACATACACATGTAAATATAAATTTTAGTTAAACAATTGTTCATTAAAAAGTTTGTAATAATTCCGTTTTTAAAAAATATTTTTACGGTTGATGTTCAAACTATTTTACTTTATTGACGGTCAGTAAATAAAGTCACGTGACTTCATTTATGTGGTTGCTCCTCATTTGAACCATTGTTTTTTGTTTAAAACTCTTTGTATTTTTCTAGCATATTGTTATATGACAAGCTTAAATTCTGTGTATCAGATCTTAGATTAACTATATAATTTAACTTGATGAACACCATTTCACTAATGTTTCTTTTTAGATAATTATGTTCGTAATCCAAAATTTGTGTCTTATCAAAGGCGAATATAAGATCAATATCAAAATGACGGTTAGCTAATGCTGTTTTGTTAGCTTTTAGCATATTGTGATTCTTGCAGTCATTGTTATGTTGTTGTATTCTCATGTTGAGTTTCTGCTTCGTTTGTCCTGTTGTAATGTACATCCATATCGATTAGTACTTTTAATAAACTGAACTTTATTCTCAATAGAAATTCCAATGTTACAAGCTTACATACAATATACACTAATTATTTATATAATTGGTTTCTAAACTAAATCGGCTATTACACCTCCTTTCTTAAAATGAAAACATAATAAACACATTTTTTTATTTATTATATGTACCTACCTACCTACATATTGGACTTATATCTAATAACAGGTTTGATTTCTCTTTTGGGATAGCGACTTCGATTGTCCTGATTTTCATCTTTTAAAAGTTCTTGAAACATTATGGTTTCGCTAAAATAAAATTCAGTTTCGTTTTCTTTCGGTTTAATTTCGGTGCTATCAATATTAGGTTCATTATTGAAGTCAGGATATTTTAAGTAAAACCATGGATTTTGCTTTGGTTTTGCATAAATAAGAAAAACCCGGGTCGCAGTGCCCAAACCCTGCCGACAATATAGTGTATTTGCTAATACAGGCAGTGTGGTTTTATTACATCAACTTAAGTTTTTTGGTCAAAATAAAAAAAATTAACCCCTTAATACAACCCTTAAATTAACAGTTTTTTTCTTAATTGCAACATTACTATCATCGAACATCTATACCAAATTAAATACACCTTTCAGTAAATAACTCACTATCTGCAAACTAGTGTTTTCATAAAATTTGTAAATCCGGCCCTAGAGGGTCGATTTTTTTCAAATTTCGGGAGCACATTTTAATTGCTACTAAAAGAGTAAATTTCAATTTTGAAACGATTCTGCGAATTTTTTCGGTATTTTTGGGCCCAAAAACTTTTTTCAACCCCTAAAAACCACCCTTAAAATGATCCGATTGGGCCCATTTTAAATAGGCTTCGTGCGGTGATGGATTCCAACATGTGTGCCAAATTTCGTTAAAATCAATTAACTCTTTCGAAAGTTATAGCCCGCACGTATATATATATATATATATATATATATATATATATATATATATATATATATATATATATATATATATATATATATATATATATATATATATAAATATATTTATATTATATACATATATATATATATATATAAATATATATATATATTATATACATATATATATAATTTTTCCAAAAATGGTGCCAAAGTGCTTAGAAGGTTATGAAACGTCGAGAAATTTTGGTCCGACCCCTAGGTCCCGCCATCCGACCGACGCCAATAGTGTATGTTGCCATATGGCAAATACACTAATAAGTTGATCAATTTGTCTTTTAACATTTTTACCATTCACATTTACTATGTATGATAGTGAATCTAACTTTGAGACAATCAATCCTGTTTCCCAAAATTGTTTATTATTTTGATACGTACGAACTAACACACTGTCATTAATTTTTAAAACTATCTTTCCCTCTTTTAATTTTTTTTTGCTTTTCTTGATTGATTTTAACCGTCTTTCCGACCATTTCATTTGTCAAACTCAACATGAAAATACAACAACATAACAATGACTGCAAAAATCACAATATGCTAAAAGCTAACAAAACAGCATTGGCCAACTATCATTTTAATACTGGTCATAAATCCGCCTTTGACAAGACAGAAATTTTGGATTACGAACAAAATTATCTAAAAAGAAACATAAGTGAAGTGGTGTTCATCAAGTTAAATAATACAGTTAATCTAAGATCTGATACACAGAATTTAGGCTTGTCATATAACAATATGCTAGAAAAATATAAAAAGAGTTTTAAACAAAAAACAATGGTTCAAATGAGGAGCAACCACATAAATTGACTTTATTTACTGACCGTCAATAAAGTAAAATAGTTTGAACATCAACCGTAAAAATATTTTTTAAAAACGGAATTATTACAAATTTTTAATGAACAATTGTTTAACTAAAATTTATATTTACATGTGTATGTTAACTCTTATATCTACTTGACCAAAACATTTAATAGGTGTGTATAATTAATATCTGATATTTTATATTTCAATTGTAAATTTATAGATTGTATTTTAATAATTCAGTTACAGTTATAAAGCTTGAAAAAGTCCCAAGAAAGGGACGAAACGTCGTAAATAACAAATAAGTGTTTACTAAAGTCCTTTTTCCCGACAAATCATTTTTATATTAATTACCAAGGACAAAGAAGAAAAAAAACCCGGGTCGCAGTGCCAAAACCCTGCCGACAATATAGTGTATTTGCTTATACAGGCAGTGTGGCTTCATTATGCGAACTTTAGTTGGTTTCTAGGCAAAATAAAAAATTAGACTCCTTAATACACCCCTTAAATAACATTTTTTTTCTTAATTTCAATATTATTATCAATCGAATCTCTATACTAAATTATATATACCTTTCAGTAAAGAATTCATAATCTGCAAACTAGTTTTTTCATAAAATTTGTAAATCCGGTCCTGTCGGGCCGATTTTATCAAAATTTTAGAGACACTTTTTAATTACTACCAGAGGGTTAAATTTCAATTTTGAAACGATTCGGAGAATTTTTTCGGTATTTTGGGGCCCAAAAATATTTTTCAACCCCTAAAAACTACCCTAAAAATAGCCCGATTAGGCCCATTTTAAATAGGCTTCTTGCGGTGATGGATTTCAACACGTGGGCCGAATTTCGTTAAAATCAATTAACTCCTTCGAAAGTTATTGCCCGCACACATATATATATATATATATATATATACGTATATATATATATATATATATATATATATATATATATATATATATATATATATATAAATATATATATATATACATATATATATAAACATTTTTAAAAATGGTGCCAAAGTGTTTAGGAGGTTATGAAACGTCGAGAAATTTTGGTCCGACCCCTAGGTCCCGCCATCCGACCGACGCCAATAGTGTATGTTGCCATATGGCAAATACACTAAAAAGTCAATATTATTTATAAAAGTTTAAAAATATAAAAAAATACATAGTAATGTCTATTAACAATATCAGTAAATACAGATTAACAGAAATGTCACCTTAAATCCAAAAATCTTTAATAGTTGTAGTTTAACCAACGTTTTCAAATTCAAAAAAATTCTCTGCCTCTACGACTTAATTTGTTTATTCCCATATACCACTTGAGAGTACGGTGCGGTACCACCAGTTGTACACTTGTACTGAACATTCCTGATTCTATACACATTGCAAAAATAGTCGATTGCATTGTTTGGTATTATTTTTTATCACTTCTGTTAAAGGCGAGTCGTATGTTAAGCTAATAGTAAGGTGTGTATTGATAGTGATTGGGTAGAATTTCTTAAATTTAGGCAACAATATTGGATAATCTTTTTCCAACTCAGAAGGTTTCTTGTCTTTTATTATACTGGCTCGACCACTTGTGAAACCCATATCCTTGCACAGCTGTTCTAGTTGAGTTTGGGTAAAGTTGAATTTTTCGTGGCATACTGAAAACCATTTTCCATGACTATTTCTTACAACTTCACCTATTCCTACCCTGAAAAACGAAAAAAATTAAGTGAAAATTTTACACATATTTATATAATTGAAGATTCATTTACTCTCAATTTATATTATAACTCAAGATCTGGTGAACCAGTTTCAAAAAATTGTAGCAAATTGGGTGACAGGACCATTCCAACTTCATAAATATTGACATTTGAAATATTATATTATTAATAAAAAAAAAAATAAAATTTCTGTTAAAGCGTGTGTTGACGCGGGTAACGACTAGTAATAAATATAATGAAATTTGCTATTCATTTTCATGGTTACAATATAGGATTTTACATGTAAAAATGAACCAAAGCATGCTTGTCAGCTACCTAATTTATTTTTAATAGATCTTCAGTACAAAAACATCTGATTTTTTTATTGGAACGAAGTTCCTTATCGCGGGTTGGCGAGGGGACCTAGCCGAGAAAAAATGTAACGTGTCACGAAAAATCGTAAGACAAAAAATGTAATGTCACGAAAAACCGTAAGACGTATAATGTATACTGGTATACGGTGATACCGGGTGTTTTTAGATTATACCGGGTGTTTTTAGATTATACCGGGTGTTTTTAGATTATACCGGGTGTTGTTAGATTATACCGGGTGTTTTTAGATTATACCGGGTGTTTTCAGATAATACCGGGTGTTTTTAGATTATACCGAGTGTTTTTAGATTATACCGGGTGTTTTAAGATTATAATGGTTGTTTTTAGATTATACCGGGTGTTTTTAGATTATACAGGGTGTTTTTAGATAATATCGGGTGTTTTTAGATTTACCGGGTGTTTTTAGATTATACCGGGTGTTTTTAGATTATACCGGGTGTTTTTAGATTATAATGGTTGTTTTTAGATTAAGTATATCGTGTGTTTTGGAATGAAGTTCCTTATCGCGGGTTGGCGAGGGGACCTAGCCGAGAACAAATGTAACGCGTCACGAAAAAGCGTTACGAAAAAGCGTCACAAAAAAGCGTCACGAAAAAGCGTAAGACGTTTTTCGTAACGCGTTTTATATGTGTATGTGTATGTATGTATGTTATTATGTATGTGTATTAATTATGCCAACCCTGCATACGAAAGGGACTTCGTTCCAAACGCGTGTCCCGCGACATGTTCCAAGTTTTTTTTCAAAATATTGCCGCAACAATGACACTTAGAAAAAATACCCTATTGAAGAATTCTTCTCAACTATTTTTGACAGATTAAAAAAAGTCTAGAACAAAAGAAACGTCGTTTTTTTTTTAATTTTCAAAATACGTATTTCCGAATTTATAAAAATCAGTATATTTTATCCTTGTTTTATAAATTAAACTATCTGTTACGTCAACCTCAATTCAGTTTTAATATTTTGATTGTGTTTTCTTTTTGTTTAATTATTATTTTGTTTATCTGAATTTGCGTGCGCAAAGTAAAATTTGCGTGCGACAAGTAAACAATGGGCAAACAGTTACTTTTCAACCGTAAATAAGGGTGCAAAGATACTATTTTTCTGCATGAGCAATAAAAATATCAATGTTTATAGTATGTGTGTGTGTGTGTGTATCCTGTGGTGCCAAGCTGCTTAGAATGATGTGTAACGTCGAGAAATTTTGGTCTGACCCCTGCGTCCCGCCATCCGATCGACGCTAATAGTGTATGTCCCATATATGGAAAATACACTAATAATAATTAATAAATGCAAAGTGCTCAAGGATAACAAGGAAGTCGTAATTGGAACATTGTCAATAGATGTAATAAAAGGGAAAATTGTGAACGATTTGCAAAGCTCTGAGAATAAACTAAACAACAAAAATAAATTACGGGTTTAAGAAACAGAAATTATTTTTGGTAAAGATAAAGTTGAAAAAATTAAAGAAAACATAACAAAAAAGGTAACAGAGAACCTGAGGAAAAATGTATCCAGGAAAATTCAAATAATGGTACAATTATTGTTGACAGAAGTACACTGGAATCAGAAGATTCATAATTTCTTAATTCAGATGAAACGTATGATTTCCAAGGAGCCCCCTATAAATTGGAGATTCTTCTAGTACGTAGATCTAAAGAACTACTAAAGGTAAAGCATCAGAAAGGTGCTAACAGTCCGCCTATATTGCAATAGGGAGTGTGGAATCTAAAATTATGGAAAAAACACTTAGAGCAGATAAAAATTTGTGGAGTAATAATATGGATGATGAAATCACTAATGTAATCACATCTGAATATTGAAATAAATTCCTAAAGATAAAAGAATCATTTGTTGTAAATGGATATTTAAAAAAAAAACAAGTCCCTGGAAGTAAAAAAGTGAAATACAAGGTACGATTTGTCGCTCAAGGTTTTAGCCAACCTTATGGAATTAATTTCTATGAAGTGTTTGCACCAGTGGTGAGACCAGTTATTTTATGGTCACTTCTTGTGATAGCAGGAAAAAGAAACATGCATGTTCAACATTCTGGTGTAAAACTGCATTTTTAAGTGTCCATTTTGGAAGATATAATTTATTTGAAATTCTCCGGGTTACAAACAACAAGATTGTAGGAAAATAGCTAGTTGATTATTTGGCCAAATAAACCACTTGAGTTGACCATAGCAACATCATTTGTTATTATGTGTCAGTTCAAAATAAAATTGTATGATAATCAAATGACGATAAAATAAATTCATTAAAGAATTTGAAACTTTAATTTTGTTTTCATAGTTATTTATTTAATTCAAATCAATTAGCTACAAAATGGAATGAGAAATCTCAAATCAAGAGTAGCAACTTATACGCATTATTATTTTTGTTTTACTCATTTTTCTCTTAAATACATGAGTCTGATGCCCCCGTTACGATCTTCCTACGTCCCTCAAGGGGGGTGCGCCTCACCAGTTGGGAAGTTCAGTTTAGATTAAAACAGAAAACATTTTGAAACTAAAGACTTACTCGTTTTGATGGGATTTAATTCTGACACACATCGCTTCATCTTCACCATTTGGACAGTCCTTTTTATCATCGCATACAAAATCTGTAGACACGCAATAACCCGTACTGAAATTATAAACAGGAACAAAATTATTCACTTAAAATTAAAAAATAGCATTTTAATTTATTGAGATTTACGCTTAAGTCCTTGTTTTATTACAATTGTTTCGCACAACAGAAGCCAATGTATTATGCGAAACAATTGTTGCCAATAAAGTTTATGATTGTAAATAAAATCCTATCAAAAACACGTAAAAAATGTAGCCGAGTCTCATATTGATATCATACTAAAAACAAATGTAAAAACGGGACCATGCTCTGCTAAAAAATAATCTAAAAAGAAGCCAACTTTTCAATTGGCAAGTTTTAATGTTTTATATTATAAACTACCGGCCCCAACGACCTCCCTATAGTAATTTTTGAAGATCGTTTCTCCACTCATGAGGATTGTGTACACTAATTTATTTCTAATAGATTTTTAACTTATAGTTCCGGACGCTAATGACCTTTGATGTTGATGAAAAGAAAAAAAAAACTATCGGCTCGGTCCGGCTTCACCCCGATTACCTATTAGATAGACATTTTATGATGTAGTGGACGTTCTTATAAAATAATAGGCGAATTTGCCCGGTGTTGTTTTCTATTTATTATTACTAGTTGCTACCCGCGGTTCCATACGAGATAGAGATAAAAGACGGCAGCGACAACGGCAGTAGAGTCTTCGTCTCCACCATATTACTATTTTACCTCGCCGCGCTGCGCCTCACTCAGTAGCATCAATAGTAGTGGAGTCTTCGGCTCCATCGTATTGTAATGTTGCCTCGCAGGCCAGCAACAACGGTAGTGGAGTCTTCGTCTCCACCGTATTACTACCTTAAATCGCTATGCTGCGCCCCACTCGGTAGCATCAACAGTAGAAGAGCCTTCGGCTCCACGGTATTATAATCTTGCCTCGCGGGGCTACAACAACAGTAGTGAAGCCTTCAGCTCCACCGTGCTGGGATCTTGCCTCGCGGAGCTGCGTTTTTTCCTAGCATCAACAGTAGTGGAGCTTTCGGCTCTACCGTATTACAATTTTGTCTCGCGAGGCTGTACCCCGTTCGACATTGTCGACAATGGTGGAGCCTTTAGTTCTACCGTATAGTCTTGCCTCGTGGGGCTGCGCTAATCTATAAGGCTGCGCCCTTTTCGGCAGGACTACAAAAGTATTAAAAATCTAGCTATATATATATATATTTTATTTTCCGATTTTCCTGTTGTTGCGTAAGGTTTTCCTATTTTATAAACCACCCCTGTATTGAGGCGAACAAAACACGAAAAGAATTATTCAAATCGGTCGAGCCATTTTCGAATTTTTGCGGGACTAACGCAGAGTGATTGATTTTTATTATGTAGATTGTAACATTGGGTGTTTCTTAATAATACATAGCAAACTATAGGTATATCGAAATATAGGTAGATATAATGTAATTTTGCATCGAGTAATGGTCGAATTTATTGTATTTCTACTTTATGTCGATGCATACCTTCCACATGTAAACCTGTTTTTAGTACATTGACACATTTGGTTCATTTCATCGGATTTGTCCCAGCAATTTCTGTGATCGTCGCACAGCTTTTCGGGGTTGGTTAGTTGCAAATAGGCGGCGCAGTTGCATTCGTCCGGCTCGTCGCTGCGATCGCCGCAATCGTCGACACCGTCACAGAACGACTGCTTGCTGACACATTTGCCGTTTATGCACGTCAGCTGATTCTTTTTACAAACTGTAAAAGTATTTACAATAAACCATCATTATTCGTATTCATCTATAAAATACAGTGTTTCTTTATCTGCCTATGGTAGCACGCTTATAACGAGAATCATTGTTCCGATTTACATGCATTTCTTGAAGTGGAACTTCTTCCGCGATATCGGGACATTTAATTATCTGCAGTCTATGGCTTAACATCTGCGTTGCATATTTAACGTTAACGATGTAACCATGGCATTCAAAAATTAATCGTACATTATTCTGTAATAAGGCTCCTTCACACGTTGCTGGATTTCGAGCTTGCTCGCTTACTTGAAGTCTTACGGGCAGCTTTGCACGCTACGCTGCTGGATTGTGACGTCACTGTCTTGCTCGGTTGCAGTATTTTGGTGATAGGTTTGGTGCTATTTCTCATGCAGCGCTGCCTGCTAGTTTGAGGAATTGACCAATCGGGGAGTCGTATTTTATCACGTGATATCGTCTGTCACTTGTTTACATATGGTGTTGTTTGAAAAAAGTTTCAAGTGAACAGCGATGGGGCCAAAAGTTGTAAAATCAATATGTATTAAATGGACTCGACAAGAAATAAATGCTTTAATTGACGCGTATAAGAATGAACCTTCTTTGTACGCCGTTTCTTCTGTGAATTATCATAATAAACATTTACGAAATGAAGCCTTACAGAGAGTCCATATTTTAAATTTTAAATATAACTGTCAACTTAGCAAAACAGCGAACAAACGAGCAAGCTTCGTGTGAAGTGAAACTAGCAGCGCTCCCTACCAACCACCAAGCAGGATACGATTCACGGCAGCCTGCAACCGAACCTAGCAAGTGAGTAAGCTTGAAATCCAGTAACGTGTGAAGGGACCTTAAGGCCCGCCGTACATGGACTGCTTCAAGCAGTCAGTGAAATATTTTCTATTGGGATGTTACAAATCTCCATAGAAATATTCCGCTTACACAATATAGGTATTTGCCGGACTGCGTTCGACAGTCGACCATTAAAAATTTCATGCGACTACATCTAAATCTGCAATGAAATATATTTTTGGTCGGTTAAAATTTCGTGACTTACCACATGAGGTGCTGTTAGTACACTGTTTGTGCTGCTGCTGACAAATCAAATCGGTCTCGTCAGTGCCGTCTCTACAATTTGGGATGCCGTCGCAAATTTTCTCTCGTTCCACACAGTTACCCAATGAGCATCGCACTCCTTCGCAGGGTGGCGCTAGTTTGTCTGTTTGTTCGTCCCCTAAAAAGTTTATAAAAACACATTTAAAAAATAATTGTCTGCACCCAGACCAAACTTATTAAATGTAATTTAATTTAATAAAACACAACGTTTTATTTATTTACACTTAAAAACTTTGTTTTATAACAATGCTTTACATAAAAACTGAGAATTTAGTCATTTCTTAACCACAACAATTTTATCATTGAACTAGTGGCTAAGCCTGTCTTCGCCAGCAATAATATCGAAGTCCAAGATTGGAAAATAAATATCAGAAGGGAAAACAGAGGGTCTCGTCAGATTTGATTGATTTTCGGTTTGTGGACGTAAATTGCACTTCTGAATGTCACTATGAGGTCATAAAGTAATTTTGTTTCATTTTATTACCTACTAATAGTATTTAAACCTCTCTTCGGTAGATAGCTAATACTAATGGTTATGTGAAATATTAAAATTATAACAATTAAAAAAAAACAGAAAGAAAATCGAAAATGTTAGGCTATACTCCGCGCCCTTTTATATAAGTGTGCAAAGTTATAGATTCTTATAGGTCAATGGTGGTCTTTTTTTGTGGGGAGAAAATATGAATCCGTCTGTTAAGATTCTGCTCTACACCCTATAATTATAAGTAATAAGTATGCTTGGTTTAGCTTACTAGGTTAACGGGGACCTTCATACGAAAATTTACACGTTTTTTGTGACCTTCCTCTGTTATTTTCCTGAAGAGAAAATCTAAAATTCGGCTAAATTAGGTTGTTTCCCGCACACTATACTGTACGGCGGCAAAGCATTAGCTTCTTAAGTCTACGGGAAACTTTTTTCGGAAAACACGGTTATTTCTTTCCCCGGGAAGAAAATATAAAATCCGGCTCTTTTAGAGTTTGCCCAACATTCTTTAGAGTTTTGGCTTCCTAGGCTATCATAAGCATATGTTTTCGATACTCCTCCTGTTTCTATTCCCGGAGAGAAAATCGAAAATCCGACTCCATTGGATACCTACTATCTACTGGTCTATACTATAAATGTACAGATTTTCAGCTTCCTAGGTTCACGGAAGTTACCATGATGATTTTTCGAAAAAAAAAACTCGTTTCTATCCCGGGGAGAAATTAAAAAAAAAATCAGTCCGTTAGATTCTGTTCCGTATGTTGTACTATAAGTGCCCAGGTTTCAACTTCCTAGGTCAACAGGGGATTTTTGGGGGCCTGAATGACAGACAGACATCTGGACATACCTTAGGGCTTAGAAAACAATATAAATGTAGACTGTAGATTTACATTTCCGGGAGATGTTTACATTTTCATCAAAAACTTTTTCGTTGAAGATGGAAGCGATTCTCTTGAATTTACATTAAACAATACATTTTTTTTTGTAGACTACTTGGCTATGTGCGTCGTTATAAGTCTAATTATATTGAAGTCTGCTTCTGTTGATGGTATTCACTGCACTGACTGTATGTTATTAAGATATTGGGCACAATAATTATTGTAGTTAAGAATAAACTAAATTATTTTTCATAATTTCAAACCACGGTGCTCTTAATCATTTTTATATCCGATAAGCAAAAAAAAAGAATGTGTTATAATATTCGTGCTTACTCATTAGTAACTGTATGGTATTTGTCATGTAGGTGATGCCGATATAAGATTTTTTATCGTTTGTAAATGCACATGGTCCGCCATTTAATTCATGAAATGTTGCCGCAGGATACCAGCCATCCATTGATTGACAAACTATACACCCACTCCAAGGACCTGTATTTTTCTATATAAAAATATAATAAAAAGTAATTTGTATGAGAAATTAATTATCAATTATTAATTATCAAATTAACATTTTTTTTAATTTTTCCAAAACTAAAATCTTGATAGTGACTGTAACAAACGCTACCGGCTATATTCATTGTTTTTTTGAGATTTTTGAAATAAACGATCGAAAAGTTATAGATGAAAACACACCGTAAAATAATGACTTTGTATGCTTAGGTATAGCTCGTTTCTTCAAAATTAAATTACATGTTAGTAAGTCTTTCATCATTTTGAAAGACCTATCGAACGGTAACCAGCGTTTGCAATCAGACGCCAATTTCAATCCGATCGGATCTGGCTGGTTTTCTGTCGATCCTACAGGATCTGGTTGGATTCGGCCGGATTAGTTACATCAAACATATATTAATTCTGAAATTACCTCTATCAAAGATACAGCTCAGTGTATATTATAAAATTTAGAAAAAAACTTTTTTTCTTTTTTGTCCTTAGTAATTAATATAATTAAACAAATCATTTTTATTTTTATTTAGAAAAAAACGTTTATTTCTTATAAAATCAACTTATTTGAAACCGTAATAATCAACAAACAAGCACGAATTAATAACAAAAATCTAATATAGTATTACTAGTTAAATTGTAATTTTTATTTAATTTTCATATTACTAATAATATAACAAATAATTCAAAGGAGCGGGTAAATTATTTAATATTTTTTGTTTAACGCGACGTTTCGTAATTATTTGTTACTTCTTCAGGCGCTCTATAAACAATAATGTAAAAAAATCCGGGTCGCAGTGCCAAAACCCTGCCGACAATATAGTGTATTTGCTTGTATAGGGCTGTGTGGTTTTATACTTTTATTATGTGAAATTAAGTTTGTTTTTGGACAAAATAAAAAATTTAACCCCTTAATACACCCCTTAAAATAACATTTTTTTTCTTAATTGTAATATTATTATCAATCTAACGTCTACACCGAATTAAATACACCCTTCAATAAATAAGTCACTATCTGCAAATTAGTGTTTTCAAAAAATTTGTAAGTCTGGTCCTGTTGAGCCGATTTTTTTAAAATTTTAGGGGCACTTTTTAATTGCTACTTACGGGTTAAACGTCAATTTTGAACGATTCTGAGAATTTTTTCGGTATTTTGGGGCCCAAAAACATTTTTCAACCCCTAAAAACTACCCTCAAAATGGCCCGACTACGCCCATTTTAAATAGGCTTCTTGCGGGGAGTAAATATTCTTTATGTTAATTTTAGTGACTAATTAATAATTTTGTCATTATATTATTGTAAACCGAAGCAAAATCGACATTAATTACGTACATCGCATTCAAAAAGATCGGTTTTGCGTTTGAAACATCGTTTTCCAGTTTCGCACCAAGGTTCTATGTTTGTTTCAAAAAATATTGAAACCATTTCATTCCGATAATTTTTTCCAACTGCTATACAGGTTTCCCAGCTATGTACTGTTTCTTGCTCAATTATTCTACAAAATAATAAAATTATTTTTATTTAACATTTGGTAGGTATATAAGGTGTTCTCGGTTTACTTATTTTATTTCGGTTATCACTCAGGTCTAAAAACACCTTAGTAAAAGCTGCATGTAGATGAGAGCGGAACATGATTATCTAAATAGTTGACATGATGCTAAATTATGGAAAACTGCTTGAAAATTATCGAACAACTTTTACTAAGGCATTTAACACTAATCATCTTCTATCACCCATTAAAAAAAAACCCGGGTCGCAGTGACAAAACCTTGCCGACAATATAGTGTATATTTGCTAGTACAGGTACTGTGGCTTTATTATATGAACTTAAGTTTGTTTTTGGACAAAATAAAAAAAATTTAACCCCTTAATATAATAATTTTATTAGTTGAAATATTGTTTTCAATCCAACATCTGCACCAAATTAAATACAACCTTCAGTTAGTAAATTCGTATACGCAAACTAGTGTTTTCCGATGCCAATAGTGTATGTTGCCATATGGCAAATACACTAATAAAATAGGTAAGCCGAGAAAATCCGTATAAAACTCGTAATTTTTTTCATCACTGGGATTAACATAGTATTTCAATAGAGCTAGAAAATATTTTAAAACGGTTTTGTTAAATTAAATTGAACGGATTTTGATTTTACTATAAATCAATTCAAGTTACAGATATGCTAATATTTATACGAAGACAAATTATGCTGTATTAATATAGTTACATTTTTTTTGTTGTTTAATGTATACATATTAAACAAAGACCTTTTAACTCACCGTCGTCCTCGTGGTGAAATTGGTCGCACGTATTTGGTATATTTGATAGGTCTTGCCAGCCGAAGGATGGCGATATCGGAATCAGGAATTACTATAATCCGATTCACCGTGAGAATCTGTTCATTTGGACCCGGCATATTGTAATTGTATTTTCCAAAACCAAACATAACTGTTACGTATTTTTTATCTAATCTGTGGAATTTAATTATTTGCAAATAACATGTGATTCCAAAACTAATCATAATTATTTATCTACACTAATTTTACAAAATTTCGACAATGTTATCGATTGGAAGTAACATGAAAATTGACTGATTATCCAGTCATTAGCTCTGATCCCCACTGATTTATTTCCTTGGAGAGCTTTGAAAAATAAAATGTATGTAACAACCATGAAAAATTTGGAAGATTGAAGAGCTAAAGAATTCAAGTTGCAGTTATAGAAATATTGATTCCATTCAACTTGTTTTTTTTTTATTTATTCACGCAGGTAGTATCTACTTTAATCTTGCTGACATTAAAATTTCGCTGCCGAACTAAAATCGACGCGGAAACCTTATAAACTAGTCTGATTATATTTTCCCTTCTTCGAATTTATTTGTATTTAAAGAAAAATTTCGGGGAGTGCCGTGTCGGATTTAGGCACTGAGCACTATGGGCACGTGCCCATAGGTTACACAAAAACGGTCATTAGAAAATAATTAAAAAAAAACTCGGGTTGCAGTGCCAAAGCCCGGCAGAGAATATAGTGTATTTGCTAATACAGGCAGTGTGACTTTATTATGTGAATTTGTTTGTTTTTGGACAAAATAAAAAATTTATGCCCTTTAATACATCCCTTAAAATAATATTTCATCTCTATTTTATCAATTCATAATCTGCACAAAATTATATACTTACAGCCTTCAGTAAGCATAATTCTCTATCGACAAACAAGTGTTTTCATACAATTTATATGTTCGGTCCTGTTGAGCCGATTTTATTAAAATTTTAGGAACACCTTATTGACATTAAAAGGTTAAATTTGAATTTTGAATAAATTCCGAGAATATTTTCGGTATTTTTGGGGCACAAAACAATTTTCATCCCTTAAAAAGGCCTGTTTTTTTAATTTTGAATCTTTTTTCTAAATTATAATTTTTTTCCAAAATTAAAAAATTTTCAATATTCCAAAATTAAAAAATAAAATAAATTAAATTAAAAATTTTTTACACCTCCCCACCATGATAAATCCGGTACGGGGGGTACTCTTTGTTTTCCTTTGTGCATTATTGCTATAGCTACTTACTGGACGCTGTATACACACTGCTCGTGTGTTAAGACCCATAGACTATTCACCAACACTCCAGTGCATCTGTAGATTCCATCTATATGGATCGTTCCAATCCATGGCCATATATATATTTCATTTAGAGTTTGATTTTGTTTGTCGCTGATATAAGAAAACTTGTATGTTTCACTGGACGCAAGTATTTTATCAGAACATTTTACAAACAGCCCGTTACACATTTGCTCATTTATTTCGTTGCTCTGTTCGGATGCTGGTATATCGTTGTAACTGACTACTGGAAGTGGCGCATATAGTATGGAATTGTTATAGTAATCAATATAGTCACTGAAAGAATGAAAATAATATTATACGTAATAATATTATTCATTTAATAATTATAATATAATATAAACATATTGAGAGCTTGAAAAAGTCTTGATTGAATAAAGATGAAACGCTGCAATCAATGAGTGTTGAAATTGGTTTATTTTTATTCCAATTACCCGTGAAACTAATTTCTATTAAAAAAAAAAAACGATTGAAAAAAAAATTTACAACTTTTTTTTTAAAGTTTGAATAGATAACAAAAGATTTATACAGAAAATATACATTTAAATAAATAAATATCAAGTGAGATAATAATGTGCAATAGATATATACATATATATAAAAATAAAAGATCTCGGCCACGATTCGAACCGGCGACCTTGTCCGTACTAAGCCGGCGTTTTATTCACTATTGACTATACCATGGACGTACCTAAATATTTATTTTCATGGTATTTCATATTTCATATTTAGCTGTTTTACTACTGTAAAATAATTATTATGATTATTTTTAAAACAAACTGTCAAAAATAAAATAAATTTGTTTATAAAAATTAAACTACTGAATTTAAATAGAGTTCTGCTTTGATAGTACACAAAGTGCATAAAATATAGTCCAAGATGATCCGTCACAAATTGCGATCCGTAGAGCTCGTACGTATTATACGTACGTACAGACAACCGCTGTTTGCGATTTTCAATTACAATTTTCGAAAAATTATGAACCTGAATCAATTTAGAAATGGTTCTGTTCTATAGAACAGAATCTCATCTTTTCAAAAAACTACAATTTTTATGGATTTTATGTGAAATTAACCTAGATATAACTTCTTATATGAACGAAACTCAGCTCTAACGTGCAAAGCAATAATAGAGCACATTAGCTAGTCTAGATAGCGGATGTGCAATAAGAAATTCTCACATGAATCCAAGACGTTTACAAATTTCTTTGGCTGTTAGACCTCCAACCAACATCCAATTATATTCACAGATAGGGAACCACCGTCCATGTTTGTATTCAGTCACGGTGCCTTCCTTCAGCAACACGGGTCGCTTATTTTTATCCAAGTAAACGTTTCGACCATCGCTTAAAGTTACTGCAATGTAAAATAATTATATGTACCGATAAGATAAATAAAAAATATATTCAAAGAGGCGGTTTTGTATGTCCTAAAAGGTTTTTAAAGAAAGAAATAAAAACGACCACAGACACGTTCTCTAACCTTTCTTTTTACTTGATTTTTTTTTTTTAATAATAAAGCCAAATGAAGATATTGTACTGTCATCGGAAGTACACACGACTGCAAAATTTCAAAATTATAATTGGGCAAGAGATTCAAGGTCAAGTTCTTTTCCTTGCCGACTTGTGGCCAAGTGAAACTAAAGTAAAAGCTTGTAAAATTAAAATTTAAAACTCACGACAGTCCATTTCGTCTTCGAAATAATCGCAGTGTGGTTTTTTGTCACATCTGAATTTTTCTGGAATACACACTTTACTCAGTTTGCAAAGGAAAAAGTTTTCGGGGCAGATAGCTAAAAATAAAACAAGTATGTTTCATTTCGTTTTTATTTTTCTTAGTTTTCTCTGCAAAGCTCAATACGGTTGCGAATATTGTGATTTGCGTGCTCTGTGGATAAAATGGCTTCGTTTGTATAAAAAAGCAGTAGCTGACAGCCACTGATAAAATAGAAAGTGAATGTTTGTTTTGTTTTTTGAATTAAAAGCCATTTCTTGGCCTTTTTCAGTTTTAATACAACCATTAGAAAATATAGCTCAGATCATAGCGATTCCTTTATTTATGTTACAAACCTTTCATTCTCAAGTTCTAGTCTAAAAACTGGTGAAAGTACTGAATTTTCAGCTTATTACAAAATAGAATATTACACCGAAAATTGAATTAGTATTGAGTCTAAATCGGGTATAATTTTCCATTTTTTTTAAATTATTCCCGATTTTTACATTTTCCGAAAAGTGAATTATTTGAAAAGTGAAAATTGTTTCGATCGTTTTATTTTCAGTGTCTGGCTATGATAGAAAAATACACACCATAATTTCTTTTGTCAATATAATCTTTATAGCAAAATGTTTGTTATAAAAACAATTAAATTTTGTGTAAGAAAACCTCTATGCATTTTTTCCTACAATATTTCAAAATTTCAGCAACGAAAAACGTAGTATTTTTAGACAACTGTTTTTTATTGTAGAATCTTACGTTGTATGTTTATGAAGGTTTTACTCACCACATCCGATTTCATCTGTTGAATCGTCGCAGTCTAAATATGTGTCGCAAATAGCTTCAGGCTTAAAGTGATTTAAATATTCCCTACAAGTGCAGTTTGATTCGTCTGTCCCGTCTTCGCAGTCGATATATTTATCACAACGTTTAAGTATTGGTATTAATTGTTTTATGCTAAAACAAAAAGAAAAAATGCAAAAAATTGCGACCAATGATTGGAACGATTTACAGATTTGTGATTTTTTCATTTGAATTTTTTTATCAGAAGACTAAAAGAACTAATTTTCTTTTAAAAATAACATTTTCCCATGTTTATTATATTGGAACTGGAATATACAGGGTGTCCCACGACGTGACTGCCATAGCCCGGGACTGTGTTGCTGGGATGATTTTAAGTCAAAAATGTCTAATGAACATATACCCGGAACGCTATCCTAACTGAGCTAGAAGCATTTGAAATTTTAAATAAGTAAGCCCACTAATGCAGGTATTAGGCTCGACTGTTGGTTTTGTTATTATTAAAAAGACCAGGTGGCTGTGAATCACTATTCGTGCTGATCCTGAGACTCTTTGCAGAGCTACCACTTCAATTCTAAGAAAAGCTAGACTATGTATACAGCAACTGGGTGGACATTTTGAGCAACTAATTCAATAAAGCGATTTCTTTTTAAATGGTTTTTAAATTAGTAGGGAATTCCTACTACTACTTATTTAAAATTTCAAATGCTTCTAGCTCAGTTAGGATAGCGTTCCGGGTATATGTTCATTAGACATTTTCGACTTGAAATCACCCCAGCAATACAGTCCCAGGCTATGGCAGTCATGTCGTGGGACACCCTGAAATGAAATAAAAATTGAAAATAATGACTTCTTATAGGATCCTTTTCTAATTTAAATTTGACAAGATTCAAAAAATCTTTTAAAGAAGCAAGGAACCTTTAGTGTGATTGCATACTCAAAATGTAACCACATAACATATATCTTTATTCCATCGATATTTTACAATATATAGAATGCGTCAGATACAAGATTTAATACCACAAGAGCAGAAAGTTGAATTTCCTACACTGCGCCACATGATGCCCGAGGCGAATTCGAGGGCATTATATGTCGCGCAGTGCAGGACTTTCAGCTTTCTGCTTGTGTGGTGTATACTATTTTTCTTCATACCATGCTGAAAGTATGCACTTTCACCAAATATAAAAAGACTAATTACTTTCAAGTAAGCAATTTTGAGGCTATACGTAATGACACAATATGGATCTAATAATATCCATGTAGTAACAGCAGATTGGCGAACATGTGATGACAAACACCAGTCTCACGTATCAGTGCGCATGACAAAACTGTTTAGACACGACTATACAGACGTTATGAGTGTAGTTCCAGCTTGTGACTACAGCAATGCATCAATGATATACTTTCGGCTTTAAAATCGAATCAGAAAGTACGTACTTTCGTCATAGTATGAAGAAAAATACAATTATTACAAAAATGCTAACACTAAATTACTTAGAAGCTTACTTTTTGCAACAGAAATATGTTGTCTGTTTATCTACAGCTTCCGTTGGTGTCAAAAAGACCTGCTGTAAGTTTTGATCATAATCTGGCATGAATTCACCCTTAAATGATTTGATTCTGTAGGTACTTTCTGGAAATATATCTTTAATACTTTTATACCGAAACTCTTTTTCTGTGTTTCCTGTTAAATTGTTATTTAATTTAAATGAAACAGAATCATTATTTTTGCTATTGGAATCAACTTGAAAATTGATAGGAACAATAAACAGATTTCCCATTGAGTCATTATGTATGTAGTAATTACTAAAATCAATCAATTTATCTATTTCATGTGCTTCATCATTAGTTCCTGAATCCATATTTCGTGCTGATATAATTTTAGACTTATTTGATTTATTATCAAAACTTTCAATTATAGTGGTTAAAGTGATATTTTCAGGGCTCTTTGAAGCATAATATGATCCAGATATCGCCTTGCTGTTATAAGAACTATGATAATTATTTGTTGCTGTCTTCATGGGAGGAATTACTTCGCTATTGGTTTGTTGGGTTTTAGAAATAGCATCGGCATTATTAAGTGCAACTTGATATACTATATTCAGATTTTCATCATGGTTGATATTCTCTATTTTTAGTTTATTTTCTGTTGCATTAATAAATATTGGTGACGATTTTTCAATGCCACTTTCTGGCGATGTTTTTGTGTTAACTGTTGCGTGATGCTCAATAGCTGTTTCATTGTTGATTTTCTTTGAACTTGTAGATTCAGCTGATATATGAATTGATTTGGTTGTAGATGTTTCTTGTACATTTGTTATTGAAACAGACACTTCATTTTGCGTAGTTGTTTCGAATTCAGTATCATTTTTTGATTTTTCATTTACCATACTTTTCCAAGAAGATTTCTTGGATTGAATAGTTTCAGTATCTGTCGTTAATATTTTACTTTCAGATTGATCTCTTAAATTTGGATTTGCAGCCATTAATAACGCTTCACTTGCATATTTATTAGCACAATTACTTTCATCTTCTGCTGCCAAACAATCCACAACTCTATCGCATACTCTGTTAGCTGGAATACATTTTCCAGTACTACATAGTATTCCAGGACATCTTTTTATCGGCTGCCTGATTGGTAAATTAATATCAACTGAAAAAATGATAAATTGGAATAGTCAATGAACAAATTTTCGTAAATTATATCATCGAATAAACATTAAGAGAAGTTTTATTAAAACTTCCATGTCAATGAAAATGGTTTGTCATTTTAAAGGTGTCTTGCTTACGATTATTTACAAAATGAAAGTACTGTTGTGTCTGATATAAATCGAGCGATAATGACAGAAATCGTTTCATGAAAGAATCCAGTCTGCCCTTTTGAATACTCAAAAAAGAGGTTGTTTTTAATTCGAAATACCTACTATGCAGTCATGCATGTTATACAGGATGATTCATAAAAGATGCGCAGGACTTTAGGGGAAGATAGTTTGTCCAAAAATATTTTGTTTTATAAACATGGATTCGCAAACGCTCCGTTTTCGAGATACATGGTGTCAAAGTTGAGAAAAAAAATCGTTTTTTGTCAATATCTTTAGAACCGTTAGAGGTACAACGCTCAGCTCTTGCACACACTTTAACCTTATAAATACCCTTATTTTAAGGTGTAGACACAGTTTTTAAAAAAAGTCAGTGGCGTAGATTTAGGGTATTTTTAGTGTTTTAACCCCCCTAACGTCTCCGCTACTAAACAAAATGCAGTTTTGTGTAATTTTTTAGAACCGGCAACGTTTTTTGAGCAAAAAAGGTACTCTTGGTCCATTGATCTAAATTCTAAAGTGATGCGTTTTCGAGAAAAATGGCATTTTATGATCATAAACAGAAAATTTTTCGGTTTTACCAAAAATTTATTTTAATTTGGACAACTAGTTTATAAACACAACTTTGACCCCCTGTATCTCGAAAACGGTGCGTTTGCGGACCCATATTTATAGACACTTTTTTTCATATTTTTGGACAAACTATCTTCCCCTAAAGTCCGGCGCATCTTTTATGAATCCCTCTGTATATTGCGTCTGATCAGTTTGAAATCGCTAAAATTATAAAATAAGAGGAATGATTAGGATCAATATAACGAAAATGCTAAATTATCTTAGATGGCGACGTTTCGCTGTGTATTTTCAAAAATACATATATGTATTTATTTTATAATTTTGTCATGAATCAATTGGATCTTATCATCTCACCCACAATAGATTACTCACGAGGATTTTGAAATCGCTCTAAGAAAACAACGACTTTTACAGAGTACATACAGTGTGCGCCTGATTTAGAATGAAAGTATAATATAAAAAAATCCGGGTCGCAGTGCCAAAACCCTGCCGACAATATAGTGTATTTGCTTGTATAGGGCCGTGTGGTTTCAGACTTTTATTATGTGAAATTAAGTTTGTTTTTGGGCAAAATAAAAAATGTAACCCCTTAATACACCCCTTAAGATAACATTTTTTTCTTAATTGTAATATTATTATCAATCCAACGTCTACACCGAATTAAAGACACCCTTCAATAAATAAGTCACTATCTGCAAATTAGTGTTTTCAAAAAATGTGTAAGTCCGGTCCTGTTGGGCCAATTTTACTAAAATTTTAGAGGCACTTTTTAATTGCTATTAAAGGGTTAAATTTCAATTTTAAAACGATTCTGAGATTTTTTTCGGTATTTTGGGGCACAAAAACTTTTTTCAACCCCTAAAATTCACCCTTAAAATGATCCGATTGGGCCCATTTTAAATAGGCTTCGTGCGGTAATGGATTCCAACATGTGTGCCAAATTTCGTCAAAATTAATTAAGTCCTTCGAAAGTTATAGCCCGCACACACACACACATATATATATATATATATATATATATATATATATATATATATATATATATATATATACATACATATATATATAAACATTTTTAAAAATGGTGCCAAAGTGTTTAGGAGGTTATGAAACGTCGAGAAATTTTGGTCCGACCCGTAGGTCCCGCCATCCGACCAACGCCAATAGTGTATGTTGCCATATGGCAAATACACTAATAATCAGACGGAAACTTACCGGCAGACGGTTTCCAGTGATATTTCACCTTTAACAGTGGATTGAAACCATTCGCAAAAAATATATATATTTTAACGTCAGTATACAGCCTGCCGGTAGAAAGAAAATATAGTCACCGAGAAGTTCTTGTGAATCGCGAGGTAGGACGAGTCGGTTGAATAGAATCGTTCTGGTTCTTGGACTGAAATCGATCGGAATTACATACTTCCAAAATGAATGTACCGATTAAGATGCGGTATACGGCATTCGACGTAGTTTTTCATGCACAAAAAGTTGACTTGGTACCAAAAGCTAATTCGAAACGAAATTCGGAAGCTATATCAAAAAAAAATTTTTTTGCAAATGATATTTGAATGATATTAATTCTTCAACGAATCAACCGATCAAGGTTTACGGCATTCAACCTTGTTTTTTGAGGACCAGAGCTGATTAAATTTTGGAATTGATCACTACAGTAACATAAATATACTTAAAAAAAGATTTTTTTGAAAATGTTATAAAAATAAGATTTTCAAGAAAATCTTTTTAAGTATATTTATGTTACTGTAGCGATCAATTTCAAAATCTAATCAGATTTCTTAAAATTTATCGCGCTGATTCGATTCAAATTTTCAAGAAATCTAAGTTTATTGGAACATTTTCGAATGCCGTGTTCCGATCGTTCAAACCCTTCTAAAGTTATAAGAGATTTACATACACACATACACATTAGAGATGAAATGAATATCCGGTAACTATCCGGCCGGATACCGGATAGTAACTCGATATCCGGCTGGATACCGGATAGTAACTCCATACCCGGCCGGATACCGGATAGTAACTCGATATCGGGCCGGATGCCCGATAATCAAAAACTATGATAATTTCTTAAAATCAGTTTTAGGAAGTGATTCTTTATGATAAAACAAAATAAAATGGCTTGTAATTATGACTGCGTTTATTTAAAGGTGAAAAAGCTACAAAAATTTACAAAGTACCTTCCCAAACATTAAATTAAAATGAAAGGACCCCGCACCAAATATATGGGAAAATGGCTTTCGGTGAAATTCTTTCAAACTGAGGGGAATCAATCCGTTATTTGATGCTGAAAAAAGTTTCCAATACAACTTGGGTCTGAAAATTACCAAAAAAGAAAAAATTAATTTTTAATAACATAACTTCATAGTTATAAAACGTGGGCCGTAACTATCACCCATGTTTTTATAATTAACTTAATTATTAAAAATTGTTTTTTCATTTTTAGTACAATTTAATTGTGTCGGTTGATGTTTTGGATTTGGAATGAAGTCATACTGCTCATTAGATTCCCCGAATTGATCCGATCACGTTCGCTGCACCTGTACGGCGCTAAGCTCGTCACAACAATGTGACAACATGCGACGAGTTACGAGACAATGAGCCGGATATGCGGTATCCGGCCTCGCAGCTCGCTGAATATCCGGTATCCGGCCAAACGACTATCCGTTTCATCTCTAACACACACACCCACACACACACACACACAGAGAGAGACCAGGACACCATTGTAAAAGTAGTAAGAAATAGCTTCCTAGGATTTCAAAACGTCGAGATCTGATGAAAAGTCGATTTTCGATGTACTTACAAATTTTGTTGGAAATCCAATTCAAATATAGACTGACTCGTGTATATACGCCCGGTTCATTTGGTTCGGCACAACCTTGACCATGGCTGACTATCCCAGCTAGGTACCATTGACGAGGTGAACTGGGCGTCCTACACAAAAGTGGACCCCCGCTGTCCCCTTGGCAAGCGTCTTTGCCTCCTTGCTTTAAACCTGCACAGATCTCATTCCCTCGGCGATCCTCTAAATGCTTACATTTTTTTAAAATTGGTACCTCTACTTCACGGATATGATCAGCTGTACAGAAATATGTTCTTTTTCAGTTTATCCAAGTTTAATATCAATAATTACCATTTTAAATTAATGTTATAAATTTTAAGTCAAAACACTATTTAAATTTTGTATACTTAAGAATTTTGTTTTATAACAATCAACAATTGTTTCGCACAACCTGTACCGAGCTGTTTTCCTACTCACGTCTCGCGTGTGCCTGTTATTTTTTTAATATAGATCGGCGTGTTCTACACTCATTTATTTAATGATGGCCGTTGGTTGGCGAATCAGTTAACTGCGGAATTTGGGAACGAAGTTAAGTCTCGTGAGATTCACTCCGGGGTTATATTACTTTAATTCTTGAATTTTACCGAAGCAACTCAACTCCCCTTAAACTTCCATAATCTTATTAAAAAATAACTATGAGATTTCTTTCATTATTTCTTCTTATTCTTGGGTAGAAAATTCCGTCAAAATATGCACTAATATTAAGTGTAAATAATTTAAAACGTCAATTAATTCAAAACATATTGTATTAGTATACATCAAGTATCGGCGTAAACTTACATATTATATGTAATAAACCAGTTAAGTAAGTTATAAAGATATTTATATAAAATTAAATGTAAATAAATAAAACACAACAAAATTTGATTTAATCAAGGCGAGGTCTAATAATGTCTGATCACAACGAGATTGGAAATTTAATTAAGTGTGGCTCCTAGAAATTTAAAACATAACAATATTGTCGTCGATAATGCAGAAAATTAATGTTGTCTCGTGTTACTTACGATCTGAACCGTGTTCGCGCATTGCTCCCCATCCAACTGCCGTGCAATTGGTGCCTGGCATTGGGTCAAGAATCCAGTGTGCACCGGAAGTGATCTCAGTCGGCAAACATACAGGTCGAACCCATCTGTTGAACTTAACAGGTGTCTCGAGTCTCAATAGGGCCAGGTCGTTGTTCATAGCGACTCGATCATAGTTCTCATTTACGATTATGCTCGATACAACACGATTCTGTTCCATCGGCGAATACGAATGACGACGTAACTTACCTGCTTGCACCTCGTAGTAGTATTTGTTGTATCTGAATTATTTAAATATTAGTTTAGCGAAGAAAAAAAAAGGTTTTAGTGATAAAACTGAGCTTTATGAATCGTGATCTAATACAAATGTTATTGGTTACGGAGTCGGAATTTGGAGTGCTAATATTTTTTTAGTGATGGAAATAATTAAAATCAAGCAAATTAAACATTCGACATTTTTAATAAAAAAGAGACTGTGTATATTACACTACCTACTACAAAAGTGAGGCTTTTAGTCGCGACGATACACATATCGCAAAAATCACCATCTTGCAACTACACCTGCTCCATTTTCACCTAAGAGAATGACTACCCCCGAGAGAAACAACTCTAAAATCGTTGGTTTGATTAAATGAAATAAAGGAAAAAGAAATTGAAAAAATACAGTTGAAAAAAATATTTAATCGTGGTAACCGTCGGAATCGAAGCTAAAACAGCTGCTATACCTCTCAACTATTGTAGCTTATCGCTAGATAGCTGGTTTTTATATTAATAGCTATATGATATGCCAAGTTTTGACTATATAAACTCGAAGCTCGTACGTCTATGGGGTTTCTCATCGCTTGATCCCTAGACACTTTTTGTAACGTTTCGTAACATTTTTTTCGTTCCACTTTTAATCGTATAAATCGAGCGTGCGTAAAGAAGTTTCACTTCAATAATTTTACACAATACGACATCCCACTGCTGACCCGTAACCAAGAATATAGATTTTTTGTATAATGGCTCCAGTCACGATAACCTACTAGTACCAATCTATGTTTTAATTTGTTCTTGATTTTAAAGTGCATTGAACATTCTGTAGCAATTTTGTGAATTGTGACTAAATATGATTCGTAATAAATACTTGTCAAAAAAGTGTTCGTTTTGATGTTAAATAAAAAATGCAAAGATAAATGAAGAAATCTTAATTAAAAGTTTTGATAATGAATTGTTTGAAATTAAAATAGGAATTATGGTGGAAGTACGAATACACATGGTGGATGTACGAATACACCTGGCGGAATATATTTTTATATATTTTTTATTATATTTAATTTATTATTGTATACACTTACGAATTAACGCAATGGGCAGCTGTAATGACCCAAATTTCATTAATAAGTTGACCTCCACAATGGAACACTCCATTGCGATAAATGGCAACAACCCAAGGCCATGCAGCCGGTTCACTTTGAACGCCACCGACGATCCGACTTTCGGATAGTTTCGGTTGATTATTTGTTTGATTGAGTATCGCGTCCTTATCATAGATGTCATCTTTTTTGTCGTGTTGTTCAGGCGATACGTTAAGTTCTTCTCTAAACTGAGGTCGTATGCTCTCTTCAGTTAAGATTATTTCGTTGTCCGATGTCCGTAATGACAATGGAATAATCATACGTGTTCCACAGTGCACTGGCGGACATTTTACATGATACGCCATGTTGCCGTAACACGCTGCAATCATGTTTGCGTTACCACCGGACACTGATGTTATATACATACCTGTGTATTTGGTAATAATTGTTACAGGTTCGATTTGAGGTTCCCTGAAATAATATTCTTAAAAATAAAAATGTACTTGTTTTTGTTTAATGTTTTTAAAGAAACAAAAAATGTTTGTAATTGTTTAAGGTTTTTCTTTTTAATATTAGTGGAGTGCCGTTAGACGTAAAAATAGTAAAACCTCGGAATCCAGGGCCAGTCAATGAATCTTCATAAAAACTGCTGAACTGCATTGTTAAAAGCTCAAATAAAAAAGTTAAAAAAAAATTTTTTGCCGCTCTCGATTGCGGGGTGGATGCCACCCCTTCTCGGGGGTGAAAAATGTTTCGTTAGAAATAAGCACGGAAATGGATAGGTTGACTAATTCTAAGCAACTTTTGTCCTATAAAGTTTTTTCTGAAAGTCCATACTTTTCGACTTATTCGCGAGTGTAAGTGTCAATTTTTCAACCAATAAACCCACGTTTTCAGATGGTTTTTCCCGAATGTCTGAAAAAGTAAGTATTTTATCGAAAAAATCATTCTTAGTAAAAATGTAGCTTATAAAAAAAACAAAAATAATGGCGAGTTTACAGTGTCTGTAGACCCAATACAAACGGAGAACTACCTTGTTGAAGGTTGGTTCTTATTCGTCAAAAGCCAAAATTGAAAGTTTCAATGTGAAGTTACCAAAATACAATGCATTTTTCGGGGGAAACTCATGGAACATTTTTTGAAGTGCTTGAAAGATCCTTTATTTTTATTTTTTATAAAAGTCCCTAGCATCAAAACTAACTGAGCTCTGACGAAAATAATGTTGGTCCCTATTTTTTTCGGCGTCAAAAAATGTGAAAGTCACCCCCTTATTACCACATAAATAAAAAAAATCGTTACCACTTCACAATTCACTTTATTTATGTACTTGTAACATGCTCTAGAATTTTGACAGGTTATTTTTAATTTATGTGGTAATAAGGGGGTGACTTTCACATTTTTTGACGCCGAAAAAAATAGGGACTAACATTATTTTTGTCAGAGCTCAGTTAGTTTTGATGCTAGGGACTTTTATAAAAAATAAAAATAAAGGTTCTTTCAAGCACTTCAAAAAATGTTCCATGAGTTTCCCCCGAAAAATGCATTGTATTTTGGTAACTTCACGTTGAAACTTTAAATTTTGGCTTTTGAGGAATAAGAACCAACCTTCAACAAGGTAGTTCTCCGTTTGTATTGGGTCTACAGACACTGTAAACTCGCCATTATTTTTGTTTTTTTATAAGCTACATTTTTACTAAGAATGATTTTTTCGATAAAATACTTACTTTTTCAGATATTCGGGAAATGTGAAACCATATTATGAAAACATATTATGTAAGCGTACGAACGAATAGCCGGTACCTGCGTCATCACACGCGTTAACAGAAGTTTTATTGTATTTATTATAATATGTCAAATGTCAATATTTTTGAAGTTGAAATGGTCCTGTCGCTCAATTGTCGCTGCAATTTTTTTCTCAAATTGTGCAAATAAATTAAGCTCAAAGTGTCATTACAAATAAACACCGTTTTTCTTACTTTAACGTCGAGGTGTATTGCATACATTTTGCGCCTTGTAATTCTTAAATTACTTATATGCTCCAAAAAAACATTTATTCTGTAAATGATATTTTCTTTATATTTGTAATATTGGATCACCTACTGTTTGTAACTCTGTCTCTTTCTTTGGAGCAATTAAAAAGTATCATAATTTTTAATATTAATACATTGTTAATGTTTACGTACATCATATTTTGTGGTCCGACTTCTGCTATGCAGGCTTCTGTAGCCCAAACCATGTTGTTAACACATACAGGATACCATCGGCCTCTGAAATTTCTGTGTAAGAAACCAAAGGAAGCAGAGGGTTTGAATTGCTGAAAAATAATTATTTTAAATTTAAAATTAATATGAATAGCAGTAATTATAATTAGCATTAAAAAAATACCCCGTGCGCAGCCACTTCTTCAGCTAATAAGAAACAGTCCTCTTCATCTTTTCCGTTAACACAGTGTCGAATTCCGTCGCATCTCTGCTCAGCCGGTATGCAAGATGCCCTTTCTTCTTCACTACGGCCTAAATATACACAGCTGAAACTATTTTCAGGGCAACCTGTATAACGCAATAAGATATTAGTAGTATTTGTAGTATTATTAGTATAATAAAGTGTTTTGACATTTTGTAATGTGAAATTTGGAAGGCAATTAGAAAATTCCAGCCAATTGGGCGACATAACAATTTGAACTTTAAAAATATTAACATAATATGGCAAACAATAAATAAAATAAAATTTCTGTTAACACGTGCGGTGACGCGGATAACGGCTAGTAATAATTATTATGGAATTTGCTATTCGTTTGCATGGTTGCACAATGCACAATATGGTTTCTAATGTAAAATTTAAACAAACCATGCTTAACTTAAGGCTGTCGGAACGCTCTGAATTTTGTTTGTGCTGAGACCCAGCGGTAAGGGGCGAGGTAGGCAAAAGACATATTGTGGATGTGACCTTCTTTAGCTCTGTCTCGCTCAAATCATCCGCTCGTTTCAATTTTTGGCTGGTGTCAACTACGAGGCTAAAAAATGTTGTTGCAAGGGTGCCGCTGTCAATTGATTACTCTAAGTTTGGGAAATGTTTTGAAGATTTAAAAAACTTTTCCGAAAATGGAAGAGTCACTTTAGGTTTGTGATGGAGCAGTTTTGTGAAATAAGTACGAATAAGGTCGTAGTGTGACATTGAAAACATGTGTTTTTTTGGTACAATTAATGCCAACTTTTTTCTAGTAAATCGTACATAAATAACAAAAGTAGTTCATTAGAGACCTAGATTTGTCCTTTATTGTCCTTATAGAGAAAGAATTTTTGCAGAATGTTGACGAATAAGTCTACAATCAGTTGACAGCCGAGGGTCTATTTTTGGCTTAAAGGCCATAGCTGGGTAAGCATGTTAAAATTGCCCCCGCGCTTTTTCTAATGAAATTTAGGTCATACATTCGGGTGTATAAAAAACGTTTTCTGTAAAATTTTCAGCTCCTTTTCTCCACTGGTACTCGAGAAAAAAAATATTTTTCATTTTTGAGAAAAACATTTTTAACTTTTGATTTATTTCACCAATTCATTTGAAAAAAAATCACGGCCTAAATACATCCAAGAGTCATTTACAAAAAAATTATCAACCGTAAAAACTTACTAAATCACTTTAAAAAAAATATTTTCTCTTTTTTTTTCTTTTTTATTTATTTTTTAATATGATAATCTTGTTGCACAACTCCAATTTATTTTTTTCAATTTTCTTACATAGCTTTGTATAACAAATATTATTTTTAAATCAATCGAACGTTTGCGCCATAGTGAAAAAAAATTAAAACCTTTAAAAACTTTAATTTTTCGAGATAACTCGAAATTTTTCGATCTTGCATAAAAAAATCAATGACGCCATTTTGTAGAACACTAAATTCTCTACAAAAAAGTTTCTATGCATATTTTTCAAATCGTGAGTTTATATACATAAAATGGTACATTTGAATGTATATGCGTATCTCCCATTTAACATTGGTTTTCCGTAAGAAGAAAGTTAGTTACAAGTAAGCTTTGGTACTGTTAAATCGTAGATATGCATATGGAGTATGTACATTCAAATGTACCATTTTATGTATATAAACTCACGATTTGAAAAATATGGATAGAAACTTTTTTGTAGAGAATTTAGTGTTCTACAAAATGGCGTCATTGATTTTTTTATGCAAGATCGAAAAATTTCGAGTTATCTCGAAAAATTAAAGTTTTTAAAGGTTTTTATTTTTTTTCACTATGGCGCAAACGTTCGATTGATTTAAAAATAATATATGTTATACAAAGCTATGTAAGAAAACTGAAAAAAAAATAAATTGGAGTTGTGCAACGAGATTATCATATTAAAAAATAAATAAAAAAGAAAAAAAAAGAGAAAATCTTTTTTTTAAAGTGATTTAGTAAGTTTTTACGGTTGATAATTTTTTTGTAAATGACTCTTGGATGTATTTAGGCCGTGATTTTTTTTCAAATGAATTGGTGAAATAAATCAAAAGTTAAAAATTTGTTTCTCAAAAATGAAAAATATTTTTTTTCTCGAGTACTAGTGGAGAAAAGGAGCTGAAAATTTTACAGAAAACGTTTTTTATACACCTGAATGTATGACCTAAATTTCATTAGAAAAAGCGCGGGGGCAATTTTAACATGGTTACCCAGCTATGGCCTTTAGAGCGTTCCGACAGCCTTAACTACATCATTTCTTTTTGACAGATCTTGAGAACAAAAGAACAGCTGATTTTTGTTTTATTTTCAAAATATTTCCGAGACTATAAAGTTTTGAAAAAAAATGGATATCTGAGATTAATTGACCGATCATTATGAAAGTTGACATATATATGTATTTTTTCATGGAGAAGGTTTTTATGCGATCAGCGTGTTGTAACTCGCCAAATACGGTTACTTCACTACTACAGTCGCTGCCGTGTTTCATTTCAATCGTGTGCAGAGCCGCGAGTAGCGGCTAGATTACTATAATTGTCAGTGTTTTTGAAGTTGTAAAGGCCCTGTCGTTCAACTGGCTGGATTTTTTTTTACAGCTTTGATCTAGCACAATGAATCATTACAGATACATTATAATCAATGTTTGCTTTTATCACTAGTCGCAGAAATTAAAAGCTATTAAAAAAAATCCAAATTTTTCGGTGATTTTTGACAGGCTGTAACTTGGAGGAAAATGGTCGTACAGGAAATAAAGAAAAAAGAAAATTGTAGCTTAAAGTGTCTAGTTTTCGAATTTGGACTTTAAATTTTTTTAGCGTAAGCAATTTTTGAGTTATCGTACAAAAACCAATGAAGAAAATTTTTTCCAATTTTTTTATCGTGTTTAACACGGTCTATGGGCTTTGGTAAATTTTTAACACGATAAAAAAATTGGAAAAAAAATTTCTTCATTGGGTTTTGTACGATAACTCAAAAATCGCTTAAGCTAAAAAATTTAAAGTCCAAATTCGAAAACTAGACACTTTAGGCTACAATTATTTTTTTTTATTTCCTGTACGACCATATTCCTCCAAGTTACAGCCTGTTAAAAATCATCGAAAAATTTGGAATTTTTTGTTATATCCTTTAATTTCTGCGACTAATGTACCTATAAACATTTAAAATCGATATTTTCAAATTATTTTTCCGAATTTTTATAACAAAATACATAAATTTGTTATACGCTCGAATCACTATTTATTGAATAAAATAATTTAAAAACAAATGCATTAGTATTTAATCGAACGATAGATTCACACCAGAACAATTGCGTTCGTCGTCTCCGTCAGGGCAATCCAAGTAACCATCACACCATCTTGAGGGATGCAGCCTATGTTTGCAAGAGCAGGAAATTTCGTCGCTGCCATCATCACAGTCTACCATTCCATCGCACCAAACACTCTTGGGTATACACTTCCGGTCACTCATACAGACTCTTTGGTCATGTTGACATTCGTTTTGCATCCATCGAGCTTCTTTTCCCAAATTCCTAAAATAAAATTAAGCAAACAATTAAATTTTTAATCAGATTTTTTTATTTTTAAATTACTATTTCGCTTACTCTTCTTCTGCACTAGTTTTGAATTGCGTTTCATCTCTTCCAAAATTTCTTATGTCAAATTTATATGGACTACTTTCTACACTGGGTGGTATGAAAGTTCCACAATAAATAGGATATTGATTGACAGGTGGAAGCGGATATGGTGGTGGAAACTGATTAACAAATTGTCCTGCTGGCACAAAGCCATCAATCGGAGCTGGTAAGTTATTTACAAAACTAGAAGGATATGTGTTTGGGTATAATCCAGGATTTGTCAATTGGTAAAATGGAAACGGTTGAGTATTGCCATAACTAAATGTTTGTGGGACATAGGGAAATGTGCTCCCCATTTTATGATTGAATTGTTCAGGTTTTCTGTAAGATTGTGGTGGTCCATATATACAAATGGGTCGTGGTGCATTATTGTTCTCAGAACTTATAGTTTTTTGACAAATTTCCTGGAATTCATTTTTCGAATTTTGACTTGATGATGATTCTTCTATTCGTCCCGTAGGGTTTTTCATACTAGGGACTTGTATAGTTGGAATTAATTCAGATGAAGCTGCACCCTTATTGCCATAATTTATTGTGAACTCATTTTTCGAACCTAGGATTGCGCTATTTTTTTCAATTTGTTCATTATTAATTATTTCTTGAGCGATTGTATCATCGAAAGATGTATCAGAGTCAATGTTTTGTAGTCTTGATGGGTTACTTGTAGTGGATAAGGTATTATAGGCTTTTAATGTGGATATTATATTCTTACTAGAGGAATTTTCTTCGACTATATGTAAATACTCTTGCATATTTTTAATTTTTGAATTCGGAGTATAATTTTTATTTATTTTTCCAAAGAAATTCATTTGAGTTGTTGCGTTGTTTTGACTCTGCACGACATTTGGTTGAGAATCAGAAAAGACAAGTGTTCTAACTACAGGAATTTTTTCAGTAGTTAAATAATTTTGAAATAAAGTTGTGGCAAAACTGATTTTTTTGTTTAAAGTATAATTTTTTGGCAATTGTTTTTTTTCATTAAATTGAGTTTGTTTAGTGTCGACAATAATTTGATCTTTCGAAATTTGTGTTAAATCTTCCTTCTTATGATAATTTTGACTGTGATTATTTAAACTGAAAATATCTGAGGACTCTCTTTGATCAATTTTAATTTTTTCTGTAGTTTCCAAATCTTTAATTGTTTTAGTTTGTTGTGATATCTCTGAATAATTAATTTTATCTGTTGTCGCGCTGTTAGGTACTATATTTCTACTGTTTTCAGTTGAATGTATGGTAGTTTCAGTAGTTTGCGAGTATATATTTGAATTATAATTCTGAGGGCTTTTACTTTCTTCTTTTTGCAAATTTTTTTCGACCAAGAAACCTAAATCGCTGTGTATGTTGTTTTTAAATAAGCTGTTATTATTTGGATTATTTATCAATTTAGAAACAGAAACTGAATCTGAAACTCCTTGATTTTTTTCTTCTTCAAATGAATCTGAATGTTCCTTGTTAGCTTTGAAACTACTTAAAGGTGTTACTGATTTTTTTTTGCCATCAGCGCTAAAGGAAACTTGCGTTGTTTCTATAACTGATTGCTGATTTTGTTCTTCAGTTTTAACATATTGTGGATGAAAATCTGTAATTGCATTTAACCTATTTTCTTCATTAAGTAAACTGTTCTCAGTTGAGGTTTTCAAATTTTCAAAGTTTTGTGTATTGTTGTCTGTGATTAGTTTGCTTTTTTCTGTGGTAAGATTTTTATTATTGCTTATTATATTATTTCCTTCGTCTAATTTTTTAGTTAAAAATGTCAAACTTGTACTTTCTGTGGAATAATCTAAAGGATTTTGGTTGTAAGTAATATCATCTATAATGTTAGTTTTATGCTTCCCATCTGGAATTGCAATTGTTTTATTGAATAAGTCTGATATGTTTGCAATATCAGTAATACGGGTGTTTCCTGTTAAAGCTTCATTCTGTTGTTCATTATTCGCACATTCATTATTAGTATTTTGTTTTGTCTTGGTGTGCCGTTTTTTCCGACCGGCTGCTTGTTTTTCAAATGTCTTATCCTCATCGTTAAATTCGCTAAATTCAATGCCACCATGATTTTTCGTTAATAGATTTTCTATAGACTTTGAGGTTGAATTTTTTTCATCAATGTTATTTATAATATTTGTTGCGTCAAATAAATTGATTGTTGTTATAATAACACGTGACGGTTTCTGCACAGCTTCTGCATAGATCTCTTTGATTTTGTTTTCACTTTCTTTGTTTGGCGTAGCCCTTGTATAATTTGTTGCGTTATATAAATCCTCGTCGCTATTGTCGATCGCTCTATCTGTTTTTTGAGTGAATATTCTATCATCGATGTTGACATTTTTCGATGTATTTCCACTTTTTTGCTTCTTGTTTAATACGAACTTGATTTTTTTGTCTTCGGTACGCGTAGACGGTAATATTTGACATTCACCTATACACACGTTTGCACACTGGTCTTTACTAATGGCATATTTAGATATTCTTTTTGTGCTATATTTTTCAATACATTTATCACATTCCGCACATATTCGATTCATTCCATTATTTTCTACATTTCTCTTAATTCGGCTTTGGTAGATAAAATAGTTGGGTGATACACTCATTTTTGAAGAAGTCTTGTCTTCTGTAAAATTTGTAAATTGAATCAGTTGCCGTTTACGATAAAGAAAACGGTTTACACGAGTTGTGAATCACGAGAGCAGTGTGTGCTTTCGTAGGTTAAATTTTGCGTGGTAAACGAAAGCGACTATTTAGTTAGAATTTATGCGTTTAGTTTAGAAAGCATATTATATTTTTTCGATTGTTCATCGATCGTAGTACAAGTAGGTACCAATATTATAGATTAATTGAACCCATGGGTGGAAAAAGGTCGTAAAGTAGAATATGCCTTTGTTATTAAGATTTGTTATTTATAAAGTAGAACATATGTTTTACCTTCAGTAAAAATTTCAAATCGGTATCTCTAACGTAGACGTAATGCACTTTAATGTGGTGTCTAATATGCCCTTCTTGAATACATTATATTGTTGGAAGGTTAAGTCACATTTCTCTGCATAGTACACACAAAGTACGTTAACGCTAAAAGTATTAATAAAGAAGGATTTTAATTTAAAATGAATAGTTTGTCATCTAATTACTCGTAGTATTAAAGAACCATTTTTAAAATTTTGATTGCAGAAAGAAAGTAATTTTTCTAACATCACTTTGTGTGAGTAAATTTGGAGTTAAGATTTAATTTTTGGCAGAAAACATTCTTTTGCTGTGTAACTGTGGTTGACTTCATGATTTAAAAAAAAACAGTAGTGCTCATCATTCAAACTTTCATAAATATGTAATTTTGATTTTTGATGTCTGCGTAGACATCTTGTTGGCGGACAATACGCTTTTTCAAAGGTTTAAATATTTTGCTCAGAATAAAATTATTAATACAATATTAAAAAAGTGAATTTAAATTCTTTACAGTGCATTTGGGTAACAGGATTGGCGTCGGCACAGGTGTTTAACTATCAACTTTTAAACTGAAATATCTCGAAACAGCAAATTTTCACATAAGTCCTTTTTGCACCCCTCGGTTCAATTTCAAAGTTATAATAAACAATTCTCAACTAAAATAATGCTGGTATACATACCGTAATTTTCTAATTTTTGTGAAAATAAACTAGTATTCTCGAATATAAAGCGTCAAAATTATAAAATCGCAAAGCATGTCTTGTTTTTCAAAGGTTTAAGTACGAAAAAATCTTTCATAGAAACCTCGTATTGATGTGGAGTTATTAATTTGTTCTTTTATTCTAAATTTCAATGCGAGTAAAAATTTGAAAACAACGGAAAAGTTGTAATGGCTAGACGTTTGAGAAGTATTGGTTCATGTCCGGTACAAACACACTTATAGATATCTATTTATGACTAGTGGGTAACTGGACACAAATAAATGAAAATTCTAAGTTTTCTAAATTTGCTACGTTTCGTAGGTTAGTTTCCTACTTCTTCAGGCAAGTTTATAGTTTAGAATCTTTGTTGATATGTTTGCAGTGATATCACTGCAAACATATCAACAAAGATTCTAAACTATAAACTTGCCTGAAGAAGTAGGAAACTAACCTACGAAACGTAGCAAATTTAGAAAACTTAGAATTTTCATTTATTTGCGTCCAATTACCCACTATCCATAAATATATAACAACATGGACGATAACAACTCGAACTTATAGAATATATCTATATCAACAATTATTATAGATATTATAATAATGAGAGAAGTAAAAATTGGGCGACTGACTCATCAAAAACCCAGCTCAACCGCTAAAGCTAGAAACTTGAAATTTGGATAGTAAGTTCCTTTCATGACTTAGGCAGCTAATAAGAAAGGATTTTCGAAATTCAACCCCTAAAGTGCTCAAAAAGGAAAGAAGAATTTTTCGATTAAATATCCATGTCACACTAATCGTTACTGAATTTAATATCCTAATTCTTCTTTAAAAATAAGAAAATCCTTCTTCAGTGTTTTTTTAAATTCAGTCACTAAGGTGATGAAAAATGGGTATAGAATTTATTGACAAAAAGTTCATATTTTGAGAATCGTGTAAGTGAAAAGAGGTATTGCATTCAACACTAAATTATCTTTAAAAATAAGGAAATCCGGATTCGAGCGTTTTTTTTGTAAATTGGACGTGTAGATTTTTTTTGACTAAAGGTTAAGCTACTAAAGCTGGAAGCTTGAAATTTTGGTAGTAGGTCCTTCCCATTAAAAAGGGATTTTTCAAAATTAACTTCCTAAGGTCAACAAATGGATCGTGAAGTTTTTGACAAAATGTTCGTATCTCACAACATTTAAAGTGTGAGGTATGAATTCAACATAATTATGAACTTTTAAAATATAAGTAGCAAATATATGTAGGTACATATGATGATTTTGTAATAAATCCTTAAGGGGGTGAAAATAGGGGTTGTAAAAGTAGTCTTTTTCCGAAACTGCTTATGTTACAAACATGAAATAAAATTTAAGTATATTGTTAAAATTGAAGGCGTCACTGTCCCGACTATCTAAATTCGTATATCCAGGGGTAAAAACGAAGATGAAAATACTCATGAAGGTTACGCTGCAGTATCTCTGAAATTACTGAAGCTCAAAAGGGTCTTTTGAACAAACTACATGAACCGGAGCGGGGTGGGATTTATACTAAGGAATTTGACTGGATTAATGCTATCACGAACCGCTATACCCAATAATAATAATAAATTGCGGGCAAAAGCCTTATTATATCTATGTGTATATTAAATTTACACCCGGGCGAAGTTGGATCGAGCCGCTAGATGATAATATATTGTTTACATACCTTCATTCCGGTCAATGTCTTGTTTTCGTAAAGTAGATTTATCAAATCGCTTGAATTTCGTAACTTTTGGCGATAGTGTAATTGGCGCATGGATATTGGATCCAAATAGTAAATGAACTACATTTTGTCTGACAGACAAAAATTCTGGTGGCAGCTGGTTATTTTCTCTAGTTGAAAATGGAAATGATTCTGATAAACTCTGGCTCCATTCTGGTTCAATTTCTGCATTGCGTTTGAATCTCTTCTTTGGAATATTGCTAGTTATTTTGCTGTTTGTCTTCCAAATATAGATCCAAAAACAACGACCAACGCATGCGTCGTGACATTTAATTAATGACTGGAAGCTTTCATTGTGTGAAATCAAGCAGCCTTTACATATGTCACATTCTTTGTATCTTTTAGGATTATTATCAGAATTTCTTTTGTTTCGCTGCAGATTATTTTCTCCTGGAATGTAGAAATCAAATGCAAAGAACCATATTTATATCTAGTTGAAATGATTATTTATTTACAATATATGTATTCGAAACAGATTTGCAACTCAAGTAATATTTTTTATCGTAAATTAAATTCAGTTTACAAATATAGTAGAACCGAGCCAGTTTAATCTGAGGTTAGATCTGATTTTAGTTCACTGTATGGTCGAAAACCAAGTTTTTGAGCGATAGAATTCGGGCTTTTGGAGCTTTTTTGTATGATGGAGATAATTATTTCAATGAGTAAATGTTGATTTTGTTATTGAAATAATATAGTATATCTTTAATTAGTCCTTAAAAGACCGTATTATCTAAGTTTTTCGATTTTTCGAGGTAGGGTCAGTCCACGGTAGCTAAGCATATCGCAGTTCTATTATATGTAATAATAGTTATTATTGGTCGGGAGTCGAGATATTACTAAAATTGATCCCTCAGATTGTAAAAAAATGTTTCAGAAATTTCGAACTGTGGCCGCAAAATTCATTTTATTACTGCTACTTGCTGCTTAAAAATTACAGAAAACACATAGTTTTGTTTTAACAACTGAATAGAAAACGTGATATTCGTCAATATTTCTTTATAGCATGTCACGAGATTTCGAATTACGGGAAGGCAAATTAACATTTAGAAGTTTTTTTCTTTACAAACATTTAAAATTACTACAAATTTGGCTTGCCAATATTTTTTTTTCTGTACAAAAACTTGTGTACTTAAAGCTTATGCCATTTGCTTCATTTTCATCTGATTTTAAATTGTTTATTTAGATTAAATAAATCCTAAAAACATGGTTAAAAATCGTATAGAAAAATGGTAAGTACATATTTCTAGTTTATTTGAAGCATTAATGTCAAAGATTGGATAAGATTTTTCATAAAAAATAGAGATTTCCGAAACGTGAGTAAGTGTTTTTTACATGCACACATATCATACACACAACTGCTTGTAAAATAGAGCTACGTGGGTGAAAAAGAGAGCATATTGAACAGCATATTCAGCTTTGATGCTTTAATTATATTGTATTTATGTGTAGATGTGGTTGCCTGCTTCTGAAATTTTAAGAAATACTAGAACTATAAATTGCAAAAATACACACGATTATTGATTAAATATTTCATGTCAGAATTGCGGGGCTGGCCCTGCCATAAGCTCGATAGTCAAGTCCAGGGGGCGCCTTAGCGATAATGATTAAATAAAGGAAACAAATATTTTTTTCGCTTTTCGATATTTTGATTGTGGTATATGTTTGAGGCAAGTAAGGGGGCTCCATATTGGATCTCGCTCCAACTTAAAACTTGCCTCGGGCCGGCACTGCATAATATATATACAAAATGTGATCTAGCTGACCTATTATAACACCGTAATTTATAATATCAGATTAGCTTGAATTTTATGTATTTGCTTGGTATAATTTATTATAGCAGCACGCTCGAAAAGTAAGATGTTCAGAATTCTTTCTCTAAAGACTTGGGTCTTGTTTTAGATATATGTGTATGTACCTATACATGAACTCAGCTTAATTTACAACTAAGTACTAAGTAGATATTTTTAAACAAGAAGATTTTTTGCTGAAGAAAATAATCTTATATATTTAAACGAGCAATTCTAGTGTACAGGGTGTCCCACGATATGACTGCCATAGCCTGGGACTGTGTTGCTGGGGTGATTTCAAGTCAAAAATGTCTAATGAACATAACTACCCGGAACGCTATCTTAACTGAGCTAGAATCATTTGAAATTTTAAATAAGTAAGCCCACTAATGCAGGTATTAGGTTTGGCTGTTGGTTTTGTTATTATTAAAAAGACCAGGTGGCTGCAGTGAATCACCATTAGTATTTATTGTGACAGTAAACGTCAATTAAAATAATTTTGCGTGCTTATTTGCGTGTGTTACATTAAAATAATCTTAAAGGTATGTTGTAATGAAGAATACGCCGACATTCATTTTGTTTATGGATTGTGTAATGGAAACGGACGAGCGGCAGTCGATGAATATCGTCGAAATTTCCCACCCGTAGGGTACCTTGTAGAACTGTTTTTAGCAATGTCCATAGATGTTTAAGAGAAACAGGCAAGTTTCCTACAGTCATTTCTGAACGTCCCGTTCAACAGGAACTTGCTCAAGAAGAAGCAATACTTAATACGATTGATGCTCAACCTTCTACTAGTGTCCGAAGAATAGCAAACACACTTAACGTAGGCCGGATGAGAGTAGATATGGAGAACTTTACACAATTAAGGTTTGTATGTGTATAAGCTTTAAAACCTACCGACTACAATTCAAGACTTGAATTTAGTCGCTGGATATTGAGAAATCAAAGGATTTGTCGGATAATATTGTTTACTGATGAAGCCTCATTCACCCGAAACGGCATCAATAACACCAGAGCACTTGAAAATCCACGACTAACTCGGGACATCCATTTTCAAGATAGATTTTCGGTGATTGTTTGGTGTGGCATTATTAATGACCGACCGCCTTATTGGTTCGTTTATAATGGAACACAGCCATTCGTTATTTACGTTTCATTGAAAATGATCTTCCAATATTACTGGATGAAGTTCCTATTAATGTAAGACAACGAATATGGATTTAGCACGATGGCGTACCTCTACACTTTGGTCGACAAGTAACAGAATTTTTTAATCAAAATTATACAAACCGGTGGATTGGAAGAGGTTCTGCAGTTCCTTGGCCAGCAAAGTCATCAGACTTTAATCCCCTACATTACTTTCTATAGGGAAGACTGAAAAGTTTAGTTTATGCAGGAAATATTGAAAACAGAGAACAACTAGTATAGCTAGAATAACGGAGGCCGCAGGAACTATTCGTGCTGATCCTGAGACTCTTCGCAGATCTACCACTTCAATTCTCAGAAGAGTTAGACTATGTATACAGCAACTGGGTGGACACTTTGAGCAACTAATTCAATAAAGCGATTTCTTTTTAAGTGGTTTTTAAATTAGTAGGGAATTCCTACTACTACTTATCTAAAATTTCAAATGCTTCTAGCTCAGGATAGCGTTCCGGGTATATGTTCAGTAGACATTTTTGACTTGAAATCACCCCAGCAACACAGTCCCAGGCTATGGCAGTCATGTCGTGGGACCCCCTTATATATTATTTTATATATTTATAAATTTTGCGTTCTCAAACGACCCTAACGATTTGGATGAAATTCAATGAAAAGAGGTATGGGGGGGCAAAAAATCGATCTAGCTAGGTCTTATTCTTGGAAAGATTAGTTTTCACACAGATTTAATCATTTAAAAATCAATTTTTTGACGTTTTAATATACTGTAATATCTGTAAGTAAACTTTAGAATTACAAATGAACAATTGTGGTAAAATACTGACAATGAATCTTTTTAATTTATTTTAATAAAAAAGAAGAAATATTAATTAGAAAAATACATATATTTTTATATATTTGAATAATAGGTGTAAGGTATGTTATTTTTACGTCATGTATGATTAAACATTATTTAATAAATGATTTACTATATTCATATCCATATTATTAAATGACTGTTAATATTCATAGGTATTTATTAATATTTTTTTATAATGTTTGCCCATGCCCTTCTTGAATATAACACCATTAGTGAGAAATAAAGACCGAAATTAATGTCAAATTAAACTTGAGTAAATAAAACTACATATAAATAATATAAAAAAATGTATTCTGTTTTGTCACAATAATTACAAAAAATATTTATAAAAATAACAACCACTAGACGTTAGCAAATAACTTACAAAGCAAAATATTGTTTTACCAGGAATAAAATTTTAACTTCAAATTTACTCACAGAAAGTGCTATTAGAAAATTTATTTTCTTTTCGTAATTAAAATTTTAAAAAATGTTTATACAAATGCTCAATGATATTCCAAAATAAATCTATCGAATTAGAGTTTTCGTTTTGACTATATATGGTGCCCTCTCTAACAAAATAAACAAAGCTGACTTCAATTTCGTTTGAATAATCTTGATTCTCTTTTCAGATACCTACAGCAAATCAATTTAAAAAATACATTTTGCACACAGTGCACACTTTTGTTTTTGTTTTAATTGCACACTTCTATGCCAAGTTGTGTACATTCACATCCACATTTTTTCACTGTACATCATTTTTTTTTTCAAGAATCTAAAAAACGCTGCACCAAGTTGTATTTTTTTTCCTAGTAAAGTTTTGTGTTCGACTCTGTCAAAATTTAAATGGCAATTTTTCGAATTACACTTATTAATAAAATTGAAATCTTTTGCTTTAATTTTTGTGTTTTTATAATTTTTATAAGGTTTCTTAAATTTTTTTCTATTTTTAAGACTATCTCTTTTGTATTTATCATTTTTCTTCTCACTCTTTTCAATTTTCATCACTATAATCTTTTACTCTTTCGTCACTATCATACTTCATTTATTTATCACTATTAGATGACAAAATATTCATTTTAACTTAAAATATTTTATTATTGTTACTTCTATGCCCCACTATATACACACAGAGACGGGACATATCCTTTCAATATTATAATATTTTTAAGAAAGGTACCTACATTAGAACATCACACTCAAGAGATTTGATGAAAGCAAAGAATATGCACCACTTTTTATAATAATAAATAACCAATCCTAGCAAGAAGTTCATATTTTACTTTACATCCCCTTTTTCCAGTCATCGGTTCAATTGATATCGAAAAATAAATATGCTCTCTTTTTTGCATTTTCCTAATGGGTGATTATTGAAAAACAATTGATTGTTTTAATTATAGGACTGAATAGTTTTTAAAGATATCTTTTAACTCGGTTTAATTGTTTGGTGAATATTGTATATACACTATACAGTGTTGAAAATCACAATGTGTTTTTAGTAAGCATAAGATAATGAAAAAGTCTATTTCATTTTGATAAGATTTTATTTTTCAGATATCTACCGAGACCACATTCCATCTTCCTGATGTGTTCGATTTTCTGAAAGAAAATTTTGAATTTTTATAAAAAAATTGGAATTAATGATTTGAGTAGAAATATCTATAAATTTTATTTAATAAATGTATAATTCTGCAAACTCAATCTCGGTAAGAAAAGAAAGTAATTTTCTTGATAGATATGTATGTATGGGCTAAGTACCGAATTTAAGTGCTCGAAGCACCGAGCATAAAAATTTTTCATAAATAGTGGATACATTTCATATTTAAAAAGGCTTAAGAGCATTTTAAAGTAACTTCTTAAATCTTAACTTCCAGTTATGATATAATGGACATTTTGGATATTTCTAATTGATGGGGAAGTTTGGATTTAAACAAATAAGAATTTGATCTCTAACATCAAATGAAATAAGAATTATAAAAGATAGACGAAATATATTTTATTGAACGTTGAAAAAGCTTATCAAGAATTAATAGCGCTTATTAAGCATTTTTAATGTTTAATAAGCTTGTTGAATGCTTATTAAACAATTTATAATGCTTACGCGCTTAGTAAGTAGCAAGTCTTTATGCAAGTGCTTTAAGCATCGAGCAACTGTTTTATAAAATGCTTAATTAAGAAACGCGCTTTAAGTATCATTACAAATATTAATTTTTCAGCATTGCCAAACTCTGTATGTATGACTATTTCTGTGGCACGCTCTGTAGTGATGGATTTAACATATTATGAGGTGCCGTTCGATGCGTCTTAATTGTGGAATAGTCTAGGAGACGTCACTGATGTCGACCTGTACCGATCGAGTAACTGAATGAAATGTATTTTTTATAAAATAAAATATGTAACGTTAATAGGTTGCCTAAAGAAATCTGGTCAAGGTTATGTTTAATTAAAAATTCAAAAATCATTTTTTTTCCATACCTGGACCGATCTCGTAACCAAAAAAATTTAACACTAATCGAAAGTATAAAGCCTATAGAATATGCCTACCTTTTTCTGGTCAAGACTTAACGGTTGCCAGGTTTAAAAAGGTGCATCTGAAGTGGTACCTGTACCGATCGAGTATCCAATTAAACTAAACATCAAAATAAAGCTTATATTTTTTGTGAAACGATAGTATACGGTTGCCTGCGAAAAACCAGTCAAGAGTCATTACCATTTTGCGTATATAAAATCACGATTTGAAAAATATGGCTAGAAACTTTTTTGTAGAGAATTTAGTGTTCTACAAAATGGCGTCATTGATTTTTTTATGCAAGATCGAAAAATTTCGAGTTATCTCGAAAAATTAAAGTTTTTAAAGGTTTTTATTTTTTATCACTATGGCGAAAATGTTCGATTGATTTAAAAATGATATATGTTATACAGAGCTATGTAAGAAAACTAAAAAAAAATAAATTGGAGTTGTGCAACGAGATTATCATATTAAAAAATAAATAAAAAAGAAAAAAAATTGGAAAATAATTTTTTTTAAAGTGATTTAGTAAGTTTTGACGGTTGACAATTTTTTTGTAAATGACTCTTGGATGTATTTAGGCTGTTATTTTTTTTCAAATGAATTGGTGAAATAAATCAAAAGTTAAAAATTTTCTTCTCAAAAATGAAAAATAATTTTTTTCTCGAGTACCAGTGGACAAAAGGAGCTAAAAATTTTACAGAAAACGTTTTTTATACACCCGAATGTATGACCCAAATTTCATTAGAAAAAGCGCGGAGGCAATTTTAACATGCTTAACCAGCTATGGCCTTTGAGTAGTTTTTATATTTTAAGGATTTATTTTAAAGAAAAAAATCTGTTTTGAAATTCATAGAATGTATACAATTTTTTTATATTCTTATTTTTTAATGTTATGTATATTGTTCTCAACCGAATTACCTCATTTTTTTTGCATTGTTATTATTTAAAAAAATAAATTTTAATATAACACAATACCTTCGTGAATTTTTTTTTGTTTATTTAAAATTTTAATTTTAATATTAATTCATTTTCCAATTTTTTTTTTCATTATAAATTTTTTAATTTAATATAAATTTATTTTCAAACAAAAGTATGAGACATTTGTAAAAAATTTTGTGCGTCAAATTCTTTACTTCGGGAGATAAGTCGATTGGCTCCAAAAAAGAAAAAACTCCCAGAAATATTTTCATTTGAAATATATTTGAATTATATTTTTATTTGAAATATATTTGAATTATATTTTTATTTGAAATATATTTGAATTATATTCATATTTGAAATATATTTGAATTACTTATATTTTTATTTGAAATATATTTGAATTATATTTTTATTTGAAATAGACTCTCTCTCTCTCTCTCTCTCTCTCTCTCTCTCTCTCTCGCACAATTTCAAATGACTGACGTGGTGCGAGCAAGTGTTATGCTGCGTCTTCTTCTATCGCACTGGATAGAATGGATAGACTCTCCTTCTCGCATATTTTCATACGCTTTAATTTTTAAATTTCAAAGCCTGGCAACCATGACTCTTGACTGGTTTTTCGCAGGCAACCGTATACTATCGTTTCACAAAAAATATAAGCTTTATTTTGATGTTTAATTTAATTGGATACTCGATCGGTACAGGTACCACTTTAGAATCACCTTTTTAAACCTGGCAACCGTTAAGTTTTGACCAGAAAAAGGTAAGCATATTCTATAGGCTTTATACTTTCGATTAGTGTTAAATTTTTTTGGTTACGAGATGGTCCAGGTATGGAAAAAAATACTTTTTGAATTTTTAATTAAACATAAACTTGACCAGATTTCTTTAGGCAACCTTTAACGTTACTTTTGTTAACATATTTTATTTTATAAAAAATACATTTCATTCGGTTGCTCGATCGGTACAGGTCGACATCAATGACGTCTCCCGTACTAGAAGTCAGATAGGGTAATAATAAATAAAATATTTCGATATGGCCTCTGCGAATCAAAAAAGATACGGTGAATAAGAACATTTTTTGTTATTAATACAATATGGATATCAAATAAAAGCTAATAAATAGCTAGTTTTAAATATTATGCTACCATTTTGAGAGAAACTACAAAAAAGTACGTTTAACGTAAGGTAAGCCCTTTAATTCTTTGTTGGGCTGTAAACGTTCATAATCTAAAAAGCATCACACTGGATCGGTTCGTTGTGGAACTAAAATAAAAATTAATTATTAAAAAAAAAAAAAAACAGGACACCCTACTGCACAAAAAAGAAACTAACTAAAAAGATGAAAAGTTTTAAAACCCCAACACGCAGCACCTACTTATTTTGTTTTTGAATGGGTCTCCACCTGCTGCGAGTTGAGGTTTTCCGACATGTTTTCTTCTCTTCAGTTATTTTCTTTTTTGTGCAGTTGGGTTTCTTATTTTTTTTTTTTTTTTTAATAATTATTTTTCATTTCTATATTTTGTAAATAGGGTTTTGTGAAACTTACCATCATCCATAAATATTTTGTTCAGGATGTCATAAGTAAAATATATTAATAATAGTACTCCAAATACGTAAGCAAACACTTTCCAGTACTTATTAATAAAGTTAACCATACTTCGACAACAATTTTGTAAACACGAACTGCAACCGTTCAAACATTTTTGAAAACATGTTTGTGCAACTTGCTCTGAAAATATATTTGAAAATGATTAAATTTAAGATCAAATTAGAAACATTAACATACTATCAATTCTTCTTTTAAAATCACTTGCTTCTTAACAGGAATTAATTATTAGTGTATTTGCCATATGGCAACATACACTATTGGCGTCGGTCGGATGGCGGGACCTAGGTGTCGGACCAAAATTTCTCGACGTTTCATAACCTCCTAAACACTTTGGCACCATTTTTAAAAATGTTTATATATATATGTATATATATATATATATATATATATATATATATTTATATATATATATATATATATATATAGGTATATATGTGTGCGGGCTATAACTTTCGAAGAAGTTAATTTATTTTAACGAAATTTGGCACACATGCTGGAATCCATCACCGCACGAAGCCTATTTAAAATGGGCCCAATCGGGCCATTTTAAGGGTAGTTTTTAGGGGTTGAAAAATGTTTTTGGGGCCCAAAATACCGAAAAAATTTTCCGAATCGTTTCAAAATTGAAATTTAACCCTCTGGTAGCAATTAAAAAGTGTCCCTAAAATTTTAATAAAATCGGCCCGACAGGACCGGACTTACAAATTTTATGAAAACACTAGTTTGCAGATAGTGAATTATTTACAGAAAGTTGCTTATAATTTGGTATAGAGGTTCCATTGATAATAATATTGCAATTAAGAAAAAAAATGTTATATTAAGGGCTGTATTAAGGAGTAAAATTTTTTATTTTGCCCAAAAACCAACTTAAGTTCGCATAATAAAGCCACACTGCCTGTATCAGCAAATACACTATATTGTCGGCAGGGTTTTGGCACTGCGACCCGGGTTTTTATCTTTCATAGTAAAATAAAAATAAAAGCGAAGTACCGTCAACTAGATTGAAGCGAATTAGTTCAGTGCTATATTTCTAAGTTTGGTTTAAGTAGTAGTGGGGTGCCGTTAGACGTAAAAATTGTAAAACCTCGGAATCCAGGGCCAGTCAATGAATCTTCATAAAACTGTTGGACTGCACTGTTAAAAGCTCAAATAAAAAAGTTAAAAAAAAATTTTGCCGCTCTCGATTGCGGGGTTGATGCCACCCCTTCTCGGGGGTAAAAAATGTTTCGTGGAAAATAAGTACGGAAATGGATAGGCTGACTAATTCTAAGCAACTTTTGTTCTATATAGTTTTTTCTGAAAGTCCACACTTTTCGACTTATTCGCGAGTGTAAGTGTCAATTTTTCAACCAATAAACCCACGTTTTCAGATGGTTTTTCCCGAATAACTGAAAAAGTAAGTATTTTATCGAAAAAATCATTCTTAGTAAAAATGTAGCTTATAAAAAAACAAAAATAATGGTGAGTTTATAGTGTCTGTAGACCCAATACAAACGGAGTACTACCTTGTTGAAGGTTGGTTCTTATTCGTCAAACGCTAAAATTGAAAGTTTCAACGTGAAGTTACCAAAATACAATGCATTTTTCGGGGGAAAATCACGGAACATTTTTTGAAGTGCTTGAAAGAACCTTTATTTTTATTTTTTATAAAAGTCCCTAGCATCAAAACTAACTGAGTTCTGAAGAAAATAATGTTGGTCCCTATTTTTTTCGGCGTCAAAAAATCTGAAAGTCACCCCCTTATTACCACCCAAATTAAAAATAATCGTTACCACTTCACAATTCACTTTATTTATGTACTTGTAACATGCTCTAGAAGTTTGACCGGTTTAAAGTGCTTAGTTTTGAAAAAAAATGAGTTTGAAGTGAAAAGAGCATTTTTGTATTTTTGCAAAAAATTGCCTTTTTTTCAAAATAACTCAAAAACTATTAATGATACGCAAAATTTTGTAGTGTGCCAAATTGTAGGTTTTGCTTTTCTGAAAATTTTCGCTTTTTTTCTGTAGGATGAAACTTGAATAGGATATGGCCTTTTAAAATTTACATATATTCGTAAATAGTAACTTTTCGAGTTCTTTCAGCTCTAACCCTTTCAAAACTAAGCACTTTAAACCGGTCAAACTTCTAGAGCATGTTACAAGTACATAAATAAAGTGAATTGTGAAGTGGTAACGATTATTTTTAATTTGGGTGGTAATAAGGGGGTGACTTTCACATTTTTTGACGCCGAAAAAAATAGTGACCAACATTATTTTCTTCAGAACTCAGTTAGTTTTGATGCTAGGGACTTTTATAAAAAATAAAAATAAAGGTTCTTTCAAGCACTTCAAAAAATGTTCCATGAGTTTCCCCCGAAAAATGCATTGTATTTTGGTAACTTCACGTTGAAACTTTCAATTTTGGCTTTTGACGAATAAGAACCAACCTTCAACAAGGTAGTACTCCGTTTGTATTGGGTCTACAGACACTATATACTCACCATTATTTTTGTTTTTTTATAAGCTACATTTTTACTAAGAGTGATTTTTTCGATAAAATACTTACTTTTTCAGTTATTCGGGAAAAACCATCTGAAAACGTGGGTTTATTGGTTGAAAAATTGACACATACACTCGCGAATAACTCGAAAAGTACGGACTTTCAGAAAAAACTTTATAGAACAAAAGTTGCTTAGAATTAGTCAACCTATCCATTTCCGTGCTTATTTTCCACGAAACATTTTTCACCCCCGAGAAGGGGTGGCATCCATCCCGCAATCGAGAGCGGCAAAAAATTTTTTTTTAACTTTTTTATTTGAGCTTTTAACAATGCAGTCCAACAGTTTTTATGAAGATTCATTGACTGGCCCTGGATTCCGAGGTATAAACCTTACGGCACTCCACTATAGTTCATTTATTAAATATACGTTTATAAAAAAACTATGTTTTATCTTCATCTATCTTCTACATTTTAGTTTTGTAAAGAAATTTAAAGAACCAGGGATTTCTTCCTTTTTTTACGAAAAGCAATCCCTTTTACTCATTTTAAATGCTAGAAAACCTATTTTAACTTTGACTGACTTTTAAAAATTATTGTTAGTGGTTTGAAATTTATACCTTCATGAGAGTTATTTTCACGATTTCTGTTTGGCGTGACGGCCATGGGCACAATTATCACCGAATTTTGTCGTTCTCTGTTGCCATGAATGTCGCGCAGTGGAATCTCTTCTAATTGTATAGGTGCCCTGACTTCGCCCACGTTTTCGATCTGCTGAACAATATCCGCATCAGATCTACTCATTGTTCTTTATCTAAGAACGGTAAATGTTTTAGAATTTAGCAACAAATAATTTACCTAGTTAAATTTTTAACTGCATCCATAATATATAATACGTAAATGAACTTTCTGGAACTGTATAACCAAGGTTTTGATGTATATTGGTTATTCTAGTGGTAATATCAAAGTTTTGAGTGTACAAATTTTAAAATTAAAGAAATAGTTCAACTCAAGTAGAATCATTTAGTTGCGTTTATAGATAATATATGTATAAATGATTATGCTATCTTTGATATTAAGGCAATGTGTAGTTTTGTTGTAAAAATAATTAATTACTATGTATTTTATTCAGGAAAATGTCGTTTCTGCACAATGTTATTGTAAAAAGGTACAAATAAGCTGAGCAATGGTTTATGTGTAAGACAACATCCAGGTATGTAATTCATACTTATTTCTTTACATAATTTTAAACTATGATTTTGTTAATATTTTGACAACGATTAATAGATCAAAATATTTATTAAGAATTTACTTGTTCATTTCTGGTTGTTAATGACATATATAGATGTAATTTAAAACGTCTTTTCATTTTTCTTTCAAAAAATATTTATATTAAACTAAGCAAATATGCAGGTGACATATTTTAGAGTGTAATGAACTTATGTAAACGTTACCAAATCTCGAGCGTAAAAGATTTGGCTCCTTTTCAGAGTTTCAGTCTCTATATATAAAAATGTATGTTGGTATGTTGGTATATCTGCTGATGATTAATAGATTTCGATAGAATTTGACCGATCACCATGAAAGTTGTCACATATAATATGCATTTTTCGTGGAGGTTTCACTTTGTTGTAACTCGCCACTAGGAGGCCACCACTCTTGCGCTGCGCTGTTCCATCTCAACCGTGTGCATAGCCGTGGGTAGCGGCTAGTTATGTATAAAATATTATAGTGACCTCCGTCTGCATGTTAGTTTTCTTGCGAGTTTTTCGAGTTTTTTTAATATAATGTCTAAAATATGTGTTTTCAGATTTTTTGTCTGTCTGTCTGCATGTACAAACATTCTTTGAGAATGGCTCTACTGGATTTTAATAAAACTTGGTACATTATCAATTGTTATCCAAACTAAAAAACTAGAGAATTTTTATCTTGCTACGTTAATGTAAGCGAAGCCTACCTAATTCTTCTATATGTCATCACTGAAGAGTTTAAATCTATTCAAGTAAAACTTACCACGAAAAATGTAAATGTGAAAAAAGGGCCAAGTTGAAAGTTTGGTATAAACAACAAGTGGAATTATTAGCTTTGTCGAAAAAAATTGAGATCTAAGTATAATCGTATATCTATGTTTATGCAAGTAATCGCACCAATAAATTTTTCTTCAATCCCAACAATTTTTGACACACAATTGACTGTTTCACCATTTTATACTTATTTGTTAAAACAGCATACCAAATTTAAAATTTCTAAAACAAACCGTAAGTGATTTTTGATAGGTAAACGAGTGTTAAAAGTAATTTGAACATTAATATTTCAGGGGCTATTTGAACTTTTTTTAAATAAAATTTGTTGGAATTTCGCAAATTAGAGGGGGGGGCGTTCGCATAAGTAAACAAAATTGCAAGTGTGCAGGTGTAATATGATACTGTAGATCATCCGGATAACAGTATCGTATATATTTTTGAATATGCATTGTACATATTGTTCAAAATTGTCAAATTTTGATAAGCGGGACGACCCTATTCACAGATTATTTATTCGGCTGTCTTAACTGCTGCAGATATGAACGCATACTCACTCATGCATCTAAACAGTCTGGCGACAAAAAATTGCCTGTCAGCGCCAGGTCTTATTTTTTATTCGAGGGAATGTTCGCATCAAGACCATCTGATTAAAACACAAGAGATCCAGTTGCACTGACTACTCTCACAACCTGACCACTTCCGAAAATTTCAGAGACCGAACGGAATTATTACATAGACCTTCTTCAACATATTTCTTTAGAACCGAATGTGATAAATGCAATCAGCATAGCTGAATTCCAATCACACTTTTAATTTTTGACTGTTTATATTTTTAAATATGTATATGTATTGCTTTATATTGACTGATTATACAAACATACCGTTTATTTAACAAATCACACGTACTGAAGTTTCAAATAAATTTTGCAGTAAACGATTTATTGTTAATCTCAAAAACCATTTTATTTAAACTCGTTAACGATGAGATCAGTGACTGCTTAATTCACAATCAATGATGTGAATGTATAACATATTTAGTTAGAAATTTGAATGCCGCTAAGATAATAATAAAATTGTTTAAACGTATAATTATCTGTACATGACACTTGTGTCAACAAAATAAACTTATTTGTAAACAAATAATATCTCTACGTCGATTCACAACCATCATTAATTATAATATAAATATTTTCCATGTTCTGTGCAAGCATTTTGCAAGCTATGTTGTTATTATTAGTGTACAATATTGAGTATTGATATCCATGGCATTTTATTGCAGTACTTCAGAAACACATACAAGATACAGTATACACAAGGTACAGCGAACATTGAATGAAAATATTTAATGTAAGCAAAATGGTCCTATTTTGTATGGTCGACGTAAGAATTTATATTGCTGTTAATTTTTAACTTCCCTCTAAGAAAATTGAAAATTTTCAAAAATTGGGAAGCTATTGGTTTCACCCCGATTTTCGAAATTCAGGTTTTCGTCAGATCTCGACGTTTTGAGATCCTAAGAAGCTATTTTTATCATTTCCACAATAATGCCCGTATGGCTGTGCGAGTGTGTGTATGTAAACCTCTCATAACTTTTGAACGGGGGACCGATCGAAAAGCAGATTGCGGCATCTGAAGGGGCCTTGCTGATCTTAGATTTTCTCAAAATTGGAACTGATTCAGCGAGGTAGATTTTGACAAATATCTCAAAAATAAAACTTTTTTGAAATATTTTGAAATATCTTCGAAACTACTGTACCGATTAATTATAAAATCTAAACAGCACTATTCTTCATAAAACCGCATCAAAATCGGTTGATTCGTTCGAGAGATATCGTCGAAGAAAAATTTTGAAAAAAAGTTTTTCCAAAATATTTTCTCAAATTTTTCTTAGATTGATTTTTTTGTAATAAATTATTTTTTTGTGCTTGAAAAACTGCGTTCATTTCCTAAAACCGCATCTCGATCCGTTTATTCGTTCGAGAGATATCGTTAAAGAAAAATTTTGGAAAAAACGTTTCTTAAAAATATCTTCACAAATTATTAGTGATTTTTTTTTGCAATAACTCATTTTTTTGCGCTTGAAAAATTGCATCTCGATCAGTTGATTCGATTGAGAGATATCGTTGAAGAAAAATTTTGAAAAAATAGTATTTTCAAGATACCTTTCCCAATTTTTGTCAGATTGATTTTTTTATCATAGATTACTTTTTGCGCTTGAAAAACTACGCCAAATGCCGCAAAGCTAATTAAAATCGATTGATTTTTCGAGAGATATTATTTACGAAATATTTCCAAGAAAGGATTTATTTAACAAACACCATAGGTACACCACATCTCAATAGATCGAAAATACCCGGAAGTTCCAGGGATGGCCTGGAGGGTCAACCGTTTTTCAAATTTTTTTTCTTTTTCTAGCAAATATAATAATACTTAAGTTAAAGTGAGACAGACATTTAACAGCGTTGTTAATTTTAACGTTGATCACACATAATGGCGTAGTAAGATATTATATACCAAACACTAAAATCTAAAGAAAAGTAATTAAGATTTAAGTATTTATGTATATGTAACTTAAATATCAAATACTTTTGAGAAGTTCCTATCTTCATTTTCGGATACAGATGTAATGTGCAACGGTTTTTGTATGTCATAAATGCTAGGTCATATTCTATGATCCAAAACCAAAATAAAATATATTTGTGTTTTAATTTGCTTTATTTGTATGATACAGGAGGATGTTAAATTTAATCGATTTTTAACTTGCCATTAATGAAAATTTTCAAGAAAAGGGGAAGTTATTGAATTCGATCTAATTGCCGAAAATCGAATTATCATTAGATTTCAACATTTTCAGATCTTAGGAAGCTATTCTGACCATTTTTAGATTGAGGTCCGCATCTGTGTGTAAACAAATTTTTGTCGTAAGATCTCTTTAGAGTGCAACCGATTGAGATTAGGTTTGCGGCATTCGAAAGGGTTTATTGAGACTTAGAATGGTTAGATTTTGAAGTCAATTAGTCAAGTAGTTCAAAGTTATTCAAAGGATAAAAATTAAACATAACATTTTTTCACGTTTTTTTTGCATAACTGCTAATCTAGCTGTTTATACGGTGATCAGAAAATTAGCTTAAATATAAAAATCATTCAAAATAAATAAAAGTTTATAAAAAATTAAAAATCAAAAAACTTTTTCTTGACTCGGAAATTTTTAACTATTTTTTATAACTTTTTTAACGTATTTAACACATAGCGGAAAGTTTTAGGATTGACTTATAGGTCAACGGGTTAAACATTAAAAAAAATTTCTGTAAAAAAATGGTAATTCAAATAAATTAAAATATCTGAAACTATCAAATAAAATTTCATTTGAATAGTAGCGAAAATATAGGGATACTGTAATAATTCAAGCAAGAAAAAATCGCTGCCGGTTGAATATTTTCCAAATTTTATTTTGTTAGAGATGCTTGCTTAATTATACGTAAAAAAATAAAAACACGACATATTCTATTCTAGCGACTTGTGACTGAAAAGAGGGGTAGTTACATGCAAGAGTTCTTTTTTAGAAGCTCTTATTTAACTTTTTTTGTTGTCTGTCTGTCGGTCTGCTACAAATCTTGTAAGTCGATTTTGATGCATTTCCAGGTATCCGATTGGGTTTAAATTTTGCATACGCGTGTAGTTCTGATGACAACGCACTTCAACGATTTTATTAGAATTAACTACGTAATCAATTTTAAATTTTAATAATGAATGTTTTATCAAATTAATGAATGAACGTGAAACTTGGTAGTAAGATTGAGTAGTACAGGAAAGCCCGGTTATTAACTCAATCGATAGGGCATGAGACTCACAATTACAGGGTTGCAGGTTTGAACCAGGGATGTGTATTTTACTGATATAATATGCAGATGCGGATGCAGATGTAGAAAAAATGATAAGAATAAGATTCTATAGTATTTTTGGAAAAATGGTTCTCTGAAATAGTCTTCGGGTAAATTTAGAAAAAAACTAAATTTATTAAATTTGGTGAGTATGGGAACTGCCCAAATAGTATTGCTGTAAATAATGCAGGTGAAATATTTTTCTCGAACTGGGTAACTTTCCTGGATCTAACTATTGATAAGCATTTAAATTGGAAATATCAAATCGATAACCTAATCAAAAAAGCCAGCAAATATGTGTATTTACTAAAATGTCTGACCAATTTTATTCCCGAATTCGTTCTAGTCACTGTCTATAACGCCTTTGTATTATATGGAATTGTCTTCTGGGGTAACAAGTAAACACTTCCCAACTTTTTATTTTACAAAAACGCTACATCAGAGCAATCTGTAAAGTTCCTCCAAGAACCTACTGTCGACCGCTATATAAAAAAACTTAATATTTTAACAGTTTTTGATTTCTATGTGCTAGAATGTGCAAGATTTGTTAAATTTAACTTTAATCTTTTCGCGGGAAATATTCCTAATCATTCATACTGCACTAGAACATTTACTAATGATAAACTGGATTATACATTTTGACCACTGTAATGATCGATGGATTGTGTATATGTACGGCTTATAAAATCGACATACTGGGACTTTGGTTTTTAAATGAATTGTACAGAAGTTAGTTCAATTAATATAAATAAATAAAATCGCAACGTAGTTTTTAATTGTATAGTTTTAAAGATTCCTAGAGCGAATCCTCAGCTTTCATCAGTTTTTGACGGTATTTTGTCTGTTTATCTGTTTGTTTTTTTGTGCACGCATCACCTGTCTGTGTATGTTAACTTTTTACGCCTAAACCGTAAAAAAAATTCAATAAAATTTAGCAAGGAAATAAGTTGCATCCTGAGGAAGGACATAGGCTACCTTTATCTAAAAAAAACTCGAATGGGATGAAATAGGGGATGAAGGTCTAATTATTAATCTGTCGCGACATCTTCGGAACTATTAGACCTACAGAACTAATTTTTGGCAGGCATGTTTCTTTTGGTGAGTAGAGATCCGCTAAGAACGAGTTTTGCAGAAATCTACTCTTAAGCGGAGGTGCTGGGGCGTTATAGATATTCCCGTTTTTGAACTATAATTTCTACAGACCTGAAATTTAGTAGGGATGTAAACATCCACTAAAAATACGTTTTCGTAAAATCGTTTTCTAAGAAGTGGAAAAGGAGGATGTACAGGTGATAATTAACATATTTTATTTTTTAAACTACAGCTCCTAGGGTCCTGCCGAAGGGAAACAGTCTCGCAAGGCAAAAGTGTAATATGATGGAGCCGGAGGCTCCACTACTGTAGTCGCTGCCGTGTTTCATTTCAATCGCATGCGGAACCACGGGTCCCGGCTAGTAAACCTATATTATTAAAAAATATATTTTTTTAGTTTATTTCAATAACAGCTAATTACCTGTAAAAGTATTTTTACTAAAATCTTTTACTTATTATTAAGCATTAAAAAAAAGAAAAATTAAATTCCTATAAACAGTTCAGAAGCTATAAAAACTTAAAAAAATTGACAAACTTTAACACCCTGTATTGAAAAAAGGAAATACTTTAGGACATATTTCAATCTAAATTATTTTATTTTTTTGGGTCATAGAATATACATGGCATAATAAGATGGTGTTACACACTGTATATATTATGAACATATTGTATGTGAGGTGAAAGTTCAGAGCTGTACAATGTACATTCATAGTTTACTAAAAATATATTTATTAATAGACAATAATGCACAAAGTGCTTCAGAAAGTTATCTTCAAAATGAGATAATGTATTATAAGAATTGAAATTAAGAGACCAGTTCTAATTTAAAATCTCAACGAATCGAAATGATTTTGTTTTTAATTTTTGGATACTATTTCATGTTAAAAACACGAAGGGAGTGAGGTGTCTTGTTCACAAAAATATTAGCACAATATATTAAATCAACGTCTATTGTTTTCGTCTTTTTTCGTTTAGTTTCATAGGAATCTCTTATTAACTTCCCAGTGCGTTGGGAATTTATTGTAAGGGGCTCTGAAAATAGAAATCAAATTTTTTTACATAAAAAGAATAAAAAAACCCGGTACTATTGTGTTTTCCGTGAGTACTTTAAGACTTGAGGTTTTCATTTAGGTTTTCCTGTAAACTATGGGTGAGATCCGACATTGCCTATTTTTTTCAAAATTTTAGGCTCAGTAGTTTCGGAGATAAAGGAGGGGGGATGGTCAATTGTTCATCTATTACCTTAAATAACTTTAAAACTATTTATTTTAAAATTATAAAAAAATAGATTTGAGACCCTTACTGCAAGTCCTTTCATTTGATATGTCACACGGTACAGTTGGCAAAATTTTAAAATTTTTAATTTTCTAATTTTTCCCCAAAAATTATCCTCATGTACAAAATTTATTTATTTACGCTACACGTCCGTCTTATGGTCGCCGACTTACATATGTGTACCAAATTTGAACTCAATCGGTCCAGTAGTTCGGAGCAAATTGGCTGTGACAACTGACAGGGTGCCAGACAGACACACGAGTGATCCTATGAGAGTTCCGTTTTTTCCTTTTAAGGTACGGAACTCTAAAAACGATCAAGTGCAAGTCGAACTCGTGAGAAGATGGTTCCGTACCATTTCGTTTTCCGCCAGAAGTTTTTTTATTTGGGTTTTCCTCTATATTCCCTATTTTTTCAAAATTTTAGGTTTAATAGTTTTGGAGATAAAAGGGGGGATGCTCGTAATCGTATACACAAAACTAGTGCAAATATCTCTATGCTCTACTAACAGTGAAATCCCTCAAATTGTTCTAGTTGACCAAGTGCTTGAAACCGTTACCGATTTTAAATCATTAGGATTTTAAATTAATGACAACTGCTGTTGGACTACGCATATACATCTCTAAAGTTCCTAGTGTCATTAAAACAGCTTGTTATTCTTTTATTTTTCCTTTTTAAAATACGGAAAACTCGGTTGGGGCCAAGCAGGATAGTCAAAAAGTTTTTGTCAAACAAAAATGATTTTAAGGGACATGTGCTATTTAAAAGGAACCGATTCTTGTTTTCCCTATTTTAAACTGCCTAATATAATGACATTGCCTTGTATTTGCTTGTTTTACACAGCCGTCTATATGAAAGCAAATTGTCTGTTCGTACCCACGGGAGGTGAAATTCACGAGTATAACATCAGACATGGTTGAACTATTAACGGTCCTAAATGCAATACAACAAGCTTTCAAAAAAGTCCGTTGAATTTTTCGATATATAAAATACTGAATAATTATTATGATTCATCTACTCTGTTATCTTGCATTTGTTTACACGTTCCCTCCTTCAGTTCTAGAATGCATAATCTTTTTAACATTGAGTTTATGTCTACTAATTACGGAATTAATTCACCTATGAACAGGATCGCTAAGCTCTACAATGATGTTTCATTAAAAAATTACGACATTGACATATTCAATATCACTACATAAGTTGCCTGGCTATTCTTATTCTGGATATTCTATTCTTACTTCTTTTTATATTTCTTAACATTGAATTTTTTTCTTTTTAATTCTTATTGTGCACAGAATATTTGGTCTACTTATCTTCATTTTTTATGCAATGTAATCTGACAATTTACTATTTTTTTCATTTGTAATAAGAGCTGTCATTTGTATGGACCCAGAGTCCGTTTGACATCCATCTACATATATAATTTCCAATTGTGTGTCCGGATGTCCCGATGTCCAGATGTCTGTCTGTCTTTCCAGACCCTCCAGAAGGCCTCAGCAGACTTAGGAAGTTGAAATTTGGCACACTTATAGTGCGAAACACGGGACAGATCCTTACGTAGCCGGATTTTCGATTTTCTCCCCGGGGGTCAACATAGGGGGTTTTTTAGAAAAAAACTTCATAGAACACAATAGGCCATGGATGGATATTTGGTTGCCTTGGTTACCAATAACAAACTCAGAAACATTCTGATATCAAATGTCAAATAAGTTTGCAAATAATTACAATTTTTTTAATTAAGCTAACAGTCAGTTGAAAAAAGTGTAGAATAATTCTGTGCGCAGTGAGTCATTAGTTTACAGATTATTTTTCGTCTTATAGTAGTAAAAAATGTGAATTAAAGGAAACATTGAAAGTGTGAATATTACAATTTAGTGCAAGCGTCATACTTCTGTATTCAAAATATGAACACCGCATTTTGCCGTCTAAAATATGTTCAGGAGTCACAGTGTCAAATAATTATGGTCCAATATGTTTTAAACATATTCACAGTTCACAGCTTAGGTTTGAGAAAGTTGCTGTTGCTGAAACTATGAAACATGAAATTTGGAATCTACATATATTTCTTCTATAACCTAACAAAGGGATATTCAAAATTTATTTTTACAGATTGGGCGGTCATAAAAACAACAACAGTAAAATTTTACTTTACAATTAATATTTAAAATTATTCTGATCAAAATTATTTTCTACTTTTTAGTGCAAAAGAAAACCGTTGTTTTTAAAATTATTTTTTGAAATTTATTTTATTTTTAACTTTTTAGTCTTAATTATTTTTTTAGTCAAATAATTTAAGTTTTTTATTATTTTTATAACTAATGATTTAGATGAAATTCACTGAAAAAGGGTTTTGGGGGACGAAAAATCGTTCAAGATAAGTTTTATTCTTGGAAGCCCCCGTTTTCTTACAAATTTAATCATTTAAGGAATTAAAAATGAGCAATTGTGTCAAAATACTGAAAGTGAATCCTTTTAATAAGTTATACTAAATGAAACGTAAATTATTTTAATAAAAAAGAAGAAATATTAAGTAGGTAAATATAGTGTTAACTAATATTTCAATACCTAATTGGCATAAGGTATGTTATTTTTATATCATGACGTATTAAACATTATTCTAACCTAGAATTTCGGCTCCAGAGAAGTGAAAATAAAAATGTGTTTTGCTTAGAACTCACTCAATTAATTTCAGATCGATTCAAGCATTTTTTAAACGAAAAGGAAGAAATGTCTACATAAATTTTATATATTAGAGTGTGTTTAAATACCTAGTTCTTTATAAAGATTTAGAAGCATTAAAAATGTATAAACTCGATTTTACGGAACATATCAAAAGAGAAAAACGGTACGTGAAAATTAATGGAAAAGGACCCTTGCATATAAATAATGACAAAATAGCACTTTTGTATGGTAAAATTTCACTGAGTGGTGGGAGCATACGATTTTTAGTGAATTTTTAGACACACTGACAGTTCATTGCTATAGAACAGTTATTAATTTTATAAACACTGTAATGTAAGTAACATTTAGTTTCACTGAATAAATACATGCGATTTTTGTTGAACTTTTAAACGCACTGACTGCCTAAACCTATTGCTATATAAGTAATATAAGAATTTTAAGGCGCGATATATTTATAATAAATTTACCGCGGTTTCTAAGTATGAAAATCGGGTTTATATTTTTATTAACGATTTGAACTTAAACTTGACTCTTTATTACTGTCAAATCTTCGTAAATAATCACGCACAGTTAAATAACAGCCTTCACATGCCACAGTTTTGCGACCTGTATGCGAGTTATTGTTATCTATCGAAAAACTCTAATATCATTAAAATGTAACTGAAATATTTTAACGGTACTTTTTGATTGTTTAAAAATTTTTATTTGTTGATTCTTTGTTACCAATTTTTTCAATTGTTATTTTAAATGAGAAAAAAATTAATTAAAAAATGTATAGATTTTTGTATACTATTTTAAAAATCACAGCAAATTAACACCATGTTTATTGAACTCTCCGAGCAAAGCTCGGTCTCCCAGGTACTAATTAATAAATTCATGTAAGTTTTTTGACATGTATAGGTAATTATAAAACCATTAAAAAAATAATTTTTAGCCCAGCGTGGGACTTCAACTCAGGGCGCTGCAGATTTGAATTTGACTCATACATTTAGACTTCCTAGGTCAACGGGACATAACTTAAGGGGATCTTCTAAAATATATGTAAAATATATGTAATAGAAAAATGGCATTTTGAATATTTGAACTTCAATTGCGCCTGACGGAGACAGGCTTAACCCACTAGTGTTATATATATAAATAAATAAAAAAATAAAATAAAAATAAATAACGGTTTTTAATAAACTGTCAACCCATATAAAAACCATAACACCAATGTCTAGGTTCAAAACAGCTCTGAAACATTTTTTAATTGAAAAGTCCTTTTACTAAACCAGCGATTTTTTTACTGATTAAATTATATGTATTATGAAAATCTACGCATCTGTTAAGATCTTTTGAAAATAAAGTTATTATTATTACATTTTCTTTAATATATTTCAAACTTTATAAAAAAAATACAATTGATATTTCTCATAATGAGCTCTTTTATTTGATACATTTGATGCACATGAAACCATTTTTTAAAAATTTTCTAATTTGACTCCCAAAATAACTCCCAGAGTCGGAATTCGTTTATTTAAGTCCGTGATTGGGTCATCTAACTCGATATATGTAGCAAATTTCAACAGAATATATGCTGTGACAGACAGACATACAGACACGAGAATGAGGGTTCTGTTTTTTTATGGGATGTACGGATATGATATTGAATGATGATAAAAATTATATCGGATACATTAGGGTGCCAATCGACTTGTGTTAACAAAAAAAAATGGTCTGAAAGAAATCTTTTTAAAAATCGATGCAATCGTTCTTTTTGTTTAAACAAAAAACTGCAAAAAGTAGATTATGTACAAAATCTTGCGAATTAAAATTATATCGAGTTCGTTAGAGTGTCAATCGAAATGTGTTAAGGTCATTTTGATTCGAAAGAAATGTTTTTAAAATCGGTGTAGTTGCTTTTTTGTTTAAAAAAAAGACTGCCAAAAATGATTTTGCACAAAATCTGGCGAAAAAATTTGAAAAACGGTTGACCCTGCAGGCCATCCCTGGAACTTCCCGCTGTTTCCAATCTATTGAAATCTGGCTTACCCCTACGGTGTTTGTTACAAGTTATTTTTAAAAATTCCAGCTAATTGGGCGACAGGATCATTCCTACTTCATAAATATTGACATTTGAAATATTATAATAAAATAAAATTTCTGTTAACGGTTTACGGTTATGGTATTTGTTTCCACGGTTACATAATATGATTTAACGTAAAAATTAATCAAAGCATGCTTGTCAGCTACCTAATTTCTTTTTGACAGATCTTCGGAACAAAAGAACATCTGATTTTTTTTTTATTATCAAAATATTTCCGAAACTATGAAACTATAAACCGTTATAAAATTCTGAAAAAGATTTGGAAAGATATATTGAAAAAACACTTTTTTGGAAATTTTTTGTCAACGATATCTCTCGAACGAATCAACCGATCGAGATGCTGTTTATGGCAATCGAAGCAGTTTTTCAACCACAAAAAATAATCTATTACAAAAAAATTAATATAACGAAAATTTGAGAAGATATTTTGAAAAACCATTTTTTTCAAAATTTTTCTTCAACGATATCTCTTGAACGAATGAAGTGATCGAGATGCCGTTAGCGGCAATCGACGCAGTTTTTCAAGCACAAAAAAAACCTATTACCAAAAAATCAATCAAACAAAAATTTGAGAAGTTATTTTGAAAAAACTTTTTTTTAGAATTTTTCTCCGACGATATCTCTCGAACGGGTTAACCGATTTTGATGCGGTTTGCGGCGATTGACGTTATTTTATGAGGAATAGAGCTGATTAGATTTTGGAATTAATCGGTACGGTAGTTTCGAATATATTTCAAAATATTTAAAAAACACTGCTTTCCAAAAAGCTTTATTTTTGAGATTCTTCAAAATCTACTTGGCCGAATCAGTTCCAATTTTCAGGAAATCTAAGTTCACCAAGTTCCTTTCAGATGCCGCAATCCGCGTTTCGATCGGTCCACCCGTTCAAAAGTTATGAGAGGGTTACACACACACACACACTCACACACACACACATATATATATATATACACACACAGACATACGGACATCATTTTAAAAATCGTCAGAATAGCTTCCTAGGATCTCAAAACGTCGAGATCTGACAAAAACTCAAATTTCGAAAATCGGGGTGAAACCAGTACCTAACTTCCCAATTTTTGAAAATTTTCAATTTTCTTAGCGGGATGTTAAAAAAATGATATCGACTTCATTAGGGTGTCAATCGAAGCATGTTAACGTTATTTCATTCTGAAAGAAATGTTTTTAAAATCGGTCAAAAAAATGTATTTTAGGATTTTTTGAAAAAGATGTTCGGTCTAATTTGTGAAATACATATTATTTAATAATGAGTGGACGTCAAGGGTTGCAATTGTAGTATCCAATACACGATTCACTTCACGGCTTGTTTTTTGCTTTGTGTTTAATTAATCTCATTTGGATATTAAATTGTTTACCGCCATATATTATGCAAAACAAAACTGTAATAGCAAATGAAATAGGTATTTTATGTATGTAAAATATAATATACAATGTGTATGTAAATGCATGCAGAGAAAATAGAGTAGAGCAGAAGTCGTATGTAAGCATTAGTTCCGTATACCCGTTTATAATATGCAGAGAGAGCGCTATTTTACCGGTAACGCGGGCACTATTCCCAGTATATGTATATGTGTTGGTTGGTAATAACTGGCTGGTTATGGGTAGATTTTAACACCGGTTACGACGGGCGACAGTGCACAAATTTATGACACATTAAAACGTAACTGTTATAATTTACAAACGTTGGCATTATCGCACACAATACATTTAGATTAAGTACGTAATTTATATTTGAAATAATTTCACATTTCACGCGCTGTATGTAATATGTACTTAATAAACTATGGATGGGAGAGTTGAAAGAGATTTATGGATTAAATGCTCTAATCTAATATCTACTAGTAGTTTAGTGAGCAGTAGATCTAGCTCTCTCCACGTTTAGGAAATTTCAACGTAATGTGGTTTCGTATAGACCTTCTCATCAGCATGTTCGTAATCCATTTAGCAATAATATATGTGTGTAAAAAAAATAAAACCTGACAACGTAAAAGAGGAAAACAAACGTGATATTGACAATAAATTATGCAAGAGCTTTAAAAACTAAACCATGGGATACTATTTTTTTGTTATCATTAGTAGTTGGAGACCTGTTTTGGAACTAAAGCATTTCGGTATTCGAGTCCCCGACAGCCTATTTTTTGCCTGCTGTGAAAAAAAGTACTGTCGCTCATATTCACTGGTCAATTTTCCGTTGTGAACGGCGAATTTAACAAGTTCTATTGAGAGGGTCGAACCGAATCAAGAATTATGATAATCTATTAATGAACGTACTTCTTTTCTTTTTTTAGAGCTTCAAAAGCTTTCGATCCGTTATTTTTAATGTTCCCCTAAGATTAACCTTACACGGTATCAGAGGTACTCCGCTTAAATGGTTTCAGTCTTACTTACATAATAGGAATAGAAATCTGCCATTTTAAAGAATAATATTTCTCAAACCAGTGCCCATTTAGATTTAAAGCAGGGGGGGTCCGCAAGAGAGTATACTTGATCCTTTGATATTCCTGATTTACGTCAATGAATTTCCAGGTTTTTCAAACAAACATTTTAATAACATTTTAACTGTTTCTTATGTAATTATACCAGTATACTAATGAAAAGAAACTCGGTTGAAACGATTTCTAAATGTGTCGAAGTGTTGCTTCACCTGACAAACGGGTGGTTATCGAATGCATCCAAAACAAGCTGTGTTCTGCTTAGAACCATTCAGAATAGTGTTGCTAAGCCCACCTTCACATTTATTCATAATACTTTCCTCTTATTGAAACTTTCTGGGAGCTTTTATTGACGAGCATGTCAAATGGTCGGATCATATTGAAAATCTATGTTACAAGCTCAGTAAGCAATGTTATGCTTTTATACGGCTTAAACTTGTAGTACTTAATTAGGGAAGTTTTAAAAACAGCTTATTTTGGTTGCATTCAATCGCATCTCAGATATGGTATCCTATTTTGGGGAGTTGTAGATAGTACTCAACTCTTCAGAGTACAAAAACGTGCTATTCGCATAATTGCTGGCATTCCGCAGTCTACAATCTACATCTTGTAGAGGTATTTCTAAAAAATATAAAATTTTAAACTTTCCGTGTCTGCCACTAATTTCTTCGTAGAAACTTAGATTTTATTAATATTTTTGAATTGAGCCGTATAATACTCGCCACGGTTCTAAAAGGTTCCGAAGTTAGTCATAAACAACGTCGCAAATGCATATTTTAGAGGCGTCCTGGTTGTTTTGTGGGAAAGGAAGACTCCCACCACCTCCCAGTTACCGCCACAGAACGTGCGCTCATCGGTGATTGGTTATCGCTGGTTCTCTTGTCAATTGTCGCTTTCCTGTTATACAGTCCAGTACACTATTGTTAAATTGTTTCTTTGATTGTTAATTGATCAAGATGCCTAATACAGTTTTGCATAGACAAGCACGAAAAATAATTTTTTGGATGACTTTATGCAAGAAATTAGACCTTTAGATTAAAGAAAAATTAAAAAATTAAAAATAATAATATAGCTCAAGTAATTTTTCAACCGACTGTACCTGCGCAAGCCTCCATTTGCATCTAACTTCCGAGCCTTTTAGATTCACGGCACGTACTATACCAGAAATCATCAAACTTATCAAAAACATTAATCAATTTTGTTTGAGGGCAGTTGCAAAGATTTTTAGCAAACCATACGATCAATAAAATCGTTCTCTTTGTTTAAAAAAGCAGTGTTGAGTTTTTTTAACTGATGTTGGGTTTTATTCATTGAATGAATATTTTTTACAATTTTAAACTATTTTATTGTATTACGAGAAACGACTTGTTACATATCTTTGTCACTGTAACGAATATCTATCTATTTATATTGCGAGTGCCCGTATCGAGAAATTTTACTGTACATAAAATGCACTAATACGTTTCTCTTAGCCCTACATGTGGGTGTGTGTGTGTGTTTGTAGTATAGTGAACGTAATATAGTCGTAAGTTTGCATTCACTCGCGCTACTCGTAGGAAGGTGTAGTTGAGGGCGTATTATTATGTTTTAGGTTGGATATAAACCCGTGTTCCATAACCGACAAAACGACTACGTGTGTATGTACTGAACTATACTATTACCTACATTATAAAGGTCTTATCACACCTGATTACAGTGTACAAAACAATTGACAATTTTGAAGTCAATAGTGAGCCTGAGATGAAGAACTTTTGACTCGCTTCGAAGGTAGTTTCAGATGCAGACACAGCAAGTATTATTTATTCTAGGGCCTTTAATATTCTGTCCAATTTTTTTCGTTTAAAAGACTACAGCGAGTCGAATTCGTCAAATAGTTTTAAATCTAATTACCGAAATTATAATGTTACCACTGTGTAATTCTGTCCGTTTTTAAAATAATAGCAAAGTGCTAAGTAATACAGGCAACACATTTATAAATTACACAACAAATATTTTATTTCTTGAATGACTGATTTTCCTTTGAAATCCCTTTAAATATGTCTTCTAAAATTTAAGTCTCGCAAGCCTAAGTTTAGATTTGATCCTGGTTATCGCGTATCTGTAATTTATTATTTTAGACGCTAATGATTTTCTTGAACGTCTATAATGTACAATAAATAATTCTTGAATGCTATGTTTGTCAGTGTGTCAGTTTGAATAAAATCTTGCAATTAAATTTCGATTAGATTTAATTAAGTTAAAGCTTTAAACTTTTGCACACGCACATAAATCCGATGACAATGCATAATTCCAATATGGCGGACGCTCCAAAATGACGGAATATCTTTTTCATTCACAACCCTCTTGACACAGGTATAAATCAAAGAGTTTGGCGAGTGGAATACAATAAGCTATGTAGCGTCATTGTAAATCGAATATGGCGGCCTCCCCAAGATGGCAGATTCGTTTTTCTTTATAACCCTCTTGACATGGGTATCAAATGAAAGAGTTTGACGAGTGGAATACGTTAAGTTATGTGATGTTATTGTAAACCCAATATGGTAGACGCTACATATCCAATCCATTTGATATTTTGTACATATAATATGTATTCGAATTGGCAATACCTGATCAATCGTTTTTGGAATGAAATAATCAATTAATTTTAATAAATTAATGTTTCAATAGTCAACATTTTGAAAGATTAAAAAGAACAAAATAAATATTAAAAAAACATTTTACAGAAAATGTAGGCACTAAAAACAAAAATAATATTTTTTAATTTTAGGTACCTAATAATATAAAATACCAGACTATTCTATGATCGTTTATTAGTCACAACCTACGTTTTTATAATTATGAATTTATTAAAAAAAATATTTTCACATTTAGTACCTATATTTTTTTTAAAAAGTTTTCTTTAACTATTAATATTTTATCTTTCAACATTTTTATTATTAAAACATTAGTTTATTAAAATTCATTCATTATTTAATTTTAAAAACAATTGATCAGGTATTCTCATCGCGAATACACATTATATGTAAAAAATTCCAAATCGATCGGATATGTGACGTCTGCCATAATAAAAATTATTTTCCTTTTTAGTGCATTATAATAAAAGCTTGTCTTTAAAAAGTTTAATTTTTAATTAGTTTATTCTGCTTCAAGATTAATTTTTTACGTAACAATGAAAAATTTACTAAAAAGTTTTTGTTTTCTTAAATTATTTTCGTAAATATTTATAATATCTCAGGCCACTGGGAAGTATACGTCAGTGTTATTCAGAAATTAGTATTGGTTATTGCAGTAAATTTCATTTTATTGATTTGATAGTTATATGGATATATTATTAATTTAATCTATACTAGTTTGACGGTAGTTACGGAAATCCTTAATTTACTACTTTGACGCGTAAGTTGTATCTCACTTCTCACTACCGCTATCTGATGAATAAAAATATGGTAGCCCCCATTAGAATCTAATGTAATATAAATTTATAATCCTTTACCTTTAACAACATCACAGGGAATATTTAAGGATATAAACTCTATGAGTTTATCAAAAGCTTAACGACGGCTTAAGATGCTATTATTACTATAAACTCGCATTTATTGTTCACATCTATGAACATTACTCGAAATTAAACTAAAATCACACCGAGATTTCACACATTTCACATAATTTGCACAGACGACGTTTGTTCTTGATTTTATTAGAAAAACTAGACCGGTGTTAAAAATGATATAGCATTGACAAACAAATGTTTTTACTTCCGCAAAGTACTATCGATTACTGAAGTAATATGGATTAAGAAATTAAATTATTAACAGTGTCATTTTTTTGCTTAATATGCAAATGGATGTTAGGTTATTATGTTGTAATATTATGTCGAAACTGTGTGAAGTGTTTCCATTCGGAATGCATAGGTATAACAGAGTAGGGATGGCCACAGCGCGACTTTATATCATACCACAAATATTTTTTTGCACACCGCCTGGTAGCTGCTTTTCAAGCCTGATGTATAGCGATAAAATAACCCATTGAAACTATAGTGCATGAAGTAAAATAAATTAGAGTTTAAGAAAACTAAAACAACACGCTTTTATGAACTAAAAAATTCAAAATAATTTGACAATAAAATTAGCTTTACTGTAAAAAGCGTGGGGCGTTATCTACTTGCATTTTCAGAAAAGCTCTACGTTTACAGTTGGCTAGTAAATGAAAAATTTATTACCGATATAGCACTCCACGATTTTTACAGTATAAAGTCAATTTTGTTGTCAAATTATTTTGCATTTTTTAGTTCATAAAAGCGTGTTGTTTTATTTTTTTAAATTCTAATTTTAATTATACGACTAAAACAATATTGTATTTGACTATGGGGTAGGCAACGCAACGTACGTCACTGTGCAGCGTGTTAGATTGCTTGCTGTAATGTGTTATCCTGAAGGTCCTGGTCAGGATAATGGGATCAACTTATTAAATTGTTCTATTGTCATAGATCTTTGATAAGTGTCCAAAGTTTCAGTTTAATCTGACGTTTTGAAGTGGGCGAATTTCACGTTCAAAGATTCCTTTACAAACAAACAGACATACAGGCGAAGCTAATAAAAGCGTGTTAATAAAAAGAATGAGACCTTAGCAATTCAAACAGTAATATCTAAAAGTGGCCTGTCGGTTACTGTTTAAGTCTATAAGATAAATAGGGATAGCATGCAACTCCCATTCCCAGTTTTCATAAACATTTCAATTGAAATGCAATATGGCGGCACACACAGAATACGGTAGCTCTCAGATATTATTATTATGTAAAAATCAGCTATTTTTAAGAGGTACGTGCAAAAAATGTATACAGTAGAACCTCGATAAGTTAAAATCCAAAGGAAATGTTAAAAAATTTAAGTTATCGAGTTTTTTACTTATCGAGAGTTGAAGTTAGAGAGGTTGTCAGAGTAAAATTTTTAACTTACTGAGGGTCTGTAGATTTTATAGAGGATGTATTTAGTTCAATAGAGGTGACATAAATTATATTACTTTAACTTATGGAGGTCACCAAAATATTATTTTAAGTTATCGAGGGTGATGTTCAGAATATTTGTTTAAGTTACCGAGGTTTTGTGATTTAAGTTATGGGGGTTTTATGCTTTCAGAAGAAGGGAATTGAAAATTTTTTTAACTTACAGAGGTTCTTAACTTATCGAGGTTCTACTGTAGTGTGTATACTATACTATGTATGTATAGGATAATATGTATCTGGATGCTTTTATGGCTCGTGTAAGTGTTAAAATTCGCTGACTCTTATTTTTCCACAATGTCACAATTCGCACTACATTAAAATCTAAAGATACATAATTAGTTGATTTTTTAGTGACGAGTACATACAGATTTGTAGTGCGTATAGGAATAATATCACTCGAAAACCACTAAAGGTCGATTTTATTGAAACTTTGTACTGGTTCCGATGGGATTAAGATAACTATAACGTAAGTGAAGCTGGGGGTAAAGCTAGCTTATAGAAAGAATCGCTATGGCATAAACAATACAAGTGATACCAAATATGCAAAAATATGTGAATGATTTTTCTAAAATTGCGATTGGCCACCCCTGTAATACTGTGTCTTAAAAGTGCAGTTGTTTTTTTTCATGTAAATATGTTATTTTTACTGATTTTGTGGTATTGTCCACCGTTTTTTAAGTTTTGGTGTGTGTTAGAAAACAAAGACATTAAATATATTTTGAAGAAAAAGAACGAAAATAAGGTATTGTTTTATCACATTATTTTTTCCACTAACGATGTAATGAAAATCAAAAGTTGTGATCTAATCAACTCAACAGTAATTTTCATAAACAACTTAGTAGCTGCCAATAAAAGTACATATATGTAAATTAAGAGCAGACGTAATTAGTAATTTTCATCGACAAGCTAATCGAAGTAAAATTTGTTTGAGTGTGAAATAGGCAGAATGTGAAATGAAAATCAGCTATTTTAACGGGGGCACGTGCAAAAAATATCACAAATATGACTCGTGTGACTGTTAAAACTTGCTGGCGCTCTACGCAATTCGTAATATATATCGTTACGCAACTGGACATAGATACAATCTATTAAATAATAACATACATTCATTTTCTAAATTTAAATAGATGTAATATCTCCTTTAAATTGCCTTTTTTGTTGTCAAAGTAAAACATATTTCGTATTTAATTAAAGAGAGATACAGTTTAAAGCCATTTAAGTCAATCTCTGCGAGTGCATCGTAAATCAAAAGTTATGTTTCTTTTAAACTATAAATCTCAGATTTACATCACGTAGGTGTAGGTACGGACCGCCGGGCGAGAAGAAAAGTACGTAAAGAATAATGATTTTTAAATTTGGTGTGACATCTTTAACGCATCTGCTACTTGTGCTAAAATGACGTGTTTATCCCTCATGTTTACTGTTTTATTTTCAGGTGACTTATCTAAAATATAATGGAGGTTCTAGATTTATTATATTTTTGTTTGCATTTTGTGCTATTTTCAATACCTTGTTATTTTTGATTATGTAAAAGATTATTATCTGTCATTGTTAGATAATTTCGAACTTGTTATTATTTTTTCCTTAAATACGAAAACTTTTGTATATTTTTTGTATATCATAAGCCCCAATATCGTGTATATTTGCGGTGCTTTTTAACCGACTTAAAAAAAGATACAATTTGACGCGTTTTTTTTAAAATTATTTTTGTGTAAGTATGTACCGCTAGTTATGAACCGATTTGACAAGTTTGTTTAGTATGTTATCGGATTGGTATCATATAGTTTTTTATTAAAATCAGTTCATCCATTTTAAAATGATTTCAAAAAACATATATTTTATTTATAGATATATTTTTTATATATCTGCGGCATTTGTGGACCGATTTTGATTATTCTTTTCTTATTTCATAGGCAATACCTCTGGGATGATCACACACAAAACGTAAATCAATTCAGTAGTTTTTTATTTATGGTCCACCAATTTATTTATGGTCCGCTAATTGTTAACTGAAATTTACAATCTTTAAATAATTATTATATCACCCCTGAAACTATACCTATATTGACATTTTATAATTTATAAACAAAGGAATTACAAATTCTTATTAAAAATGTGCGATATTCAGTCCATTAAATCTATTAAAAAAGAAGGTTAATATATTTATAACTTTTTTTGTTCAAATCTAGTAGCTTTATTTTAACATATTAATTCGTCCCCAATTTTTATAGTTATACAAGTTCTGATAGGACAAGAGGCGTTTGTTCGTTTGTTGCAGTAAGTTATTAAGGCGATTTGCCAATTATAGAAAACATTAAAATATATAATTGGCGAGAAGTAATCAAAAAATCGAAATAAATAACAAATTAATACTAATTCAAATGATTTCATTAATTTTTAGTCACGACATCTGGCTCATGATGTTATGATTGAAAAATAAAAATCACGTTATTTTAAGAAATCAATAGTTGTCATATCACTTTACTGACTTAAACTTAAACTTACAATGCAATGAACTATGTATTTTTGCTGTTCTACTTAGCCAATTGTTTACTGCTATTTGTTTTTTAAGAGACATTCACACAGATGGTTGAAATTCAAATAGGTTTCTTATAGTTATTGTTCGTTGTATTTTGCGTACATACTTTGACGTTGGCATCGCTGTAAAATAAATGTTCTTATCTAAAATGGGGGATTTATATTTATATCAAAAGTAAAAAAAAAGTTCTTTTGTGTCATAAAATGTATAAAATAAGGGTTCTGGAAGTCTTTTTTCTCTGTTTGTTTTGAGGTTAAATAGAAAGTAAAGTAAGGATAATAGGAAATGATTTGAAAGCATCAATGAATATATTTTATCAACATTTTATTGTAGGAATATTTTCTCAGTCTTTCACTTCTGCTTGAAGTTAAGGTAATATATGTACATATTTAGAATGAATAGACAAATGTAACATAATAATATTTTTGAATTTAGCGAGATGACTGTTAGAAACTGCATTATTTAGATATTGGATCAACATACATATCGTAGGTACATAAAAAAATAATTTTCGTAAATATAGTAGCAACTATAATCTCTGACTTCTATATAGGGTAGGCACGAGAATATTAGTAATATTTTTAGGGTTATTATTAGTGTATTTGCCATATGGCAACATACACTATTGGCGTCGGTCGGATGGCGGGACCTAGGGGGCAGACCAAAATTTCTCGACGTTTCATAACCTCCTAAACACATTGGCACCATTTTTAAAAATGTTTATATATGTATATATATATATATATATATATAGTATATATATATATATATATATAGTATATACGTATATATATATATATATATATATATATATATATATATATATATATATATGTGCGGGCAATAGCTTTCGAAGGAGTTAATTCATTTTAACGAAATTTGCATACATGTTGGAATCCATCACCGCACAAAGCCTATTTAAAATGGATCCAATCAAGTCATTTTGAGGGTGGTTTTTAGGGGTTGAAAAAAGTTTTTGGGCCCAAAAATACCTAAAAAATTCTCAGAATCGTTTCAAAATTGAAATTTAACCCTTTAATAACAATTAAAAAGTGCTCCTAAAATTTTAATAAAATCGACCCGACAGAACCGGATTTACAAGGTGTTTTTAATTTTGGTGTAGACGTTCGATCGACAATAATAATGCAATTAAGAAAAAAATGTAATTTAAAGGAGTGTATTAAGGAGTTAATTTTTTTATTATGCCCAACAATCATCTTAAGTTCACATAATAAAGCCACAAGGCCTGTATTAGCAAATACACTATATTGTCGGCAGAGTTTTGGCACTGCGACCCGGGTTTTTTTGATTTTAGAATTATAAGCAGTTAAGAGAGATCTAAAATTATTAGAAACATATATTGGCGCTGTCATTTTGAGTGACAGTTTACGGGATTGTAAAATACTGGAAAATATTATGTTTGAATTAACAGATGGAATTTCGTGATAATCGATAGGTAACTAAATAATGCATGAAACTATTATTTATGTAAAATTATTAAACTGAAATGAAAAATCTTGTTATATACATTATACACACACCTGATCGCTAAATGAAATTACCTATTATGTCGAAAATGTAAAAATTTGATGATATAAGAAAGGAAGGATATAGGAAAAGAGAAATTTAAATCAAGGAAGTACTGTCTTTTGCTGCGTAAGAGAAACTAAAAAACATTTTTAAAGAAGTGAATCACATTTAGTCTGGGCGAATTAGACACAAAAGCGATTAACATAAAGATTTTTGCGAAAAGTTGTCGACAGTGGTCCCTTTACATATTAAAAAATCTCACTCTTCATTCCCTCTGATTCTTTTTTATGGGGATGAAACTATCCCCTAAAAGTTTCTTTTTTAATTAAGTACTATTTATTTTAGTACAAAAAGTCGTTATCAATCTTAGAGTTTCGGTGCTTTTTGTCCGATCTAGATAGGCTGAGAAATTTTTAAGTTATAAAAATTTATTAATCCAAGAGACGAGAAAATAGAATAGCCTTCACATAACTAAATTTTGAAGTCGGCGTCAATTTTATAAAAATGTTAAAAACTTTTTAATATTTAAGTTGGCGCCGATCTCAGAGTTTAGTTATTCTTCTCTTCTCAGTTGGTTTTTAGAAGGTTGCGCTTTTTTAATAAAATTTTTTGTGTCCAAGTCGCTTATTAAATTTTAAATTGTTATAGTTTAAAAATTTCTTAGTCTATAGAGATCCGACTAAAAGCATCATTTAGGGCATATTGTTTCCCATGGATGTTAAAATTTATTTGTTCTGTGTAGATTGTAGAAGGCACTCGTGGCGCGTGTCAGAAAATGTAAAATGTTTACTAAAAACCACTGATAATTTTAATTTTGATTGCTTGTAGCTTCCAAATTTTTGTAGATATCGATACGGGCTAAAAACTTGATTTAGAGCATTCTTTTATTTATAAAAATTTGTTTTCAATATAAAAAGCCGATAAAGAATTGAAATTGTGTGCGAGACGTTATAATAATATCTATTCTTCTTGAAAAATAAATAATCTTCGAGATATTTGCCAAAAACTAAAATTTTCTTGGCTCAAAATAAGGGTAGTACTTTTCAGGATATGCTTGGAACCCAACATAAAGATCTCCACAAAATCCAGCATCGTTAGAATTTTCTCGTTGTTCCTTATTTGTCTTATTTTCTTAAGCGATTTTAGTGGACCTAAAATACGTTTTTTGCACGTTATATTAACCAATTTTTTTTCTTATATTTGACAACTAACATTAAAGCCAGAAATATATAAAAAAACTATAAACCTGATTTAAGTAAAATTTATGTGAGGTATCCTCTATTAAACAGAAAAAGTAAAATTAAAATCGATTTACAACTGGCTAAGATATCGCGGTGTATACATAAAATAAAAGTAGAGAAAAAACTAACACATGCTTTTATGAACTAGAAGATAATAATTTGACAACAAAATTAGCTTTAGTGTAAAAAGCGTGCAGTGCTCTCTACTTATTTTTTCATTACTAGCTATATATTTGTAAAAGTAGAGCCATTATGAAAATTTAAGGAGAGAACACCCCACGCTTTTTACGTTAAAGCTAAATTTATTGTCAAATGATTTTTCATTTTTTAGTTCACAAAAGCATGTTGTTTTAATTTTTTTAAACCCTAATTTAATTTTTTTATTTTTAGACATAAATTATAAGACTAAAAATAAATCAGAACTACATATTATGTGCGCAAAATTTAATCTCAATTGGTTAACGGGAAAAGAATAATAATTTAAAAGTTCGATTCGCACCTGGACGAAGTCGGGTCGATCAACCACAATATGGTATTGTCATCGGAGCTACACGTGTGCAAAATTACAACTCAATCGGATAAGGGGATGGGGTTGAAAAACGTGATAATAGAAACGTGATAAAAATCTACTGAACCGATTTAAGAAAAAAATTATGTGGGACTACCCTAAAAGTATACTCTACTAAACTGAATAAGGATCACTAAAATTGACTCACAATTCACAACTGACGGAGATATCGCGGAAAAAATATGTGGTGAATTGAGAATCTCTTCCTTTATGAAGTAAAACAGTACCCTACCGACGAAAACATGAGTGACCACTGTAATATTATTATATAAATGATATACCAATAGTAATTCTTTCAGATTCTTACGTCGTTACCTATCCGAAAAAAAATTAAAAAATTATTAATTTTTATACTCGAAACACAAATCTGGATTTGTTTTAATGAAGACAGTGCTAAGTAATTCAATTATTTTGTATTGGTCACCATTTTGAAATGTTTTACCTGTATGATTTTCTGTCAAAATTTATCATGACGATATTTATTAGGGTTGTAACGAATGTAAATGCGATAGAAAAAAAGGTCATATTGCGAATGCAAATAGGTACTCACTAATAATTACGTTATAAAATTATTTTTACAAAATCGATTTTAAATTCCAGTGTTGATGAAGTTAATAAGCTCAAACTACTTATTGAATAATAGTTTTAGGATTATCGTAATAACATAATTAATTAATGAATAAGTTTGGATAAAATCCGTGGCGCAGGATCAATAAAACAGCAATATTGAAATTAAAATTGCATTTTCACTAACGTTTCGGTACGCTTTGCATCATCTTCAGAGTTCAAATGCTGTCTGAAGATGGTGCAAAGCGTACCGAAACGTTAGTGAAAATGCAATTTTAATCTCAGTATTGCTGTTTTATTGATCCTGCGCCACGGATTTTATCCAAACTTATCCAACATTCATCAAGGATCACAACCACTCTAATTAATTCGTTTTAATTAGAGTCAACCTCGTATAATTAATTAATAGTCATGTATGATTCGTATTGTAATTATTCTAATCAATGTCACAACTGAAAACCTGGCACGCAAAATATGCTAAAAATCCAAATGCAAAACTTGCATCAATGCGAAGGCTACAGACCTAATATGTGGTAACACATCGACATTTTGCCTATCCACTCTCACCTAGTAGGTTTAGTACCGGTGTAACAAATAGTTTTTAGCCTGATTGTTCTTAGTCCAATGCCTTACCATATAGTCTTCTGGTGTTGTGTCCGTCTAAAATATGGTATGTAGCTATATATTATGTATATAGCTCTAGCTGTTGGGAAGATAAATAACAGCTCAGTAATTGCATGTGGAGCGATACCATATTTCATACGAGTTGTGAGCTATAACTTGCGGAGCAATTACCGTGAGTACGTCATTTATCATTTCTGTCTCTGTCCTGCTCTCGTAATACGACATTCTGCCGACGTCGCGCCACCGTCTACTCCAGCATTGTTATGAGTCGTAGATCGCTACGCTAAGCGTTGTTAAGACTACATAACCACCTCCGCATGTTGGCGACGCGGCGTCATGAATGTGTCGGTCACGTGACACGTCGTGACGTCACAATTGCATCCGAACGCACCTTATTCACGTTGTAGAGATGCTGCTATCGCTGTTTTAAAACGTTAACGTCGTGTTTTGTAAGCGTCGACGATGTTCTTTAACAATATATATTGTGTCTCAAAATTGCTTTATATGAGGGTGGTGCGAAAAATGACGAGCCTGAAGCTGAAGATGGTTTTGTTTTACCCGTATGTGCTATGGAAGGTAATGGTGAAAATTTTAGATATTTTGGACGTTCAATAGTTGTTTTGGCAGTCATGTTTGTATCAGTCGATGTCCGTGTTTTTTTTTTTTTAATCCAACCTCCCGTATTCACTACAGACCAGGCCATCTACGGTGACGGTGAATTTTGGTTATGGTAATCGCTGAAAAATGGGCAGGTGCCATATTTTGTTGGAAATAAAACAATACTAACATCGACTAACACAAACAACTGACAAACAACAACCGAGCGTCTAAAACGTCTGAAATTTTAACTGGTATCTGTCTAAGTACACACGATTGTAGAAACGGATAGGTTTCGACGCGCAAAAGCTATCTTCATATTGAGGCTCAGAATTTTTCAGACCACCCTTATTGTAATGGAGCCGAAAAATAAAATTTTTGCATCAAGATACATTTTTTAAAAAGTATTTTTAAAAAGATCTCTCTCTCTCTCTCTCTCTCTGTGTGTGTGTGTGTGTGTGTGTGTGTGTGTCTCTTTCTCTCTCGCTCTGTGTCTCTCTCTTTTTTGTCGAGGAGGAAATGCATTTACGCACACCACAGGAAGTAGGCCTGGGTAGTGTGGGACTGGGGTAAGCCCCGTACCCATTAAAACCTCCTCTATTCCGCTCCGTGTATCCTTCCTGCGGTACCGACGTCTCTCATTACTTCGCAGGGAGGGGAGGTGCAGCTAATGGCACTGTTCTGTTGCGACGGGAAATCCTACGCCTCGCTAGCTCATCTTTCCGTAGACTTGCATGACTGTGGCTACATATTGACATCCAGCATCCCACTTGTACTCTGAGTGTAGCATACTGCCGACGAATGATTCCACTCTTAAGGACACACCCATGCATCGCTGTGATTCTTCCCTCTCTTTCTCGAACCGAATGCATGCTAGCAGAATGTGCTCAGCATTCTCCGGTTGCTCAGACAGTTCGGATAGTCAGCGCAGTCCTCTGCACCAATTCTCTTAAGATACTCCCTGAACCCCCCATGTCCAGAGAGTATCTGCATGAGATGGTGGTCCACCTGCCCATGGTTCCTTCATACCCATGCTTTCACGTCGAGAATAAGACTCATCCCATCTCGACTGCCAAGCTGCTAAGGTGCATTCCTTGATGTCCTGCGTGTCCACCTCTTCAGAGCCATAAACTCTTTCGTACTGATATTTTTGTTCTTTGGCCAGCAGGTCTAGCGGCGGGAGTCCCGCTATAACCAGCACCGCATCGTTGGAAATTGTCGGTGACTGGGGAAACTCTCTATGAGTGTACGTATGTACGTCCGTGGTCATTTCTAAGACGAAATCTCGAGAGTGAAGAATGATATCGACTAAGTTAGGGCGCTAATCGATGCATATTAACGGAGATATGGTCTGAAAGCAATTTATTCAAAATCGGTACAGTCGTTCTTTCTTTAAACAAAATAAACTCTGAAAAAGTAGATTCTACATAAAAACTCGCGAATAAAAAATTATATCGACTTCGTTAAATGTAATTGAAACATGTTAACGTCATTTTGATCCAAAAGACATTTTATGAAAATTGGTTGAACCGTTTTTTTTTTGTCTAAACAAAAAGACTCCAAAAAGTAGATTTTATACGAAATTTCACGAATAAAAAACGATATCGAACTGGTTATAGTGTCAGTCAAAGTGTATAAATGCCAATACGATTGAATTTTTTAAAATGAAAATCGGTCCACTCGTCGTTTTGTTTAAAAATAAATACTCTAAAAATGGTAGATTTTGCATGAAATTTCGCGAATAAAAAATGATATTGTATTTCATCAAGTGTATTCTGAAAGAGACGCTTAGAAAGAACTGTTTTATGTGCCACTCTATATGCAGTGTTCACGTTTACGCAAAATATACCGGTTGCAATTATACATATATCATTTTAATGCATAATAAGCTATCATCGAATATACCTCGAGTATTGTCTGCATTTTAAATAGACCTCATTGATTTTCAAAAGTGCTTTTAATAGTATGTAATTTTCTCTGACAGTTTTATCTATAATATAGAATTTTTGGACATCTAAATTACTAATATTATTGATTAACATATTTATAGGAAGATAGTTGGCCAGGTAACGAAAAATGTAATATGGTAAACCGCTTACGTTTCATGCCCCTGAATGTTGACTGATGCTGCTTCCACCTACATTATGGTTAAACTAACAGCTCAGATATTGTCAGTTACCTCTATACTGATTATTTGCTCTGTGGTTTATCAACCGTTAGAAAATGTTTATTTTTATTTTAAGAAAATAATACGGCGGAGTCGTCCACTCTGTGGTCGCTACTGAGGTCAACACGATGGAGCCGAAGGCTCCATTACAGTTGTTGATGCCAAGTGGGGTGCAGTTCCATGAGGTAAGACAGTAATACGGTGGAGTCCAAGGCTCCACTACTGTTGTCATCTCAATCGCGCGAGCTTAAGTATGACGTGTTGAGTTTTTTTTTCACTTCCGTCATCAGACTCCAATGACTGCTTAATTTTTTTTCAAAACTTTCTTGCAAAAATGAATATAATAATAAACCGTTATGAAAAGACAAACTGAGTTTTTCCCAAATATGTTTTTTGAACTTGGAGGACTTCAGAACGAAAAATATTGTAATTTTTTGAAATGTGAATTTTGGCTTAAATTACATAGTACGATTCCGCACTTAAAAATATAATTTAAAATAAATTGGTCAGATTTTTTGACATAAGTATTAAGTAAAAAAATAAACAAAAATAGTTTTGCTATAAAACTTGTATAGGTATGTCGTAGGATAATTGAAATAATTGGATCTTCGCAAAAATCCCAGGACGATGGCAAAAAACCGGATATTTTTTTTTGCAATCGTCCGATCATTTCAATTATCATACGATATATACATGTTGTTACCATGACGTGGTCTATTAATTTGTGCATATAGCTTAAGATGCTTGTCAACAGATGGCCAATACTATGTCATCTATTGACGTCCAGAAAAAGTGACCTCATTTTGGTTGCCTTGAATATGAATCCTTACTAATATTTTAATCAACGCCAATATCTTATTTTTTTGGTATTTAAAAATACTAAATAGGTACCAATACTGCTCGGTTATCTTTACGTCTATTAAAAGGTTATTATAAATATTAAACCCCACGATAAACTTTGTAGTATTCACACTTTTGAGGTACTTTTAAAAGTAGATATATTTATCTTGGACCATTACCGATGAAATGTGTGTATATTGGAATTATTTTTGTTTAACTCAGAAAAAAATTTAATAACTTTAAACGCCGATAAAGTAATTATCTTATATTGATGCTGTTATTTTGATAACGTACCAAAATGCTATTCTGAAATAATATTATACGTGAGTGTATTTGCAAACAAGGCAGTTAAAGTGCAACGTTTTGTTATACTATGGAAGTACATTGGTCAAAGGTTTCTATGCGAGTCCCGGAATCCGGAGACCTCTTTAACACACTCACTAGCTTCTATTGTCACTGTGGCATATGAACTGTACAATGTACGTACAACCATAAATGGTCCTCTGGGATTGTAATTAATCCTCTACATCTCCACAACGGAATACAAGTTGGTTCAGAATAAGGTTGCTTTTTGAACTTCACCTATTAATACAAACAGGGATGATCACATGCGAGTTTAACTGCTTGCCATTTTTCTCAACTGAGATGAATTATTGTGGAATCTTGCCTGAAATACATTTCCAATAAAAAAATGCGTCATTTTATCATACTCTGATTATTGAATCATCACAGACAAAAATGCTCGATTTGTATACAAAACGAAGGAGCAAAATATCAAAACAAACTTAGCTACTATTCCTGTGAGAGTGGTAAATGTGAGTTAATAATGTAATGCATTTTCCTTTGATCTGTAGATTAATAAACCACCACGTAATTAAACAACATTAATAAATCATTTTTATCATGAAATTATGTCTAAGGTGAGAAATAATTGTGTAATTTTCGTTAATAATAAATAGAAAATATTGGAATTTAAGAATTGAAAAGTGGCCATACACCGTTCATCTGTAGATCGACAGATACAAGTCTCTACAGTAGAGACGAACTTCTAGGTTTCTGCGATTTCTACTTCGAATGTCGACTAGCGTTAAAAATGGGGTGTGGCTGTGTCGTGAACACGGCCGTACGTTTTACGTGAATACGTGTACTCACTCTTTCATATTGTGTTTTACGGGTATCAGTGGATTGCTCTTTCCAGCCGTAAACGTTCTCTATATTTTGATTTGGCCTTTCGACGAGTATAGGCAGACATTGCATTATTTATTTTAATTTTTTACTTTAACATCCGATATATCCACTATACTATTTCATATTAATGTTTTATATACGCAATCGATAGATCTTGACGAGAGCTGACAATTGAATTGCATAAGAACATTTTAGACTCTCCGAGTCAAAATTTATATCTAGGTGATAGATATGTAGCTGCCTCATCAAACTGTATGATCACACGACTAAACAACCAAGATAAAACAACCAGTACATAGCAGTCACGACAAAAACAACCACAGGACAACCAAGGAACAGAACAACCATGGGACAGAACAACCATAAGTCATAACAATCCTTACAAAAACAACTAAAACAAAATAACCCCGAAAAAATGTCCGGGATTAAAATGTATAAAAATAATTTAAAAAATCTGAAAAATGGTTGACCTTGCAGGCCATCCCGGGATCTTCCCGGTATTTCCGATCTATGGAGATGTGGACTATCCCTATGGTGTTTGTTAAAAGTTATTAAAAAAAACACTTTTTTTAATTGCTTCCCACTATGGAAGCAAATTTAAAGACGTATTCACGTCAAAAAAATAAGTACTTTAACTTAGGATTATTTTCTGCTACCTATACGAACTTATAGACGTTAATGATTTCAGTCGTCGAATGTCTATAATCTACAATCTCCCTTTCTCTCCTCTGCAACTAAAATATGTTGATATTTTGTTTAACTGTGGTTGTAGTCTAGAATGCTTTGAAATTAAATAAAGGAAATGTTAGTCAACTCTTAGTTTCGGTTAAATTTTGTGACAGTTACGAGACAGATTTGCATTACCCTACTTTTTTTTAATAATTACCACTTTCCACTAGTTAAACAATCATCCCTTATAGAGAACTTGGTGTAGAGTAAACCGGGATATAAAGGCTTACCGCACTATTACCCACAACGCTCTCTTACTATCTCAATTACAGTACAGCCGCTGCAATGCAATAGTGCGGTCACCTCATTGTGGCTAGTGAAGAGATGTCTAACACTGAAACTCTTCAACCAGTCGACTGTATCTATGTTATTTTAAATAAGGTATTTTTTTAAATTTTATATGTATTGTTAGGCTTTATATATATATATATATATATATATATATATATATATATATATATATATATATATATATATATATATATATATATATATATATATATATATATATATATATATATATATATATATATGTACAATGTAGTTGTTTTCGAGTTGCAGTCCGTTGTGTGCTTCTGCAGTTCTGAAAAGAACTTTGGTTGCGACGTTTCGACTGAATCACTGACTAACGCTTGAAAATGGCTGATGCGTTCAGTCGAAACGTCGCAACCAAAGTTCTTTTCAGAACTGCAGAAGCACACAACGGACTGCAACTCGAAAACAACTACATTGTACATATATATATATATATATATATATATATATATATATATATATATATATATATATATATACATCTATTCATATATATATCTATACATATATATATATATATATATATATATATATATATATATATATATACAGGCTGTCTCAACCGACGCTGGCTAACATGGGTAACTTTGTTATTAGTGGTGATAGAAAGGGCAAAATAGTGCAGAAAATTGTGTTCATTAACGTTCCGTCGACAAAACAATTTTATTTTGACACCCAATGAATTTATTCAGGAAATAGTGAAACTTTCCATTTATGAAAACTGGCCATAACTTTTTTATTTATGAAGATATCTGAAAATTTCGTTAACCTTTTTTTGATGACTTTTTAATGTCTTTTCAGTGGCGTAGGTTTATTTTTTTTATTTCCACTAGATAATGAGATAATGACATAAACTTTGGTTTTTCTTATGGGCACAATTTTGGATTTTCAGATATTCGAATTCTGCTTATTCTTCTGAATAATTTGACATACCATATCCTCTATCTAAACGAATCAAAAGCTACAAAACTGACCAAAATAACTTTTTGACGTTATCTATACCGATCAGTGTGCCGTGTAAAACAAAATTTGTTGAAACAAATACATATCGACAGGTTAACAATCTGTCGAGCGATCGCTACAGTTTTGCTTATTCATTTTGTTCGATTAACTCTCTAAAATGGCTCAAGCATTTTCAAATTTGGAGAAATAGGCTATTTTTGTGCATACATTCAGCGTAATAAAATACCACGTGGGCTAAAGCGAATACTTGAACCTTTATCCAGAAAGGCGACAGTCTTATTCAATAACTTTCAGGAACTTAAATAGAAAAAAGATATAATTAATAATATTGACTCTGCCAACAGTAATAGAATATTAACAAAATAAAATTACTTGCAATACTGTTCAATATTTTTATTTATATAAAAGACGTTTCAACCAACAGTTTTGGTCCTTTTCAATTTTCAAATATAAAATTAAATTACAATTGTTTAAATAAAATTAAAACAAAATATTAAAAACCGTTACTAAATTTTTATAAAAATTATATAATCTATGGTAATGAAATGCTATATATTAAAATAGTGAGTGACACAAAAAATCTAAAACAAGGAATAATTATTGTAATAATTTATGTATATTATAATCCTTAAATATTAATTTTAGATTTTTTCTATCACGCATCCTATTTACAGAATCATATTTTTCAATATATAACATTTCACTAACCAATCGCTTATAATAATTTTGTTCATTATCTAAAATTTTTATAGAATTATAATCAAAATCAAAACAATGATTCGATTCAACAGTATGTGAATACAAAGCAGATGTCTCTTTGCCCTTATTAACATCATTTTTATGTTCCTTTATTTATATAAAAAATGTTTTTTTTTCAAAAAAATTTGATAATAAATTAAAAACTAAATTTATATTATTATTTGTTAGAAAATATAATAATTATATATCAACTTTGATTTTTATGACAACAACTACAACACAACATATGACAATTATGAACAAAATACTAATTTTATTGGTGAGATTAAGAATGATAACAGTTATGAACAAAATATTGATTTTATTGGTGATATTAAGAACGATGACCATAATGGTAATATTAATAGTTCACATCGTGGTATGCTAATTGTTAATAATAATAATAATATAACCTCTAGCAATAATATTATATGGAATAATGATTTTAATGCCCAAGTGTCTAATATCAAAAATAATTTAGTGCATAATTTGTCATCGGTTCAATTACCACAATTAGTAATAAACATTTTACAATTAGGAAGGAACTTCAACTTTGTTTATAACATCAATAACAATGTAAGGTAATTGGGGGGAAGATGCCTAATGGGTGAAGATGCCAACTGATCATATTTCAGAATTCGTCCAATAGATGTCGGCAAGATGCTTTCTACTAGTTTCTTTGTTGTGTGCGTCGGTAAAGACAACATTATAAAGTCGGTTTTGACATGTGATAGAAATTTTTTGACAGCTAGTGTGTTTGAACGTTCGTAAAAAATTTTTTGTCGTGTGACATTAAAAAACCAAAAACAGAAAACAGCAGTGCGATCAAAATCGGCGAGTTGTTGGCTGAATAAATGGTAGGTTGCCTGTTTTTTCTCATTACTGTGGAAATAATTGTACCAAAATTTGATTTACTTAACGAGTTTGGCATCTTACCTCAACACATTGGGGTTATATGCATCATTTTTGTTGGGGTGAAATGCTGTTAGCATTTTTTTGGGGGTAAGATGCTGTTAGTAAAATGTTTGCAACGTATTGCTTAAATACTTATTTATAGTGAAAAATGCCGCGGACCTATGTGAGAAAAACCAACAGAGGACAATGGACAGAGGACGATCTTCGGTCTGCTGCATTAGCGTTAAGGGATGAAACCAGAAGTGCCAATTCCGTTGCAAAAGAATTTGGAATCCCCTTGCGAACTCTTCTACGGCGAGTTGGCAACAACCGCTTAGATAAAGGCCGTTTAGGTCCGTATGGCTGCCTTGGAAAAGAAAATGAAGATGAACTGGTGAGGTATATTCAAAAGCTTGGAGAAGTTGGCTACGCTCCAACCTCTAAAGATATTAGGCATCTAGCCTACACTTTTGCTCAAAAAAATAATATAAAAAACAAATTTAATAAGACAAAAGAGCTAGCAGGCTACGACTGGTTTGGACTTTTCATGAAAAGACATCCCACTTTGCGTATGCGCGTTGCTCAAGGTCGATCTGTAGCTCGTTCACTGGGAATGTGCCATGATGAGGTGGATCCGTATTTTAAGCTACTTCTAGACACATTGGAAACATACGATTTAATGGACAAGCCAAGGAAAATTTTCAATATGGATGAAAGCGGATTGCAATTGTGTAACAAGCCAGGAAAAGTTATTGCAACAAAAGGTGCCAAAGATGTACACACTCTCACCAGTGCCGAAAAAGGCGAAACAGTTAGTATTGTCGTTTGCTGCAATGCGGAAGGCAATTTTCTGCCACCATATGTGATCTTCCGTGGTAAAAACAAAAAGAAAGAGTTTGAGGACAAGATGCCTCCAGGATCAGTTGTTGTGATGTCTCCTGAGTCCGCCTATGTCAAAAGCAGTATTTTCTTATCTTGGATAAAAGATCATTTTCTACCTAGAAAAGAACCGGGTCCAGTTGTTTTGATTCTAGACGGCCATGCCTCACATTGTAGCGATGTGGACATTTTAGATTTTTTAGCTGAAAACGACATTCACGTACTCTGTTTACCAAGTCATACTACGCATTGGCTCCAACCCCTGGATAGATCCTTCTTTAAACCATTAAAATCCTATTGGAACTCAGCTTGTGAACATTGGATTCGGTCTCATCCAGGACGCAGAATTACCAGATACCAATTTGGAGAAATTTTAAACCAAGCCTGGAAGCAAGCGGCAACCAACCAGAATGGAGTGTCAGGGTTTGAAGCCTGTGGAATATTTCCTTATAATCCCGATAAGATTCCAGACTATGCCTATCATGTAGCTAATCACACTGCAGCAGCTAAAGATAACGCTAATGAAAAAGAACACTCTGTTGTTGAAACTGATCTTTTACAACCATCAGTATCATTCGAAAATCTGCTACCTGTTCCTGTTGTAGCAGGACCTAGTAAGCGGAACCCACGAAAGCAGCATGCGGAGCTTATCACATCACCTGCAGTACGGCAAATCAAGCGTCAGAAATTAGAAAACAAATGTAAAAAACAGAAAGAAAAGGAAGAAAGAAAAAGGAAGAAAGTTGAAAGCGCTAAAAAATCAAAAAAAGGAAAACAAGTTAAAACATCTAAAACGACCTACAGCAGTAGCAGTGATGATGAACACGATTCTGCCCAACTAGTTTCTGATCACAGCTCAGATAGTATCAACAGTGATACTGATGATTTTTGCATTGTATGCAAAGGGTATTATCGCGACAGAAACGGACCCAAAGTAGATTGGATTTGTTGCATTAGCTGCAAGAAGTGGTTGCATGAAACCTGCACATCTTTTGAAAATTCTTGCGACAATTGTGGCAAATAAGGCAAAACAAAATTTTTTATTTCAGTTAGGCATTTTCCCCACTGTTTAATTCGGGGTGAGATGGCATCACAATCAGTTGAAGATGCGTAACTGAAAAAGTTCTGTACAGGCATCTTCCCCCAATGCATTGGGGAAAGATGCCAAAATGTCGATAAAATTAAACTTTTTTTATTTACCTTAAATGGTACTTTTTGATTACTTTTGTACCTTTTCCTAAAACTGCATTATTTAATAAATAAACATATATTTTTGTATTAATCAAAATAGTTATATTAATTTGTTTATGATTTAATTACAAAATGTTTAGCAACTTCCCCCCAATTACCTTATCCCTACAGTTTTTTAAATCCTTAAATAAAGATTTAAATATTAGTAAAAATGATAATGATACAATAAAAAATAATATTTTAAAAATTGTAAGTAATTCGTTCAATAAACCATTTATTAATAATTTACAAGACAAAATTATATACAATAATATAAAAAAATGCAATACATTTTTCAAAAGTAACAATAATCTTATTATTGTTAAAGCAGACAAAGGTGATGTTGTAGTAGTTAAGAACAAAGTTGATTATATTAATAGAGTCAGATTTAAATAATACACATTTATACGAATTAGTAAATCAAGATCCATTAAAAAAGGTTGAATCTGATATGGATATTTGGATTAAAAAATTAAATAGTTCAAATAATATGTCAAATTATCCGTCTAAAAAGATAGAAAAAAAGTTATTTTATAATGTTAAAAACAAATGTAATCTCTCTAGATGTTATGGTTTAATTAAGTTACATAAAAAGGATCAACCTATGAGACTTATAATATCTGCTATAGGGTCACCAACTTGCAATGCTTCTAGTTGGTTAGCAAAATTTTTAGAAAAATCTCTTCCCAGATCACCTTATAATCTTCTCAATAGTTTCGAACTAAAAGAGAGTTTAAATTTAATGAAAGTACCAGATGGATATTGTATGGTTAGTTTTGATGTAGTAGGATTGTTTAATAATGTACATTTAGAAGCTGCAAAAAATGCTATTGAAAGAAGGTGGCACCATTTAATTTTTAAAATTGGATTGTCTTTGAACGAATTTCTTGAATTTATTTTAGAAAATAATTATTTTGTTTTTAATAAGAAAATTTATAGACAAGTATTTGGTTGTGCGATGGGTAATCCGATAAGTTCTATCTTAGCTAATATTGTTATGAAAGACTTAGAGGATGAATTATTACTGATGTGTCCAATTCCTATTTTAAATTGGAAAAGATACGTTGATGATATATGGACAATTATACCAGTTGGTCGTTGCCTTGAAATTTAACAATATTTAAATAACTACGATCCTAAAATTCAATTTACTTTAGAAGAGTCATTAAACAATTCCATTAGTTTCTTAGATATGTCGTTACATTTAAAGTCTGATGGTAGTATTATTACCAATTGGTATCGTAAACCCACACATTCTAGCAGTTATTTAAATTATTTATCGCACAATCCAAAAGCACAAAAAAATTGAAGTAATTTATGGTTTAGTAGACAAAGCAATTAAATTATCAGATAAACAGTTTCATGAATATAATTTACAATATATTTATGCAGCACTACATGCAAATAATTATCCGTTGCCTTTTATTAATACTCATATAAACACAAGGCTTAAAAAATTACAATATTCTAGTACTAATGTTAACATTAGTAGATATTTTTCATACGCTTATAGCTACGTACTTGCTGAATTAATTGAGAATTAATATAGTGCTACAACAATGAATGTTTCTTAACAATTATAGCAGACAATAGCTATTATTCTCAATTAATGTTAACGTTCCAGTTTCTGACAAAATATCTAATTCAAATAATATTGATTTTATTGTTTTACCATACATAAAACAACTTGAACATAAGTTCAAATCAACAACAAAAAAATATAATATTAACTTAATATTTAGATCATATAATAAATTAAAATTACTTAATATTCTGGGCAAAGATAAATTAGATAATTTCAATAAATCAAATATTGTCTACAAAATTCCATGTAAAGATTGTAAAAAAGTTTATGTAGGTCAATCAGGAAGAACACTTAGTACTAGAATAAAGGAACATAAAAATGATGTTAATAAGGGCAAAGAGACATCTGCTTTATATTCACATACTGTTGAATCGAATCATTGTTTTGATTTTGATTATAATTCTATAAAAAATTTAGATAATGCACAAAATTATTATAAGCGATTGGTTAGTGAAATGTTATATATTGAAAAATATGATTCTGTAAATAGGATGAGTGATACAAAAAATCTAAAATTAATATTTAAGGATTATATACATAAATTATTACAATAATTATTCCTTGTTTTAGATTTTTTGTGTCACTCACTGTTTTAATATATAACATTTCATTACCATAGATTGTATAATTTTTATAAAAATTTAGTAACCGTTTTTAATATTTTGTTTTAATTTTATTTAAACAATTGTAATTTAATTTTATATTTGAATATTGAAAAGGACCAAAACTGTTGATTGAAACGTCTTTTATATAAATAAAAATATTGAACAGTATTGCAAGTAATTTTATTTTGTTAATGTTAATTAAAGATATAATGTTCATTTTCAAAGAAAAAAGGCAACATTCAACACTGTGAAAAAGAATTAGTTTTAGCAAACTTTGAAATTAATGGAGAAAAGTGTGTATTGATTTACACTTACGTCTTAAACTGTTTATTTATTTATATCAAAATGTTATATATTATAAATAATTTAATTATTGACATCAATTAACAGTCCAGTCTATATTATTACATTTTATTACATTTAAAATTGGACCAGTAATTCTGTCTGTAACTTTTTCTTGTGGTTTTTTTTTGACAATGATCTTAGATTGTGATTAGACATATTTTTTCGTAAGAAAATCATTGTAGTTTTTTAAATCGACCCTGCTCCAAAAATAATTGATCAATCGAAACATTTTTTTAAATTGTGCATACATGTATTTAACAAAGTTTTTAGTGTATTTGCCATATGGCAACATACACTATTGGCGTCGGTCGGATGGCGGGACCTAGGGGTCGGACCAAAATTTATCGACGTTTCATAACCTCCTAAACACTTTGGCACCATTTTTAAAAATGTTTATATATATATATGTATATATATATATATATATATATATATTTATATACGTATATATATATATATATATATATATATATGTATATATATATGTATATATATATATATTTATATGTGCGGGCAATAACTTTCGAAGGAGTTAATTAATTTTAACGAAATTTGGCATACTTGTTGGAATCCATCACCGCACGAAGCCTATTTAAAATGGGCCCAATCGGGTCATTTTAAGGGTAGTTTTTAGGGGTTGAAAAAAGTTTTTGGGCCCAAAAATACCGAAAAAATTCTCAGAATCGTTTCAAAATTGAAATTTAACCCTTTAGTAGCAATTAAAAAGTGCTCCTAAAATTATAAGCGAATCGGCCCGACAGGACCGGACTTACAAATTTTATGAAAACACTAGTTTGCGTATACGAATTTACTTGCTGAAGGTCGTATTTAATTTGGTGCAGATGTTGGATTGATAACAATATTTCAATCAATAAAATTATTATTGTAAGGGGTGTATTAAGGGGTTCAATTTTTTTTTTATTTTGTCCAAAAACCAACTTAAGTTCGCATAATAAAGCCACACTGCCTGTATTAGCAAATACACTATATTGTCGGCAGGGTTTTGGCACTGCGACCCGGGTTTTTTTTAGATTTAAAAGCGATTTTTTTCGATGTAGATCAATCATTTGTCTTTGTGTGAGTACAGGCTAATGTTCTCCGTAACCTAGAGAGTTTCACAATGACATTGGGTTGATCCTGATTGTAGATTACTGTAATTCTGAGGTCATCATCAAATCACAATTTTTTAGACAATGCTTTCATTAAACGGTAAAACCTGTTTTCATTCAGCATTTTTATTTACATCATTCGAAAATGACTGGACCGATTTTGAAGAAACATTAATACTTCCTCTAGTAGTCCCTATTAGAATGATGTAGTTAGTGCGTCTTTTGTAAAATATGAACTGGGAATTTCATTTTTTACAGTTTTTCAGTTTCTCAGCGATTTTTATATGCAAATACATAAGACGTATTTGACTACATGCCTTCATAATAATTATAATCAAATTTGTATAGGTATAAGCAAATTACTATTTTTTGTACTAGAGGTGTTCTGCACGGAAACTATTTTTGGGACCATTTAGCATTGCTATTGGATGATGCTTTCCAGTAAAATAGTCCCGATACTGATAGATAATATTTTCTTAAAATTTATTATAATGAATTTTCAAAGGCCGCAAAGCTTAATTAAAATTACGTACTGTGAAAAACCTTACAATGAATTTTAATAATGACGCCATATCGCTGTGTTCAAATTGTCAAGACTTTATTGAAAGCTTATGAACGATATAAATACGCTAGAGTAAGTCTGGGTAAAGCAGTTCTCATTCATTGGCCATTTAGTGGTTTAATTTTGCGAATGTAATTTCAACTATGTAACGTATACAGAACAACAACTTCTTTAGTGCTAACTATTACTAGCTTTACGGGTTTTTACATTGATTACAATAAAAAAAACATTTGAACGTTGTGATTCCGAGGTAGCGGAACGTTAAAACGCTTTTCAATTTTAATAATAAAAACAACAATTAAGTCAGTTTTTAATCACGACAATTGCATTTTTGAATGTACGTTTCGAGATCTATGTACTTTAGCTTAGCTTTTGCTCTAGATGAGAGTATAGCTCTTGAAATATACATCTACTATCAACATGATTGTGGTTAAGAAGTTACTTGTTGTTTTTTTAAAGTATCCAATCACAGTCTAGTTACCTTTTTAATTCAAAATGGGTATGATTTTCTTTCGATTCGGCATGAAAAATATATCCTAGGTGAAATAACAAAGTTTATATTGTTATTTCGGAAACATGGAGCGACGCATAGTTCAATTGTTTTACACTTTTCACCATCGTGATCAGCGTAAAGTGACACGAAATATTTTCTATCTATGTAATTGAAATTGGTAACTTCCACTGTAAACAGTTAACGATAGTTAACGCTGAAATAGTTGTATCCCTTATACATATAAATGTATCCTATACAATCCTGTGAAATCTCTCTTCCAGTGAGAAGCCGGTATTTGTGGAGTGTTCATAAGAAAGAGAACAGAATAGATGCGAAGTATATTATGAATAGAGTATAGGAAGCATAGCATTTGTAGTGCGGTCAGTGGTACTGTAGCTGTTAAGATCTTAATGCCCATCGCCCCTTTTAGAGAGTTTATTGCCGGCTGCTGAATTAAAGTGATTTCGTGCGGTAGTTTAGACCAGAGATCTCTGTATTTGTGGTTTCAACAACAGTATTATGGATTTGTACCAGGAGAATCTAAAAGGTACTATGATTTGATATTGTGTCTAGCTGAATTATTGTCTGATGGCATATATTTCTATTCATTAAGTATTGAAGATTGTTTCAAAGCGAAACGAATTTGGTTACTCATTTCTTTAAATAATCTCGGTTTTGGTTTGTTCTTATTAGTGTATTTGCCATATGGCAACATACACTATTGGCGTCGGTCGGATGGCGGGACCTAGGGGTCGGACCAAAATTTCTCGACGTTTCATAACCTCCTAAACACTTTGGCACCATTTTAAAAAATGTTTATATATATATATATATATATATATATATATATGCGGGCAATAACTTTCGAAGGAATTAATTCATTTTAACGAAATTTGGTACACATGTTGGAATCCATTACCGCACAAAGCCTATTTAAAATGGGCCCAAAATCGGGTCATTTTAAGGGTGGTTTTTAGGGGTTGAAAAAAGTTTTTGGGTCCAAAAATACCGAAAAAATTCTCAGAATCGTTTCAAAATTGAAATTTAACCCTTTAGTTGCAATTAAAAAGTGCCCCTAAAATTATAAACTAATCGGCCCGGCAGGACCGAACTACAAATTTTATGAAAACACTAGTTTGCGTATACGAATGTACTTACTGAAGGTTGTATTTAATTTGGTGCAGATGTTGGATTGACAACAATATTTCAACTAATAAAATTATTATTGTAAGGGGTGTAGTATTAAGGGGTTCAATTTTTTTTATTTTGTCCAAAAACAAATAAAGCCACAATACCTGTATTAGCAAATACACTATATTGTCGGCAGGGTTTTGGCACTGCGACCCGGGTTTTTTTTCATATTGTTGTTTTATTTTATTGTACAAAAAAGGCATTTATTTTTATTTATTATTATTATCACCTGTCTATAATTTATTGTAAACATGTATTTTGTTTTACTTCATATAAAATCTTAATAAACCCAAAAAAAAATCAGAAATACAGACAGCGTATGTTTTATGAATGTTACCCCTCCTCTTCACCTAACCAACAGTTTGAATGAAATCCACTGAAAAGGGGTATTGGGGGACAAAAAGTCGATCTAGCTAGGTCTTATTTTTGGAAAAATTAGTTACTTGAACGAGACTTTGCCTTACTCTCCACTTTGCCTCCTTTGCCACGACCTGACAAAAATTACACGACCTGACATTGAGCGACAGAATTTTGAAGGAAGATTTCATTAGGATACCTTGTACTGAATACCAAGAATAGTAAATTCATAATGTTATGTACAGAAAACGTTAAATTGCATTAAATATGTGGTGCTTCAAGACGGCCCGCCCGACATAGCAAGTTCAAGGCGCAAGCAGCGCCTCATCCCGCGTCAAGACTTCTAGCCGCAGAGCGGCGCCTCCGTCCGACATAGAGCATCTCGCACGCCCGCCACTTTAACTATCGACTGTCAAAAAAAGTTTTTGTAGATCTAAATCTGACGCATCTGTTTAATTAAAGTCAAACGCAGGGACATCAAATTAATGATTATAACAACCATCTGGCTAACTCTATGTGTCCAAAAAAATAATTACACAATATACATTCTTCAATTACAGACAGCATATTATATGCGATTAAATTTCAGAAACACATTGAGAAAAAAGATTTGGCACTTGTCGCAAACAAATATATTTAGTCAACACTTATTTTGTTGATCTAATTAAATGCTTGAATAAAACAAATCGAAGTAATTTTTTTAAATAAATTATTTGTTTAAATCGAATTGAGGTATTTAATTGAACTAAGCAACGTTTGTTTGAAATAAACATACCTTATTTGAATTGAACAAACCGAAATGTCTATAACAACAAATTTATTTTATTTAAATGAAACAAACTGTTCATTTCGACTGATCAAAATTTGGTTAAAACAAATAAATGTATATTTTTGCGAGAAGAAGAACAATTTTGGTAGACCAATAAAAAGTATTTGTTTAATGTGAACAACAGGTATGGTAAATTTAAATAAATATATTTCAATATATTTCAAATAAAATATTGTTACAAAAAATGAACGTGTTCAAAATATATTATATTTTGTTTCCAACTATAATATATCGATTTCTCAATTATTCTAAAACTGTGCCTTGAAAATTAAAATTGGTTCTATATATAGAAATTAAAATTGACAGTGATTATTTTACAATTAATCATGAAATATTTTCGTAGATATATTATATTGTATATATCTACATGTATAGGTACTATTTCAATTGCAAAATGTGTACCTAAATAGGTATATCATAAATTTTTTAATTGAATATTAATGCGGCTGAAGAATCTATAAGATATTTGGAAGATTTTTGCAGCCAAGGTAATTAGGTAACACATACATAGGTTTTTTTTACCAACGATATAATATACAAATTGGTTACACCTTAACAAACATAACACAATTCACTAAGTGAATCTTAGTATATTATTTAGAGGCTATATCTAAGAAAAAATCAAATGTCACTGAACCCGAAACTCCCAGTTTGTAAGGTGTTACCAATTTGTATATATCATTGGTAGAAAAAACTCATGACTGCAAAAATATTCCGAATATCTTATCATAAATATTTAATATAATAAAAATATACAACAAAATATGACAAAAATATGCAATAATTCGTAAATAATATTTACACATCTATTTAAAAAAAAAAAACCTGGGTCGCAGTGCCAAAACCCCGCCGACAATATAGTGTATTTGCTTATACAGGCAGTGTGGCTTTATTATGCGAACTTAATATTGGTTTTTGGGCCAAATAAAAAAATTGGTTCCTTAATACACCCCTTAAAATAACATTTTTTTTCTTAATTGCAATATTATTATCAATCGAACCTCTATAGTAAGTTATATACAACTTTCAGTGAATAATTCACTATCTGCAAACTAGTGTTTTCATAAAATTTGTAAGTCTGGTTCTGTTGGGCCGATTTTATTAAAAATTTTTGGACACTTTTTAATTACCACTAAAGGGTTAAATATCAATTTTGAAACGATTCTGAGAATTTTTTCGGTATTTTGGTGCCCAAAAATATTTTTCAACCCCTAAAATCTACCCTTAAAATGGCCCGATTAGGCCCATTTTAAATAGGCTACTTGCGGTGACAGATTTCAATACGTGGGCTAAATTTAGTTGAAATCAATTAACTCTTTCGAAAATTATAGCCCGCACACACACACACACATACATACACACACACACACACACACATATATATATATATATATATATATATATATATATATATATATATATATATATATATATATATATATTTATTTTTTTTTGTGAGTGGAGGAAATGCTAATGCACACCAGCAGGTAGTGTCGGACTCGCACCGACTAAAAGCCAATTCAGACTAGCCGTTCTCGGTTACGATTCACCGGTCCGGTTGGGAGCTCGACCAATCAGGGCGCAGTCGTTCCTGAATGACTGCGCCCTGATTGGTCGAACTCCCAACCGGACCGGTGAATCGTAACCGAGAACGGCTAGTCTGAATTGGCTTTAAAACCTCCTCTCGATCACCTCTCGTTTTCCCGGAACCGCGCGAGCATTACCTCAGGAAAAGAGATCCAATAAGTATTACTCCATTTCTTCCTTCCTCCGATCTTCTACAATTTTTCGTACAAGTGCGTCGACAATTTTCCAGTGCTCTTCGCTTTGGAGCATAAACTCCACACAGTTCTGGGCAGTTAGCTTGATACCCGCCGTAACCTCGGCTAGCACCCTGTGATGGATCCATTTCTCGCATTGGAAAAACACATGATCAGCGTCTTCCACCACATTGCACTTGATGCACAATCCATTTGAGCCGAGATGAAACCGTTCGCAATAGCTATTAAACCATCCGTGGCCGCTTAATATTGGCTCAGGTAGAAATTTATGTTTCCATGCTTCCGTGTTACCCAGCTAGCCAGATCCGGTATCATAAACTTGGTCCATTTAGCGTTGTCGCGTTCACTTGTCCACCGTTGTTGCCACTCTTCTAGAGCGTCCTCGTCATCACAGATATCCTTTCCTTTAGATACAAAATACTGCAGGCATCTCTTTCTAACCTGAATGTCGATGGGCACCACACCTACTATCACCAGCGCAGCTTCTGTTGACATTGTGCGAAAGCCACAACAGATTCTAAGTGCCATTCTACGCTGCACTTTAACGAGCAATCTTCGGTACTTTTTCCATTTCATAGCTCGACTCCAAGCGGGCGCCGCGTACAACATAATTGAGTGGGCCACATTCGCCAACGTTTTTCTATTGCTTGCCTTCGGGCCTCCAAAGTTCGGCATTATTCTGCTTAGAGCAAGAACTGTTTGTTCTGCCTTTGTGCTACATGTCACCAGTTGTTTCTTCATGTGGCAGTTGTGATCAAAGATTACCCCTAGGTACTTTAACTGAGCCTTTGTTTCTATTTCCCGATTATCCAGGCAAATGGTGGCCTTTTTAAACTTGTTCCCACCGTACAGGATTATTGCCTCGGTTTTCTCTGGCGCCAGCAAAAGCCCTTTCTTCTTAATCGCTGCGGATAATTTTGCCAGAACCCAGTTCATGTTGTTCACTAGCTCTAGCTGGGTCTTTGCCTTACAGATCACTGCTGTGTCGTCCGCGAATCCAATAATCGTTGTGCCTCTGGGTACAGTCGTTGTTAGTACTGAATTATAGAAGATGTTCCATAAAATAGGGCCTAGAATGGAACCTTGTGGCACTCCACATTCCATCTTCATCCTCATCTCCCACCCAATCGTAATGGACCTCTCCGATAGGTAAGCTGACAAGATGCGGCGCAAGTAATTCGACACTCCCATGTTTTTCAACTCCTTCAGGATTTCCACCCACGGTGCCGAGTTGAAAGCGTTCCGGATATCAAGCGTGGTCATTATGCAAAGTTCCCGATTATTTGGTGCTTTTGACTTAATGGCATCTACGATTTTAAGCACTTCCTCCATTGCATCGACAGTAGATCTTCCTTTTCTGAATCCAAACTGGTGCGAGTTGAGCCTATCCTTCACTTCATATTATATATACAGCGGTACCTTGAGATACGAATTTAGTTCGTTCCGGGATCATCGTCGTATGTCAAAAGCAATTTTTTCCCATTTAAAACAATGTAATGTATATTAATGCGTTCTAGCGATATGAAACTACCCCAATACACAGTTAAATTAGTTGCGCCATCTGGTGACATCATCTGTATATGTAGGTTATTTTTACAATCGGATAGGCAACCAGCTGTTATTCATACGGTACGGTCGGTAAAGCAGTTGATATTGATAATAATTCTGTAAAATCGGCAATGGATAATTGGGAGGTAGATAATTTGAGGTTAAAATAAATAAACTAGTAATAACGCACATAATAAATATTTATTGATTATTAATTGCGCGGAACCTTCACAATGAAACCATCAAGTGTAGTTTGTTTCCGCCTCCTTCTTAAAATGTTGCGGAAGTATGTGAGACACTAGCAATGGTTTAATTTTGAAGTCCCCACTAGCGTAGCGCAAAGGGAAAGCGTTAGCCTATCTTTCATAGCCTTGTGGCCGGGTAGCCTCGTTTCTTCTGCGGTAATATAAGTGCGCCTAGGCATTTTTTTCCAAAATAACCCCGTCTCATCGCAATTAAACACTTATTGCGGTAGGTATCCTTCTTCACTAACGAGTTTTTCAAAAAACTTAATGAAATTTTCAGCCTCCTTAATATTTGCACTAGATGCTTCTCCATGACGAATTACCGAATGAATTCTAGTTCGTTTTTTAAAATTGTCAAACCAGCCACGACTAGCTTTGAACTCTGGCCCACCTTGCGACGATTCTCCCTCTGTCTCGGCTACATCACGCTTGAGGTCTTGGAAGATGCTGCTATAGCCTTCTCACAAATGATCGTTTCAGAAACAGAGTCACCAGCCAATTGCTTCTCCTTAATCCATAATAAAAGAAGTTGTTCCATCTCATCATGTATATTAGTTCGAAGCTTTGAAATAATGGTGACGCCTTTCGAAGGTTGCAGCTTCTTTATCGCTTCTTTCTGCTTGATGATCGTGGATATTGTGGACGCATTGCGGCCATACTCTTTTGCTAAGTCGCCGATACGAATGCCACACTCATGCTTCGCAATAATTTCATGTTTGGCTTCCATTGAAATCATTTTCTTAGATTTTTTCTTCTCACTTACTTTAACTTTGGGACCCATTGTTAAAATAACAGGGTTTATACAGTATTTAAACTAAAATAGCACGAAAAACAGGCACAACACAACGAATAACACAGCTACGTGTGAACAAGGAACAATGCGGCGACGGTGTCAACAACCAAACAGAGCGAATGCTCTGCAGTCTAGCGATCATCTATAAAATTATCGCGCATTAAAATTCGTATCTCAAATTTTTCGTCGTATGTCGAGGTAGAAATTTTCGAATATTATTCGTCGTATCTCAAAAAATTCGTATGTTAGGGCATTCGTATCTCAAGGTACCACTGTATATATATATATATATATATATATATATATATATATATATATATATATATATGTATATATTATAGAATGTTAATTTCGGTCGTAAAAGCAAGGTCTAGAGGACCCGGATCCATAGCAACAACTCCCGTAACTCTAGGACATTTCGCTTCAAAAATTGAAAAATAAAAATTTGAGCGTGTGTGACCCCCTTTAGTGTTTGAATTTCATTATACATAAGACTGCAACACCAGATCGTTTTTGCTTTTCATGAAAATAAAAGAAACATTTATTGCGTATCAACAAAATTAAAGCAAACATCTTTTATTACAGTAACAGTGAACGCACTATAAATTTTATATTATCAAAATTTGTGTATAATGACAGATAAAACGGTGTTTCTAACAGTAAGACGCTAAGGCCCGTCGACAAGCGGTTTCAAATGGCACGATGTTGAGACAGAGGATTTATGTTTTTGTATAGTAAGAGAGAACGGATAGGATAGATACAGAAATTTCCTGTTTAAATACGTTTTGTTTAAGCAGCGTATTTGTCTATAATTTTTGAAAAGACAGTCATCCAGCGGCCTTGGTGCCGGTCTGATCGACTACTAACGTTGAGATATTTTAACGCAGCAAAATAAAATGATATATTATTATCGCCAATAATCAATTATTTATCTCGCAAATTTCGATTGATATTATCTGTCGCTAACCTGGAGGTGTATCGTTCTAGTTTTCGTTATTGCCTCCAGCGTTATCTTATCTATCCTGAGATTCTATCCCGTTTATCGTAATTCCCGTATTTTCCTGGATTTCTGGATTTTTGGATAAATTCAATTGTTGGTTATTGTTGCGAGCGTTGTTAGGAAGTGTAGCTTTCCGTGTGGCCCTTTATATACCTGGATTTAGGAGCGTTTTTCGAATCGGGAATATTTACCGTGAATTATTCATCAAGGATCTTTTAGATTGTCGTAATTGTGTGGATCTGGATTCTGGAATACAGGAATACATTCCACAGTTTTCTAAAACTGTGTTACAATTCTATTTTACTTCGAACATTCCTGTGCATCGGTTCCGTGTTGAATAAAGCTTTTTGGCGAACTATTCCCGACTGTCCCGTCGGACTAAATAAAATTTCAGTTCGGGATTCAGGACCGAGAAGATATTCAAGGAATGTACATTAAGTTCAGTTAAGCCACATTTCTACATGGTGTTTTAGATCTTACGATTAGTTCCAGGTTTTATCATTGTATGGTTATTAATATTAACGCTTCCCATGACGTAAACGACGTCATATACAGGGTGTCCACAAAGTTACGTGTTTACTTTTGCTGTGTTTTTGTTTTTTATTTTCTTTGTGTCGTTTACGCATATCTCAATCAGGATTTATTCCCGTGATGTCAGAGATCCTCTATACAGGGTGTACGAAAATTTACGGATTAATTATCGCCCTGCGAACTGTTTCTGCTTATCTCAATCCAATCTTAAGTGTATCTTGACGTTAAGGATTTAAAATACCGGGTGTCCGATAATTCCCGGATCAAGTATTCCGTAAGATATGTTTGCGTTCTAGTCCAAAGTTTTTTTAACGTGTTATTCTTAGTGTTTCGTGTACTGTGTCTTATGCCTTGCCCTTCCAGGGTTGTAGTTGAACCATTTGGGTCTAAGCTTCCTAGTCTGGACTATCTAGGTGTGGCTATTTACGATTCGTGTCCTGGCGCCCTGGTAACTCAGTCGGAGAATACGTAAATGTTTTTTTGAATATCAGAATCGATTTTGGTCAGCTACGTGTTGTCGTGTCTTGTGATTGTTAATTTTCCGAGTGGTAGGTGGCAGGATTTTTCTGGCCGTTCTACGGTCATTCCCGTTGGGATATTTTTTTGGGAACTCGTTATTTTGTGCTGTCCTTTGTGTCGTGTGGTAGGTGGTGGATTTTTAAACGCCTTTTAAGGCATTTTCTTGATATAGTCGATTTGCGTTTCGTAGTTGTGCTTGGGTATTTTTTATGCGATTATTTTCGTAAATTTTTTTTAAATTAAACCCCGGCCCAGCGCCAGCTGAAGCTAGCCGCGCAACCGATTAAATTCGGATTCAGTTTAAATGGTTCTTCGGTGCTACAAATGAAAGATATTAACCCTACACCAAGTTTTATTGAACTTAGAATAATTTCGAATAAATTCGAATATCTCCGAATATTTTCGAACAACGCCGACCGACGCCTATAATATATATATATATATTATATATATATATATATATATATATATTATATATATATATATATATATATTATGTATATATATATATTTATGTATATATATATATACAGGGTGTCTCACCGAACGTTGGCTAACATGGGTAACTTTGTTATTAGTGGAGATAGAAAGTCGGTTAAATGGGCAAAGTAGTGCAGAAAATTGGGCTCATTAACATCCCGTCGAAAAAACAATTGAATTTTGACACCCTATTAATTTATTCAGAAAATAGTGAAAATTTCCATTTATGAAAACTGGCCATAACTTTTTTATTTATGAAGATATTTGAAAATTTCATTAACCATTTTTTGATAACTTTTTATGGTCTTTTTAGTGGCGTAGGTTTAATTTTTTTATTTCCACTACATAATGAGATATTGACATGAACTTTGGTTTTTCTTATGGACGGCATTTTTGATTTTCAGATATTCGAATTTGCTTATTTTTCTGAATAATTTGACATAACATATCCTATATCTAAAACAATCAGAAGCTACAAAAATGACCAAAACAGCTTTTTGACGTTATCCATACCGATCAAAGTGTGCCGTGTAAAACAAAATTTGTTGAAACAAATACATATCGACAGGGTAACAATCTGTCGACCGATCGTTACAGTTTTGTTTGATTTACTCTCTAAGATGGCTCAAGCATTCTCAAATTTGGAGAAACAGGCTATTTTTGCGCATCCATTCAGCGTAACAAAAATACCACGTTGGCTCAAGCAGAATACTTGAACCTTTATCAAGAAAGCCGACAGCCTTATTCAATAACTTTTAGGAACTTAAAAAGAAATTTAAGGGTAAACGGTTCATTCTCAAAGAAAAAAGGCAACATTCAACATTGTGAAGAAGAATTAGTTTTGGAAAACTTTGAAATTAATGGAGAAAAGTCAACCAGACGACTTGTAGAATACTTGAACCTTATTCAGAGACGACAGCCTAATTAAAAAACTGTTAGGAACTTAGATAGAAATTTCTGCGAATGGTAGATTGGGAATACTAAAAAAAAAACGATATAAAAAGTAAATTTATTGGCAATATTTATATGGATGATACCTCTCTTTTTTTAAATTCTCGTAACTGTCGATTTATTTACACCGACGTCATTTTCAATTTCAAGAAAAAAGGCAACGTTTAACACTGTGAGAAGAATTAGTTTTAACAAGCTTTGAAATCAATGGAGAAAAGTCAACCAAACTTTTCTCCATTGATTTCAAAACTTGTTAAAACTCATTCTTCTTCACAGTATTGAATATTGCCGTTTTTCTTTGAAAATGAACCGTTTACCTTTAAATTTCTATTTAAGTTCCTAAAAGTTATTGAATAAGGCTGTCGCCTTTCTGGATAAAGGTTCAAGTATTCTGCTTGAGCCCACGTGGTATTTTTGTTACGCTGAATGTAAGCGCAAGAATAGCCTGTTTCTCCAAATTTGAGAATGCTTGAGCCATCTTAGAGAGTAAATCAAACAAAATGAATTAGCAAAACTGTAACGATCGGTCGACAGATTGTTACCCTGTCGATATGTATTTGTTTCAACACATTTTGTTTTACACGGCACACTTTGATCGGTATGGATAACGTCAAAAAGCTGTTATGATCATTTTTGTAGCTTCTGATTGTTTTAGATATAGGATATGCTATCTCAAATTATTCAGAAAAATAAGCAAATTCGAATATCTGAAAATCAAAAATGCCGTCCATAAGAAAAACCAAAGTTCATGTCAATATCTCATTATGTAGTGGAAATAAAAAAATTAAACCTACGCCACTGAAAAGTTATCAAAGAATGGTTAATGAAATTTTCAAATATCTTCATAAATAAAAAAGTTATGGCTGGTTTTCATAAATGGCAATTTTCACTATTTTCTGAATAAATTTATAGGGTGTCAAAATTCAATTGTTTTTTTGACGGGACGTTAATGAGCCCAATTTTCTGCACTACTTTGCCCATTTAACCGACTTTCTATCTCCACTAATAACAAAGTTACCTATGTGAGCCAACGTTCGGTGAGACACCCTGTATTTATATATATATATATATATATATATACATATTATAGGCGTCGTTCGGCGTTGTTCGAAAGTATTCGGAGATATTCGAATTTATTCGAAATTATTCGAAGTTCAATAAAACTTGATGTAGGGTTAATCTCTTTCATTTGTAACACCGAAGAACCATTTAAACTGAATCCGAATTTAATTGGTTGCGCGGCTAGCTTCAGCTGGCGCTGGGTCGGGGTTTTCAGAAAATAATTGCATAAAAAATAATCGAACACAAGTACGAAACGCGAATAGACTATATTTGACAAAATGCCTTAAAAGGCGCTTAAAAATCCACCACCTACCACACCACACAAAGGACAGCACAAGATAAAGAGTTCTCAAAATATATTCCAACGGGAATAACCGTAGAACGGCCTGAAAAATCCTCCCACCTACCACTCGGAAAATTAACAACCACAAGACACGAAAACACGTAGCTGACCAAAATCGATTCTGATATTCATATAAAATTTACGTATTCTCCGACTGAGTTACCGGGGCGCCAAGACACGAATCGTAAATAGCCACACCTAGATAGTCCAGACTAGGAAGCTTAGACCCAAATGGTTCAACTACAACCCTGGAAGAGCCAGACACCAGACACAGTACACGAAACAATATGAATAACACGTTAAAAAATTTTGACTAGAACGCAAACATATTTTACGGAATACTTGATCCGGGAATTATCGGACACCCGGTATATTAAATCCTTGCCGTCAAGATACACTTAAGATAGGGTTGCGATAAATAGAAACAGTTCCCAGAGCGATAATTATCCCGTAAATTTTCGTACACCCTGTATATATGATTTCTGGCGTCACGGGAATAAATCATGACTGAGATATGCGTAAACGACACAAAGAAAATAAAAAAACACAGCACAAGTAAACACGTAATTTTGTGGACACCCTGTATATGACGTCGGTGTCGTCACGGGAACGTTAATCTTGGTTGGGATAAACGTAACAACCATCCAATAATAAATCCGGTAATTAATCGTAAGATCGTAACGTATAAGGAACGCAGGTACCAAATCAAGAAACTGTATGCAACAAATCCTGGAAAAACTTAAAGCTGAATCCAACGGGATAACCCTGGCAGGTTAGAGATTGCCCAGAATCACGTAATAATTCTTAAAGGTAGACAACATGTAGAATGGTGGCTTAACTGAACTGAATGAAAATCCCGTAAATATTTTCTCGGTCCGAATTCCCGCACTGAATTTTTAAGAGTCCGACAGGACAATCGGGAATAGTTCGCCAAAGAAATTTTATTTAACACGGAACCGATGCACAGGGGTGTTCGAAGTAAGGTAGAATTGTAACACAGTTTTAGAAAACTGTGGAATGTATTCCTGTATTCCAGAATCCAGATCCAACACAATTACGAAAATTAAAAGATCCTTGATGAATAATTCACGGTTAATATTCCCTATTCGAAAAACGCTCTTAAATCCAGGTATATAATGGGCAACACGGAAAGCTTACACTCCCTAACAGCGCTCGCAACAATAAACAACAATTGAATTTATACAAAAATCCAGATATCCAGGAAAATACGGTAATTACGATAAACGGGATAAAATCTCTGGATAGGTACGATAAAACTGGAGTCAGCAACGGAAACTAGAACGATACACCTCCAGGTTAGCGACAGATAATAACAATCGAAATTTGCGGGAAAAATAATTGATTATTGGCGATAATAATATATCATTTTATTTTGCTGTGTTAAAATATCTCAACGCTAATAGTCTATCCGAACGGCATCAAGGCCGCTGGACTACTGTCTTTTCAAAAATTATAGACAAATACGCGGCTTAAACAAAACGTATTTAAACAAGAATATTCTGTATATATCCTCACCGTTCTCTCTTACTATACAAAAACATAAATCCTCTGTCTCAAAATCGTGCCATTTGAAACCAATTGTCGACGGACCTTCGCGTCTACTGTTAAAAACGCCGTCTTATCTGTCATTATACACAAATTGTTGTAATATACAATTTATAGTGCGTTCGCCTTTACTGTAAAAAAAGATGTTTGCTTTAATTTTGTTGATACGCAATAAATGTTTCTTTTATTTTCATGAAAAGCAAAAACGATCTGGTGTTGCATTCTTATGTATAATGAAATTCAAACACTAAAGGGGGTCACACACGCTCAAATTTTTATTTTTTAATTTTTGAAGCCAAATGTTGTCTTAGAGTTACGTGAGTTGTTGCTATGGATCCGGGTACTCTAGACCTCGCTTTTACGACGGAAAATAACATTCTATAATATATATATATATATATATATATATATATATATATATATATATACAGGGTGTCTCACCGAACGTTGGCTAACATGGGTAACTTTGTTATTAGTGGAGATAGAAAGTCGGTTAAATGGGCAAAGTAGTGTAGAAAATTGGGGTCATTAACATCCCGTCGAAAAAACAATTGAATTTTGACACCCTATGAATTTATTCAGAAAATAGTGAAAATTGCCATTTATGAAAACTGGCCATAACTTTTTTATTTATGAAGATATTTGAAAATTTCATTAATCATTTTTTGATAACTTTTTAAGGTCTTTTCAGTGGCGTAGGTTTAATTTTTTTATTTCCACTACATAATGAGATATTGACATGAACTTTGGTTTTTCTTATGGACGGCATTTTTGATTTTCAGATATTCGAATTTTACTTATTTTTCTGAATAATTTGACATATCATATCCTATATCTAAACCAATCAGAAGCTACAAAACTGACAAAAATAGCTTTTTGGCGTTATCAAAGTGTGCCGTGTAAAACGAAATTTGTTGAAACAAATACATATCGACAGGTTAACAATCTGACGAGCGATCGCTACAGTTTTGCTAATTCATTTTGTTTGATTTACTCTCTAAGATGGCTCAAGCATTCTCAAATTTGAAGAAACAGGCTATTTTTGCGCATACATTCAGCGTAACAAAAATACCACGTGGGCTCAAGCAGAATACTTAAACCTTTATCCAGAAAGGCGACAGCCTTATTCAATAACTTTTAGGCACTTTTCACCATTAATTTCAACGTTTGCTAAACCTAATTCTTCTTCACAGTGTTGAATGTTGCCTTTTTTCTTTGAAAATGAACCGTATACCTTTAAATTTCTATTTAAGTTCCTAAAAGTTATTGAAAAAGGCTGTCGCCTTTCTGGATAAAGGTTCAAGTATTCTGCTTGAGCCCACGTGGTATTTTTGTTACGCTGAATGTATGCGCAAAAATAGCCTGTTTCTCCAAATTTGAGAATGCTTGAGTCATCTTAGAGAGTAAATCCAACAAAATGAATTAGCAAAACTGAAGCGATCGCTCGACAGATTGTTAACCTGTCGATATGTATTTGTTTCAACAAATTTCGTTTTACACGGCACACTTTGATAACGCCAAAAAGCTATTTTTGTCAGTTTTGTAGCTTCTGATTGGTTTAGATATAGGATATGCTATGTCGAATTATTCAGAAAAATAAGTAGAATTCGAATATCTGAAAATCAAAAATGCCGTCCATAAGAAAAACCAAAGTTTATGTCAATATCTCATTATGTAGTGGAAATAAAAAAATTAAACCTACGCTACTGAAAAGGCCTTAAAAAGTTATCAAAAAATGGTTAATCAAATTTTCAAATATCTTCATAAATAAAAAAGTTATGGCCAGTTTTCATAAATGGCAATTTTCACTATTTTCTGAATAAATTCATAGGGTGTCAAAATTCAATTGTTTTTTCGACGGGATGTTAATGAGCCCAATTTTCTGCACTACTTTGCCCATTTAACCGACTTTCTATCTCCACTAATAACAAAGTTACCCATGTTAGCCAACGTTCGGTGAGACACCCTGTATATATATATATATACATTTTTAAAAATGGTGCCGAAGTGTTTAGGAGGTTATGAAACGTCGAGAAATTTTGGTCTGAACCCTAGGTCCCGCCATCCGTCCGATGCCAATAGTGTATGTTGCCATATGGCAAATACCCTAAAAATTAATAACAACAAAAAATAGATTCCTTTAAAAAATATCAACAAATAAGTATATCACTGCACTTGAAGTACATTGCAAGTGCAAGTGCACTTAAAATATCACGTGATAGTGGACTGCCAATAAGCATTCGTGTTATAACTGACGTATATAACAAAGTCTCTCATTCGTGTTTTAAAAAATGATTTAAGTACGAATTTTGTCATTGGTAGTTTTATTTCATGCAGCCTCCAATGAAAAAATTCGTAGTTATGTCGTCTGTCGTTTTAAGGCGTCATTTCATATGATATACCGCGAATTTTCAGAAGGCTTTAATCGCGATTCGCCATCATTAGTTTGAAAAGTGTTTTACAAACTGTGTGCTGTGGCCTGTGAGTGTATCGTCCGAAATTTTATTTGATATGTACTATAATGAGTATGGAAGAACTTTTAGAGGATTGGGGGTTTCCAAATTTAATTAAAAAATTTGAAGGTAAGTACGCTGTACAAAGATTAAAGTTTATTTTATTTTCATTTTTTTGTTAAACAAAGCGTTCAACATATTTATAGGGTAATAAGAAAAAATAAGCATAGTTTGCGTACACGTCGACAGTTTCATTAATTCATACCGAAAAGTTCAAATCTGTAGAGGACGATAAGTTAACGTTTTCATTTTTCGTATTTTTTACTGATTCGAGCGTACCTACAATTTTTTCAGTTGTAGAAAAAATGACAATTGAAATGCTCATTTCTATGTACATTTTCGTTCAATATTTAAATATAATAACAGATTGTATCAAAATGAAGTACATATTTCTTAATTATTGTTTATATCGATCTCTGTCTTAAACACAGAACGCAAATGCACACCTTTAATTTGATGCAATATGTATATTCCCATTTTATTTCACTTTTAGGTAATATTGTACTTTGAAAATACAGGTGTCAAAATGTTTTGCAATTCGTTTATAAAAGTACCTGTAGTTTCAAAATTTGTATTTTTTCGTTCAAATTTTCTTATCACAGAAAATTTAATGGAATATGTAGTATTATAAATATCTTACAGATGAAAATATAGCACTAGAAGTGCTAAGACACCTAACCGAAAATATGGTAGCAGAAATAATTCCACAAATTCATATCAGATGTTTGTTCTACAAAAAATTACAGGAGTTTCAACAGTTACAAAATGTTAAAATGGTAGTAAATTTTACCAGTCGTTAATTTACATGATTTTCTGTTTGCAAATTTTTAATCAATTTTGCATTTTTGAATAATTTAGTAGAAACCGGAAGTTCTACGTCTAGTGTTTCTACTGAAGGTACACCTCCGTTAAAAAAATTAGGAGACAACTATAGCATATGTTGGGGAAGAGTTAATAGAACGAACAAAAGGCCAATGTGGTTTAAATCTGAATGAATTGCTGGCATCAACGGCAACAGGAAAGATAGTCTTAAACACCTACAGAAAGAACAACAAACTGGACGAATAACAAGAAATTATTTAGTAGACATCATTGTCAACGATGCTCTTAATTTTGAAAAGCGGTAGGGAGAAATAGTTTTATTTTTAACAGACAAAAAACTGAGGTTATCAAATCGACATAATATATTGTATATTTATTTGTTCAGCCATACCTTGTTGATGAGTTAACCGCGATTTTTATGATTTTGATTCCGTTTGGTTTAGAATGTTTACGGTATGGTCCCATATAATATTTATTAAATCGGTTCGTTATATATAGTTTTTTATTATCAATAACTGAATCGACAAATTTGGCTTTATTATTTAATAATTATTATACCTGCCAATGTAAATAAAATACAATATAAAGTTCGAGGGACAGTTTTCTTACCTATCATCACATCTTTGAATAAAGGATCACGTCATGTGTTATTGTACTAAGATATTGTGTTCGTTTGAATTGTATATTGTTTTTGAAATAATTAATATTTTATTCCATTAATCTTTTTGTAATAATTTTGTGCAAAGTTCTGACTAGTATCTTACTTTAGTAGCCATTATCTGCAAATTTCCTACAAGTGTCTTAATTTTAAAGCCATTATAATGGGCCGCGTGAAAACATACCAAAAATCATTGTCGCCTTCTAAAAAATGGAAAAGTAAACGTCTTTTGACAAAAACTGAAATAAGGTTAGTATTTGGAAGTACTTCTATCAGTTTTGTTTAAAAATAAACCATTAATATTTATTTCATATTTCGTAGAAAACATGTTAACTGTGCTAGATATTTTTGTCGATGAACAAAAGGCAATGAAGTACATTCCGTGCCCGAATTAAAAGAATGTGGACTTTACGATGACATTTTGATTTGTGTATATCGCTTAGTTCATTATTCGAGCAGTTTAATTATGAATATGGACAATAATTTAGCTGAAAATTATAATGCAGTGGTTGCGAAATTTATTGGCGGCAAAAGAATAAATTTTGCTATGCGAGGTAGTTACCAAACTAGATGCGAAGCTGCTACTATATCTTATAATATGCGTGGTTATTATCATGGAAGAATTCACAAGGCACTGACAAATAGAAGTCCTGGAAAATACACTAAACTGTATAATTAAAAAAAAAAACCCGGGTCGCAGTGCCCAAACCCTGCCGACAATATAGTGTATTTGCTAATACAGGCAGTGTGGCTTTATTATGCGAACTTAAAGTAGGTTTTTGGGCAAAATAAAAAAATTGACTCCTTAATACCTACACCCCTTAAAAGAACATTTTTTTTCTCAATTGCAATATTATTATCAATCGAACCTCTATACCAAATTATATACACCTTTCAGTATATAATTCACTATCTGCAAATTAATGTTTTCATAAAATTTGTAAATCCGGTCCTGTCGGGCCGATTTTATAAAAATTTTAGGAACACTTTTTAATTACTGCCATAGGATTAAATTTCAATTTTGAAATGATTCGGAAAATTTTTTCGGTATTTTGAGGCCCAAAAACATTTTACAACCCCTAAAAACTACCCTTAAAATGGTCCGATTAAGCCTATTTTAAATAGGCTTCTTGCGGTGATGGATTTCAACACGTGGGCCAAATTTAGTTGAAATCAATTAACTCTTCCGAAAGTTATTGCCCGCACACATATATATATATATACGTATATATATACGCTTATATATATATATATAAATATATATATACATATATATATAAACATTTTTAAAAACGGTGCCAAAGTGTTTAGGAGGTTATGAAACGTCGAGAAATTTTGGTCCGACCCCTAGGTCCCGCCATCCGACCGACGCCAATAGTGTATGTTGCCATATGGCAAATACACTAAAAAAAAAGAATCTTGGAATATAATTCCAGACGCAAATTAGATTTTTCCACAAAACGAAGGAAAGAAAACGTTCAAAGTGATGAGCACGACGGCCAAAAGTCAGCAACACCTGATATATCTGACGAAGAATTTAGAGCGAAAAAAGAAATTTTGTTAAAATCTTTACAAAAAAATGAAACGGAAATAGCACAACTCGAAGAGAACACGCGAGGGCAAAGTTCTAATCACTTATAGAAAGAGGAAAGATATAAAAAACTAACTGCATCTTCGTTTGGTAAAATTTGCAAAATGAGAAAAACTACTTGTGTCACTGCTTTATTCCGAATTTGAAGATACAAAAGCAACAAAATACGGAATAGAGCACGAGCAATTTGCCATTCGTCAATTTGAATCAGAAACACAGAAGACGGTAAAAACATGTGGTTTGTTTGTCGATATTAAATATGGATATTTAGGCGCAAGTCCAAATGGCTTAGTTGACGATGATGGTATTATTGAAATAAAGTGTATAGCAGTTGCTGCAAAACTTACTCCACTAGAAGCCATTTTAAATAAAAAAGTAAATTTTGTGAATATTTTTAAAAATGAGATGAAACTAAAACAAAACCATAATTATATGTACCAGACAGTTGCACATAGCCAGAAAACGTGTCTGCTACTTTGTTTTATGGACTCCACTTGGAATGTTAATTGAGAAAATTTATTGTGATGACAATTTTTGGAAAGAAAATATGGAAGAAAAATTAATTAATTTTTATCAAATGTGTTTTCTTCCGGAATTAATTGATTCAAGGCATTTGCGAAATATGGCAATACGCAATCCTCCGAGAGATTAATTAATCTTTCAGTATTCTAAATTTCAATTTATTTTAATTATATGTAATTTCGAAAGTGTATCTAGCGATAATTTAAGAAACGAATATTTTTTTGATTTTTCTTTCTGTGATTTTTCATATAAAATATTTTATATATTCTTATCTTTTATAATTATTTATATATTATTGCAAATCTAAAATGTATTAATGACTACTTATCAACTCGACAACAGTATGCACATTGCAATATTGGTAAAAATCCTAAATGCAGTGTTTGAATTAAAATAAAAATACTTTTTTTTAGTATTTGCATAAATATACAAAAATATTGAAATAGTATTTAAAATAATTAAAAGAAAATTGTTAATTGAATGAATATTTTCTGTAATCAATATGCTTTTAATAAAATTTTGATTAACTTATATAAAAAACTTTTTCGATATTCTTATCGCCCAATATTCCTCTTTTCTTCATAAACATATAAAACAATTCACAATAAGTAGACCTCCGGAGTATTTGATAATGTATTTTCAAATTCAAATATAATGGATAAAAATATATCTATATGAATACAGGTAATTGTTTGCAAAAACATTTTAAAAAAACACCTACGCCTATGGAATATTATGGTCTCTAATCTATATAGTCACATGGAAAATATAAACTCCTCGTATACTATCGTGCTAATATCATTAGGTATAAGTATATGATCCGATCATTCACGAAATTAGTCTTCTTCTGCTGTGCAAAAATTATTCATATGCTCGTTGCGTAGAGCTCCACGGGTGACTACGGGGAAGGGGGTAGGTAACGCATGATTTACATCGTAGGGAATCTATCGCCTTAAATCGTTTCAGTAGTTTTTTTTTTTTGGATTTATTTAATACCTTCAAAAGAAGCAACTATAAAAAGAGGAAAATAATGGAATTTTTAAATCGGCTCTAATAAAAAATATTAAATGCTTTAGTAATTACTTAAATTGGCACAGACCTCAAAATATAAGTTAGACATCAGAAATTGAAGCGCTTTTTCCCAATGAACAAAAATCAGTTTATTTCACGTCACCGGTAAAAAAAAGATAATCACCCACAAACAAGCCCATTGTTGCAAGAGGACGTTTGGTGGATAAATACAGAAATAAAATTAGAGCGCTAAAAATTGCTGGGATCGATATAGAAACCACAGAATCTGATGAGTCCCTCCATTGATAATTCAGGTAGGTATTATAATATAAATACTAATTGTTTGTTTATACGCGGTGTGCTTTTATAGTAAATTAAAAAAGGACTTTTTTTCATTGACCGTCACAATATCGATACCTCGTCGCCGGTACAAATATAACCATATCGACGCACCTCAAATGTATAGAACATTTTTGTATATGGAATGCTTTTTCATTTGCCGATACGATCCCGATTTTTCAACTTTGATTTTTGTAAATTGTTATTTCAGATAAAGGCTAAAGAATAATACAGAACCCTGGGAAACTGTCATAAAATACTGGCAGAAAACAACGTTTGTTAGGAGTAATGAAAAACATGAAAAAGTTAACTAATTTATAAATAACTAGCCTGCATTTAAGGCAGCAAACGGACATGCTTTGGTATATTTTTTTATTAATCAACTTTGATAGCAACTTAAATAGGTAGCTAATTAATAACTCAAAGCTTTAATTTGATTTTCATGGGTTATTTTTTTAAAGTATAAGTACGTTACAGTTTGTTTTTTTTCTTTCTAGGTTGATATAGACTTTTCAGCGCTATTCGGTGAAAAAGACTTGGCATTATTTAATAATTTTGATTCATTTTTTTTTTAAACTTTTGAAAAAAAAAGATATCTATTAAAAGAAAATATCGCAATATTGAACACCCAAGAATACGATGATTTGAGTGATGGTAAGTATTAGGGGTACACCGAGTAAGATGTATTTAAAAAAAGAAATCAAAATTTGTAATATAAGTATTATTTTTTTTCAAACTTAAGAACTGTCTTTCAGTTGCACTTATTACCGCAGTTAATCCCACCAAAGGGACGAAAAATTAATAAAAAGAATCATTGGAAACCGTCGGTTTTGGAGTGCCAGGAGAGCATGTTAATTTTAGCAAAGGTATTTTTAACTTCTATAGCATATGGACAATATTTTTTTGCATTTATGAACTATTTTAAAAGTTTTAAAGTTATTGTTCTGTTCTTTTAGATACCAGGGGATATTCAAAAACTTATTGAAGAAAAAAACAGAAATTACTTCAGTTCCGATGCACTATGCACCCATTTGCAGTTTTAGTTGGAGATTTGAAAAATGTAACATCAATTTATGTTGTAATCGATTCAGTTATTTACCAATTACACTCGGTAAAAAAGGCGTTAGATATATGTTTCAAAAGCTTCCATGTTTTCAATACTTTTTATCCGTTTGAATCTGAACATATTTGGGTTCTAATCCAGTTATTTGTATATGAAATTACAACAAAATACGATAAAAAGATTCCGTACGTGGAAGAAATTAAGAATGATTTGCTCGGAATGTAAAGTAAACTTTTCAGATTATACAAAATTAGTATGCCATATAAAAATTAATCACAAATTTTGTAGGAGCTTCATGCGTTCAGCATTTACAAAAAAAGCATATTTAACAGTTTTAGTAGAGGAACATCATACCATTTATTTACAATTGTTTAATAACGATTTAAAACCAAAACACCATTTTATGGTCCATTACTCTTCAATAATGAAACTAATAGGACCTTTAATAAACGTTTGGTCTATGAGATACGAGGCCAAACACAGAGAATTAAAATCTAATGCAAATGTTGTAAATTCAAGGGTGGAACATTCCTTATACACTATCCGTAAAACATCAGCTAAAATTGTGCTACCGATTTCAAAGTAAAAAAGGTTTCTTAAATGATACAAAGTTAGGTTCTACCTGATTTGTTAATTCAAATGATACTTCTAATTTGTCTAAATTAATTCCTAATATACATAAATGTGTTTCTGTTTTGTGGTGTGAACTGAATGGTAAGAGATTTGAAATTGGTAAAGTTTTATTCATAGAGGAAAAGATAATGCCTATTTTTGGAATAATTAAATTTATTTTTGTTAACAACACTGACATTTTTTTGTGATGCAAACTTTAAATACAATTGGTTTTGACAGCCATACAAATACATACTGTATTGAAGAAATGTATGAAAAAACCTGTTATGCAGTTGAAAAATTCGACTTTAATAATTATTATAAACCTATTTCAATACATCGTTTATCAAACGGTTTAAAACATGTATTATATATTGATTAAGAAAATTTTTAATATGTACCTACTTTTTGTTCTATGTACAGTGTGTCCCAGGATAGATGTAATAAGAAGTGTAATAAACAAAAAATTTCGAATTTGGTATTTGGGAGTTGAGTACTGCTTGATGTAAAACTTAGGTATAAAAAAATGAGTCGATTCGGTCTTCAACAGGTTTTCAAAATATGGAAAATTCCACTAAGAAATTGTTAAGAATTCAATTTTGTAAGTCCATATCAAATTTTAAAAATATTAAGAATAAAAATTTATACTAATTCTTAAATTATTTTGTGTAAATATTTTTCGTCATATCGGTCAAAATAAAATAAAATTAATTTAATTTTTTTTAGCGTTTCTGAAATTTTGTATGAGCTTATAAAATTGAATTCTAAACAGCTTTTCTCATAGTGAAATTTTTCATATTTTGAAAAATAAAGGTGATTTTTTATTTTTTAGAACTTTGCTTATAAAACACCGTGATGAACTCAATTTGGTATAATTATTTAGTTTTACATCAAGCAGGACTCGATCCCCAAATGTCATTCCGAAATTCGAAAATTGTTTATTACTGTTATACATCTATCCTGGGACATACATTTTATACCTATTCGTGTGAAAAATTTTAAATTTGTAATTCAATAAAATAAAATTAAAATAAAATTATCGCATTTTAACTATATAATTACTAAAGAATTGTATTCATAAAATTGACCTTTATTGATGTTTTTAAACAATGTGATGAATTTTTGAATTGTTTCACGGTATATTTAGGATAAAATATATAGATTATTGGATTCAAGAAATTTTGTTTATTATAATAGTGTAATTGCCATATGGCACATTCACTATTATAATTTGCATTTGTGTGCAAAAAGTACTATTGATGCAAATAAAACAAATTATAATTTGTTTTATTATTTGCATTAATAGTACTTTTGTACACTAATAATTAAATATTAAATCTGTACTTTATCCTAAATATATATTGAAATCAGTTCAACTATATCATCACAATTGTTTTAAATAAACGATTTAATTCGCATGAACAAAATATATATTTGATTCGAGTAAACGTAATATGATTGTTCTGAATAAATAATTTTGTTAAGGTAAGTAAAATTTTGTTTATTCTACACAAATTAAAAAAATTGAATCAATTAAATACTTGACGAAATGAAATAAATGACATGATTCAAGTAATCATATTATTTGAACATTACAACAAATTAATTTTGTTCGCACAAATATATATGTTAATTGCATTGAATAAATAAATATTCCGATTAAACAAATACAAATAGATCGAAGAAACAAATATTTTTTACAACAAATAAATAATGTATTTAATATAACAAAATAAATAACCCCATTAAATAAATACAAATTTTATTAACAAATGAATATTTCCTTACAGCAAATAAATTAATTGTTCATAACAAATAACTAATTTATTTAATGTAACAAAATCTATGTACGACTCAACTAACAGAATAGTTGTCTGGAACAAATATATGTTTGCCCTGAAAAAATGCAGTTATTCATCTTAAATAATTAAATTCTTAATTTAAACAAATATTTGTTTGGGATGAACAAACTGATCTGATTGTATAATTTGTTTCAGTGGAACAAACATTTGTTTGTGCCTATTGGATCGTATAATTTGTTTGGGACAAATAATATTTATTTTCCAGAAATATTTTTTTTCTCAGTGTAAAGTCAAAGATTTCAAGAGTATCGAACTGAAACAAAACTAGAACAGAAAAAAGTAGATATGCATTTCCACAGACAACCTTAAATTACGAAAACAGATCTAATTATAATTAACAGGTTTAATTGTATAAGCATATTATGGTTTCAAACAAATGAATTAGGACTGCGTTATTTTAACCATAATTATTTTCTGGGTTGTTAAAATTAAATTATGCATAATATTTAGATAATGTTTGTATTTTTGGTCACGTGGGGCTTCTTAGATATAACGAGATCCGATTCCGTCATGTTATTTATTTCTACTTATTTATTAAGAGCTCTAAAAAGTGTTTTCAATCAGGAAAATTATGCATTTAAAATTAATATTAAATGTGAAATATCAATTCATATTTACAATTTTATCAAAACATCAATTTTTTCTTAAAAACGCAAATCTAAGGGAAAAATGACAACGTTAAAAAAAACCCGGGTCGCAGTGCCAAAACCCTGCCGACAATATAGTGTATTTGTTGATACAGGCCTCGTGGCTTTGTTATGTGAACTTAAGGTGATTGTTGGGCAAAATAAAAAAATTTACTCCTTAATACACCCCTTAAAATTACATTTTTTTCTTAACTACATTATTATTGTCGATCGAACGTCTACACCAAAATTAAAAACACCTTTCAGTAAATAACTCACTATCTGCAAACTAGTGTTTTCAGAAAATTTGAAAATCCGGTCCTGTCGGGCCGATTTTATTAAAATTTTAGGAGCACTTTTTAATTGCTATTAAAGGGTTAAATTTCAATTTTGAAACGATTCTGAGAATTTTTTAGGAATTTTTGGGCCCAAAAACTTTTTTCAACCCCTAAAAACCTCCCTTAAAATGACCCGATTGGGCCTATTTTAAATAGGCTTCGTGCGGTGATGGATTCCAATATGTGTGCCAAATTTCGTTAAAATGAATTAACTCCTTCGAAAGTTATTGCCCGTACACATATATACCTATATATATATATATATATATATATATATATATATATATATATATTGTGACATGTTGAATATCTCACGATCCAGCGACCCTAGGGACTTGACAGATTCATTACTGGATACCCCTTGACGTCCTGAATCCGTAGAGCCCACGATTATGACTCTAGCATTTCTGGAAGCCTAAATATTGCATAAAGAATCAAAAAGAAAAAATGATCGTGTGTATGCGCTTTAGACCGCACCTTTGAATGTAGAAGGCGTGCTTTACTGGTTCATAAACATGAGTCGCAGCCGTGACGTCAACTGAGCGCGACTTTTTGCGAGAGAGATAAGGCTTCATGTATTGTGTGCGTTAGAGAGAATTCGATGCGTTGTGTGAGGAATTATAGGGCCTGATGGTACCGGTCGGAGACTTGACGATAGACGAGCGAAATACACACATCGATGTGTTGTCGATGTGTTGTTTTTAACTTTTAATACAGATATTTTATACATGGAATTTTAATATTTGAAAGGAAGCATATTTTTTGTGGCGAATAGGGACTGTTGTTATGGATTCTGGATTATCGTTGTAGTGTATTTCTGGCGCTATCTCGTTTCCGTATTTCGTTGTCGTTCTTGTTGAATTTTTTCCTGGTTCGAGAGTCCCGTATTTCCCTGGAAATCCTGTCGTTTGTATTTTTTGATTGTTGCGTAGGATTTAGCTTCCCGTGAATAATAAAAGTGTATGTCTGGATTAGGTCTGGTCTGTTGTTAGGGAGTGCTACCGTGCAATCATTGCCCCATACCCCTTTTAGTAGTTGTCGTTTTCTTGGATTTGTAGTTCTGGAAGTTAGGGATAAAACGCTTAAGTTTTCTTGGAGTTAATGGTATGAAGTTTGTGATATCGTCCATTATACCGGTATGGCGCTCTTAACGAATATGATATCAGCTTTGGTTGGATTTGTTTCATATTCAGGATAGTGTTCCTACAGGTTCCGGGAATAAAGTTCCAGACTTCCCGAATAATCAAATTTTCATTTTGAACTAAACATTTTACTTTATCTGAACGGCAATTCTATGTGCATGCCCAGTAATAAAAATTTGTATTCGTTGGGCATTGATTGTAAATGCTAGGGTGTTCCCGAGGGATAACAGGAACACACATTTGGTTTCGTTTTCGTGTTGTTACGACTTGTTTCGGTGTTCATACTGTTTGGTTTGATTGCACAGACGCTTATGTCCCGTTTGAAGTTTTTATTTTATTTTTTGGTATTTTAATACATTTTGAGTATTTTCCGAGACGACATTTCATTGAGATACCGGGTGTCCTGTTTAAGATAAAAATTCTGTTGAAGCTGACCCGTCATTTTATAGTGATTTTATTGTTATTACATCTTCCGGGACAGGTCCCGTTGGTGTCTTCAGACCCATCTACAGGGTGTCCTTGTCAAGTCGGTCAATTATATGAAGTGACTTCTAGCTGATTATTCAAGATTTTACCATCACTTTTGTTAGTAATCAGGATATCCAAAGACACATATACCGGGTGTCTTATTTAAGTCGGACAATTGCTGTGAATTGACCCGCTATTGTAAACCCTCAATATTTTAGCACACCTGTCAGCATATAGTGGCGTCACTACCGACATATACCGGGCGTCCTATTTTAGGAAGATTATAAATTCCAAGTGGATCAGCGTGTATGGTGTTATATTAGTTATTACGGATAATAACTGTGGTGTACCGGACCTTTATACCGGGTGTTCGATAAAACTGAGTGTTTCTTTCTCAAGTCCAAATTTCTTTTAACGTGTTTCTCGAATGTTTTGTAAATTGTGCTGTGAATTTTAAACTAGTAAAGATCATCATTGACCTGCCCCGTTCTAAGCCTCCTAGTCTGGACTATCTAGGTGTGGCAGCTAACGATCTGAGTCTTGGCGCCCTGTTACCTCCTGTCGGTGGATACGTTAGCCCAATTACTATCTTGGACGTGTTGGTCAACTGGTTGGTCAAGTGTTTGTGTGTTTTCGTGTTAGGTGATGGGATTTGATTAAGCCTTCTGTAGGCTAGTGGTTTTGTAATCATTTCCGGGAATTCTAGTATTGCGTGTTGTCTGTACTGTGTTGTCTATTTGTCGAGTGGTAGGTGGTAGGATTTTTTAAGCCTTCATTAGGCTATTCCGTTTGGAATTATCTTCGGGAACTCAAATATTGTGTTATTCTTCTGTGTTGTGTTGTTTATTTGTCGAGTAGTAGGTGGTAGGATTTTTTAGCAGCCATAGTAGGCTGTTCCCCAAGTCAGTGGTTGTTTATCTAAAGTGTTCAGTTGGTTAGAATGTTCCCCATCAATGTTTTTGTTCATACCACGACCCAGCATCCGCTGATCGCTAGCCGTGCATCTGATTAAATTCAGAATTGAACTTCTTTCACTTGCTGTGGTACAAGGGTGATCTCTAGGCCCTGTGGCACTTCTCAAATCACTTCTAATACCTCAGAACAGCTTGAGAAGGTTAAGGTCACAATATATATATATATATATATATATATATATATATATATATATATATATATATATATATATATATACATATATATATAAACATTTTCAAAAATGGTGCCAAAGTGTTTAGGAGGTTATGAAACGTCGAGAAATTTTGGTCCGACCCCTAGGTCCCGCCATCCGACCGATGCCAATAGTGTATGTTGCCATATGGCAAATACACTAACAAGAAATTTACATAATTTAAATTATGAGACTTACATTAAATATGTAAATATGCACATTCTAAAACTTATATAAAATGTGTATTTATTCTTATTCTTTAACTTTTTAAATTGTCATAATGTTCATTTAATAATTAAATATTAAATACGTAAAATTCTTTGCTAAAAATCATCTGTATACAATGTAATTGAGGCGTTCTCTGCTCGGTCGTAGCGTTTGTACGACTACAATTCCGTCTACTTTGAAGGAACACTTCAACCCCAGCTGGCATTACTGTGATTGGTCAGGTTGTTAAGGATTATTGGGTATTAATTAGTACCTAATTTGCATTCTGTTTTTTTACACATAGATTTTCGGGGTTTGTAAAAATGTCAAAATATAATAATGTACTTATATAATATATTATATTTTTTCCTGATCAGCCGTTTCTGTCTGCTGTCAAGCATCTATAATTAGTCTTGGGCGATTATGAATGATATAATCGAAATATTTCGATTATGGCCGAATAATCGATCATTCGATTATGTTAACTGAGATATCATTCGTTTGATTCGATTATTGTTAGCGAGATATCATTCACTTCAATCGATTGTGAGATATGAAATGTATGTGAATTAATCCCGACATATATCATATTATATCATTCGGTTTCTGCATCTGCGTGCACTGAAGAGTGGGGGTACTTTCGTTTGTACTTTGTTGTACTGTTTTGGCATTCCAGTCTCCCAGACTCCAGTAGACCAGTCATTGACTGCATTACTTAAAGTTAGAGCGGCGGCGTATCTTTTGAGTTTACGTGTATACGGTACATATACATTTCTCATAGTGACCGGTTATTAACTTATTACTTATTATTCACTGTCACTATATTACTACAAAAGCCGTTGCAATCATAAAACAATATTTGTCAATGCCCGATATATCTCGCTCTTCCAATCCCCTTATTTTTTGATCAGAAAACAAAAATTTGTTTCCTGAATTATACGAGCTTCATAAAAAATCTCTCTGTGCGCCAGCTACCTCCGTGCCTTCCGAAAGGATATTTTCCAAAACTGCTGTGATTACTAATGCAAGGAGGAACAGACTATCACCGAAAAATTTAAATTATATTGTTTTTTTAAATACGAATCTATGATTTATGATCCATGATTAATTTATAATAATAAAGAATTCGTTTTATTTTTGTATTGAATCATACCAGCGATTCCATTATTAATGTGTTTTGTATTAAGGCGATAGATTCCCTACGATGTAAATCATGCGTTACCTACCCCCTTCCCCGTAGTCACCCGTGGAGCTCTACGCAACGAGCATATGAATAATTTTTGCACAGCAGAAGAAGACTAATTTCGTGAATGATCGGATCATATACTTATACCTAATGATATTAGCACGATAGTATACGAGGAGTTTATATTTTCCATGTGACTATATAGATTAGAGACCATAATATTCCATAGGCGTAGGTGTTTTTTTAAAATGTTTTTGCAAACAATTACCTGTATTCATATAGATATATTTTTATCCATTATATTTGAATTTGAAAATACATTATCAAATACTCCGGAGGTCTACTTATTGTGAATTGTTTTATATGTTTATGAAGAAAAGAGGAATATTGGGCGATAAGAATATCGAAAAAGTTTTTTATGTAAGTTAATCAAAATTTTATTAAAAGCATATCGATTACAGAAAATATTCATTCAATTAACAATTTTCTTTTAATTATTTTAAATACTATTTCAATATTTTTGTATATTTATGCAAATACTAAAAAAAAGTATTTTTATTTTAATTCAAACACTGCATTTAGGATTTTTACCAATATTGCAATGTGCATACTGTTGTCGAGTTGATAAGTAGTCATTAATACATTTTAGATTTGCAATAATATATAAATAATTATAAAAGATAAGAATATATAAAATATTTTATATGAAAAATCACAGAAAGAAAAATCAAAAAAATATTCGTTTCTTAAATTATCGCTAGATACACTTTCGAAATTACATATAATTAAAATAAATTGAAATTTAGAATACTGAAAGATTAATTAATCTCTCGGAGGATTGCGTATTGCCATATTTCGCAAATGCCTTGAATCAATTAATTCCGGAAGAAAACACATTTGATAAAAATTAATTAAATTTTCTTCCATATTTTCTTTCCAAAAATTGTCATCACAATAAATTTTCTCAATTAACATTCCAAGTGGAGTCCATAAAACAAAGTAGCAGACACGTTTTCTGGCTATGTGCAACTGTCTGGTACATATAATTATGGTTTTGTTTTAGTTTCATCTCATTTTTAAAAATATTCACAAAATTTACTTTTTTATTTAAAATGGCTTCTAGTGGAGTAAGTTTTGCAGCAACTGCTATACACTTTATTTCAATAATACCATCATCGTCAACTAAGCCATTTGGACTTGCGCCTAAATATCCATATTTAATATCGACAAACAAACCACATGTTTTTACCGTCTTCTGTGTTTCTTATTCAAATTGACGAATGGCAAATTGCTCCTGCTCTATTCCGTATTTTGTTGCTTTTGTACCTTCAAATTCGGAATAAAGCAGTGACACAAGTAGTTTTTCTCATTTTGCAAATTTTACCAAACGAAGATGCAGTTAGTTTTTTATATCTTTCCTCTTTCCATAAGTGATTAGAACTTTGCCCTCGCGTGTTCTCTTCGAGTTGTGCTATTTCCGTTTCATTTTTTTGTAAAGATTTTAACAAAATTTCTTTTTTCGCTCTAAATTCTTCGTCAGATATATCAGGTGTTGCTGACTTTTGGCCGTCGTGCTCATCACTTTGAACGTTTTCTTTCCTTCGTTTTGTGGAAAAATCTAATTTGCGTCTGGAATTATATTCCAAGATTCTTTTTTTTTTTAATTATACAGCTTAGTGTATTTTCCAGGACTTCTATTTGTCAGTGCCTTGTGAATTCTTCCATGATAATAACCACGCATATTATAAGATATAGTAGCAGCTTCACATCTAGTTTGGTAACTACCTCGCATAGCAAAATTTATTATTTTGCCGCCAATAAATTTCGCAACCACTGCATTATAATTTTCAGCTAAATTATTGTCCATATTCATAATTAAACTGCTCGAATAATGAACTAAGCGATATACACAAATCAAAATGTCATCGTAAAGTCCACATTCTTTTAATTCGGGCACGGAATGTACTTCATTGCCTTTTGTTCATCGACAAAATATCTAGCAGAGTTATCATGTTTTCTACGAAATATGAAATAAATATTAATGGTTTATTTTTAAACAAAACTGATAGAAGTACTTCCAAATACTAACCTTATTTCAGTTTTTGTCAAAAGACGTTTACTTTTCCGTTTTTTAGAAGGCGACAATGATTTTTTGTATGTTTTCACGCGGCCCATTATAATGGCTTTAAAATTAAGACACTTGTAGGAAATTTGCAGATAATGGCTACTAAAGTAAGATACTAGTCAGAACTTTGCACAAAATTATTACAAAAAGATTAATGGAATAAAATATTAATTATTTCAAAAATAATATACATTTCAAACGAACACAATATCTTAGTACAGTAACACATGACGTGATCCTTTATTCAAAGATGTGATGATAGGTAAGAAAACTGTCCCTCGAACTTTATATTGTATTTTATTTACATTGGCAGGTATAATAATTATTAAATAATAAAGCCAAATTTGTCGATTCAGTTATTGATAATATTGATCATAATATCAAGTCGAAGTTTATGGGCTGTATAACATATTTTTATGAGATTATTTTTTAGCTATGTAAGGCGTAATAAGAACAATGAAATGCACACATTTTCTTATGTATGAATATAATATATTTCATTTCATTTTAATAGTCTGTCAATTCACAAACAAGCGAACGAAAAAGTACATATTTAAAATAAATAATTCTAAAGAATAACAAGTCTAGTAATTTCAATTCTTTTAAAAGATTTATTTATTTTATTGTATACTTACTGTATGGAAAGTAGAAATCTGCTATACATAGTCAAGTAGCTATAATGGTTAAAATGTAAATGGGACAAAACTCTTTAACATTATAGTGAGCATTTTTGTGAAGAAATGTTTATTTTTAAAAATATAGGACTACTGTATACTTCGTCAGTGCTGCACGAGCCGACACTGAACTCTGCACACAGTGAGAAATTCTTTGTGGCTCATATACACAAGTAGCGACTTCTATCGGCATTTCAGTATAATACAATTTCACTTAGAAAACAGTTCGGAAAAGTTTAATTTTCATGGAAATTTCTATACAATCTTTGATGATAATATATATTTATGGTTAGCGGGTACTTGGACATAAATAAATAAAAATCCTAAGTTTTATAAATTTTGCGACGTTTTAGTAATATCTACTTGATGATAATGTTTACAAAGTAAACTAGAAATATGTACCATTCTTCCTATGTGACTTTTAACCAAGTTTTTACAGTTTATTTGATCTAAATGCACGATTTAAAAACAGACAAAAATGAGAAAATTAGCGCATGTTTTACACATTTTTTTGTACAGAAAAAATAAAATTTCAAAAAAATTATTGAGTAAGCCAAATTTGTCAGTCTTTTTAACATACATTTGTAAAAAAAAAACTTCAAAATTTTTATTTGCCTTCCCGTGATTCGAAATCTCCTGACGTGCTACAATGAAAAATTGACGAAAACCACGATTTTTGATTTACTTTTTAGGGCAGAAATATGTGTTTTTTGAAATTTTTAAGTAGTAAGCCAGATTTTGTGATGTTTATGCTTAATCTCAGCTAATAAAAAAAGTAATAAAAACAATACTGCGACCACAGTTCGAAAACTCCCGAGAGCATATTTTACAATCTAGGGGTTCTATCGCCTTAACTATTAATCCCGACACAGTACTATGTCGATTGTCGATTATGAATTATCATACATCATTCGATTATGGCAACCGAGATATCATCATATCATTCACTTGATTCGATTATGCTTAGCGAGATATCATTCACTTGAATCGATTATGGTTAGCGAGATATCATTCACTTGATTCGATTATGCTTAGCGAGATATCATTCACTTGATTCGATTATGCTTAGCGAGATATCATTCACTTGAATCGATTGTGAAATATGAAATGTATGTATGTCGATTGTCGATTATGAATGATATATCATTCGGTTCTGCATCTGCACACATTGGGAAGTCTGTTGCACTGGAGGTGGGGGTGCTTTCGTTTGTTTAAAGCAGGGGCTCCCAAAGTTTTTCGTAGGCGGGCCAATTTGATATTCCCGATTTTTTTGGCGGGCCAAAAAAAAAGAACGTAATAAAATCAACACCAATGCGTAATAACTAGACTAGACATACTACAATAATTTTTTAAATATAAAGTAAACAATATTTTATTCATACAAACGCGTATGGTTAAAGTTCTGTAAGAATTTTTTAAAAATATAAAAATATTTTATTGTACCCTATTTGTAATATGTATTATTTATTTTACTATTTACTTATTTATTTTTTAATAAAAATATAATATATCGTATCGATATCGCGGGCCGAATTCACAGGTTTTGCTTGCCGCATTCATAATCGATAATTCAAATCATTCATAATCGATAATTCGAATGATCATTATTTCGATTCATTCGATTATTGAAATGTATCGATTATGCCCAACACTATCTATAATCTACAATTATATTATTCGCTCGCTTTTATTAAAAAACATTTAACATGAATATTATATATAACAGAATTAATTAGAAAACCCATTTTCGTGTCTCAACTATAGTTCAAAAAGGGGCAATAAATTCAATAATTAAGATTTTTTATAAAATTACAGGTGAAACCGCTGTGAGCGCCAATATCGGGTAGTGCTTTAAAGCGAGAAGTCAAATGTCGCATGGTTCGACGCTAGATGTTTCAACGCTTATATACATCGAGAATCCCTAACGCAGCGACCAATCACAGTCTACGCAGCCGCCGCTAGAATGTAGACTATAAATACAGTCCACAGTGCACGATTTTCAGACGCGCTTCATCTATTGAGTCCTAAGCACGGATCTTTTGTATTCAGATCGTACAGATTTATATTTCATTAATAGAAATGCCGGCTAAAACTAGTGGCAAAGCCACCAAAAAAAAACTGCCAAAGCGCAAAAGGAAGGAAAGTTACGCCATTTACATTCACAAAGTTTTGACTTTTGAAACAAGTTCATCCCGACACCGGTATTTCAAGCAAAGCAATGAGCAATCATGAACAGTTTTGTCGACGATATTTTCGAACGAATTGCCGCCGAAGCATCGCGATTGGCGCATTACAATAAACGTTCAGCAATCACCAGCCGGGAAATTCAAACTGCCAATCGTCTGCTTTTACCGAGTGAACCTGTCAAGCACGCCGTCAGCGAAGGCACAAAAGTCGTCACCAAATAGACCTTTCAAAATAGAAGATCAATTAATAACCTATTTGTGTCAGAAGAAGCAACCTGCAATACTATTAGTATTGCCTAAACAAAACCGGTTCTTTTCAGAACCACCAATTATTTTCAAAAATAAGTTCAAAGGCGTGACAAAATTTCCATCAATATATTATTTTGATCTCTGCGTTTCTTTTATTTTTTAAATATAATATTACTTATTCGATTTCAAACAAAAACCGTATAATAATAGGATAAGCAAATTATGCATTTAAAATTGATATTTAAATGTCAATTCACATTTACTTACAATTTTATCAAAACTACATTTTTTTTCTAAAAACGCTATTCTAAGGGAAAATCCGCAATGTGTTCGTTAATGACACACACACTTAAACGTTAAAAACAAGAAATTTGCGTAATTCAAATTATGAGACTTATATTAAATATGCACATTCTAAAACTTATATAAAACGTGTATTTATGCTTATTCTTTCACTTTTTAAATTGGCATAATGTCCATTTGATAATTAAATACATAAATACATAGAATTATTTAGGAAAAAGCACGTGCATACAATGTAATTGACTGCGTTCTCTGCTCGGTCGTAGATTTCGCACGGCTACGAATTCCGGCTACTCTGTAGAAACACTTCATTCCCAGCTGCCATTATGTGATTCGTCAGGTTGTTAAGGATTATCGGATATTAATTAGCAATTTGCATTCCGTTCTTTTAAGCTCATTGATTTTCCGGATTTGCAAAAATGTCAAAATATAATAACGTACTTATATTTAGGTAACCATAGTGATTTTTCCGGATTTTTACCCGATCAGCCTCAATGGTGAATCAATTTCAGGCGTCTCTTTGTCTGCTGTCGAGGGTCTATAATCTACAATTATATTATTTGCTTGCTTTTATTAAATAACATTTAACATGAACATTAAATATAACAATTAATTAGAAAACGCATTTTCGTGTGTCAACCGTAGTTCAAAAAAGGGTAATTAATTCAATAATTAAGATTTTTAATAAAATTACAGCAAAAACCGCTGTCAGCGCCATTATCGGGTCGTCGCCTCAGGGTGATTTGTAACCTCCCCCCTCTTCATTTATCCGATTTTTCAGTTCCTAATGCAGGTGCTGCACATTTTCAATTTATTAGTTACAATAATTAATGGAAAATGCATTTCAACAGTTCATTTGAACCTTCAGAGCTTATATTATATATATCAACGTTGTGATAGCTGGCGTTGGAATGCTTCTACAGGTTTATAAAACATAATGCGGGATCAGCGTTCTCTGCAGGGTCGTTGCATTTGAACAATTACAAATCGCATTTATAGTTTAAGCATAATCTTCATGCATTCATTATAGATCAACACGGGGCGTGCATTACACATCGAGCTTGAACTTTTTGAAATTACGATATTAAATGTAGCTTGAAAATAGCCGCGTTTGTAGGGGGCGGCGCCATTATATGATTTTTCATTGTAATATGAACGTTCAAATGAGCTGATGGAATGCATTTTCCATTTATTATTGTAAATAATAAATTAACAACTCGCAATATCTACATCTTGAATTAAAAAATAGTATAGCTGGAGAGTTGGAAGGGGGTGGGGGACGATCACAAATCGCCCTGACGACTCGACATTTGTGCATAGAGCGGTTTCGGCTGTAATTATATTATAAATCTTATTTATTGAATTTATTACCCCTTTTTGAACTACAGTTGGCACACAAAAATGCGTTTTCGAATGAATTCTGTTATATTTAATTTAAACTCAAGTGAACCTTAGTGTGTCGACAAGTCATCAGCTAAGTCGAGAAATTTCAATAAGCAATCACAGTACAAACCTAAAATTTCTTAAGCAAATCAATAGTTGAATTGTTTTAAAACACTTCGACATTTCCGCGAGGGTTCGACCTTGCATATGATTATTAACTTCTGTGTGGCGCATACTAGAATGTTAACAGATGTCTGTGAACTTCACTGTTCAGTTTGATTGTTAGAACAATCGAGTTTCGTGTGTAGGTAAAATGGATTGACAATAGACGTATCTGTCTTTTAAGTGAATCAGATAAGTTATTTATGAATTGTTACGATTGACAATAAAATCATGTCAACATTATAAAAAAAAAATTTCTAACATATTGTTGCAGACAAAGAAGCAATTGAGAATAAAAAAATTGCCTGAATAAAACAGTTTGTAAATTATAGGTAACTGGAGTAGGTGTCTTTAGGTTCTTATTCGACGAAAATCCTTGAAAAACAGAGAAAGAGTTGTGAAACTTATCCTTATTTTTATAATCATACATAAAGGACCTAGAATCACCCATTTTTTGTACGTTTTCTGGGAATTCAGAACTCGATTCGAGAATTTGTATTTGCCTGTTTGTACTTTGTAGCGACATTATTCGAAAACAGGCGATTGATTGCGATGAAAATTGGTACAATATCAATTAGTAAACTTATTTATTATATAGGAAACTTTTTCTATTAAGAATTAAGCTGGAAATTTGAGCTTGACATAATACTAATCAAAGATGACCTTGAATTAAAAAAAATCAAGTTTGCCCGTGTGAAATCTTAAATTTTGTTCTTAAAATTTTACAAGAATATTGTTCGTCAATAAAATACGACAGTACGCGAAACTAATGTATTTATAGATATCACAAGAAATACAACAATAAGTCCCCAACCCAAATGAATAATTCAACAATTGCTAAGTTCGCCTACACGTCAACAAATAGATTGTTTTTTTTATTATAAAGATGATCTTGTCTCATGAAAATAGCGTTTCGCTATTAATTGTTAATGATTTCTGACGGACAAATAACGATCATTAGCTTGTAAATTAATTATCACGCGCCTTCAATTGGTTAAATTGCATTTTTGTCTTGATTGTTGCGCGAGTAATTATTGCTTTATTCAGCGGTGGCTTCAACTGAATTCTAGAATAGTACGTATGATGTTCTTAAAAAGATAGTTTATAGGTAACTTGAACCGAATTAGCCATTTTCAGAATTTTTACGTGTCAATTTAGTTTATTCCGGGTTAGCTCGAACATTACGAAAACGATTTTAATTGAATTTTTACTAGAGAATATGACAGGCTGTATTATGTAACCTCACTTCTACTAAAAGGAACTGAAATCGACATTTACGCAAATACCGCAGACAAGGGTTAGTAATTTTAATTTTTAATGTGTATGTATTTTAACATGTAAACTTTGTATCTTATTGACGATATTATACCAAATATGGTCATACAAATGAATAAAGTATTATTATTATTATATAAAACTGTTTCGCCGTTGTCAAAAAGATTCAAACTTTCGTCTTTTGGTTGCAGAATAGTAAAAAAATACGAGAAAACTGGGAATTGAATATCTAGTAATGGTGTTGACGCCACTGTGCGTATAGAATTTGGTTTTTATTTATTTCCAATAGATGGCAATTGTGTCATGGGAAGATTTCCATATTTTGTTCTCACGGACCACGGTTGCAAGTGTGATTCAGAGTATCATCTTGTAGTGGTTTAAGACAGTCGAATACTGATAGTCGTTCAGTTCGGTTATTTTGATTTAGAAGTTGGGCATTGATATTCGATCAATGCAGTTCATTTAATTTGTTAAGAGTAGCATTTCGATTTTGGTTCGAATAAGTTACGCATTAATATTAGTAGCAACTTGATAGTGGTTCAAGAAAGTTCGAATACTGATAGTTGTTCAGTTCGTGAAAGCAACTCAATTCGTTGGATATATTTGAAAGTTGCATTTTGTTAATTTTGGTTTTTGTTGAGAAAAACAATTAGTTATTAATTTTGTTCGTCAAACAAGTTTGTGTGATATTGAAATCAAGCAAATTCAGTTTTCCTAATAATTCTCCTTTTACCCTTTTTCCAAACACTCCAAACTGAAATACATCACGGAATCATCAAATACCAAATTTCGGTAAGTCATTTTAAAACTATTTATCACACAAACAAGTAAAAAGAAAAAAAAATACAGTCCATTTAAAACTTTAGAATACCGGCAAAAACAAATGGATATTATTATATAATTTATGACAAAACTAGCACATAGGTATAACACCATTATTCACAGCCCATATAGAAAATTAGACAGAAAAAAGTAGATTTGCATTTCTAGAGACAACCTTGAATTACGAAAACATATCAAATTATAATTAACAGATTTATTTATATAACCATATGGTTTTAAACAAATGAATTAGCGTTACGTTATTTTAAACAAATCGATTTTCCGGGTTGTTAGAATGTTTAAATTAAATTACTCATAATATTTAAATAATAATTGTATTTTTGGTCAGTGGGGCTTTTTACGTATAGTTAAGCGGGATAGGATATCGTTCATTAAAATCTCTAAAAAATGTTATTAGTGTATTTGCCATATGGCAACATACACTATTGGCGTTGGTCGGATGGCGGGACCTAGGGGTCGGACCAAAATTTCTCGACGTTTCATAGCCTCCTGAACACATTGGCACCATTTTTGAAAATGTTTATATATATATATATATATAGGTATATATGTGTGCGGGCAATAACTTTCGAAGGAGTTAATTTTTTTTAACGAAATTTGGTACACATATTGCAATCCATCACCGCACGAAGCCTATTTAAAATGGGCCCAATCGGGTCAATTTAAGGGTGGTTTTTAGGGGTTGAAAAAAGTTTTTGGGCCCAAAAATATCTAAAAAATTCTCAGAATCGTTTCAAAATTGAAATTTAACCCTTTAATAACAATTAAAAAGTGCTCCTAAAATTTTAATAAAATCGGCCCGACAGGACCGGATTTACAAATTTTCTGAAAACACTAGTTTGCAGATAGTGAGTTATTTACTGAAAGGTGTTTTTAATTTTGGTGTAGACGTTCGATCGACAATAATAATGTATTAAGAAAAAAATGTAATTTTAAGGGGCGTATTAAGGAGTTATTTTTTTTATTTTGCCCAACAATCACCTTAAGTTCACATAATAAAGCCACAAGGCCTCTATTAGCAAATACACTATATGTCGGCAGGGTTTTGGCACTGCGACCCGGGTTTTTTTAATTGTGAAATAGATCAAACAAATTATGTTTGAAATTAATATTAAATATTATCAATTATTCATAAAAGTGTCGATTTTATCGAATCATATCAAAATCTTTCTTAAGAACGCAAATCTTAAACATATAATTCTGTACGCTCTTAATACGACGAATAATAATTAGTGATGCAAATGAAAAAAAAGTGTTTTTTTTTCAGAATTTCGTGTTTTTTTTTGAAAAAAAAACAAACATCTGACTTGTTTTTTTTTCTAAAAATGGTTTTTTTCAAAAATAAAAAAAAACTAAAATTGTACAGTAATACGTTATTTATATTTATATAGGCACTAAGAATACGGATAAAACTAAGAAAGCAAAGGTGTTAGGACTTGGGAATAACCGCAACCAATCACAAACGATGATGACTAGACATCGGACTTTTAGTACAAAGTCAAAAACGCTAAAAAGTCAGAGACGGACTTCATTTCATTTGACTATTCTTTTTACAAGAGTATCACATAAATCAATCCTAACATTCATAACGTAGACAATATATACTTCCGGATCTGTTTTGTCTCCAGCATTCCAGAACATTCTTGAGTGTATTAGTGACACATATACAATCATATCTAGCTAGGTTGTACTTCCCCTTCAGTTAATGGTCACGTGATCTTTGTTTTGATCTTGTCTTCATTACATATAGCGTCATATCGTGGTTTGAGGTAATTCAAGTTGCCGCTTGTACAGTCGCGAACATATTTACATGCATGTGAAAAAAAACATAGTTTTGTTTTTTTTCATGTCTGAAAAAAAAACGGTTTTTTTGCATCACTAATAATAATACGTTCTTACGCGTCCGGCGTCAAAACACGAATGTGTCGAAATTTGTACTCAGTTAGCTATTTATAGTTTTTACAATTATTAGTACGGCACCTGTCACGACTGTGATTGGTCGACGAGGAAACGGCGTTAGGTATTGTCGGGCATATAATATAAGTTCTGAAACAGCATGAGCTCTTGATTTGAATTTTCGGTTTTGACTGCTTCTTATCTAATTATTCAGCAATTACCATTGCGATCTTTTAAACAGATCGATATTCGATTTCCTGGCTTTGTAACAATGTCAAAATATAATAACGTACTTATATTTAGATAGAGATAGAATTTTTTCCTAATTTTTACCTGATCAACCTCAACGGAGAACCAACTTCAGGTGTCTCTGTCTGCCGTCGAGCGTCTATAATCTACAATTAGGTACATTATTCACTCGCTTTTATTAAATAACATTTAACATAAATGTTAAATATAACAGAATTAATTAAAAACGCATTTTCGTGTCAACTGTAGTTCAAAAAAAGATAATAAATTCATTAATTAAGATTTTTAATAAAATTACAGCAGAAACCGCTGAACGCCGATATCAGGTCGTCAGGGTGATTTGTGACCCCCCTCCCCTGTGCAGCTATCTTTTTTTTCAGTTCAAAATGTAGGTACTGCACATTTTCAATTTATTATTTACAACAATGTATGAAAAATGCATTTCATCAGTTCATTTGAACCTTAAAGACACATTAGCATATGAAGGGTGTAACAAATAAGTCATAGAAAATCATATAAGCACCACCTCCTTCAAACTTGGCTATTTTCAAACTGCATTTAATACCATAATTTCAAAAAGCTCAATGTTCATGTTTCTGCACACGTAGTGTCGACCCATAATGATTGTATTTAGACTCAAGACTGCATGCGATTTGTAGCTGTTCAAACGCTACGACCGTGCAGAGGTTGAACTTGAATGTGTGTTTTTTGATTTACCAAAAAGCTCTTTTTTAATATTTAATTATCAAATGGGCATTATGACAATTTTAGAAGCTAGAGAATGTGCATATTTACATATTTAATATAAGTTTCATAATTGGAATTATGTATATTTCTTGTAATTAATGTTAAAACACATATCACCAAAAGATTGGTGTGCTATATGTCTATTATTTTTACGTTTTTAAGGAAAATTCCAATATATTTTGATAAAGTCGCAAATTATATAAATTGGCGATTCACATGTCATATTGATTTCAGAAATACGATTTGTTTATTCTATTTCCCAATTGGAAAAAAAAATATTTTTGGCAATTTCAACGCAAACAACGTACTGTTGAGATAGGATAAAAATTAATGAGTCGTTCAAAATTATAACTCCATATAGGTACATATTTCTATTGCAGACAGAGTGGTTATCGTAGGTATCTGTCTAACAACAAAACGAAAATCTAAGGTAAAGCAATATTGCGTGTGTTTATTTTGAATATTAATCAATCATAACGTACTTGTATATTGGTCATTTATTATAAACTAATCACTTAAGATATTTTTTAATGACTCGCAAATTGCAAAAAGAGTCGGTCAAGTCAATAAATCGAATTATTATTTAGATTCGTATATCGAGATTGCTATGCTGTGATTGGTCAATAAATTTTTAGATGTAACTAGCACTCCAGGGTATAAATATAGGTCGCTTTTTTCACAGGAAATTATTTCAATTCGGTGGTTTGAGGTATCCGCAGCGTTCGTCGAAATCTAAATTGAACAAAGGAAAATCAGAGGAAAACTGTTGGAAATCGAAGGAACACTATCAACTAACTGAGTTAAATGAAATAACAAGATTTTTTATATGGTAAGCTTGAAATTATGCGTATATTTAACTCTGGCGGGAATGGAAGTTTTTACGACGTCATATTGTAATTTGCAAATGGCAGCTTGCTTCCTTTGTTTGAAATTTGCAAGGATAGTTTTTTGTTTTCAGATATTGTTGTGGAAATTTTAATATTTGACAAGAAAACGAAAAAATGTGTTTTTCTACAACTGTTGAATTTTTGTGTGTATAAAATATTAATTGTTTTTGCAATTTCAGACTAAATACAATGGTTGGAAATAATGGGTGGCTGTTCTAATTTAAACTCAAACATAGAACGACACGGGTATGCAGTGCGCTTACAGCAGTTCGACTTCAGGCTGCTTCAGTTCAACTACCTAGTTTGGCGGTTTCGCGATGTTGTTTAAAGAATAGAACTTCGGAAGGTCAGATTTTTTGTAAATATATAGTGTGGTATTTTTAGTATATTTTCTTGTACCTTGTGTCGCCCCCCGCCCGCCACCCCCAATACACAAATTTATCTTGATTACAATGCTGGTATTATAGTTCATATAGTTGCAAATATTCATATACATAATGTGCTATGACATAGACAACTCCATTGTGTTTATTAGGGTGTCCCTCCCCCCATACACAAATTTAATTTAATTACAATACTCGTATTAGAGTTCATAGGAAACCAGTGTTTAAATATTATCACTCAGGAAAAAGTTTGTCGGTGAACTTTTACCGAAAGAGAAAATCGATCAAACTTGAAAATGCAAGTATGGTGGTAAATGGTTTTTAAAAAATATATATTTGTATATATTATCTAATACTTAATACTGACATATTTACTCTTTACAAAAGAAGCCAACACATATTTATATTTTAACAAACCTATGAGAATCCCGAATATTGTATCCCACTCTCAATGATTTTAAGCTAATTTCTTAGAAAAATAACAAATTGCCTCGATTAACAATTTCTTCAACAATACTTTCTTGGAAAAATAAATGCAATAATAATCCGTTATAAAAATAACTATCTTTATAAATATCTTTTCTGCGCTTGCGTCGATTTATCTCAAAAACAATAGGACTTTTCATATTTGCATATCAAACGGTCTCATGTTTTGTATTAAGACCAACGCATCTGTGCTACTTTTGTGTCGCACAATTTCATAAATAAGTCGTTTAAAGAGCTACCATATACACTCCGTTGAAATATACCACCGACGCATCTCAGATGTTCGACTGTTGAAAACACGTCGAACACTTACTTGTGAGCTTCTGCTACTGCACGTCATGGATTCCGATGTGGCTACACTCTTCACGCGCAGGCGCCTGGCTGCTACTGTTTGTAGCTGGTTTTTATAAATACATTCGGTTAACGAGGATCATCGGACCTACCAACATTGAAAAGGTCGTAAGTTCTTCGTTAAAATCTACCTCCGATGGATCAAAAGCACTCGAATGTCGAGAATCGTTCCGATGTGGCCAGCTGTCTTCCCACACAGCCCTAGAGCCAACGAAATTGGAACTGTTGGCAAATTGAATAAGAAAGTTCCATTATCTCAGTAATCGTCAAGTCGTTACGTACTTGCGATGCAATTACTGAACAAAGCGTTTTCAATAAAAAAAAGCATATATGCGTTGGCCCCAATACAGATCATTGCGAATTACGATTTTTTATAAAATGATCCAAACCGGGTCCTGCATTTGTTAAGATCGGCCTTAAATGTATTTTTTTTGTTGAGGCTTACAAGTTTTTGGAATTAATAATGATCTGACTTTTGCTATCAAAAATTATTTATAAGTAAAAAAATTACAAACGTAATCTCGCCAAAAAATTATCCGAGATTCGATATAGTTAAAACGAACGGAGTTGATTACAGAGAACCAGGCCCGATGAAAGGTGGCATGTGTGGAGGTGATTTCCTCTACCGAAGACCCATTGTTTTCGCTAATTTTTTTCTTTTTTTTTTTGTAAAACGATTCAAATCGATAAACTACACAAATTCGGATTTCCTCTCCACAGTCCAACCAAGAACTTAATTTCAATAATTATTATTCAATTTGAATCGGATACACTCCGAGCTTATCACTTCATTAAATTGTTAACAAAAAAAAATATTAATATAGTTTAAAAAGAAAATCCAGCCAATTGGGCGATAGAGCCATTCCAACTTTAAAAATATTCACATTTGACATATAATAAATAAAATAAAATTTCTGTTAACGCACGCGGTTACGCGGGTAACGGCTAGTAACAACTATGATATTTGCCACTCGTTTCCATGCTTACAAAATAAGATTTCACATGTGTGGTACCTTACGATTTTAATGAAACGCACTCGATCACGGTCTAATAATAATTAACTATTTATTCAATAGAAATGTACAAAATAATATTACATTATACTCTTATATAACTATCCTTGACACCGGTCTCCACAATCCCTTCTTCTTTTTCAACTTGAGTGGTGAAGCTTCTTTTTTTCTTGATAAGGCGTTTTCTTCTTTGTCGGGAACCCATTCTTCCGGTGAGGTTTGGTTCGGAATGACGTCTTTTGTTGGCTTGGCAGGAACTGGGATTGATGGTGAGAGCTCTGATTCCTCCGGTCGTTTCTTGACATGGGCAGTGTTTCGCTTGAATATTTTTCCGTCCTTTCTATTGCTAACTTCATTTCAGAATCTGTTTTCTAGTTTATTTGAAGTATTCCTGTTTTGTGTTATGACTATCTGCTCCCTGTTTTATGTTACTGTCTCTAGACACTCTTACCCTGTCTTCTCTATCTTTTCCTTTTTGTTTTTGTTTACCTAAATTCACTTCGACGATAATTCAAGTGGACTAACCAAGGCAAATTAAATTAAACCAAACTAAATTAGTATAGGGTATAATCAAAGACGAAATAAAAATGATATAGCTATTAAGGTTAATTTGTTAAGATGTTTCATTGAGGTGGAAATTGAAGTGTACCATAAACCATTTTCGATATTTTAAAATTTATTTTAAAGTTGATGGTTTATAATAATCGTCATGTTATTCGTATTTATGTTTGAAATCTAATTTATTCAATCTTGCTCAACTATGTTTTGTGTTATTTCATATCAAGAGCTTAGCTGACATTCTATCTAACTATTAAATTATTTGTTTCAATGTCATATTGGATAATTAAGGTAACCACAAAATATTTACTTGGATAAAGATTCAAATTTGTTTGCTAGAGTAAATTATTTTTTTTTTTGTTATTTTATTAATCATGGATAACTCGATGTTCCAAACCGGGTTAACCCGAAAGTCGGGAGTAATTCGAATTGACTCGAAACTATATTACTAACTCAAGTTGTCTTTACGCGATACGTGGCATTACCGACCGAACTCATCGGCTCATTTCGAGCGATTATTTGGTTGTGATTATAATATTTATTATTATTATTATATTTTTTTTTTGTACTGAAAGTGAAAGTAGTTTATATTAAGTTCTATTAGTAGAATGTAAAAGTCATATTTACGTCTTAATAATATTTTTTTTTTCTATCTTCAAAATAAGTTATTGTAGGCATCCTATAGAGGGGCTTTATTGTTAAAAACATTTATAAAATTCATATTATACTAGTAACGAACGTTAAGTCTCGTTACCTCATGATTTTCTTGTAACCATTGAACAAATTAATCCAAACATGCCTGAAATAGTAAACCAAATTATAAGCTGAAGATGTGAATACAATCTTTATCTATTTGTTATAAATAAATAGAAATTCAATTTATTTGTTGATCTCCTTTTTGACTTTAACTTCATTTTGTATGCAGTAATTAAGAACACTTGGGAGTATATGGTATTTGTTCTATTTTTCAAATCAAAATACTTGCAACCTAGGGTTGAGGCCATGAGAGGTATTTCAATAACTACTATTAGATCTGTTGTAGAGACTCCTGTGTACGAAAACAATATTATCAACCCTGTTAACTGAATTATAATATTAAGTACTTTTTTTCCCGTTCCATATTAACTGTTAATTTCTACACTAACTTTATGTTTCACTGAGTCAGTGCGTATTTAGTAATTAAATACTAGAACACAGATTCACTCTTTTTATTTGTTTATTTAACTCAGAATACTAGTTGAATTTGAGACAGTGCTGAAGCGAAATGCTAAGAATTTTAATGCTTTAATCAATTTATTTTCGACATGTGATTGTACAGATATTGGAACTTTTCTCAGAGGTTGTTTTACTAACTTTACTTAAGGATCTAGATATGGACAATCTCACAATAACTGTGAGATATGCAGTCGAGTTGAGTTTTAATAAGACTGAAATATATTTCTGGTAAAAGTGTACAGTACGATACAGATTACATAATATACAAACAGTTGTATAATACAGTACATTTCCCTTACATTAATTCAAAACAAATATCATTTAATGATTTTAAACAAACTTCAATTCTAAAATAAATATATTATTTTTATCATCTTTTATTTTGTATAAGTTAAACGGTCCGGTGGTTGAACATTTCTTTTTGGTCTTTCAGGCAGTTTCTTTTCAGGCGTCTCAGCTCTTTGATTTGAAGTGATATTCAAATTATGGTCATAAAACCAAACGCCGATTTTGATAAGTTGATTGTAGTGACGTTTCCATTCCAAATTATCACAAAGTGTTTTCACTATGACATGTCGTCGTCCCAATGTTTTTACAATTTTTGCTTTTGTATAATTTTGTCCATTTAGTCTGTAGTCCCGTGCGTAAACAATTTCATTTACATTAAAATTATTGCTTATTTTCCCTCCATAGTTTTATATTTGGTTTTCTTGTTTCTCTTGAACTTTTTGTTTAATTTCAATTATATTAGAATCGGGATTTTTTGTTTTATTTTTTAACAGATCTAAACGTGTTCTTAAATCTCTACCGATCATTAATTTTGCAGGGCTTACACCGGTAACACTATGCGGTAAAGTACGGTAATCCAATAAAAATCTACACAAAATTAAATTAATATCCACATTTTTGTTTTTGTTTTCATTTAAAGAACTAATTAACGCATTTTTTATGATTCTGACTGCGTTTTCCGCAGCACCGTTTGTTGCAGGATGTCCGACAGCGCTTAGCAAATGGTTTATTACATTTTCATTTAAGAAGGACTTAAATTCATTACTCGTAAATTGAGTACCGTTATCAGATACGAAAAATTTTGGCAGTCCGAAACGTGCAAACACATTTCTCAACGCCGTAATAGTATTTAAGGAACTTGCAGTTTTCATAGGAAAAACCTCTATCCATTTGTTATGTGCGTCTACAATAATCAAAAACATTGTTCCTAAAAACGGTTCAGCAAAATCACAATGAATTCTTTCCCAAGGCTCTTCAGGCCAATTCCAGGGGATTAATTTATTTTTTGCCGGAGCGTCTTTATGAATCATACAAGATTCACAATTTTTTGCAATTGTTTCAATTTCTTTGTCAATTCCAAGCCACCAAATGTAACTTCTAGCTTTTGACTTCATTTTTACGATTCCAAGGTGACTTTAATGTAATTCTTGTAATAATAAAGCACGTAAATTAGTGGGTACAACAACTCGATGTCCCCAAATCAAACAATCATTTTCAATACTTAATTGATTTTTACGCAAATAATATGGTTTATAAATATCACAAATTATATTAGGCCAGCCATTGCAAAGATAATTTTTAACATTTTCTAACATTTCATCATTTAGTGTTTCTATTTTTAGCTCTGATTCCGTAATTGGTAAATTAGATTCTGACGTTACATAATACAAATGAACTTGTTCTAAGTCATTATCAAATATTTCAGCAGCATTTACTGGGGCACGAGATAAATAATCTGCTTGATTTTGTTTCGATTTTACATATTTAATTTCAAAATTAAAATTAGCTAAAAAAATTGCATATCTTTGTAATCTATTTGCCGCTAATTGTGGAATACCACATTTTGACCCAAAAATAGTTAATAAGGGACGGTGATCCGTTTCCAATATAAATTTTCTTCCTAGTAAATATTGCTGAAACTTTTTTACTCCATAAATTATAGCGAGGGCTTCTTTATGGATCTGAGAATACTTTTTTTCAGTATTTGACAATGTGCGTGAAGCGTATTAGACTACAGGCCCATGTCCAAAAAATGGATGGGTCATATGAACCACCAGGTGACGTATATAGGATGATATAAGAGCATAAAATAATAAGATTCAGCACTATGCCGTCACTTGTAAGCTGTCCAACTGAGTGCTGGTGAGAATTCAAAAGTGCAGGTAGAATGAGTACATTTTGGTCATATATTTTTGTACGGCATTTTTACCATCGATAGATCCATGAAAAATAATAAGAAAGCGCGCAGTGCCGTAAAAAAATGGTACGCCACAAAGTCGGTAAATTTTTTTGATTTTCTGACAATTTCCAGGGTAAATTTGGTCATTTCATTCTGTACGGCATCAGTTTCATACTGTTTCAATCCATTATTCCGCAACGCCGTACAAAAATCATGCGACAAGGGGAAAAAAATCGAGAGTTGCAACCCCCTCTCTTTCCGTGGTTCGGGGGGTGATTTGAAAAAGTACGGCTTCGGTTCCAAAACATTATCTAGCACTCAAAAGTACTATTAAAAATAATGCCGTCAAAAAATTATTGTTCATTTGAATGTATATTAATAATTATCTTATTTTCATGGTATACTTGATTTATAAAGCTGTAAAATCATTTGACTCTGTACGGCAACTTTTTTTTTAACATGATATTGTAAAATACAATTGTTATATACTACTTATTGGCGTTCAAAAGAAACTGTTCTAAAAAAAATTATAGAGAAATACAAAAACTGAAATTTTTTAAATTATTGCAAAAGTTTAAATATTCATAGATTAATAAAATATAGCAATTTTCTACATTTTTCCCTTATTTTAAATAGTATTAAGATAAATAAATTAGGAAAAAATGATGCCGTACATTTTAATGCAAACCATATCATATATATGTAAATTATATTTATTAGTGTATTTGCCATATGGCAACATACACTATTGGCGTCGATCGGATGGCGGGACCTAGGGGTCGGACCAAAATTTCTCGACGTTTCATAGCCTCCTAAACACTTTGGCACTATTTTTGAAAATGTTTATATATATATATATATATATATATATATATATAAACATATGTTATTCGCAATAGCCGAAATCGGCCACTGCCCGAATTTTTTGTCCACAACGCGTTATGGGTGTGGCAATATACCCATGATACGTGTAGAAACTCTTTTGTCGAGCAGCGAGTAATGCTAATTAACCAGAACGCGTTGTGGGTACATTGTAACACCCAAAAAGCGAAATAAATGTCGGCCAGCCTTTGTTTTGCTTTGTGGAGCATTTGTTTTGCACACGTCGCGTTTTGGCTACTGAGTTTGAGTCACATTGCATTGTGGTTCCCGCGCTTTAAACGTTCGGCATCGTAGTACACGTGCTAACCAAGCTAGTGAATTAAGATGAAGGCTCAATTTGAACAAAGATTACGGGAATTGATGTTAGAGAAGAAAGAAAGGTCGTGTTTATTTTCAGATGAACGGTATATAGAAATTGTAAACGAAACCAAGGAAGCACTACAAAGAAAACGGGACGGACTTGAACTATCATCAAAGCAATATCGTAGATTAAAACGATACGATTTGTTAACAGTCGGCGAAAAAGAAAAACTGGTTAACAAAGAATATTTAGGAAACCAATCTAGTTTAATTTTTTACTGTCCAGTAAGTGAAATTTATGATGTGATACATAAAGCTCATTTGCAAATAGGACATAAGAAAGAGAAAGCAATGGAAAATGAATTAAAGAAGAAATACTGCAACATTACTAGGGAGGTGATTCACATATATTTAAATCTTTGTCAGTCCTGTGCTTTGAAAAAGAAAGCAAAAAGAAAAGGGTTAGTTGTGAAACCTATAATTATGACGGAAATGAATTCACGTTGCCAGGTAATGTTTTTTAATTAATTACCTAATATATACTAATGTGTACAGGGTGTCCAGTTTTCGAGGGTTTTGTGGGGTTCCTTGGTTGTTAGCAAAGATAGAAGGATGCGACACTGTGCTAGTCCGCACTCTCCTATTTTTGCCCACAAAATCATAAAAATGGACACCTGTACTTAGTAAGTAATTATTTGTTACAGGTTGATCTTATCGATATGCAAAGCGAGCCTGATGGAGAATATAAATTTATTCTCAATTATCAAGATCACCTAACTAAATATGTAGTACTGCGACCACTTAAAACAAAAACATCAGAGGAAGTGGCGGATAATATTCTTGATATTTTCTGTTTGTTTGGAGCACCAAATATTTTGCATAGTGATAACGGAAGAGAATTCTGTAATCAAGTAAGTTCAGTTACCTTGTACAGGTTGCTTCGCTGAAATTTTCCATCCCTAAAACTTTTTTATCTATTTTTATTAGATTTGAGTAACTTTCAGGTCATTCAAAACTTGGCGACAAGTTGGTCAGCTATCAAACTAGTTCACGGTAAACCTCGGCATTCCCAGAGCCAGGGCTCCGTCGAACGAGCAAATCAGGATGTTCGTGATAGCCTTGTAGCTTGGATGTCAGATAACAACTGTCAAAATTGGGCAAGAGGTCTTCGTATTGTTCAAAGCACTAAGAACCGCAGTTTTCATACAGGCATAAAGCGAACACCTTATGAGGCCATGTTTGGAATTCCACAACGAAATGGACTCTTGGATACATGCTTGGATATCTCTGTTGTTAATGAAATTGAGACCGAAGAACAACTTGAAGAGCATTTAAAACTGACGAAAGAGTCTTTAGAAAAAGCAACTACTATCACTGAGAATCATAATATTGAAATTGGCGAATCGGAAGTAGAAATCGACACGAATATCGAAAATGACGGTACAAATCAATGTTTTGTTTGTGAAAACATGTACATACCAGATAATGTGTGTATTGAATGTAATGAACCATTTCATGAAACGTGTGCTGCTGATTTGGAAATATCATTATGCAAACTTTGTGGCAATAAAAGAGCAGCTGATACAGAGAGAAGAGGTTGCAAACGGGGACTTGAAGAACAAGCTGATAAAATGCTTGTCCAATCACAAAACAAATTTCCACCTGTTAATGTTGGTGACAATGTTTTGATAAACATACCAGAGGTAGATCGTGGACGTCTAGCTCCTCGGAATGTGTTAGCAGTCATTATGGAAAAGACCGATCAAGGTTTGTTCATTCTCGGCACAAAAAATGGAAAATTGCAACGATTATACAGTCGAAATGAGTTTCAATTATCGCCTTCAGTATTTTTATCGTTATCCGAGATCGCTGCAGATTCATCTGTCAGCGTTCGCCAAGAGGCCATGATGTCTTCTGGATCCAAGCAAGGATTTACTCGATGTAATTGCCTGAAAGGATGTCAAACAAAGGCATGCCAATGCATAAAATTAAATATTAAATGCAATTCAAAATGTCATAAGAGCGGCTCTTGTAAAAACAAGTAATTTGTTAAAGTTTTTGTTTATTTCTTTTAAGTTTTCTTTACATTTTTTATATAATAACATTCAGTTTATGTTTTATGATACATTTAAATAAATGCTTTACTTTTTGTATTAGTTTTTTAAATATTAAATGCAATTCAAAATGTCATAAGAGCAACTCTTGTAAAAACAAGTACCTAATTTGTTTAAGTTTATGTTTATTTCTTTTAAGTTCTCTTTGATTTTTTTTATAATAGCATTCAGTTTATGTTTTATGATACATTTAAATAAATGTTTTACTTTTTGTATTACTTTTTTAATTTCAAACGCGTTCTGAATATCGCAGAATAGCCAGAACGCGACGTGTACAAAATAAATGCTCCACAAAGCAAAACAAAAGCGGGTCGACATTTATTTCGCTTTTTGGGTGTTATAATGTACCCACAACGCGTTCTGGTATATTAGCATTACTCACTGCTCGACAAAAGAGTTTCTACACGTATCATGGGTATATTGTCATACCCATAACGCGTTATGGACAAAAAATTCGGGCAGTGGCCGATTTCGGCTATTGCGAATAACATATATATAGAGGTATATAGGTATATATGTGTACGGGCAATAACTTTCGAAGGAGTTAATTCATTTTAACGAAATTTAGCACACATGTTGGAATCCATCACCGCACGAAGCCTATTTAAAATGGGCCCAATCGGGTCATTTTAAGGGTGGTTTTTAGGGGTTGAAAAAAGTTTTTCGGCCCAAAAATACCTAAAATATTCTCAGAATCGTTTCAAAATTGAAATTTAACCCTTTAATAGCAATTAAAAAGTGCTCCTAAAATTTTAATAAAATCGGCCCGACAGAACCGGACTTACAAATTTTTTGAAAACACTAATTTGCAGATAGTGACTTTTTTATTGAAGGATGTATTTAATTCGGTGTAGACGTTAGATTAATAATAATATTACAATTAAGAAAAAAAATGTTATTTTAAGGGATGTATTAAGGGGTTAAATTTTTTATTTTGTCCAAAAACAAACTTAATTTCACGTAATAAAAGTATAAAACCACACGGCCCTGTACAAGCAAATACACTATATTGTCGGCAGGGTTTTGGCACTGCGACCCGGGTTTTTAATATTTTTATTACTTTTTTATCAATATGAACTTTCAGATTTGTACGGCATTAACTTTTTATAAATTATTGCATTAAGTACAAATAAACTATCTAAATGCCGTATAAAAAAATATCGTCATGAATTTCACCTTACATTTCGTTATATGGATTTTTCTTACATTTCGTTCTATGGATTTTTCCTTAAACCTTTGGACCAACGAAAATGTACGGCATGTAAAAAAATATTATCTTTGCATAAAATACTTTCAAAATAAATTAATTTTATGTTGTTTCAAATCACCTCCCGGACCACGGAAAGAGAGGGGGTTGCAACCCTCGATTGTTTCCCCTTGTCGCATGATTTTTGTACGGCGTTGCGGAATAATGGATTAGAAGCTGTATTGAAACAGTATGAAACTGATGCCGTACAGAATGAAATGACCAAATTTACCCTGGAAATTGTCAGAAAATCAAAAAAATTTACCGACTTTGTGGCGCACCATTTTTTTACGGCACTGCGCGCTTTCTTATTATTTTTCATGGATCTATCGATGGTAAAAATGCCGTACAAAAATATATGACCAAAATGTACTCATTCTACCTGCACTTTTGAATTCTCACCAGAGCACTCAGTTGGACAGCTTACAAGTGACGGCATAGTGCTGAATCTTATTATTTTATGCTCTTATATCGTCCTATATACGTCACCTGGTGGTTCATATGACCCATCCATTTTTTGGACATGGGCCTGTAGTCTATATTCAATCGGTTTCGTTTCATTATTACCATATAAATGCATTAAAATTGCTCCAAGACCTTTATCAGAGGCATCAACAGTTAATTTCAACTTTACATCGGGATTAAAATGAACCAATATGTTTGAAGATGAAAGCATTTCTTTCGCTATGACAAACGCTTTTTCACATTCGTCACTCCATTTCCACGGACAATCTTTTTTTAATAATTCATATAATGGACTTAAAATCTGTGAAATATTTGGTAAAAATTTCCTATAATAATTAATTAAGCCAAGAAATGATTGTAATTCTGTTATATTGGTCGGCTTAGGAGCATTTTTTATACATTCCACTTTTTCTGGAGAAGTGTGCAACCCTTTTTCATTATAAAACCTAAATAATTAACATTTTTTTCAAAAAATTTACATTTTGATTTTTTAATTTTCAAACCACAATCTTTTAAACGTTTTAATACTTCTTCAAGTCTTATCATAATATGTTCCGCACGATCTTTGCCTGTCACTAAAACATCATCTAAATAAACTATGACCCCATCAATTCCGGTTAATATTTTTTCCATAATCTTTTGAAATTTGGCAGGAGCCGTAGATACCCCATAAGGTAGACGGTTAAATGTGAACAAGCCTTTATGTGTACTAATCGTGGTTAATAATTTTGATTCATCTGCTAATTCTATTTGATTATAAGCTCTACATAAATCAATTTTTGAAAATTCCTTACCCCCTTGCAATTGTAAAAATAAATCCTCTATACGAGGTAAAGGATGTTTATCAATTTTAAAAAATTTATTTAAGGTTACTTTATAGTCGCCGCAAATTCGAACAGTTCCGTCTGTTTTCAAAACTGGGACTATTGGCGTTCCCCAATCACTGTAAGTTACGGGAGATATAATATTTATTTTTTTCAAACGCTCTATTTCTGCTTCAACTTTTTGTTTAAAAGCGAAAGGCAAAGGTCGTGGTTTTATATAAATAGGTGTAGCATCATTATGCAACTCAAAAAGAATTTTTCCTTTATTAAATCTCCCTATATCCTCACTAAAAATTTCGCTATATTTTCTAATATTTTTTCAATATCATTAGATATATTTTTCACTTTACTTATTTGATTCAATTCCTTTAATCCTACATTAAACAACGACATCCAATCTAATCCTAAAATAGGTTTCCCACCTCCTTCTATCACAAAAAATTTAACGTTATGATTTTTGTTTCCAAATGATACATTTAGTTCAATAAAACCGAGGGGTTTAATTTTTGAACCATTATAAACAGAAAGTATAGTATCAGTTTCTTTTTTAGGAATTTCATGAAAGAAAGTTTTCCAAAAATTTTCTGAACACGCCGTAATAGCAGCACCTGAATCCATTTGCAATTCAAAATCTTTACCATTTAATTTGACATGCGCTGTTATAGGAATTGGTGGTTTATTAGATTGAATGTGGTATAGATTTGTATCATCATTATTTTCAACTGGTTTTGTCTCTGACTCTACATAATTATGTTGCATTGTACTAGAATTTTTATTTCTACAAACCCTTTTTAAATGTCCTTTCTTATTACAAATTGAGCATACATAATCTTTGTATTTGCACTGTTCTTTTACGTGATTTAATTAAACCGCATACCTTACATTTTTTTCTTCTTTCTTGCCGATTGTTTCTGTTATCTTGTAACTTATAAACCGGTTCTGCTTTCACTGTGAACCTACTGCCATCTTGTGAAATTCCAGGTACATTCTCCTGATGCTGAAACGCCGCTTCCACTGATTGCGCGATCTCTATTGCCTTGTTCAGAGTTAGCGATTCCACATCCTCAGAAAACAATTTCGCCTTAGCAGGTCCATTGCTCAGCCCCAAAATGAATCTGTCTCTTAACATTGTATTTAAACAATTTCCAAAAAGACAGTCAGTAGCGAGCTGCCCATTCTGTTAAGGATTCTTCATCAAGCCTATGTTCTCTGTAGAACGTATCTCTTTCGAGAAATCCAGAAGTTGGAGTTTTGAAATGCTTATCAAAGAGCTCCAATAACACATTGATAGTTCTGGACTCTGGATCATGAAGTAATGCCAAATTTTCTAAGAGTTTATACGCTTCCTCGTTTAAGCTACTCAAAAACATTGCCTTTTTCTTTTCATCTGCTATATCATTAGCAACAAAGAACTGCTGTAACCTTTTTTTATATACCCTCCAAGTATTTTCACGCGGGTTAAATTCCGTCAAATTTTCGATAATTTGAGCCATTTTCGTCGCCACTGTGAGATATGCAGTCGACTTGAGTTTTAATAAGACTGAAATATATTTCTGATAAAAGTGTACAGTACGATACAGATTACATAATATACAAACAGTTGTATAATACAGTACAATAACGTTTCCGACTTTTAGTGCAGACACTAAGGTACATTCCGTATGAAAAATCCGGTGAATTAATTCTGATTGATGATTTAAGTTCATGAAGACCTAAACAATTAAATTCTGAATATCGGACAAAAATCGGCATAACCGGACTATGAGAATTCCCATTTAAATCACTTTGTGTGCTTGTATACGCTAAAAACGCGGTAACTGCTGAACCGATTTGAATGTGTTTTTTTAACCATCCGATAGCTTTGTCTCATATTTCGAAACACAACACGTCTCGTTCAAATGCATAATTATGTTTAGGAGAGAACTATGCAGACAACTTGTCGATATAAGCGTTTTAAAAATACCGTTCTTTTATTCATTAAATGAACATATTGCTTCAGGTAAATTATAGGTTACTTCACGTAACTATGCACCGGCTAGGTTCCTTTTCTATACGACATCCGTGATATCTCTTGTTTTAAAGGTGCAAGGCATTTTTCCCAATCTCATCTAATCAGTGCCATATTAACGTTGACGTACAGGAAGCATCTGATCTTTTTTTTTTTTTTGTTAGTTACTATGTGATTTAATTTAATGCTTACGTTAAAAGTCAAAACAAACAAAAAGATAGGTTAACGTATATCGTGCTATACAATTATGTAATCTCTGTGTTATCTATATATTTATAAAATTGATGTCGGTATGTTTGAGATTAATAAAAGTTAATAAAAAGTTGGCACAAATATGTTTTTTTTTTCATCGAGAAGATTTTTTTTCTTTCTTTATGCTGTCCATTTTGTTGTAACTTGTCAATAGAGGGCGCCGGGAGGAGTCGAAAGCTCTACTGTTGTTGTCGCTGCCGCGCTTCATCTTAATCGGGAGCAAATCGTAGATAGCTCCTAGTATATTATATTTATTCACGCATCATCGAATCACTGCCGTGATTGTATTTTAAAGAATATTAATGGATACATGCATGTGTGACACAAAGTATAACATTAATTATTTACAGATATTCTGTTCTTTTGTGTGCTCTCTGCGCTCTCTTTTGTTTGGTGCTCACAGCCCTTCCTCGATATCCATTTGGAGTATCGGTATACATTGTACATTCATTTGGTGCTCGCAGCCCTTCCTCGATATCTATTTGGAGTATTGGTATACATTGTACATTCATTTGGTGCTCACAGCCCTTCCTCGATATCCATTTGGAGTATCGGTATACATTGTACATTCATTTGGTGCTCACAGCCCTTCCTCGATATCCATTTGGAGTATCGGTATACATTGTACATTCATTTGGTGCTCGCAGCCCTTCCTCGATATCTATTTGGAGTATTGGTATACGTTGTACATTCATTTGGTGCTCACAGCCCTTCCTCGATATCCATTTGGAGTATCGGTATACATTGTACATTCATTTGGTGCTCACAGCCCTTCCTCGATATCCATTTGGAGTATCGGTATACATTGTACATTTGTTTGGTGCTCACAGCCCTTCCTCGATATCCATTTGGAGTATCGGTATACATTGTACATTCGTTTGGTGCTCACAGCCCTTCCTCGATATCCATTTGGAGTATCGGTATACATTGTACATTCATTTGGTGCTCACAGCCCTTCCTCGATATCCATTTGGAGTATCGGTATACATTGTACATTCGTTTGGTGCTCACAGCCCTTCCTCGATATCCATTTGGAGTATCGGTATACATTGTACATTCATTTGGTGCTCACAGCCCTTCCTCGATATCCATTTGAAGTATCGGTATACATTGTACATTCATTTGGTGCTCACAGCCCTTTCTCGATGTCCATTTGGAGTATTGGTATACATTGTACATTCATTTGGTGCTCACAGCCCTTTCTCGATGTCCATTTGGAGTATTGGTATACATTGTACATTCATTTGGTGCTCACAGCCCTTCCTCGATATCCATTTGGAGTATCGGTATACATTGTACATTCGTTTGGTGCTCACAGCCCTTCCTCGATATCCATTTGGAGTATCGGTATACATTGTACATTCATTTGGTGCTCACAGCCCTTCCTCAATATCTATTTGGAGTATCGGTATACATTGTACATTTGTTTGGTGCTCACAGCCCTTCCTCGATATCCATTTGGAGTATCGGTATACATTGTACATTCGTTTGGTGCTCACAGCCCTTCCTCGATATCCATTTGGAGTATCGGTATACATTGTACATTCATTTGGTGCTCACAGCCCTTCCTCGATATCTATTTGGAGTATCGGTATACATTGTACATTCATTTGGTGCTCACAGCCCTTTCTCGATGTCCATTTGGAGTATTGGTATGCATTGTACATTCATTTGGTACTCACAGCCCTTCCTCGATATCCATTTGGAGTATCGGTATAGATTATACATTTGTTTGGTGCTTACAGTCCTGGTATCATCGCTGGGGTTTGGACTCAGAACTTCCAGTATCACGCTGGATGTGTTTCCAATTATACCACGATGACCCATCCTCGATATCCCTTTGGAGTATCGGTATATACTGTACATTTGACAATGCAGTAACTATAATGAAAAATAAGTGAATATTTCTCTATTAATTATTTATTATAGTAGCTATATCCTCTTACCTTTGATACTGTTTGAGAGGTTCGAAATAATCCTCGTCGCAAATTTGTGGTACCTTACGATTTTAATGAAACGCTCTCGATCACGGTCTAATAATAATTAACTATTTATTCAATAGAAATGCACAAAATAATATTACATTATACTCTTATATAACTATCCTTGACACCGGTCTCCACAACATGTAAAAAAAAAATTAATCAAAGCATGCTTGTCAGCTACATAATTTCTTTTTGACATCTTCACAGCAAAGAACAGCTGTTTTTTTTTATTTTTAAAATATTTTCGAAACCAGAAAGCTAAGAACAATTTTTTTAACAATACTTTCCTGGAAAAACAAGTAGAATAATAATCCGTTATAAAAATAACAGTATAGCTACAATTTTAAATGTAAATCAATAAAATGTATTTCATAATCGTATTAAACAGTTTTTGTAGGATATCAAATTTTAGTTGAATTTTTTAATAAAATCTGATTGCATAATGCATAAGTTGACCGTATTTAAAATACAAATATAAATACTAGAAAAGTATTTGTATTTTGGAATTCTTTTACTCAAATACTTCGCAAGTCTGCTCTTCAAGTACTTTGAGGCTGCAATGGGGATGTCGGAAGTTCCAAAAAGCATCGAGATATATATATATATATATATATATATATATATATATATATATATATATATATATATATATATTGTATCGATATTTTTTTCACGTATCGATATCAGTACTGATATATTTTTTTCAAAATATCGATATATTGGTACCATTTGAAAGAGAATATTGGCACTCGAAGAAATTTAGTATACATATTGACTAGCTTAATATAATCTCAAATAGCAGTTAACGGACATTATTTCTAATAAATCAAGTAATAAATAATTATCTGAAATCAAAAAAAACAAGATTTTTTTTTATTTATTAATCAGACGTCTAATCGAACAATTACTTAATAAAACCAAAGATGGCGAACCTATGGCATGCCTGCCACAGGTGACATTCGACAGATAATTGTTGGTACAACATGAATTGAGGTTTAACTCGAAATAATTAAAAATACTCTAAATGTAGAAATGAAGTGAAATAATATCAGTACGTTTATTTACAGTGTTATGTAATTTAATCCAAACTATTTCACTCATATTTCGTTTAAGCCAATTGTTTTCTAAATCTAAAATCTTTGTTTCACCAAAATTAATTTTAATTCATCAAATCATATCAATTAAAGAAAATATATAAACCGTTAATTATTTTACAAACTTTTATTAAAATATATTTAGTTTCACGTTGCTGTTTTATATATTACAAAATAGAAAATTAAATGATTTATTTAATTTGATATTAATTTCGACTGAAATAGTTTTTTATTAAATTGGCTCAATAATTATATTTAGAGTTTTATTCCAATTTTAAACTACAAGTTTATTAATATTCTTTTAAATTATAGATGTTAATTTTAGCTCTGCCAAAGATCAAGTGAAATATTTCTATGAGAAATATTTTAAGAGTAAATTGATTATGCAACTGCAATGTCAAATGAAATAAAGAGGTTGTATAATAGTTCAAGTCGAAATTAACATAAATTAAATGATAATAAAAAAATACAGTACATGGAAACTGAAAAAAAAATTGTACAAGTATAAAAAAGTATGTTTTTTTTATATAACGTTACAGGTTTAGCCTCTTCAAGTGAAATTTTCAGGTCTTCCTCTGCGACGTAAAGGTGGCGGTTCGCGCCGCGACAGAGACAGGAGACCGAGACCGGAGACAGAGACTAAAGACCGAGACCGTTACCTGACCTTAGGTTTTCTATGTGTGTCGTTTGCGAGCGAGACCGAGACAGGAGAGCCCGACGCGAGACAAAAGACCGCGAGACGGTCTCTACCCCGGACTAGTACTGTATCGCGTCTTGCTCAAGACGTACGTGAAAAATTGTGAAAAATGACGTGGTTTTCTGATGAAGACACCGATAAATTGATTAAAATGATTAGACAACATCCTGCGTTATTTAATTCTCAACTTGACGCATACAGAGATGAAAATTTGAAGGATAATTGTATTTTATTCATCCGAAAGTACATTCTGAACATATTTTCCTCAAACAGTAAATGGTTCTTTATCAAAAGGGAAAACGATTCTTCGTGGCCTCTAGATGTGTATAATTTGTTGATAGGCATTCTTTATTTTGTTTTATAATAATAATATAATAGCAAGTCATCGTCTTCTTCTTCTTCCAATAGTAACTTCATAACTGAATGGCTTTCCATTACGCTGTGGATTAATAATTTTCCAGAACACGACACGATTGACTCTAACAAAACTGAATGAACAGAGGTCTTTGGTCTCGGTACACAACAGACCACCGGAGACGGAGACATTTGTCTCGGTCTCCAGTCTTTGTCTCCGGTCTCAGTCTCCTGTCTCTGTCGCGGCGCGAACCGCCACCTTAAGTGGAAAGGCTTGAGATGATCTACGTGAGATTTGTAAATCTCCGGTGTTGTCATCACGTAGAACCACACTTACAGGACTTGTAAATTTTAATATTCTTCTAGGCTCCGACCAACGAGGTGTGAACTTTTTGGATTTGACACCGGGTACGGTACGCTGCAGAACTCTTTGTAGTACTTGCTGATTAGCTTGAAACGGATGTTGATTTGGCTTTCGTTGATTATAGTAGTGTTGTCGCTTCCGATGAGCTTCTTCGATAAAGTTATCAATAACTGGCTTCGAAGGAACTTTAGTCCCTGTTATAATTTTACGGATGCTCCAGAAGTTATCGAGGGGCATCAAGAGTTCTCTTTTCAAAAATATTGATGCAGGTGTTTGTTTTGTAGTCTCTTGAAATGAATTATTATAAGCATAAACAACGGATCTGGTGAAGCGATCCCATGTATTATGTTTTAAAGCATATCCTTTTAATAGACTCGACAATCCACCAATTAAAGTTCTGTTGGTTCTTTCAGACTGATTGGCTTTAGGATTGTAAGGACTTGTCAATATGTGTTTACAACCCCATCGAAGGCACATATCTTTAAATTCTCTTGCAGTGAAATTTTTAGCATTTACAGGTGGACCGAATTGATACCAAATATCTTCAAGCTTTTTGATTGTAACAGCAGCAGTACATCTATTGGTAGGCATGACTTGTATAAATTTGCTATACGAGTCAATCAACACCAAACAGTAGCGATTTTTATTACGACTTAACGCCATAGGCCCAAGATAATCAATATGCACGGTTTGCCAAGTAAAGCGAGGATTCTTAGATGACATGGGTGCTCCTGCGGATGCGTAGCAGCTTTAGTATGCTGGTAAACTGGACAACTAATTACATACTTCCGAATGTCGTCATATAATTGCGCTCAATAAAAGCGTTTTGAATTGGCTCTGTAGGTTCTTGTCACACCGCTGTGCGCGCTAAGCTCCATATCATGAAAATAGTATTTTAACATTTCCCGCAACCTTTCAGGGATAAATATTCGGCGCTTGTGGAATTTCCCCACGAGTTTGCACAGAAGACGATCGTGTACTACAAAGTCTTTTACGTCATTGCCAGCATTTAACTGCTGGATAACGCCTTGGCAGTACGGATCGTCTTTTTGGTGCTTCCTCAACGATGGAAAAGCTTCCGGTATTTCATTTAGAAAATTTAGCGGTACACAGTTTTCGTCAGTCGTAGTTGTGATGTTGTCGTCATCGGTGTTGTTATTTGAAATATCATCGGAGTACAATCTAGTAAGTACGTCAGCAACATTATTAATTGTACCGCCGATATGTATTACATCAAATTCAAAGTTCGATAATTCAAGTATCCATCTTGCTGTTTTTCCAAACTTCTTTGGTGTGTTATAAAGCCACTTTAAGGCGGAATTGTCTGTTTCAACTCTAAATTTCTTGTGTAAGAGATAGTCTTTGAATTTTTGAACAGACCAATACAAGGCGAAGCATTCCTTTTCATAAATGATAGCCTTCTGTTGATGTTCGTCTAATTTTCTAGAAGCGTAGGCTACGGGTAATAAATCTTTACCGTACTGTTGCAACAGAACAGCACCTAGTGCAACGTCACTGCTATCACATCGTAGAATAAATTCCTTTTCGAAGTCCGGAAAACGCAATACGGAAGCAGATATAAGTTTTTCTTTGATGCTGTTAAATGCATTAAGTTCAATTTTTGTAAATTTAAATTTTACGCCCTTTTTCTTCAAACGGTTCAACGGGGCGCTTATTTCAGAAAAACGTGGTATAAACTTTCCAAAAAAGGAAGCTAAACCAATGAATGATCTCGACTGTTTGAGATTCTTCGGTGGTGTTAGATCGTTTATAGCTTGAACGCGTCCTGGATCCATTTGTAGGCCATCTTTGGAAATAATATGGCCTAAGTACTTCAGGCGAAGCATGCAAAATTTTGATTTTACCGGATTAGCAGTTAGTCCAGCTTTTCGATATCTAGTAAAGATTTCTTCCAAATGTTTCGTGTGTTCATTAAGGTTGGCACTGTGAACGAGTAAATCGTCGAGATATGGTAGACAAAATTTTTATTTAAGATCGCCAAAGATGTCTATCATTATTCGGTTAAGACCTTGCGGCGAGAGTCCTTGAGGTGCATGAGTAAATCTATATTGACCCCATGGTACTACAAACGCAGTGACATTCTTTGATTGTTCATTCAAAGGTACTTGAAAGAATGCTGAAGTCAAATCAATTATTGAAAATACTGTCGAACCATGTAAACATTGAAATAATTCTTCTAGTCTCGGACTTGGATATGGATCAAATATAATGTGTTTATTGACCAAACGATAGTCTACACAAAGTCGTGGTGCTCCATCCTTTTTTGTTAATAAAAAGCCTGGTGAAGCATATTTGGATATACATTTTTCAATAACTCCTTGTTTTTCAAGTTGATTTAAATATTCTTGCATCCGTTTTGCTTTAGGCAGTGACAATGGAAAAGGCAGTCCATAGATTGGAATGTTATTACGGAGATTAATTTTCATTTCGTAGCCTTTGGCATGTCCTATTTTCTCTGTTAATACATCGCTGTACTTATTTAAAACATCTTCAAGTTTCTTCTTTTGTTGCGAATTTAGTTCAATCGGCTGTTCTACCATATAATTTACTGGAATCGATGAATCGACAACGTTAAAGTTAATCGGAGTAGATACGTTAGTAAAAGCAAAACGCATATGTTGTTGTGAATAATCCACCAATGCTTGCATACGTTGTAAACTGTCACTTCCAATTATGATAGGTACTGAAAGTCGATTGACTAAGAAAAATTGCATTTTCCATGTTAATGTTTCAATTTTAATGACTGCTTCAACTTTTCTCTTGACCATTACTTTCGATCCGTTAGCAAACATAATGTATGTCTGATTTTTAATAATTTTAAGATGATTGTGATGTTGAATGTTGCTTTAAGCTTCGATATTCATGAAATTAGAAGTAGCACCGGTATCAATTAGGGCACGATATTCCACTGTGTCAATTTTAAGGTTAATAAAGGGTAATTGTTGATAATGTGAATATTTAGATGTTAATGAAGTAAATAATTTTGGAAAAGGTGTGAACATTCGTTTACAAAAAGGCTTTTGTCAGGATCTCTTTGGAGCAGGAAGGTTAGAATTGGCTAACATTTTCTGTTCTTCAGATTCTCTCTGACGAGCTTCTTCTTGTCTTCGTGTTGATTCGTCGAAATTTCTAGCGATTTTCTTTAATTCTTTAAAACTGTTAGGTACAGGTAACGTTTCGATACGAATGAGATATCTCTCTGCTACTGAGTCCCATCTTCGTCCCGGTTAGTGTAGTTTAAACCAAGTGAACATGACGTAAATCTTCAGCGTAAGTAGTTAATGTTTCATTTCTACGGTGCAATCTATAAATGCGTGCGTATAAGTCTGCTGACCTGCTGTTTTGATAGAAACTCTTCCAACAATTTTTGCTTGAATTCAATCCAATTATTTTTATATTCCGAAGACGCCATCGCCAACCATTCACGCAAGCTTCCATTTACATGAGTTATCAAACCCTCCATTAAGTTCATAATTTTTTCGACTTCCTTTAAAAAATGTAATAACTGATTGGGATCTGAACCATCAGTTACAGGGATCTGTTTTATCAGTTCATAAATGTTGGATCGAAATTCGGGAAACAAATTCCTCTCTGGTTGGTTTATTGGGTTCGCTTTTTCTTTTGGATATGTTGCCTCTCCTTGGATCTGTAGTAGTTGTAAACGATCGTGAATTTGAGTTAGCAAGTTCGTGTTGACTATTGCGGCCTGCATTAGCGTACTGTATTGTTGCGAGCTAACTGTCGTTCTTATATTTGAAGCGTTATTATCGATGTTGGGTAGAGGCGGTGCCGTGGGAATTGTTGGATTGCTGCACTGTGGTGAATGTTCCGAATAATTTGTCGTTTGATTTGGATGAGCTCTTGTTGCTGGTCGTCTTGGTGGTGTGCGATCCATAATTGATAAATTAGATGAATAAAGTAATTTTATTGTCTTGAACACGTGTTTTATTTAGCAGAATTTATAGTAAAATTATATAATCGCGTACAAAACTTTCGCTCTGCTACCATTTATACCGCAGACACCCTTTTATATAATTACTATTATATATTTTTATTATCTCGGATACTTTTAATTTTAATTCATCAAATTATATCAATTAAAGAAAATATATAAACCGTTAATTATTTTACAAACTTTTATTAAAATATATTTAGTTTCACGTTGCTGTTTTATATATTACAAAATAGAAAATTAAATGATTTATTTAAATTGATATTAATTTCGACTGAAATAGTTTTTTATTAAATTGTCTCAATAATTATATTTAGAGTTTTATTCCAATTTTAAACTACAAGTTTATTAATATTCTTTTAAATTATAGATGTTAATTTTAGCTCTGCCAAAGATCAAGTGAAATATTTCTATGAGAAATATTTTAAGAATAAATTGATTTTGCAACTGCAATGTCAAATGAAACAAAGAGGTTGTATAATAGTTCAAGTCGAAATTAACATAAATTAAATGATAATAAAAAAAAACCTGGGTCGCAGTGCCAAAACCCTGCCGACAATATAGTGTATTTGATAATATAGGCAGTGTGGCTTTATTATGCACACTTAAGTTGGTTTTTGAGCAAAATAAAAAATTTGACTCCTTAATACACCCCTTAAAATAACATTTTTTTTCTTAACTGCAATATTATTATCAATCTAACGTCTATACCGAATTAAATACACCCTTCAATAAATAAGTCACTATCTACAAATTCGTGTTTTCAAAAAATTTGTAAGTCCGGTCCTATTAGGCCGATTTTATTAAAATTTTAGGGCACTTTTTAAATACTACTAAAGGGTTAAATGTCAATTTTGAAACGATTCTGAGAATTTTTTCGGTATTTTAGGGCCCAAAAACATTTTTAACCCCTAAAACCTACCCTTAAAATGGCCCGATTACGCCCATTTTAAATAGGCTTCTTGCGGTGATGGATTTCAACACGTGGGCCAAATTTCGTTAAAATCAATTTACTCTTTCGAAAGTTATTGCCCGCACACATATATATATACACGTATATATATATATATATATATATATATATATATATATATATATATATATATTATAGAATGCTAATTTCCGTCGTAAAAGCGAGGTCTAGAGTACCCGGATCCATAGCAACAACTCCCGTAACTCTAGGACGTCATTTGGCTTCAAAAATTGAAAAATAAAAATTTGAGCGTGTGTGACCCCCTTTAGTGTTTGAATTTCATTATACACAAGAATGCAGCACCAGATCGTTTTTGCTTTTCATGAAAATAAAAGAAACATTTATTGCGTAGCATCAAAATTAAAGCAAACATCTTTTATTACAGTAACAGCGAACGCACTATAAATTTTATATTACTAAAATTTGTGTATAATGACACGAACTTGTGTTAAAAGACAGAAATCGGTTTCATTTGGACGATGTTGAAACAGAAGATCATATGTTTTTGTGTATTTAGAGAGATACTGCATAGATTTCGCAGATTCATGTTAGAGAACTTGTCTAATTCGCGTGTTTTGTCTTTAATGTTTATGAACGACAGTCATCGGCTGGCCTCTGGGCTAGCTAGATTGACGAATAGCGTGTGATATTTTAACACAGCAAAATAAAATGATACATTATTATCGCCAGTAATCAATTATTTATCTCACAAATTTCGATTGATATTATCTGTAGCTAACCTGGAGGTGTATTGTTCTAGTTTCCGTTATTGATTCCAGCCTTATCGTATCTATCCAGAGATTTTATCCCGTTTATCGTAATTCCCGTATTTTCCTGGATTTATGGATTTTTGGATGATTTCAATTGTTGTTGATTGTTGTTAGCGCTGTTAGGTAGTGTAGCTTTCCGTGTTGCCCATTATATACCTGGATTTAGGAGCGTTTTTCGAATAGGGAATATTTACCGTGAATTATTCATCAAGGATCTTTTAGATTATCGTAATTGTGTGGATTCGAACATTCCTGTGCATCGGTTCCGTGTTGAATAAAATTTATTTGGCGATCTATTCCAGACTGTCCCGTCGGACTAAATAAAATTTCAGTTCGGGATCCAGGACCGAGAAAATATTCAAGGAATGTGCATTAAGTTCAGTTAAGCTACATTTCTACATGGTGTTTTAGATCTTACGATTAGTTCCCGGTTTTATCATTGTATGGTCATTAATATTAACGCTTACCATGACGACACCGACGTCATATACAGGGTGTCCACAAAATTACGTGTTTACTTTTGCTGTGTTTTTGTTTTTTCTTTTCGTTGTTGTCGTTTACGCATATCTCAATTAGGATTTATTCCAGTGACGTCAGAGATCCTATATACAGGGTGTACGAAAATTTACGGATTAATTATCGCCCTGCGAACTGTTTCTGCTTATCTCAATCCTATCTTAAGTGTATTTTGACGGCAAGGATTTAATATACCGGGTGTCCGATAATTCCCGGATCAAGTATTCCGTAAGATATGTTTGCGTTCTAGTCAAAAGTTTTTAACGTGTTATTGATATTGTTTCGTTTACTGTGTCTAGTGTCTTGCCCTTCCAGGGTTGTAGTTGAACCAATTGGGTCTAAGCTTCCTAGTCTGGACTATCTAGGTGTGGCTATTTACGATTCGTGTCTTGGCGCCCTGGTAACTCAGTCGGAGAATACGTAAATGTTTTTTTTTTGAATATCAGAACCGATTTTGGTCAGCTACGTGTTTTCGTGTCTTGTGGTTGTTAATTTTCCGAGTGGTAGGTGGTAGGATTTTTTCTGGCCGTTCTACGGTCATTCTCGTTGGAATATTTTTTGAGAACTCGTTATTTTGTGCTGTCCTTTGTGTCGTGTGGTAGGTGATAGATTTTTAAGCGCCTTTTAAGGCATTTTCTTGTTATAGTCTATTGGCATTTCGTAATTGTGTTTGATTATTTTTTATACGATTATTTTCTTGAAATTTTTTAAACTAACCCTCGGCCCAGCGCCAGCTGAAGCTAGCCGCGCAACCGATTAAATTCGGATTCAGTTTAAATGGTTCTTCGGTGCTACAAATGAAAGATATTAACCCTACATATAGTTTTATTGAATTTAGAATAATTTCGAATAAATTCGAATATCTCCGAATATTTTCGAACAACGAACGACGCCTATAATATATATATATATATATATATATATATATATATATATATATATATATATATATATATATATAAACATTTTCAAAAATGGTGCCAAAGTGTTTAGGAGGTTATGAAACGCCGAGAAATTTTGGTCCGACCCCTAGGTCCCGCCATCCGACCGACGCCAATAGTGTATGTTGCCATATGGCAAATACACTAAAAATACAGTACATGAAAACTGACAAAAAAATTGTATAAGTATAAAAAAGTATGTTTTTTTATACAACGTTACAAAATTATTTTTTATCTTAATGAACGTTTATTTTGTTGCTATTAATTCAATTTTGTCACATAAGGTAATGCTATCAAGTCATTACTAATACTTATTTGATTTTTGAAATAAATGACCAATCGCAGCAATAACATCAATGTAAAATATCAAAATAAATGAAAATTTGATTAGTGTTTCTACATTAAATTCTTTGGTTCATTATTATTTTAAGAAACAAATCACTTAATGCGTAAGTACAAAATATGTGAAATTTTGAGATATGAGACTCAATATTCATTGCTGTACTGCATTTTTAAAATTTTTAAAATTATTTAGCAAATTTTCAATTTGCAATTATATTTACTTCAATATTTTCTTCCGCGTGTAAAAAAATCATTGACCAAATATAATTCTTCGTCTGTCTGTAATCTAAATCTTTTAATAATAAAAATATTCTTTGAATCAATACCAAGAATAGATATATTATTTACTCAAAAAAAAATTATCTTCTAAATTTAATGACAGGTAATAATTATTCTGAAGATATTAGCATTGTATTAAATAGTTACCAAGTTCGAAAACCTTATCGAGCTATCCATGTCTAATAAATGTGGTGGTTGATAGAGGGCTTTAACGGGCGACACCCCTATTTCAACACATGAACTAAACTGTTGAATCGCGACCAACCCATAGACCTAGAAAATGTTTAAGTTGTTTTAAGTGTCTCATAGCGACACTCATTCCTACACATGAACTAAATTGTTACTACTCCATAGTTTATAAACCACGATAACATTATTATTGATAACCGGAAGTGTCGCATCCGTAGGCTACTAAAAATAAAACTATTTCAAAACAGTCTTGATATATATGTAACAAATTTTTATAGTAAAATCATTTGACATAAAATCTTTCACTTTTTTTTAAATGCGTTCATATTTTATAGTAAAAATTTTAAAAAAGCATGTATCAACATTTCCTTGATCATAAATATTAACATAATGTAATAAATTACCACAAATTAATTAGAGAAAAGTATGTAAAAATATAAATTTACATTAACAAAATGATACACTGACAGTGTGAAATATAATATTATAATTATTAATAGAAATTAGTTTAAAGATGAATTATAATTATTGTTTATTGCCTGTTGATAATAAAAGTTTCAAGTCTTGCCCAATCTTCTGCTTTTTTAAAATTATATATTAGATGCTTACCTTACATTTATTTACAAAAAAATACAGATATCAATTTATATATATCTACATTCTTTAAACATTATTTTTGAAATATAATTCAAGCATACATGGAATATTTTAGCGTCTTTTCTGATGGCTTGTATTTCAGTTAATTTATTTATTCTCCACTCGTCGCAATAATCGACCACTGCCAGTTTTTCTTTGCGGGTTAAACAGTTTCTTTTTCCAGACATTTTCTTATTACACGTCTTATATTATAATAATATAATAAACTGACACAAATAGAACTCAGGATTGACAACTTGAAAACAAAAAAATCGTTTCACGAGTGGTTTCATATCACTTGACCTTGTCGCACCCACTCTGTTTGGACCCATCTCTTTCAAATTGCAAAGTGACAGTTATATAAAAATTAAATATTTAAATCATTTGATTTCTATGTTTTTCATATAATTATTGTTTAATATACCTATATCTCGTTTTATTTTATTTTCACGTGAAATAGATATTAAATTATTTTAAAAATAACTAAATTTGTACCTGTAGTTAACTTAACAAAAAAAAATTGTTCGTTTACATGGTAACATAGCAATAAATGCGATAAAATTTTATCAAATACAAGAAAGATGATTATAATTATTATTAGAGGATTAGAGAATTTGAATTATTTAAGACGAATTGTTATTCACGTTTCGTAATATTACTTTTCCAGGTGTTCGTAATTCAGATAAAATTTAATTATCTTGTTAAATTATTGTCTAATGTTACAAATCAAATATTCATTTTTAGTAATTAAATAATATACCACAAATTCATACAAAATAAAAATTGACAGAAATAAACAAACAGATCTAAACTATTTGTTTATTTTAGTCTATTTTTATTTTTATGAATTTGTGGTATATTATTTAATTACTAAAAATGCATATTTGATGTGTTATAATAACAGACAATAATTTGACAAGATAATTCAATTTACTTTGAATGTTAAGACATTTAATTGCGAACACCTGAAGAAGCATTAATAAAAAATACGAAACGTTGTGAATAATAAGTAATTCGTCTTAAGGCGATAGACTCCCTACGATGTAAATCATGCGTTACCTACCCCCTTCCCCGTAGTCACCCGTGGAGCTCTACGCAACGAGCATAATATGAATAATTTTTGCACAGCAGAAGAAGACTAATTTCGTGAATGATCGGATCATATACTTATACCTAATGATATTAGCACGATAGTATACGAGGAGTTTATATTTTCCATGTGACTATATAGATTAGAGACCATAATATTCCATAGGCGTAGGTGTTTTTTTAAAATGTTTTTGCAAACAATTACCTGTATTCATATAGATATATTTTTATCCATTATATTTGAATTTGAAAATACATTATCAAATACTCCGGAGGTCTACTTATTGTGAATTGTTTTATATGTTTATGAAGAAAAGAGGAATATTGGGCGATAAGAATATCGAAAAAGTTTTTTATGTAAGTTAATCAAAATTTTATTAAAAGCATATTGATTACAGAAAATATTCATTCAATTAACAATTTTCTTTTAATTATTTTAAATACTATTTCAATATTTTTGTATATTTATGCAAATACTAAAAAAAAGTATTTTTATTTTAATTCAAACACTGCATTTAGGATTTTTACCAATATTGCAATGTGCATACTGTTGTCGAGTTGATAAGTAGTCATTAATACATTTTAGATTTGCAATAATATATAAATAATTATAAAAGATAAGAATATATAAAATATTTTATATGAAAAATCACAGAAAGAAAAATCAAAAAAATATTCGTTTCTTAAATTATCGCTAGATACACTTTCGAAATTACATATAATTAAAATAAATTGAAATTTAGAATACTGAAAGATTAATTAATCTCTCGGAGGATTGCGTATTGCCATATTTCGCAAATGCCTTGAATCAATTAATTCCGGAAGAAAACACATTTGATAAAAATTAATTAATTTTTCTTCCATATTTTCTTTCCAAAAATTGTCATCACAATAAATTTTCTCAACTAACAAACAAAGTAGCAGACACGTTTTCTGGCTATGTGCAACTGTCCTTGAATCTGGTACATATAATTATGGTTTTGTTTTAGTTTCATCTCATTTTTAAAAATATTCACAAAATTTACTTTTTTATTTAAAATTGCTTCTAGTGGAGTAAGTTTTGCAGCAACTGCTGTACACTTTATTTCAATAATACCATCATCGTCAACTAAGTCATCTGGACTTGCGCCTAAATATCCATATTTAATATCGACAAACAAACCACATGTTTTTACCGTCTTCTGTGTTTCTGATTCAAATTGACGAATGGCAAATTGCTCGTGCTCTATTCCGTATTTTGTTGCTTTTGTACCTTCAAATTCGGAATAAAGCAGTGACACAAGTAGTTTTTCTCATTTTGCAAATTTTACCAAACGAAGAAGCAGTTAGTTTTTTATATCTTTCCTCTTTCCATAAGTGATTAGAACTTTGCCCTCGCGTGTTCTCTTCGAGTTGTGCTATTTCTGTTTCATTTTTTTGTAAAGATTTTAACAAAATTTCTTTTTTCGCTCTAAATTCTTCGTCAGATATATCAGGTGTTGCTGACTTTTGGCCGTCGTGCTCATCACTTTGAACGTTTTCTTTCCTTCGTTTTGTGGAAAAATCTAATTTGCGTCTGGAATTATATTCCAAGATTCTTTTTTTTTTTGTAATATACAGTTTAGTGTATTTTCCAGGACTTCTATTTGTCAGTGCCTTGTGAATTCTTCCATGATAATAACCACGCATATTATAAGATATAGTAGCAGCTTCACATCTAGTTTGGTAACTACCTCGCATAGCAAAATTTATTCTTTTGCCGCCAATAAATTTCGCAACCACTGCATTATAATTTTCAGCTAAATTATTGTCCATATTCATAATTAAACTGCTCAAATAATGAACTAAGCGATATACACAAATCAAAATGTCATCGTAAAGTCCACATTCTTTTAATTCGGGCACGGAATGTACAAGTATTGCCTTTTGTTCATCGACAAAAATATCTAGCACAGTTATCATGTTTTCTACGAAATATGAAATAAATATTAATGGTTTATTTTTAAACAAAACTAATAGAAGTAGTTCCAAATACTAACCTTATTTCAGTTTTTGTCACAAGATGTTTACTTTTCCGTTTTTTAGAAGGTGACAATGATTTTTTGTATGTTTTCACGCGGCCCATTATAATGGCTTTAAAATTAAGACACTTGTAGGAAATTTGCAGATAACGGCTACTAAAGTAAGATACTAGTCAGAACTTTGCACAAAATTATTACAAAAAGATTAATGGAATAAAATATTAATTATTTCAAAAACAATATACATTTCAAACGAACACAATATCTTACAAGGGGAGGGCACGACCTTGGGATTTTATTTTGGGATGAAACTTCGTGTAATCATTGTATTCCTTTAGGGTGTTCACCCCTTGAAGTGGGAACGCGCACCTCTCAACCAATTTGAAAAAAAATGACTTTTAAAAATTCACCCACAGCTTATATACTAGTTAAGTGAATGCGCGGTTAACAACGCGCAGCGGTAACGTAATTATCTAAGGCAACGTATATGTGTGCAGTGTGAGCGCTCCGGGTTCGAATCCTGTGGCCAAATAAATTTATTTTTGTTTATTAATTTTTTGTTTTTGTTTTTACAATTAATTAACTTTATTAGTTAATAATATCGATCATTTAAAAAAAAATAATTTTATTTTAAAAAAGACTCCTAAAATTTGAAATTATAATTTAATTAAAGTATTTATTATATTATTTAAAATACAATATAACTAATGGTTATAACAATAATTATTTATTGATAAGTGAAAAGTTTCAATTGTGTTATTCGATTTTATTTTGTATATATATGTACATTTTTTAATACAGACATGAGCCTAAATGATAAATATAGTAAAAACATAAAAAAAAAAAATTTATTGGCATCGAGCACAATTAATAAAAGCGGAATTTTTACAAGAACAATGGTTTTCCAAAAGATCAGTTGGAAAACAAACACTATTTACATTCACAAAAATTTCTCTATCATCAGAAAGTTTTGTGAATGTATATAATGTTTGTTTTCCAACTGATCGTTTGGAAAACCATTGCTCTTGTAAAAATTCCGCTTTTATTAATTGTGCTCGATGTCAAAAAATTTTTTGTTTTGAATGTTTTTACGATAATTATCATTTAGGCTCATGTCTGTAATAAAAAATGTATATATTTACAAAATAAAATCGAATAACACAATTGAAACTTTTAAAAACAAAAAAAATAATTAATAAACAAAAAAAAGTCATTTGGCCACAGGATTCGAACCCGGAGCGCTCACACTGCACACATATACGTTGCCTTAGATAAGTACGTTACCGCTGCGCTATTCTGTTGTTAACCGCGCACTCACTTAACTAGTATATAAGCTGTGGGTGAATTTTTAAAAATCATTTTTTTTTCAAATTGGTTGAGAGGTGCGCGTTCCCACTTCAAGGGGTGAACACCCTAAAGGAATACAATGATTACACGAAGTTTCATCCCAAAATAAAATCCCAAGGTCGTGCCCTCCCCTTGTTAGTACAATAACACATGACGTGATTCTTTATTCAAAGATGTGATGATAGGTAAGAAAACTGTCCCTCGAACTTTATATTGTATTTTATTTACATTGGCAGGTATAATATTATTAATATTAATAAAATATATATAAATTGTGTGTCGGGATGTCCAGATGTCCGTCTGTCTTTCCAGACCCTCCAGAAGGTCCCAGCAGACTTAGGAAGTTGAAATTTGGCACACTTATAGTACGAAACACGGGACAGATCCTTACGTAGCCGGATTTTCGATTTTTTCCCCGGGGGTCAAAATAGGGGGGTTTTTAGAAAAAACTTCATAGAAGATAATAGGCCATGAATAGGTGTTTGGTTGCCTTGGTTACCAATAACAAACTCAGAATCATTGTGATATCAAATGCCAAATAAGTTTGCAAATAATTACAAATTTTTTAATTAAGCGAATAATCAGTTGAAAAAAGTGTAGAATAATTGTGTGCGCAGTGAGTTATTAGTTTACAGATTATTTTTCGTCTTATAGCAGTAAAAAATGTGAATTAAAGGAAACATTGAAAATGTGAATATTACAATTTAGTGCAAGCGTCATACTTCTGTATGCAAAATATGAAAACCGCTTTATGCCGTCTAAAATATGTTCAGGAGTCACAGTGTTGTCAGATATAATTATGGTCCAATATGTTTTTAACATATTCAAAGTTTACAGCTTAGGTTTGAGAAAGTTGCTGTTGCTGAAACTATGAAACATGAAATTTGGAATCTACATATATTTCTTCTATAACCTAACAAACGGATATTCAAAATTTGCTTTTACAGATTGGGCGATCATAAAAACAGCAACAGCAATATTTTACTTTACAATTAATATTTAAAATTATTCTGATCAAAATTATTTTCTAATTTTTAGTGCAAAAGAAAACCATTGTTTTTAAAATTATTTTTTTAGTCAAATAATTTAAGTTTTTTATTATTTTTATAACTAACGATTTAGGTGAAATTCACTGAAAAAGGGTTTGGGGGACGAGAAATCGATCAAGATAAGTTTTATTCTTGGAAGCCCCCGTTTTCTTACAAATTTAATCATTTAAGGAATTAGAAATGAGCAATTGTATCAAAATACTGAAAGTGAATCCTTTTAATAAATTATACTAAATGAAACGTAAATTATTTTAATAAAACAGAAGAAATATTAAGTAGGTAAATATAGTGTTAACTAATTTTTCAATAATTGGCATAAGGTATGTTATTTTTATATCATGGCGTATTAAACATTATCCTAACCTAGAATTTCGGCTCCAGAGAAGTGAAAATAAAAATGTGTTTTGCTTAGAACTCACTCAATTAATTTCAGATCGATTTAAGCATTTTTTAAACGAAAAGGAAGAAATGTCTACATACATTTTATATATTAGAGTGAGTTTAAATAGTTCTTTATAAAGATTTAGAAGCATTAAAAATGTATAAACTCGATTTTACGGAACATATCAAAAGAGAAAAACGGTACGTGAAAATTAATGCAAAAATACCCTTGCACATAAATAATGACAAAATAGCACTTTTGTATGGTAAAATTTCACTGAGTGGGAGCATACGATTTTTAGTGTATTTTTAGAGGCATTGACAGTTCATTGCTATAGAACAGTTATTAATTTTATAAACACAGTAATGTCAGTAACATATTTAGTTTCACTGAATAAATACTTGCGATTTTTGTTGAACTTTTAAACGCACTGACTGCCTAAACCTATTGTTGTATAAGTAATATAAGAATTTTAAGGCGCGATATTTTTATAATAAATTCACCGCGGTTTCTAAGAATGAAAATCGGGTTTATATTTTTATTGACGATTTGAATTTAAACTTGACTCTATTACTGTCAAATCTTCGTAAATAATCACGCACAGTTAAATCACAGCCCTCACATGCCACAGTTTTGCGACCTGTATGCGAGTTATTGTTATCGATCGAGAAACTCTAATATCATTAAAATGTATCTGAAATATTTTAACGGTATTTTTTCATTGTTTAAACATTTTTATTTGTTGGTTCTTTGTTACCAATTTTTTCAATTGTTATTTTAAATGAGAAAAAAATTAATTAAAAAATGTATAGATTTGTGTATACTATTTTTAAAATCACGGCAAATTAATACCATGTTTATTGAACTCTCCGAGCAAAGCTCGGTCTCCCAGGTACTAATTAATTAATTCACGTAAGTTTTTTGACATGTATAGGCAATTATAAAACCATTAAAAAAATAATTTTTCGCCCAGCGTGGAACTTCAATTCAGGGCGCTGCAGATTTGAATTTGACCCATACATTTAGACTTCCTAGGTCAACGGGAGATAACTTAAGGGGATCTTCTAAAATATATATAAAATATATGTAAAAGAAAAATGCCATTTTGAATATTTGAACTTCAATTGCGCCTGACGGAGACAGGCTTAACCCACTAGTTAAATAATAAAGCCCAATTTGTCGATTCAGTTATTGATAATATTGATCATAATATCAAGTCAAAGTTTATGGGCTGTATAACATATTTTTATGAGATTATTTTTTAGCTATGTAAGGCGTAATAAGAACAATGAAATGCACACATTTTCTTATGTATGAATATAATATATTTCATTTCATTTTAATAGTCTGCCAATTCACAAACAAGCGAACGAAAAAGTACATATTTAAAATAAATAATTCTAAAGAATAACAAGTCTAGTAATTTCAATTCTTTTAAAAGATTTATTTATTTTATTGTATACTTACTGTATGGAAAGTAGAAATCTGCTATACATAGTCAAGTAGCTATAATGGTTAAAATGTAAATGGGACAAAACTCAACATTATAGTGAGCATTTTTGTGAAGAAATGTTTATTTTTAAAAATATAGGACTACTGTATACTTCGTCAGTGCTGCACGAGCCGACACTGAACTCTGCACACAGTGAGAAATTGTTTGTGGCTCATATACACAAGTAGCGACTTCTATCGGCATTTCAGTATAATACAATTTCACTTAGAAAACAGTTCGGAAAAGTTTAATTTTCATGGAAATTTCTATACAATCTTTGATGATAATATATATTTATGGTTAGCGGGTACTTGGACATAAATAAATAAAAATCCTAAGTTTTATAAATTTTGCGACGTTTCGTAGGCAGTTTTCCTACTTTTTCAAGCAATTTTATAGTTTAGAATCTTTGTTATGTTTTAGTAATATCTACTTGATGATAATGTTTACAAAGTAAACTAGAAATATGTACCATTCTTCCTATGTGACTTTTAGCCAAGTTTTTACAGTTTATTTGATCTAAATGAACGATTTAAAAACAGACAAAAATGAGAAAATTAGCACATGTTTTACACATTTTTTTGTACAGAAAAAATTAAATTTCAAAAAAATTATTGAGTAAGCCAAATTTGTCAGTCTTTTTAACATACATTTGTAAAAAAAAAACTTCAAAATTTTTATTTGCCTTCCCGTGATTCGAAATCTCCTGACGTGCTACAATGAAAAATTGACGAAAACCACGATTTTTGATTTACTTTTTAGGGCAGAAATATGTGTTTTTTGAAATTTTTAAGTAGTAAGCCAGATTTTGTGATGTTTAATGCTTAATCTCAGCTAATAAAAAAAGTAATAAAAACAATATTGCGACCACAGTTCGAAAACTCCCGAAAGCATATTTTACAATCTAGGGGTTCTATCGCCTTAAAAATCCTCTAATAATATTTATAATTATTTATCATCAAGGATCTGATCTACATTTATACAAGAAAAATGATTCATATTTCTAAATTTGTGTTCATTCACTTTTTCAAATTTATTTAAATAGCCTTGTTAACGTTTTTTTATGTTTCCATATGATTGATATAGAGAAAGAACGGTCAGTATTTAATTTCTAAAATATTATCAGCCATTTTGTGCAATCCGCTGAACGTAAAAATAAAACATTTTTGTTTACAGGATATACTGAAGCAGAGACTGACTGTTATAGGCAGTAGATCATCTAGTAACATAGGTGTTAATTAATAACAAACTATTGAATTGACACAAGCTTTGCCACATTAGTGAATAATCGCTTAAACGTTTGCTATTTATTTTTCAAATTGTTGGTTACCAAAACATCGTCACGTATTTTAACCTACGATCTATTTAAAAATAAACGCATTATTAAATTGTTGCTAGTAATGCCTTGTGTAACCACATTAATGAAAAAAAAAATATTTCAACTGAATAGTCATGAAGACGATTATTTTCATTTGAATTTTTAAAAATTAAATACTATAAAGAAATCGTGCTCAATTCTTTGAAGAAAAATTCTATCAGCCAAATTATTCCTTATGTAGACATATTATCACCATGGAATTGATTGTTCTGTGGTTATCGTAGTCAACTGTTCTGTGTAATTAGCACAATAATCTATCCATTACACTCAGAGCCGTCTTTAACCTATTGGAGGCCCTGGGCACTTTTGAATAATGGGGCCCCTATGACTATATTTTCTTCAAAAAAGAGCGTAATTATTAAGCAATTCAATAATTAACGAATACATTATTAAAAAAGATATCGATATATTTGTCGGAAGTATCGGTTATCGGATTCTGATCTGGAACTAGGGGACCTCATTGATCGCGGGGCCCTGGGCACGTGCCCAGAGTGCCCAATGGAAGAGATGGCCCTGATTACACTTAATACTGTAGGAAATTTATACAATTAAATAAACTAATACACAAAATTCTCAAATCAAACAATTATATTTATTAATTTAGATATAATATTCGAACCCGTACACGTTTCAATTCAATCTCTATCTGAACACATCTAACAAAAATATCTATAAATTTATATCGTGTTGCGTAAGCATATTACTTCATTACTTCAGTTTCAAAATGTAGGCACAGCGGTACGAAACAGGCGAATTTCCCACACGGCCAATTCTGACAATAGTATCGCCCCGATACGATCAAACTGTAACATAAAACAAAATCGAAAACAGTTTGAAGAATACCAGTAACTCAAGAATAGACTTTGATTTCGAACAATACAATTCAGTTTACTCAATTTGAAATAAAAACAATAATTGAAAAATATGGGCAGTCAACTATATGACAACAAACAAAAATCTCAAACAATAATTAAAATTTTAGCCAATTGGACGACAAGACCATTCCGACTCCAAAAATCTTGACATTTGACATATTATAATAAATAAAATAAAACAACCTGATTACAAGAGATCAGCTGGTACACATGTTAGTACATTCATCACCTTCGTACTTTGCCGCAACTCTAACGTAGATTCCGAGCATCAGCCTCATCCTTATTGTACCAACAATGTAGATTGTAGTCACGCTCCGAAAATGGCAGTTATCACTTGGTCGTCGTTCCGATATTTATTGGCGTTATAATTTTCCGTTCGCATCCTGAAATACTCACAAATATCGGCTTTTAATTAGATCGGATATCTTCAAAAATATCCAAAATGACAGCATCCATTTTTATTCTAAGACAGGACATACGCAATCTTCTAATGTTAATTACACGCTGTGCAACAGACAGACAACCGAACAAGTGCGCGACCCATTAGACAAAATCAAATGTATACAGTTCTTAAATGTACAAAAACTGTTTCGACTATACGAAATTTATATAAAATTCCCTTCTCTTTCGTTTAAGACAGTTCTCAAACCAATCTGATTTAAATTGAGCGTATTATAAGCGAAAACGCATCATACTTATAACCACAGACGTACTGTTGACATTACCATGTCGCTCACGGTGACGAGGTGACGCGAACTCAAGAATTTACTTCCAACCAAATAAAAATAAAAATTGCCCAATGCGCAAAAACATTTCAAAATACTTCAAAAACATCGTTCCCGTTTAAGTTGCTTCCCCTGGGACTAAAATTCAAAAATCAGATGACATTAGCACCATATAGACCCCCAGACGAATCAAACATGAAAAAGTCTTTCAAAATCGGTTAAGCCGTTCGAGCCATACGCGTGACAGATTTACAGACAAAGTGACTGCACACAGGCGCCTCAGTTTACGATATTCACGCTTAATAAATCAGAAATGTATTTAAATACACGACGAATAATCTCCAGTCATTCTTTCTCTTTCTTTTCCTTTTATCATCTCCGGTTTTTTCCAATGGTCCGGTCCTTTGAATCTTGTAGAAGAAGAATTGTAGACTATAGACGCCTAACGTCTGATGTCATCACCTATAAAATAAAACAAAACAATAACCGACAAGCATCAAAATTGAATCTTGTACTCAGATGTGCCACGTGTACTTGTAGTGTCGCACAGGACATCTATCAGCGGTACAGCACTAGTTTTCCAAGATCTGTTAACTCAGAGGTACTTCATGTACTTGTAATGTCACTCATGACACCCTTCAGGAGTACGACACTAGTTCCACAGGATTTATGAACTCAGAGGTATCTCATGTACTCGTAATGTCACTCATGACATCCTTCAACAGTACAGCACTGGTTTTTCAGGATTTGTGAACTCAGAGGTATCTCGTGTACTTGTAGTGTCACACAGACATCTCTCAGAGGTCACGAATACTTGTTTCATCAGCATCTACTCAATTTCAGGTCACAGTCTAACTTTCACGTGAACTACAACCGTTTTTATAGTTCGCCCATCGCTGACCAACAATTGCCTGTGAGTCTGAATTTATTTACTGCGCTGTATATGGTAGTACCAGATACATCACACACAAATTCAGTCAGGCCAGTTGCCACTACATCTTTTTCCATCATGAATTCTGATTTGTATCGTTTTTAGACGTACCCTTAACATCTACATTTTCTGTCTCAAAACATTCGTTACATCTCATTACTACCTTTTCCATTTATATAATATGTACAAAAACAAAATATCGACTCGAACAACAAAATATTATATGAAAAAATCATATCTCGCGCGCGCACACACCAAACGCCAACAATTTATTAATAGCGTCACAAACACACGTGAGACACCATCACATACTATAAATAATGTGTATATTTGCATACGCGCTGGACAGTACATATAAAATAAATTTTTGTGACGCGTGTGTCTAGCGCCCGCTTAAGAGAGAGATTTCTTCTGTTAATATTATTGTCACAAAATTGCATATTTATAGCAATATTCATTTTTCATTATAAACACACCACATCAACTTCAGTTTTCACCTAGGGCTTAGGATTGACTGATTCGTGTGCAACGGTTGTTCACACAAAACCCTTCTCCACGTCAGTCCTCCAGGACCTCGCTGGAGTATTACCACCATCGGACTTGACGTCTGCACTTGAAAGACACCATCAGCCACTCAAATCAAAGTCGGCCCTGTCTGATAGACACTGCCTGCGATAGCCATATCATGTCCGTCATTCAAGCTGACAACGCTTACAAAAGTTTCAGTACCACTCTCTGCAGTTTGCAGTTGTAGCAAATCTCTACTTGACAATAAACGCAAGCAATCAAATTTGTAACAGTTTTTCTTTAACTGTTTTAATTATCATTTTCAGTTCATTAAAACATCGACAATTCAACATTTCATCGTCACAACTTCAGCGTTTAGATCTATAGTTGCCACTTTTCTCAAAAACACGTCTGTGCCTTCTGAAGAGTAGAATCATTATTGATACACTTTGCAAATCAAAGTCCAAAACCAAATTAATCTTGTCAACAGCACCACTTCATTCTTCGAAGAATTGAATTCACGTCAATCGAAAGTTCAATTTTACAAACACACTGTATTTATGACTGTTCATATCAAGAGGAACGCCATTGTCCCTTGATGATTTTATATGACATAATAATTATCATTTTTCTGTTGTTACATAATTGTACTCTGATTTTTATAAGGTGATATTCTTTGTTAATTTCATAAAACATCATTTCAACAATCTTCTTTTATTAACGGCATCTCTTCCTCTTTTTCAAACGCACTATTAATTAATCCATTCCTTATACTTCAGTATATTAACAATAACATTTGAACATCTCTCAGCATAACGCATCACAATTTCAAAATTCACGCAACTTTAATTTTCTTCATTCGTTAAATTACTTCCCAATGACCTTTAATTTCTGCCACTTTGAATTTATTTTTCAGTCACTAATTTCAGTAAACTGGCCCGTGTCGTTTACACAATTTCATCATTTTCCACCAAAACAACATACACATTAAGTTGATCTTTATGCTCGTTACAATTCTCATTTTGTAAGTTATCAACACTTCAAGAATTTAGCATCAGTTATCATTTTCTATTAACTGAGAGTGTGAACCCGGCTTAATTATAATTGCATAACTTAACTGTTATTACTTAACACAATACACCACGTATATTTGCAAAACTTGCATCACACACTCTTATCAGATCTGTTTTTATCATTTTCACTCTTATACCGATTATCAGCAAACATCAGCGTACAAGAAAACTATTAATATCACTAACATGTCAGTCTCGTATCGCGACAACGACACAAAACTCATCATTACATAAGTCGTAACCATTCACCACATATTATCAAAATTTCGTAAAATACTTAAATCAAACCGAATGAACTGGTGTGAGTCTATACTTGCGTTTTTGACTCAGCTTCCTGTTCTTTGATATTTATCTATGCGTCATCGTGAAGACCGAAACTTTAGGAGAAATCTCTCCAACAATTTTCGGTTTAAAAAATTGGCACGTATTCGATCGCAATGGCGTAATGCACTCCGATCCACTTTATTTATGAGCATATTTGAGGTAATAATCCCACTTCTGATGTAGGAAATTTATACAATTAAATAAACTAATACACAAAATTCTCAAATCAAACAATTATATTTATTAATTTAGATACAATATTCGGACCCGTACACGTTTCAATTCAATCTCTATCTCAACACATCTAACAAAAATATCTATAAATTTATATCGTGTTGCGTAAGCATATGACTTCATTACTTCAGTTTCAAAATGTAGGTACAGCGGTACGAAACAGGCGGATTTCCCACAATACCTATATTAATAGATGGCCTACTGTCTACAACAACCAGTCTCTGCTCCAAGCTTCAGTATAACAAACATTTTCAATTTTCTTAGCGGGAAGTTAAAAATATTTAATTTTTACGTTCAACGGATAACACAAAATGGCTGATAATAATTTAGAAATTAAATACTGATACTTTTTTCTCTATATCAATAATATGAAAACAAAAAACGTTACCAGAGTTATTTAATTAAAATCAAATTTGAAAAAGTAAACAAATACTAATTTAGAAATTTGAAATTTTTTCTGGTATTTGGTAAAATTTCGTCGTATTTATTGCTGCGTAATCATGTAAACGAAAAATATTGTTTTAATGTTAAAATAAATAAAAAATGCTTAGAAATACTAATGCATTTTATAAAATCTAAAATAACTACGAGACCTTGAAAAAATGCACAGAGAATTTATTTTATCTCGCAGCGCAGTGTTAATGAATTCCAAAATTACACGCACTACTAATGCAACTATGACAAAATTAATTTCGTATAACAACAAATATAGTTCCAGTTTTATGAAGGTACAACGTACACAACTGAAGAGAGAGATAAATTATTGGTGTTATAAAAATTGGATTTAAACGGTGAAAAAAATATGACAAACGTCCGAACATAATGATAATCATATTACAGCTCTCATTGTTATGTCAAAGTATTTTACAAACAATTTCATTCCTTCATAAGTTTTCATTGAAAAGGGAAAAGTCCTTTTTAATTTATGTATTTTTTATATTAGACACTAATAGTAATAACACTAATAACGCAATGTATTGCCCGCATTAAAGTGACGCAAAAAAGAGCTACGATAATTATTCGCTATTTTTATAAATAATTGTTCAAATTTGTACTGTGACGTTTCGTAATATACAATTCAATATTTTGAAATAAAACTATATTTTTAAAAATACAATGATACGAAAAGATTTATAAAAAACGTAATGTCGATTAGCTGATTTCTTCAAAATTAATATTCAACAAATCAGACATCTATAAAATATTTTATTATACTGCAGATTTTAAAATGCAGCTAAAAATATAATAAACCAACACAATTCCGTCAATTTTAACTAATTTTGCTCTCTTCAGATTTTTTACATTTTGAATATTATGACATACTTTAATATTCAGTAAGTTATTAAAGTGATATCAGTCGTTATTCAATGGAGGTTCAAATATATTTTTACTCTGCACTATAGTTCGGACCCAACCATGCATAGATCATATTTTGGCCGTTGATTTCAATGGCAGCATCGGCCGAGCATTATTTTAATAAAATATGCACGATTGGTAAATAATGCTCGTGAGAGAAATGCACATTGTTACAATTGTCTTCTCTATGAATTGGACGTTCCTCGTTCGTAACTACAGACAATAGACTTCTTACTGTATATTACATACTCAATGATATTAGCTAACATTAGTAAGTAGTGACATCTTATAGACTTTTTATAAATAACATTTTCTATTTTGTGGTATTTGCGAATTGCGGACCCAGTTGCTTGCTAATGAAGCTGTCTACGTATCAGGCATATTTATTTTACAGCGAAACTCATCTCTAAGGCGAAATCTATCGTAAAAGGAAGTTACCTGTTTTATATTATACATTACTGTTTACTATAGTTGACATTTTATATATTCCAGTTAATAAATGGTTTTATATAAGAAAAACAATGCTACTTTCTCATATACTTAATAACAATCATGACAATCATTATTCTATGGCAACAGAAATTAATAAATAATATAATCATCGATTATTATTATAAACCATTTGCCATTGTTATGTCCAAGTTATTCAAGTATCGAGCGTTTATAATTTGCAATGTATCTATATCAAGTGCCTCTGATCTAAACATTTTACATTAAACATTGAAAGTAGACACGGGAAAACAACACAATTTGAGTGTTACAGAAACAAGTTATTAATTTAGATTATGACCTATTAAGACGCAATATTTAAATGTGTAATATTAGGTACACGTTAAGCTTATAATGTCATTAGGAATTCGACGTCTAGACCCCCATTATCTTAAGATTAGAATATCACACATTATTTGTACGTTTCAGAATTTTTTGGTTACCATAAAATTATACCCATTTCTTTAAATATAGCAGAAAGATAAAGTTTCTGATAACACTAAATACACTAACACCTATCTTTCTACAAATCTAAATCTTAAACAGTCCCAAAATATTTTTTTTTATACATACGTTCCCACATAAATTTAATTAGAATGGCAGAATTTGAGCCCGTAAATCTCTTGTAATGCGTTGGATTACGAGAGATTTACGGGCTCAAATTCTGCCATTCTAATTAAATTTATGTTTTCTTAAACGTTCTATCACAATTCATCTCACTAAAAATGATATTTAATTTTTTTAAGCATTAATTCTCACACAAATGACGTCTCTTTAGTGACGAATCGATACATTTAAAGTTGTTTTCGTAGCCCAGTGACATTGTAGGTGTTTCCGGGTTTTCGTGATATTCGAACTTATTTTATAATTTTAAAAACGCTTGCCATACAATAGCTTTGCCAGTTGTAAACCGATTTGAAAAATGTCGACGCTATTTTGTTCAGAATATATAGGATTAGTACCGTATACTTTTTTCCTAAAATCAGTTCATCCATTTTGAAATGACTCCAAAAAAACATTTTTTATATGTATGCTTTCTCATACCTTCACCATTTGTTAAATGATTATTTTCCTATTTTATAGGACAAACCTTCAGAGTGATACCTCACAAATTTTAACTCTAAACAGTACTAGAACAATAATTTTCTAATTCGAATCTATTAAAATTTGTTTTGTAAGCAGTCGGTTGAGCGGTAATTGTACAATTTTGGCTAATAAGACACGTTTTTGGTGTGGACAGATCTGATACTAGGGGTGGTCCCCCCATGCGATAGTATCAGAATGGGGGTCAACCAAAACGGTGGTCGGTGTCAGAGGTTCACTTTACTTCGAAGTGAATCTACATAAATTCAATAAAAATTAAAGTTGTCTTTATAAAACCCGTAATGACAAAAAACATTAATATACTTTTTTAATTTTGTACAATCAATTAAATATTCCAATGTCTAATTTCGAAACCACTATATTTGGTGTACTTCGATTTTCAGTTCGCTCTAAAATTGCAATGAAAGACAATACGGAATCCATGTCTGTGAACTAATTTATTTTAAAACAAAATCACATTTGTACACTTTCGGGTTTTCAGGTCCTAAAATTGTAATGTATGTCAATGATAAAATCGATGTCCAAACTCATTATCTAAACGGAATTATCACACATTATTTGTACACTTTAGGGTTTTTAGATTGCTCTAAAATTGTATTGCAAGACTAAAACGAAGTCCACGCGAGTGAACCATATTTTATGATAACACATTACATTCACAAAATACGGATTTTCAGGTTATACTAAAATAATTGTATTGCAAGACTAAAACGGAATCCATGCTAGTGAACCTATATATAATGATGACAAACATTACTTTCACAGAATAGGGATTTTCAGCTTGCCCGAAAAATGTACTGTAAACACCTTATTAGCCATTCTATAGGGATTTTCAGGTAGCACGAAAAATATACTGCAAACACATTAGCACCCTGTAGGAATTTTCAGGTTGCTCGAAAAATACACTACAAACATCTTTTAGCACACTATAGGAAACATATAAATATGCTTTTTAATTTTGTGCAACCGATTAAATATTACAATGATGCAAACACTTCATTTACACAACATAGGGATTTTCAGGTTGCCTCAAAATTGCATTGCAAAGCTACAACGGATTCGACAAGTGAACCCATATTAAAATACGTACATTACTTTCACACTATAGGAAAATTCAGGTTGCCCCAAAGTCTCATTGCAAAATAACAACGGAATCTACGAGTGAACCCATATGGAAAAACACATTACCTTCACAATATACTGAATTTCAGGTTGCCTCAAAATTGCATTGCAAAACCAACGGATTCCACGAATGAACCCATATAAAAAAACATTACTTTCACACTCTACTTACTTTCAGGTTGCCCTAAAATCTCATTGCAAAACTACGACGGATTCCACCAGTGGACCCATACAGTAATACATACATTCAATTGATAAAAAAGTAATCAAATGGCGGAAAATCCTCCTGATCACCCTGATAAATGAAAATATCACTCCAAAACGGACGGCATGGAAGCAAGAATTTAAGATTTTTCTCAGAGCAGGAGGAAATAAAAAAAATTATAGTTGCTTCATATCTAAACACAATTGGAAAAGAGCGACAAGTTTTTAAAACTCACTGAAGCTGAATAAAGATAACATTGAACTGTACACGCTATTAAAAGAAATCGGATTATTGCTCGCCTCGCAAAAATATTGTGATTCAACAACAAAATTTCTTAGTAGTCATCAGAAAAAACGGCAAACATTCGATGAATACTTGACAGAAATGAGACTAGCAGCCAGAAACTGCGACTACGAAACACTTGACTGAACCCATATAAAAACATTACTTTCATACTATACTGAATTTTAGGTTACCCCAAAATTGCATTGCGAAACCAACGGATTCCAGGAGAGAATCCATATAAAAAAATCATTACCTTCACACTATACTGAATTTTAGGTTGCCTCAAAATTGCATTGCGAAACCAACGGATTCCAGGAGGGAACCGATATAAAAAAAAACATTACCTTCACACTATACTGAATTTTAGGTCGACCCAAAATTACATTGCAAAACCAACGGATTCCAGGAGTGAACCCATATAAAAAAAACATTACTTTCATACTATACTGAATTTTAGGTTACCCCAAAATGACATTGCAAAACCCACGGATTCCAGGAGTGAACCCATATAAAAAAAAAGCACATTACTTTCACACTATACTGAATTTTAGGTTGCCCCAAAATTGCATTGCAAAACCAACGGATTCAAGGAGTGAACCCTATCAAAAAAAAACCATTACTTTCACACTATTCTGAATTTTAATTTGCCCCAAAATTGCATTGCAAAACCACCGGATTCCAGGAGTGAACCCATATAAAAAAAACATTACTTTCACACTATACTGAATTTTAGGTAACCCAAAATTGCATTGCAAAACCAACGGATTCTAGGAGTGAATCCATATAAAAAAAAACTCACATTACTTTCACACTATGCTGAATTTTAGGTTGCCCCAAAATGGCATTGAAAACCAACGGATTCCAGGAGTGAACCCATATAAAAAAAAACATTACTTTCACACTATACTGAATATTAGGTTACCCAAAATTGCATTGCAAAACCAATGGATTCCAGGAGTGAATCCATATAAAAAAAAAACACACATTACTTTCACACTATACTGAATTTTAGGTTGCCCCAAAATGGCATTGTAAAAAACCAGCGATTCCAGAAGTGAACCAATATAAAAAAAACACTTTCACTATACTGAATTACAGGTTGCCCTAAAATCTCATTACAAAACTTCAACGGATTTCACGAGTGGACCCATACAGTAATACACACATTCAATTATTACAAAAGTTAAAAATGGTGAAAAATTCTCTTGATCACCCTGATAAATTGACTTTTGATGACTATTACACTCCAAAACGGACGGCATGGAAACAAGAATTTAAGATTTTTTTAGAGCAGGAAGAAATGAAAAATTTATAGTTGTTTTATATCTAAAAACAATTGGAAAGAGGAACAAGTTTTCAACTCACTGAAGCTGAATGAAGATCACATTGAACTGTACACACTATTAAAAGAAATCGATGACTACTGCTCGCCTCGCAAAAATATTGTGATTCAACGACTTAAATTTCTTTATATTGATCAGAAAGAAGGGCAAACATTCGATCAATACTTAACAGAAATGAAACTAGCAACTAGAAACTGCGACTACGAAACGCTTGAGTGAACCCATATAAAAAACATTACTTTCACACTATACAAAATTTTAGGTTCCCCAAAATTGAATTGCAAAACCAACGGATTTCAGGAGTGAACCCATAACAAAAAAAAACAAACATTACTTTCACACTATACTAAATGTTAGGTTGCCCCAAAATTTCATTGCAAAACCAATTGATTCCAGGGGTGAACCTATATCAAAAAAAAAAAAAAACATTACTTTCACACTATACTGAATTTTAGGTTACCCAAAATTGCATTGCAAAACCAACGGATTCCAGGAGTGAATCCATATCAAAACACCAATAACTTCCCAATTATTGAAAATTTTTAATTTTCTTAGCGCGAAGTTAAAAAAAACACACATTACTTTCACACTATACTGAATTTTAGTTTGCCCCAAAATGGCATTCATAACCAACGGATTCCAGGAGTGAATCCATATAAAAAAAAAACATTTATTTCAAACTATACTGAATTTTGGTTGCCCCAAAATGGCATTGTAAAACACCAACGGATTCCAGGAGTGAACCAATATCGAAAAAAAAAAATATTACTTTCATACTATACTGAATTACAGGTTGCCCTAAAATCCCATTGCAAAACTTCAACAGATTCCACGAGTGGACCCATACAGTAATATACACATTCAATTAATAAAAAAGTAAAAAATGGTGAAAAATTCTCTTGGTCACCCTGATAAATTGACTTTTGATGACTATATCACTCCAAAACGGACGGCATGGAAGCAAGAATTTAAGATTTTTCTCAGAGCAGGAGGAAAGGAAAAAATTATAGTTGTTTTATATCTAAAAACAATTGAAAAGAGGGACAAGTTTTCAACTCACTGAAGCAGAATAAAGAAAAATAAAGAAATCGATGACTACTGTTCGCCTCGCAAAAATATTGTAATTCAACGATTTAAATTTATTTGTATTCATCAGAAAGAAGGGCAAACATTCGATCAATACTTAACAAAAATGAGACTAGCAACTAGAAACTGCGACTACGAAACGCTTGAGTGAACCCATATAAAAAACATTACTTTCACACTATACTAAATTTTAGGTTCCCCCAAAATTGAATTGCAAAACCAACGGATTCCAGGAGTGAACCCTTAACAAAAAAAAAACACATTACTTTCACACTATACTGAATTTTAGGTTGCCCCAAAATTTCATTGCAAAACCAACGGATTCCAGGAGTGAACCTATAATAAAAAAAAAAAAAACATTACTTTCACACTATACTGAATTTTAGGTTGCCCTAAAATGGAATTGAAAACCAACGGATTCCAGGAGTGAACCCATATAAAAAAAAAACAATACTTTCACATTATACTGAATTTTAGGTTGCCACAAAATGGCATGGAAAAACCAACGGATTCCGGGAGTGAACCAATATATAAAAAAAAAAAACATTACTTTCACACTATACTAAATTTTAGGTTCCCTCAAAATTGCATTGTATAACCAACGGATTCCAGGAGTGAACCCATATAAAAAACAAAAACGTATTACTTTCTCACTATACTGAATTTTAGGTTACCACAAAATGGCATTGCAAAACCATCGGATTCCAGGAGTGAACCCATATAAACAAAAACACATTAGTTTCACACTATACTGAATTTTAGGTTGCCCCAAAATTGCATTGCAAAACCAACGGATTCCAGGAGTGAACCCATATCAAAAACAAAACACATTACTTTCGCACTATACTGAATTTTAGGTTGCCCCAAAATTGCATTGAAAACCAACGGATTCCAGGAGTGAACCCATATAAAAAAAATACATTACTTTCACACTATACTGAATTTTAGGTTGCCCCAAAATGGCATGGAAAAACCAACGGATTCCAGGAGTGTGAACCCATATAAAAAAAAAACACATTATTTTCACACTATACTGAATTTTAGGTAACCCAAAATTGCATTGCAAACCAATGGATTCCAGGAGAGAACCCATATTAAAAAAAAACATTACTTTCACACTATACTGAACTTTAGGTTGCCCCAAAATGGCATTGTAAAAAACTAACGGATTCCAGAAGTGAACCAATATAAAAAAACATTACTTACACACTATACTGAATTTTAGGTTGCCCCAAAATTACATTGCAAAACCAACGGATTCCAGGAGTGAACCCAAATCAAAAACAAAACACATTACTTTCGCACTATACTGAATTTTAGGTTGCCCCAAAATTGCATTGCAAAACCAACGGATTCCAGGAGTGAACCCATATCAAAAACAAAACACATTACTTTCGCACTATAGTGAATTTTAGGTTGCCCCAAAATTGCATTGCAAAACCAACAGATTCCAGGAGTGAACCCATATAAAAAAAATACGGTACTTTCACACTATACTGAATTTTAGGTTGCCCCAAAATTGCATTGCAAAACCAACGGATTCCAGGAGTGAACCCATATCAAAAACAAAACACATTACTTTCGCACTATACTGAATTTTAGGTTGCCCCAAAATTGCATTGCAAATCCAACGGATTCCAGGAGTGAACCCATATAGTGAAAACACATTATTTTCACACTATACTGAATTTTAGGTTGACCCAAAATTGCATTGCAAAACCAACGTATTCCAGGAGTGAACCCATATAAAAAAAAACATTACTTTCATTCTATACTGAATTTTAGGTTACCCCAAAATGGCTTTGCAAAACCAACGGATTCCAGGAGTGAACCCATATAAAAAAAAAGCACATTACTTTCACACTATACTGAATTTAAGGTTGCCCCAAAATTGCATTGCAAAACCAACGGATTCAAGGAGTGAACCCTATCAAAAAAAAAAACATTACTTTCACAATATTCTGAATTTTATGTTGCCCCAAAATTGCATTGCAAAACCAACGGATTCCTGGAGTGAACCCATATAAAAAAAACACATTACTTTCACACTATTCTGAATTTTAGGTTGCCCCAAAATGGCATGGAAAAACCAACGGATTCCAGGAGTGAATCCATATAAAAAAAAACACATTATTTTCACACTATACTGAATTTTAGGTAACCCATAATTGCATTGCAAATCAATGGATTCCAGGAGTGAACCCATATAAACAAAAAACATTACTTTCACATTATACTGAACTTTAGGTTGCCCCAAAATGGCATTGTAAAAAACTAACGGATTCCAGAAGTGAACCAATATAAAAAAAACACATTACTTTCACACTATACTGAATTTTAGGTTGCCCCAAAATGGCATTGAAAACCAACGATTCCAGGAGTTAAACCACATAAAAAAAAACACATTACTTTCACACTATACTGAATTTTAGTTTGTCCCAAAATGGCATTGTAAAAAACCAACTGATTCCAGAATTGAACCAGTATCAAAAAAAAAAAAAAACAATACTTTCACAGTATACTGAGTTACAGGTTGCCCTAAAATCTTATTGCAAAACTTCAACGGATTCCATGAGTGGACCCATACAGTAATACACACATTCAGTTAATAAAAAAGTAAAAAATGGTGAAAAATTCTCTTCAGTACCCTAATAAATTGACTTTTGATGACAATATCACTCCAAAACGGACGGCATGGAAGCAAGAATTTAAGATTTTTCGTAGAGCAGGAGGAAATGAAAAAATTATAGTTGTTTTATATCTAAACACAATTGGAAAGAGGGACAAGTTTTCAATTCACCGAAGCTGAATGAAGATCACATTGAACTGTGCACACTATTAAAAGAAATCGATGACTACTGCTCGCCTCGCAAACATCTCGTGATTCAACGACTTAAATTTCTTAGTATTCATCAGAAAGAAGGGGCAAACATTCGATCAATACTTAACAGAAATGAGACTTGCATCCAGAAATTGCGACTACGAAACACTTGAGTGAACCCATATAAAAAACATTACTTTCACACTATACAAAATTTTAGGTTCCCCCAAAATTGCATTGCAAAACCAACGGATACCTGGAGTGGAACTCATATCAAAAAAAACAACACATTACTTTCACACTATACTGAATTTTAGGTTGCCTCAAAATGGTATTGAAAACCAGCGGATTCCAGGAGTGAACCAATATCAAAAAAAAAACATTAGTTTTACACTATATTGAATTTTAGGTTTCCCCAAAATGGCATTGAAAACCAACGGATACCAGGAGTGGAATCCATATCAGAAAAAAAAACCCATTACTTTCACACTATACTGAATTTTAGGTTGCCCCAAAATGGCAATTAAAACCAACGGATACCAGGAGTGGAACCCATATCAAAAAAAAAAAAAAACATTACTTTCACACTATACTGAATTTTAGGTTGCCCCAAAATTTCATTGCAAAACCAACGGATTCCAGGAGTCAACCCATATAAAAAAAAAAAAATTCTTTCACACTGTCCTGAATTTTAGGTTGCCCCAAAATGGCATGAAAAAACTAACGGATTCCAGGAGTGAATCCATATAAAAAAAAAACACTACTTTCACACTATCCTGAATTGAAGTTGCCCCAAAATGGAATTGAAAACAAACGGACTCCAGGATTGAACCCATATCAAAACAAAACACATTACTTTCACACTATACTGAATTTTAGGTTGCCCCAAAATTGCATTGCAAAACCAACGGATTCAAGGAGTGAACCCTATCAAAAAAAAAATATTACTTTCACAATATTCTGAATTTCAGATTGCCCCACAATTGCATTGCAAAACCAACGGATTCCAGGAGTGAACCCATATAAAAAAAAATACATTACTTTCACACTATACTGAATTTTAGGTTGCCCCAAAATTGCATTGCAAAACCAACGGATTCCAGGAGTGAACCCATATCAAAAACAAAACACATTACTTTCGCACTATGCTGAATTTTAGGTTGCCCCAAAATTGCATTGCAAAACCAACGGATTCGAGGAGTGAACCCATATAAAAAAAATACATTACTTTCACACTATACTGAATTTTAGGTTGCCCCAAAATGGCATGGAAAAACCAACGGATTCTAGGAGTGTGAACCCATATCAAAAAAAAAACACATTATTTTCACACTATACTGAATTTTAGGTAACCCAAAATTGCATTGCAAACCAATGGATTCCAGGAGAGAACCCATATTAAAAAAAAACATTACTTTCACACTATACTGAACTTTAGGTTGCCCCAAAATGGCATTGTAAAAAACTAACGGATTCCAGAAGTGAACCAATATAAAAAAACATTACTTACACACTATACTGAATTTTAGGTTGCCCCAAAATTGCATTGCAAAACCAACGGATTCCAGGAGTGAACACAAATCAAAAACAAAACATTACTTTCGCACTATACTGAATTTTAGGTTGCCCCAAAATTGCATTGCAAAACCAACGGATTCCAGGAGTGAACCCATATCGAAAACAAAACACATTACTATCGCACTATACTGAACTTTAGGTTGCCCCAAAATGGCATTGTAAAAAACTAACGGACTCCAGAAGTGAACCAATATAAAAAAACACATTACTTACACACTATACTGAATTTTAGGTTGCCCCAAAATAGCATTGCAAAACCAACGGATTCCAGGAGTGAACCCATATCAAAAACAAAACACATTACTTTCGCACTATACTGAATTTTAGGTTGCCCCAAAATTGCATTGCAAAACCAACGGATTCCAGGAGTGAACCCATATCAAAAACAAAACACATTACTTTCGCACTATACTGAATTTTAGGTTGCCCCAAAATTACATTGCAAATCCAACGGATTCCAGGAGTGAACCCATATAATAAAAACACATTATTTTCACACTATACTGAATTTTAGGTTGACCCAAAATTTCATTGCAAAACCAACGTATTCCAGGAGTGAACCCATATAAAAAAAAAACATTACTTTCATTCTATACTGAATTTAGGTTACACCAAAATGGCATTGCAAAACCAACGGATTCCAGGAGTGAACCCATATCAAAAAAAAGCACATTACTTTCACACTATACTGAATTTAAGGTTGCCCCAAAATTGCATTGCAAAACCAACGGATTCAAGGAGTGAACCCATATAAAAAAAACATTACTTTCACACTATACTGAACTTTAGGTTGCCCCAAAATGGCATTGTAAAAACTAACGGATTCCAGAAATGAACCAATATAAAAAAACACATTACTTACACACTATACTGAATTTTAGGTTGCCCCAAAATTGCATTGCAAAACCAACGGATTCCAGGAGTGAACCCATATCAAAAACAAAACACATTATTTTCGCACTATAGTGAATTTTAGGTTTCCCCAAAATTGCATTGCAAAACCAACGGATTCCAGGAGTGAACCCATATAAAAAAAATACATTACTTTCACACTATACTGAATTTTAGGTTGCCCCAAAATTGCATTGCAAAACCAACGGATTCCAGGAGTGAACCCATATCAAAAACAAAACACATTACTTTCGCACTATATTGAATTTTAGGTTGCCCCAAAATTGCATTGCAAAACCAACGGATTCCAGGAGTGAACCCATATAAAAAAAACATTACTTTCACACTATACTGAAATTTAGGTTGCCCCAAAATGGCATTGTAAAAAACTAACGGATTCCAGAAGTGACCCAATATAAAAAAAAACATTACTTTCACATTATACTGAATTTTAGGTTGCCCCAAAATTGCATTGCAAAACCAACGGATTCCAGGAGTGAACCCATATCAAAAACAAAACACATTACTTTCGCACTATACTGAATTTTAGGTTGCCCCAAAATTGCATTGCAAAACCAACGGATTCCAGGAGTGAACCCATATAAAAAAAACATTACTTTCACACTATACTGAACTTTAGGTTGCCCCAAAATGGCATTGTAAAAAACTAACGGATTCCAGAAGTGAACCAATATAAAAAAACACATTACATACACACTATACTGAATTTTAAGTTACCCCAAAATTGCATTGCAAAACCAACGGATTCCAGGAGTGAACCCATATCAAAAACAAAACACATTACTTTCGCACTATACTGAATTTTAGGTTGCCCCAAAATTGCATTGCAAAACCAACGGATTCCAGGAGTGAACCCATTTAAAAAAAAACATTACTTTCACACTATACTGAACTTTAGGTTGCCCCAAAATGGCATTGTAGAAAACTAACGGATTCCAGAAGTAAACCAATATAAAAAAAAACATTACTTTCACATTATACTGAATTTTAGGTTGCCCCAAAATTGCATTGCAAACCAATGGATTCCAGGAGAGAACCCATATAAAAAAAAACATTACTTTCACACTATACTGAAATTTAGGTTGCCCCAAAATGGCATTGTAAAAAACTAACGGATTCCAGAAGTGACCCAATATAAAAAAAACACATTACTTTCACATTATACTGAATTTTAGGTTGCCCCAAAATTGCATTGCAAAACCAACGGATTCCAGAAGTGAACCCATATCAAAAACAAAACACACTATTTTCGCACTATAGTGAATTTTAGGTTGCCCCAAAATTGCATTGCAAAACCAACGGATTCTAGGAGTAAACCCATATAAAAAAAATACGTTACTTTCACACTATACTGAATTTTAGGTTACCCCAAAATTGCATTGCAAAACTAACGGATTCCAGGAGTGAACCCATATCAAAAACAAAACACATTACTTTCGCACTATACTGAATTTTAGGTTGCCCCAAAATTGCATTGCAAAACCAACGCATTCCAGGAGTAAACCCATTTAAAAAAAACATTACTTTCACATTATACTGAACTTTAGGTTGCCCCAAAATGGCATTGTAAAAAACCAACGGATTCCAGAAGTGAACCAATATAAAAAAACACATTACTTACACACTATACTGAATTTTAGGTTGCCCCAAAATTGCATTGCAAAACCAACGGATTCCAGGAGTGAACCCATATCAAAAACAAAACACATTACTTTCGCACTATACTGAATTTTAGGTTGCCCCAAAATTGCATTGCATATCCAACGGATTCCAGGAGTGAACCCATATCAAAAACAAAACACATTACTTTCGCACTATACTGAATTTTAGGTTGCCCCAAAATTGCATTGCAAAACCAACGGATTCCAGGAGTGAACCCATATCAAAAACAAAACACATTACTTTCGCACTATACTGAATTTTAGGTTGCCCCAAAATTACATTGCAAATCCAACGAATTCCAGGAGTGAACCCATATAATAAAAACACATTATTTTCACACTATACTGAATTTTAGGTTGACCCAAAATTTCATTGCAAAACCAACGTATTCCAGGAGTGAACCCATATAAAAAAAAAACATTACTTTCATTCTATACTGAATTTAGGTTACACCAAAATGGCATTGCAAAACCAACGGATTCCAGGAGTGAACCCATATCAAAAAAAAGCACATTACTTTCACACTATACTGAATTTAAGGTTGCCCCAAAATTGCATTGCAAAACCAACGGATTCAAGGAGTGAACCCATATAAAAAAAACATTACTTTCACACTATACTGAACTTTAGGTTGCCCCAAAATGGCATTGTAAAAACTAACGGATTCCAGAAATGAACCAATATAAAAAAACACATTACTTACACACTATACTGAATTTTAGGTTGCCCCAAAATTGCATTGCAAAACCAACGGATTCCAGGAGTGAACCCATATCAAAAACAAAACACATTATTTTCGCACTATAGTGAATTTTAGGTTGCCCCAAAATTGCATTGCAAAACCAACGGATTCCAGGAGTGAACCCATATAAAAAAAATACATTACTTTCACACTATACTGAATTTTAGGTTGCCCCAAAATTGCATTGCAAAACCAACGGATTCCAGGAGTGAACCCATATCAAAAACAAAACACATTACTTTCGCACTATATTGAATTTTAGGTTGCCCCAAAATTGCATTGCAAAACCAACGCATTCCAGGAGTAAACCCATTTAAAAAAAACATTACTTTCACATTATACTGAACTTTAGGTTGCCCCAAAATGGCATTGTAAAAAACCAACGGATTCCAGAAGTGAACCAATATAAAAAAACACATTACTTACACACTATACTGAATTTTAGGTTGCCCCAAAATTGCATTGCAAAACCAACGGATTCCAGGAGTGAACCCATATCAAAAACAAAACACATTACTTTCGCACTATACTGAATTTTAGGTTGCCCCAAAATTGCATTGCATATCCAACGGATTCCAGGAGTGAACCCATATAGTGAAAACACATTATTTTCACACTATACTGAATTTTAGGTTGCCCCAAAATTGCATTGCAAAACCAACGGATTCCAGGAGTGAACCCATATCAAAAACAAAACACATTACTTTCGCACTATGCTGAATTTTAGGTTGCCCCAAAATTGCATTGCAAAACCAACGGATTCGAGGAGTGAACCCATATAAAAAAAATACATTACTTTCACACTATTCTGAATTTTAGGTTGCCCCAAAATGGCATGGAAAAACCAACGGATTCCAGGAGTGAATCCATATAAAAAAAAAACATTACTTTCACATTATACTGAACTTTAGGTTGCCCCAAAATGGCATTGTAAAAAACTAACGGATTCCAGAAGTGAACCAATATAAAAAAAACACATTACTTTCACACTATACTGAATTTTAGGTTGCCCCAAAATGGCATTGAAAACCAACGATTTCAGGAGTTAAACCACATAAAAAAAAGCACATTACTTTCACACTATACTGAATTTTAGTTTGTCCCAAAATGGCATTGTAGAAAACCAACTGATTCCAGAATTGAACCAGTATCAAAAAAAAAAAAAAAAAACAATACTTTCACAGTATACTGAGTTACAGGTTGCCCTAAAATCTTATTGCAAAACTTCAACGGATTCCATGAGTGGACCCATACAGTAATACACACATTCAGTTAATAAAAAAGTAAAAAACGGTGAAAAATTCTCTTCATCACCCTAATAAATTGACTTTTGATGACAATATCACTCCAAAACGGACGGCATGGAAGCAAGAATTTAAGATTTTTCGTAGAGCAGGAGGAAATGAAAAAATTATAGTTGTTTTATATCTAAACACAATTGGAAAGAGGGACAAGTTTTCAACTCACCGAAGCTGAATGAAGATCACATTGAACTGTGCACACTATTAAAAGAAATCGATGACTACTGCTCGCCTCGCAAACATCTCGTGATTCAACGACTTAAATTTCTTAGTATTCATCAGAAAGAAGGGGCAAACATTCGATCAATACTTAACAGAAATGAGACTTGCATCCAGAAATTGCGACTACGAAACACTTGAGTGAACCCATATAAAAAACATTACTTTCACACTATACAAAATTTTAGGTTCCCCCAAAATTGCATTGCAAAACCAACGGATACCTGGAGTGGAACTCATATAAAAAAAAACAACACATTACTTTCACACTATACTGAATTTTAGGTTGCCCCAAAATGGTATTGAAAACCAGCGGATTCCAGGAGTGAACCAATATCAAAAAAAAAAACATTAGTTTTACACTATATTGAATTTTAGGTTTCCCCAAAATGGCATTGAAAACCAACGGATACCAGGAGTGGAATCCATATCAGAAAAAAAACCCATTACTTTCACACTATACTGAATTTTAGGTTGCCCCAAAATGGCAATTAAAACCAACGGATACCAGGAGTGGAACCCATATCAAAAAAAAAAAAAAAAACACATTACTTTCACACTATACTGAATTTTAGGTTGCCCCAAAATTTCATTGCAAAACCAACGGATTCCAGGAGTGAACCCATATAAAAAAAAAAAAATTCTTTCACACTGTCCTGAATTTTACGTTGCCCCAAAATGGCATGAAAAAACCAACGGATTCCAGGAGTGAATCCATATAAAAAAAAAAAACACTACTTTCACACTATCCTGAATTGAAGTTGCCCCAAAATGGAATTGAAAACAAACGGACTCCAGGATTGAACCCATATCAAAACAAAACACATTACTTTCACACTATACTGAATTTTAGGTTGCCCCAAAATTGCATTGCAAAACCAACGGATTCAAGGAGTGAACCCTATCAAAAAAAAAACATTACTTTCACAATATTCTGAATTTTAGATTGCCCCAAAATTGCATTGCAAAACCAACGGATTCCAAGAGTGAACCCATATAAAAAAAATACATTACTTTCACACTATTCTGAATTTTAGGTTGCCCCAAAATGGCATGGAAAAACCGACGGATTCCAGGAGTGAATCGATATCAAAAAAAAAACACATTATTTTCACACTATACTGAATTTTAGGTAACCCATAATTGCATTGCAAACCAATGGATTCCAGGAGTGAACCCATATAAAAAAAAACATTACTTTCACATTATACTGAACTTTAGGTTGCCCCAAAATGGCATTGTAAAAAACTAACGGATTCCAGAAGTGAACCAATATAAAAAAAACACATTACTTTCACACTATACTGAATTTTAGGTTGCCCTAAAATGGCATTGAAAACCAACGATTCCAGGAGTTAAACCACATCAAAAAAAAGCACATTACTTTCACACTATACTGAATTTTAGGTTGTCCCAAAATGGCATTGTAAAAAACCAACTGATTCCAGAATTGAACCAGTATCAAAAAAAAAAAAAAAAAAAATACTTTCACAGTATACTGAGTTACAGGTTGCCCTAAAATCTTATTGCAAAACTTCAACGGATTCCATGAGTGCACCCATACAGTAATACACACATTCAGTTAATAAAAAAGTAAAAAATGGTGAAAAATTCTCTTCATCACCCTAATAAATTGACTTTTGATGACAATATCACTCGAAAACGGACAGCATGGAAGCAAGAATTTAAGATTTGAGTGAACCCATATAAAAAACATTACTTTCACACTATACTAAATTTTGGGTTCCCCCAAAATTGCATTGCAAAACCAACGGATACCAGGAGTGGAATCCATATAAAAAAAAAACATTACTTTCACACTATACTGAATTTTTGGTTGCCCCAAAATTGCATTGCAAAACCAACGGATTCCAGAAATGAACCCATATAAAAAAAACACACATTACTTTCACACTATACTGAAATTTAGTTTGCCCCAAAATGGCATTGAAAACCAACTAATTCCAGGAGTGAACCAATATAAAAAAAAAAAAAAAACATTGGTTTCACACTGTACTGAATTTTAGGTTTCTCCAAAATGGCATTGGAAACCAATGGATACCAGGAGTGGAACCCATATAAAGAAAAAAAAAACACATTACTTTCACACTATACTGAATTTTAGGTTGCCCCAAAATGGCATTGTAAAAAACCAACGGATTCCAGGAGTGAACCAGTATCAAAAAAAAAACATTACTTTCACACTATACTGAGTTACAGGTTGCCCTAAAATCTCATTGCAAAACTTCAACGGATTCCACGAGTGGACCCATACTGTAATACACACATTCAATTAATAAAAAAGTAAAAAATGGTGCAAAATTCTCTTCAGTACCCTAATAAATTGACTTTTGATGACAATATCACTCCAAAACGGACGGCATGGAAGCAAGAATTTAAGATTTTTCGTAGAGCAGGAGGAAAAGAAAAAAATTATAGTTGTTTTATATCTAAACACAATTGGAAAGAGGGACAAGTTTTCAACTCACCGAAGCTGAATGAAGATCACATTGAACTGTGCACACTATTAAAAGAAATCGATGACTACTGCTCGCCTCGCAAACATCTTGTGATTCAACGACTTAAATTTCTTAGTATTCATCAGAAAGAAGGGCAAACATTCGATCAATACTTAACAGAAATGAGACTTGCATCCAGAAATTGCGACTACGAAACACTTGAGTGAACCCATATAAAAACATTATTTTCACACTATACAAAATTTTGGGTTCCCCCAAAATTGCATTGCAAAACCAACGGATACCTGGAGTGGAACCCATATCAAAAAAAAAACAACACATTACTTTTACACTATACTGAATTTTAGGTTGCCCCAAAATGGTATTGAAAACCAACGGATTCCAGGAGTGAACCAATATCAAAAAAAAAAACATTAGTTTTACACTATATTGAATTTTAGGTTTACCCAAAATGGCATTGAAAACCAACGGATACCAGGAGTGGAATCCATATCAGAAAAAAAAACACATTACTTTCACACTATACTGAATTTTAGGTTGCCCCAAAATGGCAATTAAAACCAACGGATACCAGGAGTGGAACCCATATCAAAAAAAAAAAAAAAACACATTACTTTCACACTATACTGAATTTTAGGTTGCCCCAAAATTTCATTGCAAAACCAACGGATTCCAGGAGTGAACCCATATCAAAAAAAAAAAATTCTTTCACACTACTGAATTTTAGGTTGCCCCAAAATGGCATGAAAAAACCAACGGATTCCAGGAGTGAATCCATATCAAAAAAAAACACACTACTTTCACACTATACTGAATTGAAGTTGCCCCAAAATGGAATTGAAAACAAACGGACTCAAGGATTGAACCCATATAAAAAAAAACACATTACTTTCACACTATACTGAATTTTAGGTTGCCCCAAAATTACATTGCAAAACCAACGGATTCCAGGAGTGAACCTATATCAAAAAAAAAAAATTCTTTTACACTGTACTGAATTTTAGGTTGCCCCAAAATGGCATGAAAAAACCAACGGATTCCAGGAGTGAATCCATATCAAAAAAAAAAACACTACTTTCACACTATACTGAATTGAAGTTGCCCCAAAATGGAATTGAAAACAAACGGACTCCAGGATTGAACCCATATCAAAAGAAAACACATTACTTTCATACTATACTGAATTTTAGGTTGCCTCAAAATGGCATTGTAAAAAACCAACGGAGTCCAGGAGTGAACAAAAATTAAAACAAAAAAAAAGCGTTACTTTTACACTATACTGAATTACAGGTTGCCCTAAAATCTCATTACAAAACTTCAACGTATTCCACGAGTGGACCCATACGGTAATGCACACATTCAATTAATAAAAAAGTAAAAAATGGTAAAAAATTCTCTTGATCACCCTGATAAATTGACTTTTGATGACAATATCACTCCAAAACGGACGGCATGGAAGCAAGAATTTAAGATTTTTCTCAGAGCAGGAGGGAATGAAAAAATTATAGTTCTTTTATATCTAAACACAATTAGAAAGAGGGACAAGTTTTCAACTCACTGAAGCTGAATGAAGATCACATTGAACTGTACACACTATTAAAAGAAATCGATGACTAGTGCTCGCCTCGCAAAAATATTGTGATTCAACGACTTAAATTTCTTTGTATTCATCAGAAAGAAGGGTCAACATTCGACCAATACTTAACAGAAAAGAAACAGCATCCAGAAACTACGACTACCAAACACTTGAGTGAACACATATAAAAAACATTACTTTCACACTATACTAAATTTTAGGTTCCCCCAAAATCGCATTGCAAAACCAACGGATTCCAGGAGTGCACCCATATAAAAAAAAAAAAAAAACATTAATTTCACACTATACTGAATTTTAGGTTGCCCCAAAATTGCATTGCAAAACAAACGGATTCCAGGAGTGAACCCATATCAAAAAAAAAAAAAACATTACTTTCACACTATACTGAATTTTAGGTTGCCCCAAAATTCCATTGCAAAACCAACGGATTCCAGGGGTGAACCCATATTAAAAAAACACACATTACTTTCACACTATACTAAATTTCAGGTTGTCACCGACAGGTCAGTTTTACAAATTATTTCTAAAGCATTTTGTAACTGAAAAAGTTTTTAAGTGAACCAGTATATTTCGAGTTGATAATTCTGTATTTAAAAATAACAAGGAATGCGTAGAGCAATTTATTTTGTTTTTAGTCCGGTTATCAATATTTAACAGAATTAGTCCAGCAATAGTAAGTTTTTTTGAGGAAATAACAATGAGTTCTTGGACCTGTTACCGAAAAAGTCCTGTTAAAAATAACATAATATATTGAGTGCTAGTTGCCACCTAGCCTATATTTTATAATTTTAAAATTTAAGAAGTGTCATGCACATGAGTACTTCACGATCTAATATAAAAATTTACCCCCACCCCCTTCGGGTAGTGTTCAAAAGACAGTCGAACAAGTATTTCTTTATTTTCTAAGAGTATTCTCACGTTTTTAGTTTAAATAATTTCAGAAATAGACAGCGTATCTTTGCCACAGTACATTGCGCACTCGACAAACGCGTTTCGACCGCCGAGCCGTAAGCACGTGTCATTTGTATTCAGATCGTACAGATATTTATATTTCATCAATAGAAATGCCGTCTAAAACTAGTGACAAAGTCGCCAAAGAAGCAGGCAAAGCTCGAAAGAAGATCTCAAAAAACGACAAGAAGAAGAAGCACAAAGGAAGGAAAGCTACGCCATTTACATTTACAAAGTTTTGAAACAAGTCCAGCCCAACACCGGCATTTCGAGCAAAGCCATGAGTATCATGAACAGTTTTGTCGACGATATTTTCGAACAAATTGCCGCCGAAGCATCGCGATTGGCGCATTACAACAAACGTTCAATAATCACTACCAACCGGGAAATTCAAACTGCCGTTCGTCTGGTTTTACCGGGTGAACTTGCCAAGAACGCCGTCAGCGAAGGCACAAAAGCCGTCACCAAATAGACCAGTTCAAAATAGAAGATCAATTAATAACCTATTTGTGTCAGAAGAAGCAACCTGCAATACTATTAGTCTTGCCTAAAGAAAACCGGTTCTTTTCAGAACCACCAATTATTTTCAAAAATAAGTTCAAAGGCGTTGTGGCAAAATTTCCATCAATATATTAGGTATGTTGATCTCTGCGTTTCTCTTATTTTTAGTGTATTTGCCCTATGGCAACATACACTATTGGCGTCGGTGGGATGGCGGGACCTAGGGGTCGGACCAAACTCTCGACGTTTCATAGGCTCCTGAACACATCGGCACCATTTTAAAAAATGTTTATATATATATATATATATATTATAGAATGCTAATTTCGCTCGTAAAAGCGAGGTCTAAAGGACCCGGATCCATAGCGATAACTCCCGGAACTCTAGGACATCATTTGGCTTCAAAAATTGAAAAATAAAAATTTGAGCGTGTGTGATCTCCTTTAGCGTTTGAATTTCATTATACATAAGAATGCAACACCAGATGGTTTTTGCTTTTCATGAAAATAAAAGAAACATTTATTGCGTATCAACAAAATTAAAGCAAACATATTTTATTACAGTAAAAGCGAACGCACTATAAAATTTGTGTATAATGACAGGAACTTGCGTTGAAAGAGAGACATCGGTTTCAATTGGCTCGATGTTAAAACAGAAGATCTATGTTTTTGTGTAGCAAGAAAGAATGTTGGGATAGATACTGCATAGATTTCGCACATTCCTGTTAGAGAACTTGTCCATAACTCGCGTATTTTGTCTCTAATTTTTGAACGAGCAGTCGTTCGCTGGCCGGTGGGCTGGTCGGATAGACTACTAGCGTGAGATATTTTAACACAGCAAAATAAAATGATATATTATTATCGCCAATAAACAATTATTTTTTTCGCAAATTTAGATTGTTATTATCTGTCGGTAACCTGGAGGTGTATCGTTCTAGTTTTCGTTGTTGACTTCAGCTTTATCGTATCTATCCTGAGATTTTATCCCGTTTATCGTAATTCCCGTATTTTCCTGGATTTCTGGATTTTTGGATAATTTCAATTGTTTATTCTTGTGATTGCTGTTAGGGAGTGTAAGCTTTCCGTGTTGCCCATTATATACCTGGAATTAGGAGCGTTTTTCGAATAGGGAATATTAACCGTGAATTATTCATCAAGGATCTTTTAGATTTTCGTAATTGTGTGGATCTGGATTCTGGAATACAGGAGTACATTCAACAGTTTTCGAAAACTGTGTTACAATTCTACTTTACTTTGAACATTCCTGTGCATCGGTTCCGTTTTGAATAAAACTTTTTGGCGAACTATTCCCGACTGTCCTGTCGGACTAATAAAATCCAGTTCGGGAATCCGGACCAAGAAAATATTTACGGAATTTGCATTCAGTTCAATTAAGCCACATTTCTACATGGTGTTTTAGATCTTACGATTATTTCCCGGATTTATCATTGTATGGTTATTACGTTTATCTCAACCAATATTAACGCTTCCCGAGACGTCACTGACCATATACAGGGTGTCCACAAAATTACGTGCTTTCTTTTGCTGTGTTTTTTTCTTTTCTTTGTTGTCGTTTACGCATATCTCAGTCATGATTTATTCCCGTGATGTCTCTGATCCTATATACAGGGTATACGAAAATTTACGGATTAATTATCGCCCTGTGAACTATTTCTGCTTATCTCAAAACAATCTTAAGTGTATCTTAACGACAAGGATTTAATATACCGGGTGTCCGTTAATCCCCGGATCAAGTATTCAGTAAGATATCTGTTTGCGTTCTAGTCCAAAGTTTTTTTAACGTGTTATTCATATTGTTTCGTGTACTGTGTCTGGTGTCTTGCCCTTCCAGGGTTGTAGTTGAATCAATTGGGTCTAAGCTTCCTAGTCTGGACCATCTAGGTGTGGCTATTTACGATTCGTGTCCTGGCGCCCCTGGTACCTCAGTCGGAGAATACGTAAATTTTTTTAATATCAGAATCGATTTTTGTCAGCTGCGTGTTTTCGTGTCTTGTGGTTGTTAATTGTCCGAGTGGTAGGTGGTAGGATTTTTCAGGCCGTTCTACGGTCATTCCCGTTGGGATATATTTTGAGAACTCGTTATTTTGTGCTGTCCTTTGTGTCGTGTGGTAGGTGATAGATTTTTAAACGCCTTTTAAGGCATTTTTTGAGATAGTCGATTCGCGTTTCGTAATTGTGTTTGGGTATTTTTTATGCAATTATTTTCTGAAATTTTTTTAAACTAAACCCTGGCCCAGCGCCAGCTGAAGCTAGCCGCGCAACCGATTAAATTCGGATTCAGTTAAAATGGTTCTTCGGTGCTACAAATGAAAGATATTAACCCTACACCAAGTTTTATTGAACTTCGAATAATTTCGAATATCTCCGAATATTTTCGAACATATATATATATATATATATATATATATATATACAGGGTGTCTCAACCGACCTTGGGTAACATGGGTAACTCTATTATTAGTGGAGATAGAAAGTCGGTTAAATGGGCAAAGTAGTGCCGAAAATTGGACTCATTAACGTCCCGTCGAAAAAACAATTGAATTTTGACACGCTATGTATTTATTCAGAAAATAGTGAAAATTGCCATTTATTTAATTAAATCTGGACATCCCTAATGATACGATAAAACAATTTGCCCTACATGAAAGATAACACAATAACCAGAGTTCCCAAGTGTTGATCCCAAAACGGGATAGCCTTAAGAAAGGCTTAAAAAATCCTACCACCTACCACTTGACAAATAAAAAAGACAACACAAAATCCTAAAGTCACTAAGTAGACAAGATCAACTCAAGGTCGATTGTGAGCTTACGGATCTACCGACTGAAAATGTTAGGGCGCCAGGACTCAAAATCGTAAGCAGCCACACCAGGGGGTCCAGACCTAGAGGCTTAGAGGCGATTTTTGTCCACTTAACACAGCCTTAACTAAAAAATGCCAAAAACTACAACAAAATATGGCAAAACACTAAAATGCGCCGATAACACAAAATCTAGAAATCCGTAACTTCAAAACGGGGCGGAAAACCATAATCCCTATTACCCAAATCCGTTAAAATTCAAAATAAATACGGCACTCGGCAATCAGTGCCAATTCAAATACAAAATACTATAATGCGCTACAATAGGTTGCCAAAATACTTTACGGCACTAAAAACGGTAATCTCAATAGCCAAAATCTCAAAAATTCAGCCAACTTCAATTTACTATACAGTCGGTAACGGTAATATTGCGGCAATACTTCACAAGAAACCGCCAAATAAATTTCTCAAAGAAACTTCATTCAACTGGGTCTCATATCCAGTTGTACTTAAACTTTACGGTAATACGGCAATATATGGCAATTACAAATACATAAAAAAACACGTTAACATATTAGTCTCCGCGCCAGCGACATTTAATAGTGGATAAATAAAATCGCACTTTTATCGGACACCTGGTAGAATTTTCTATAGACAGTACGTAATGCTTCTAATACACAGCTTAATAAAACGTAAACATAACTAGCTGTACTGTAAACTGAAAATTCCGTTCTCAATCACGACTAATAATGTTCAATTATCTCACAGGATCACTAATCAGGAATCCCGGATAGTCGGTAAACGAAAGTGTTCCTCTAAAATCAACACATGTAGTTGTTCGATATCAAGTTGTCTATAAGTTACTCAATTTGTTCAAACAGATAGTTCGGAGTAGATTCAATTATTCCCGATATTCCAGAATTTTTATTTCACCAAACAACCTAGCGAAAACTCCTACAGTGGTTAAAGAATATGGGCACACGGAAAATTTGATTCCCTAATCAACAGAACACTCCTATTCCAGGTAATATTTATTATAAATGACCCTAGCAACAATACACAACAATCGAACTACCAACAAAATGTTGCCTGCGTATGTATGATGAAATTCAAACAGTAAAGGGGTTCACACACGCTCAAATTTTTATTTTTCAATTTTTGAAGCCAAATGTTGTCTTAGAGTTACGGGAGTTGTCGCTATGGATCCGGGTCCTCCAGACGTCGCTTTTACGACGAAAATTAGCATTCTATAAGGTATATATGTGTGCGAGCAATAAGTTTCAAAGGAGTTAATTTGATTAAACGAAATTTGGCACACATGTTGGAATCCATCACCGCACGAAGCCTATTTAAAATGGGCCTAATCGGATCAATTTAAGGGTGGCTTTTAGGGGTTGAAATAAGTTTTTGGGTCCCAAAATACCTAAAAAATTCTCAGAATCGTTTCAAAATTGAAATTCTACCTTTTAATATCAATTAAAAAGTGCTCCTAAAATTTTAATAAAATCGGCTCGACAGGACCGGATTTGGAAATTTTCTGAAAACACTAGTTTGCAGATAGTGAGTTATTTACTGAAAGGTATTTTTAATTTTGGTGTAGACGTTCGATCAACAATAATAATGTAGTTAAAAAAAAATGTAATTTTAAGGGGTGTATTAAGGAGTTAATTTTTTTATTTTGCCCAACAATCACCTTAAGTTCACATAATAAAGCCACAAGGCCTGTATTAGCAAATACACTATATTGTCGGCAGGGTTTTGACACTGCGACTAGGGTTTTTTTTCTTGAGATACAATTCTATGAACAACGAGTTAAGATATATATGATTACCAAAAAATTGCACAACATAATTTGTGTTTGAAATCATGTTTTCTTGCTAAAAAACGAGACCTATATAAATAATAGCGCCCCTAAAATATTGACCTCTGGGGGGAACATTGGAAAGTTTTTTGGGAATAAGCGCTCCCAGGAACTCGACTCGTATACAAGTAGGTGTGCGTATGCCGGCTGGCAGATTTTATATACATACCTCAGGGGGATTAGAAATGCAGTTGTAATTGCAGTTTCATTTGAATGCTTTATGGATCGTATAGTGATCCCAGGTAGTAGAGCTTTTACCAGTCGGTTGTGTATGCTGGCTGACAGATTCTCTAATACACACATAGACGCTGTTTAGCGTCTATAATGAGTTAATCAGTTACTCTACGGTGCGACATCTTAACAGTTAATTCATCATAATAAAACAATTGTAACATTAAATTCACTACATGCGAGAGCTGACTATTTCGCTAGGTATCGCTAGACAAGAATCATCACAGTAGCGAGAGTATAATGAATAAATCAAGTAAATTTCCATTTTTTATTATTATTAAATCATTAATCCACCTTAGTACAATATGTAATTCGAAGGCAGATATAGGGGCTATAGCCAACCTATGTTATCATATGGAAATTTTTATTAATACGAAATACTTCCGTAAAGATTATCAATATAAGAATATGTTAATTCTGCAATGCTTCAGAGCGAGCTATATAATAGTTATATATACCGTAGAGTAACTGATTAACTCATTCAGCCGCGAAAGTGGAAAGATTCGGGTTTGAACCCCGACGGTGACAGTGGATAAAAAAAAAATTACTAATTTAGCATTGTAACAATGAATGTTTATAACTAACTAATATATTATTTTTGTTAATAAATTGCAAATTCAATTGATATACTTAAGCGAGATCATAACACGGGAATTGGGGGTTATACAAAAATTGAACATCCATGCAACTAGTTTATTTGCGTTGTTTTCCGTAAATATACCTATTGTAATTAAAACTGAAAGGAAACACATTTTCCTTAATATAAGAAAAGCATTTTAAAAAATCATTAAAAATTGTGTCGTAATTTTCGTCATTAAAGTTTATTTGTTTGTGCTTCATGCATGATTGACATCCATAATTGAATTCCATTCAAAAATGAAATCATTAGAGGAATTTAAGTATGCTTCCTTCGTTGCACTGATCATTACATTCATCTGATTTTAAAGTGTGTTAATGGAAAATCTCTCTGCTGAAGGCATTTCATAATACATACCCAGAATAGCTCGTGAATATTTGTGGGTATATAATATAAAAAAACAACACTTGACGTTTTGTAGATAAATGCTTCCATCCATCTGTGCGATCACCAGATAAAAGAGTATTTGAATTTCAGTTCAATGCTGGTGACAAATAAATTATTACCATCAGTGGCGGGCACGTAATTTTGCCACGCTATGGCGATGTTTATTATATCTTTATACATATAGTATGCGAAATGAAGAGAAAATAATTTCTCTTTGCGAGATAGAAGAGATAACATTTTTTATGAGTGAAATACGGAATTAATACTTGGTTGCAGAACACACTGTCAAACAATTTTATTTGAAAATTACCTTAGATTGTAATCGCACAGAATAAAAATACTTTTTACACATACAGAAGCGGTCTAATGTCGTTGTCAAAAAAAAATGCTCCTTAAAGATTAAAAGGTGTGTACAAAATTTCATAAAAATATCTAGCATGAAAACAAAAAAGTTATATTTTTCTTAAAACTTGAACAGTCTGTAGCCCAAAAATCAAGATATTAATCATGATATTAACTTTTACTCTTAAAATCACCCAAGGATTCACACCATTAAGCATCGACAATAAATTAATAAACACCCTGTATAAATAACATTAGATTGTACTCACACAAAAACAAATGATTGATAAGCTAAATTTTGATCGAAATGCGTAAAAAATGTTGTTTTGAAGTGGAATTTGTGCAAAATGTATGTTAAATACATGTGTACACAGATTTAAAAAATAGGCAATTATATATATATATATATATATATATATATATATATATATATATATACAGTGTGTCTTAACCGACGTTGGCTAACATGGGTAACTTGGTAACTTTGTTATTAGTGGTGATAGAAAGTCGGTTAAATGGGCAAAGTAGTGCAGAAAATTGTGCTCATTAACTTCCCGTCGAAAAAACAATTGAATTTTGACACCCTATGAATTTATTCAGGAAATAGTAAAAATTTCCATTTATGAAAACTGGCCATAACTTTTTTATTTATGAAGATATATGAAAATCTTGTAAACAGTTTTTTGATGACTTTTTAATGTCTTTTCATTGGCGTAGGTCTAATTTTTTTATTTCCACTACATAATGAGATGTTGACATGAACTTTGGTTTTTCTTATGGGCACCATTTTGGATTTTCAGATATTCGAATTCTGCTTATTCTTCTGAATAATTTGACATAGCATATCAGAAGCCACAAAACTGACCAAAATAGCTTTCTGACGTTACCCATACCAATCAGAGTGTGCCGTGTAAAACAAAATTTGTTGAAACAAATACATATCGACAGGTTAACAATCTGTCGAGCGATCGCTACAGTTTTGCTTATTCATTTTGTACGATTTACACTCTAAGATGGCTCAAGCATTCTCAAATTTGGAGAAACAGGCTATTTTTGCGTATACATTCTGTGTAACAAAAATACCACGTGGGCTCAAGCAGAATACTTGAACCTTTATCCAGAAAGGCGACAGCCTTATTCAATAACTTTGAGGAACTTAAATAGAAATTTAAAGGTATACAGTTCATTTTAAAAGAAAAAAGGCAACATTCAACACTGTGAGGAAGAATTAGTGTTAGCAAGCTTTGAAATTAATTAATTAAAAATGTGTTTTAATTTTCATCCAATATTGATCTCTTTATTTGGGGATCCCCACCGCCTTTGTGCCCATGAACCTTTAATTATAAAATCTGACACTGGCTCAAAATGGAACATCATACATTTTGAAAATAAGGCCACAATCAGCTATTTTATAAGGGCACGTGCCAAAAATACTATATATAGGTATATATGATATATATGTCTGGTGTGTCATTGACTGTTAAAACTTGCTAAACATTGGCTGTAATATTGTAATTCACGCATCAGATATGTTAGGTTCAAAGAACGAAAAAAAATAATTTAAATTAGTATTATATATATAATATATATTACCATCCATAATATTAAAATCTCATTTTAGATAATCAAGATAATTTTCAAATTCTTTCATGCTAGTGTTTATTAGACCATAAAATCAGTGGATACTTTCGCACAAATTATCTTAATTTTTATCATTTATGACAGATTGATTATTATTAGTAACCCTTTGAAAGTAATTGTTCACCAGCGTTTATTTTAATAAACAATTTTTTAACGAAAGTTCTGCACATTAGAATACGTCCGTATTTTAATTCAGGTCGAAAATACGCATACATAGTTGTAATTAAGCATTCAATGCCAGTGAAGATACTCATATTATCGTCGACGATCACTGAAAGAATACGGGCACGTACTTACTAGTACGAAGAATTCGGCACTTACAGTATGGACAGATGTGCAGACTTCTAGTGAATAAAGTATTAAATAAAATTGTTTCACGGTAACGTTACGTATTGATACTGATGTGTGTGTTTGCAACTTAAAAACCCTCGACATAATATGTCTCAAAGCTCGACGTGAACATGAAAGTGTGCCTAATTTGATGAATATGAATATGTAACGTATGTATATGTGTGTATGAAATGTGTAGATACGTTGCTCGCTTAGCGCGACTTGTAAAGCACGACGTCGCGTTCAAAAATTAAAAGCTTTGATCAAAGCTTCTTTTCCTCTTCTCCGGTTTTCAAGCTCGAGCTGTCATATCCACAAGTTCTATAAAGTGCCATACCGCATACATAGTGACTATAATCACCTCTATGCCATCACGCGTTTCACTCCCTCCCTCTCTTTGACTATATTCTTACCTTTTTTATTACACTTCATAGATATGATTTAGAATTCTGCTTACCATCTCTATTTTTTAACTTTCTTTGAGATAAAGTATTCAAAAATATTCGTTTTCAAAGTAGTTACGAAATTTCCAGTAAATGAACCAAGTTAAATTCATTTATTTTATGATGTTTGTAAAATCTACGATAGAAAGAATATACATATTCGGAAAAAATACTAAACCAGTGAACGTTCAGTATATCTGTCACTATGAAAAATTAATGTAAAGAATGACAACGTGATTGTAATAAAAACCAATGTCATTGTAAGTATAAAAATTACAGCTGCAAAAAAAGTATGTTATGTTTTTAGTACGTGATGACACACACATACACAGTTAGTGGAAACAATTGAAGGATAAATAAAAATTCAAAATTTTTGCGATTTTTCAAATGACTGTATCTTCGTTAAAATGGTCGTATCGGAGTAAAAAAAAGCTATTTGAAGCTTGAAGTCTCTAGTCTTGAAATCTTTTAACGAAAATTTTTTTCTAGTTGCATGCGGTATTATGCAATGCTAATGATTCTTTTTTTGGGTCCACGGACTTAGAAATTTTTTTTCCGACTAAGCCACTGCATGGACCGGATAGCCTGTTCATTCAGTTTCAATTTGTTTTTTTTTCTGACCTTAATATGGCCCAGCGGGCTACGACCACTTCTACTGAGATATCGTACTTCGAATGAAAATGGATCGTTTGTCTTTGATCATCGATATCTCAGCAACGATCGCACGGAAGAACTTGAATAGATTCTCTATAAGAGCTGAACATCGTTTTTTGAAAAAAAAAAAATGTTTCCATTCGTGACACCAATTTAAAAAAATTAGAAAAAAAGGGCTTTTTTGTGCTTTTTTGGAAAATCATGCGCAGCTTAATATACCCACAAAAACCCTACAAAGTTTCAATTTGATCCATCCAGCCGTTCTTTTGTTTCATTCAATTGAATTATTGAAAAAATTAAAGGATCACGTTGTTTGCTTTTAAACGCTCATAATTAATCAGTATCGAGATGAAAAAAAAAATTCCCTCAGCTATTTCCACATTATGCGCAGGGGAGGTATACTCTATAATAACGTTGTTGTTTCTGCTATATACTTTTCATAATGTCTTTTAATTCTATTTATTTTTCCAAAAAACTCTCGTAATTTTCTAAGTTTTATAAACTCGTAATTGTTTTGGAAATAAAAAATAGCAACTGTTCTTTTATTCTGAAGATCTGTCAAATAGAAATTGGTTTCGTAACTGTAACCGTGCTTTCATTAATTTTTACACGCGAACTGTATTATGTTACCATACAAACGAATAACAAATATCATAATATTTTTTACTAGTCGTTATCCGCGTCACTGCACGTGTTAACGAAATTTTATTTTATTTATTAGTGTATTTGCCATATGGCAACATACACTATTGGCGTTGGTCGGATGGCGGGACCTAGGTGTCGGACCAAAATTTCTCGCCGTTTCATAACCTCCTAAACACTTTGGCACCATTTTTAAAAATGTTTATATATATATGTATATATATATATATATATATATATATATATATTTATATACGTATATATATATATATATATATATATATATATATATATATATATATATGTGCGGGCAATAACTTTCGAAGGAGTTAATTAATTTTAACGAAATTTGGTATACATGTTGGAATCCATCATCGCACGAAGCCTATTTAAAATGGGCCCAATCGGGTCATTTTAAGGGTAGTTTTTAGGGATTGAAAAAAGTTTTTGGGCCCAAAAATACCGAAAAAATTCTCAAAATCGTTTCAAAATTGAAATTTAACCCTTTAGTAGCAATTAAAAAGTGCTCCTAAAATTATAAGCAAATCGGCCCGACAGGACCGGATTTACAAATTTTATGAAAACACTAGTTTGCGTATACGAATTTACTTACTGAAGGTCGTATTTAATTTGGTGCAGATGTTGGATTGATAACAATATTTCAACTAATAAAATTATTATTGTAAGGGGTGTATTAAGGGGTTAAATTTTTTTTTATTTTGTCCAAAAACAAACTTAAGTTCGCATAATAAAGCCACAATACCTATATTAGCAAATACACTATATTGTCGGCAGGGTTTTGGCACTGCGACCCGGGTTTTTTATGTCTAGTATCAATATTATTGAAGCTGGAATGGACTGTCGGCCATTTGGCTGGAGTTTTTTTAAAGGAAATAGCGAGAATAATGGATCATCTATATTTTTATACAAAGGTATATCTAGATTGCTTTTCATAATATTCCGACATTCCCCACATAATCGTTTGGTCTCAGCTGAGCTGTGTGTGTATTTAAACACGATGTGAACGTGTATGTGTCAGTTCAATTCCATTGGAAGAGTGTGGTGGCGGCGGCGGTGAGATGAAGAAAGCGAAGAGACTGGCTGGCTGTTTGACTGGTTTGCACTCCGCCACCTTTCATGCCATACAGTGCTGACAACCTAGTTAGCCATAATTCCAATTTCCCTGCTCTTACTCCGGATGATGTGGTTCAAAAGCTGCAGGCTGTTTAGAATACTGATTATATTACATAAAACGTGTTTTAAAATACCGACAACAGAGTTTCATATAGGTGCAGGGGAAGTTCATTCGGTTTGACCAATTGAACGTCCTGCGTGAATACATCATCAATATTTTGTAGCACCCACTCGGTTTTTATGGTCTATTAGTTCGTGAAAATTAAACATTAAAACATAGAATAGGAGAAATAGTTTATTAAGTTTTCATATCACGAAGATATATTCTCTCAACAGTGCAAGGCTAGGAACAAAAGATCGAAAAGTTCCCAACTGGTCATTGTCTGCAACTTCCCGTTTTTCTGCTAAAAATCATTCCAGCTCATACAATGTGATTATTTTCTTACTTTTCTCACAAAAAATATTCTTTTAACATTAAAGCTAAGACACACTGAATTCTGGCAAATATCGTTCAAAGTTAAGGAGAGCACGCTATTAATATGTGAAATGTGATTTTCAGTGCTGAGATTTTACGCATTTATATAGGCTACTTGCTATATATTATAAAACACAATTTATTTGGTCTAGCCGATAGGTGCCTACTTCGACGAAACGGTACGATGTAAATTCCCAAGTAAAAAGAGTGAGGAGACGTTAGATCGACGAGTTTTGCTTCATCTAGGTATATATGTTATGAAAATACATATTTTGTTTGCCCCCCCCCCCCCTAAATAAAACACAAAATTTTTTAGTCACAAAATGTATTTATTAAAAATAATGGTTACAAATTTAATGTTTAAAAATTTTTTTCCGAGCTTTCGCATTCGCGAATTCTGTCACTAAGTTCTGTACATTTATCTTTTTTGCTTCGTCGTTTTCAATTGAAATGATAGCCAGAGAGCTCAATCTTTCTTGTGGCATCGTATTTCAAAGATAATTTTTTATTATTTTGAATTTTGAAAACGAGTTTTCTGCCGTTGCGACTGTGACTGGAATGGTCAGAAACAGAAGCAAGCTGTTACAATTTCAGAAAAACTACTGCATGAGGAGTAATTTTTTACAAGAATGAAATTTAATACATTCGCAGTAAATTTCATTGTTTTCAAATCATTTGAAAACCTAAGTTCAGTCGTTTACGGCTCATTCAAAGACCACAAGAACAATTAATGATTTATTCTATATACCATCATTTCCTGTTTCTCAAGATTTTTTGTAATCCGGAGGTATGGGCCATGGGGGCCCCCTTCGGGGCCCAAAAAACTTGGGGCCCTGTGTTTCTGGGACACATTGAACACCGCTAGTTACGCCACTGCTGTATATACAATAAACTTGGGTAATTACGGATATGCGCAACTTCAGGAACCATGTCCTCTGTCAGAGATGTTTCCTGTCTTTCATTAGTTGCATCTTAACATATCGATACTCCGGCATTTAGTCGGATTATATCATGAAGTATGTCGCCATTCGTCATGGCCAATAATATGCTATGCATTAAAAAATCGTAAAACTAGTAAAAAGGAGATCTTGTATGAACTGCAGGTGTGAAACTCCTCGTTGCGTACACTGTAGATACACACATACACATTCGCACGTCAATGATGCAGAGGAGAGGTGGTGCTGCGTTTCGTGACGCCTATTCGTTGCACGTTGAGCTGCGTGAATTCAATCCGCTTTACCGTGTATAAAGTAGTCTACTTAATTCAAAAATTGTTCTTTGACTTAAAGGCGTAAATCAGGTGACGAACTTTGATTATTTACATAGTGTAGCGAAAAAAATAGTGTGTGCCAATTTAAAATAGGTAAATTTTAGTTTTGTGTTTTGTTACCTTGCAACAATTTAGTACGCGTCGACGCCGACTTCACTTTTCATTTTCGTCTCGAAACTTTTCTGTCTCATTATCCTTGCACTTCAATTTCGTCCTTCTGGACTTTGCACAAAAACAAACAAACAAACAAACATTTATAATCAGAAAAAAATCTGTTTTAGTTGGAACATTGGGTTTTTAGATAATTTGAGAAATACATTTTTTTTACACAAATTATATCGACAATTTTAAATAAAAATGGATCAATATTGTAATCGATTTTGTGGTACTTGTCATTATTTGTTTGTGTTGTTCAGTAATCAGAAAATAAAGACTGTGTACCTAATGTCGTAATAACATTTAACACGAGGTATATGATATTATTTGCACGGAGTACCTCCTTTAAATAGTTCATTTTCAAAATTTTTAACTTCACTTTTGAGCAAACGGCACATCTAATAGTAGGTTATAATAAAAACAACTGACAAACAAACAGTGATTTACTATGGAATTGATTTAGTTTGACCAGTTTTGTTAATAAAATATTCAGTTTACGTGCCTATATAATATATGATAATATATATGTATATGCCTATAAAGCAGCTATTTTTAGAATTAATGCAACAAATATATTACGAATTACAGTGTAGCCTTAATATAACGAACCTCAATATAACGATTTCCTCGATTTAACGACTTTTTCTAAATCCCCTAGAATTGCCTGTAAGAGTTAATGCAAAATATACATCTATATTACGAATACTTTTTTGTCAAAAACCTCGTAATAACGAATTTTCAATCATTGCAGAATGTGGTACCTTACGATTTTAATGAAACGCACTGGATCACGGTCTAATAATAATGAACCATTTATTCATGAAAAAGATATAAAATAATATTACATTATACTCTTATGTAACTATCCTTGACACAGGTCTCCACATTCCCTTCTTCTTTTTCGACTTGAGTGCTGAAGGTTCTTTTTTTCTTGATGAGGCGTTTTCTTCTTTGTCGGAAACCTGTTCTTCCAGTGTTGGTCCGGAATGACGTCTTCTGTTGGCTTGGCAGGAACTGGGATTGATTATGAGAGCTCCGATTCCTCCGGTCGTTTCTTGACATGGGCAGTGTTTCGCTTGAATATTTTTCCGTCCTTTCTAATGCTAACTTCATTTCAGTACCTACCTGTTTTCTAGCTTATTTGAAGTATTCATGTTTTGTGTTATGACTATCTGCTCCCTGTTTTATGTTACTGTCTTTAGACCCTCTTAGCCTGTCTTCTTTATCTTTTCCTTTTTGTTTTTGGTTTTGTTTACCTAAATTCACTTCGACGATAATTCAAGTGGACTAACCCAAGCAAATTAAATTAAAACAAAATAAATTAGTACAGGGTATAATTAAAGACGAAATAAAAATGATATAGCTATTAAGGTTTATTTGTTAAGATGTTTCATTGAGGTGGAAATTGAAGTCTACCATAAATCATTTTCGATATTTTACAATTTATTTTGAAGTTGATGGTTTATAATAGTCGTCATGTTATTCATATTTATGTTTGAAATCTAATTCATTCAATCGCTGCTCAACTATGTTTTGTGTGAATTAATATCAAGAGCTTAGTTGACATTCTATAACATTCTATAACTACTAAATTATTTGTTTCAATGTCATATTGGATAATTAAGATAACCACAAAATATCTACTTGGATAAAGATTCAAATGTGTGTGCTAGAGTAAAAAACATTTTTTTTTTTTATGTTATTTTATTAGTGATGGATAACTCGACGTTCCAAACCGGGTTAACTCGAAAGTCGGGAGTAATTCGAATCGACTCGAGACTATATTACTAACTCGAGTTGTATTCACGCGACATTACCGACCGAACTGATTGGCTCGTTTCGAGCGATTATTTGGTTGTGATTATAATATTATTATTATTATTATCTTGCTTTTTCGTACTTAAAGTGAAAAATTCATATTATACTAGTAACGAACGTTGAGTCTCGTTACCTTATGATTTTCTTGTAACCATTTAACAAATTAATCCAAACATGCATGAAATAGTAAACCAAATTATAACCTGAATATCTGAATACAATCTTTATCCATTTGTTATAAATAAATAGAATTTCAATTTAATTGTTGATCTACTTTTTGACTTTAAATTCATTTTGTATATAGTAATTGAGAACACTTGGTGGTATATGGTATTTGTTCTATTCTTTTTTTTTTCAAATCAAAATACTTGCAGCCTAGGGTTTACTATGTATGGGCGCAAACACGCAACCTAGAACGCCACACAAAATAGGATCTTGTACAGGACTTACAAATTGTGATCGTTACGTATAACAGGTTTTGTTAAAGACGAAGGTATGACAATTCGATTACCTCTCAGTAGCACTGGACCCATAACAGACAGTTCCGCTCTAAAAGGAAAAAAAATATTTTTGTCTGTTTTTATTAGGTAGAAAAAACAAGAGGTAGTTCTAGAATTGATGGTGCGCTATGTTCATAAGTATCATAGTTGAATGATATAAATAATTTGATAAAAATAACATTGAAATCTTTTACAGATGTTTACTGTTTTGTTAATAAAGAACCACTGATTTCTGGTCGTTAATCAAAAAAAATTTTTTTTTTGTTAGAATAAGTATTAAAAAGAATACTTGAAAAGAATTAACAAGAATTGAACAAAAACTATTTTTTTTTTCATCGACTTTTATAATATCTAGATGTTGCGTAATTTCATAATATAGCATGATCAGAAATACATAGTACAAAAATAATACAGTTTGAAAAATACAAATTACAATTAAATATTTCAACAAAAATAAACATTCATTTTATCTTTAATGTCGTTATATACTTGCAGTTTAATATTGAAAATTGGGCTTTACAGATAAGGTCATGAGAGGTATTTCGATAACTACTATTAGTCACAGATCTGTCTGAATTATAATATTAAGTACTATTTTCCCGTTCCATATTAACTGTTAATTTCTACACTAACTTTATGTAAGGATCTAGATATGGACAATCTCACAATAACGTTTCCGACTTTTAGTACAGACGCTAAGGTACATTCTGTATGAAAAATCCGGTGAATTAATTTCGATTGATGATTTAAGTTCATGAAGACATAAACAATGAAATTCTGAATATCGGACAAAAGTCGGCATAACCGGACTGTGGGAATTCCCATTTAAATCACTTTGTGTGTTTGTATATGCTAAAACGCGATAACTGCTGAACTGATTTGAATGCGCTTTTTACCACTTGATAGCTTTGTCTCATATCTCGAAACACAACACGTCTCGTTCAAATGCATAATTCTGTTTAGGAGAGAACTATTCAGACAACTTATTCGATATAAGCGTTTTAAAAACACCGTTCTTTTCTTCATTAAATGAACATATTGCTTCAGGTAAATTATAGATTACTTCGCGTCTATGCACCAGCTAAGTTCCTTTTCTATATGACATCCGTGATATCTATTGTTTTAAAGGTGCAAGGCATTTTTTTTTTCAATCTCATCTAATCAGTGCCATATTAACGTTGACGTACATGAAGCATCTGATACTATTCGTTCTTTTTTTTTTTTTTTGTTAACAAATAAGACATTTAAAGGCAGTACTAGTGATGTTTCAAAGTTACTATGTGATTTAATTTAATGCTCACGTTAAAAGCCGAAACAAACAAAAAAATAGGTTAATGTATATCGTGCTATACAATTATGTAATCTCTACGTTATCTGTATATTTATAAAATTGATGTCAGTATGTTTGAGGTTAATAAAAGTTAATAAAAAGTTGGCACAAATATGTTTTTTTTTTTCATCGAGAAGTTTTTTTTTTCTTTCTTTATGCTATCCATTTGGTGTAACTTGCCAATAGTGGGCGCCGGGTGGAGTCGATGGCTCTACTGTTGTTGTCGCTACCGCGCTTCATCTTAATCGGGAGCAGAATCGCGGATAGCACCTAGTACTTATATTTATTCAAGCACCATGGAATCACTGCCGTGATTGTATTTTAAAACATATTAATGGATACAAAGTATAAGATATACTTTTATTTTATAGAAAAACAATTCCAAAACATAAATTTGTATAATAAAAATTTTATTTATAAGCGCTTTCGACCTAAGTCATCATCAGATAACTCATATTATATTAACGTCTTAAATTAGACTGTTAAAATTTAAAAAATGAATTGTCACAATGGCTGATCATTTTTATAGAAGGTTACGGAAAGTCAAACAATCAATGAGATAAGTTATAATAATTTATAATCTGTTTATATAAGGTATTATTTTCAGTTTTATTAAAGATAAGATTTAAATTCTTTTCTGTATTTAAACACATTATTTTTAACTATTTGAAATTTTTCTGATTTATGTAAAATTTTGGAAAAATTATTGCAATCATACGAATGTTCTTTATCTGTTATATGGAAGGCGAAACTTGATTTATGATTATTAAAGTTCTTTATGTCACTAATATGTTCTGAAATTCTGTTTTTAAATTTATGATGATTAATGGATACGTGCATGTGTAACACAAAATATAACATTATTTACAGATATTCCGTTCTTTTGAGTGCTCTCTGCCCTCTCTTTTGTTTGGTGCTCACAGCCCTTCCTCGATATCCATTTGGAGTATCGGTATTAATTGTACATTCATTTGGTGCTCACAGCCCTTCCTCGATATCCATTTGGAGTATCGGAATAAATTGTACATTCATTTGGTGCTCACAGCCCTTCCTCGATATCCATTTGGAGTATCGGAATTAATTGTACATTCATTTGGTGCTCACAGCCCTTCCTCGATATCCATTTGGAGTATCGGAATTAATTGTACATTCATTTGGTGCTCACAGCCCTTCCTCGATATCCATTTGGAGTATCGGAATTAATTGTACATTCATTTGGTGCTCACAGCCCTTCCTCGATATCCATTTGGAGTATCGGAATTAATTGTACATTCATTTGGTGCTCACAGCCCTTCCTCGATATCCATTTGGAGTATCGGAATTAATTGTACATTTGACAATGTAATAACTATTATGAAAAGTAAATGAAAATGTTTCTATTGAATAGCTAAATTAACAGCCCGTGTCCTCTTACCTTTGATACTGTTTGAGAGGTTCGAAATAATCCTCGTCGCCAATTTGTGGTACCTTACGATTTTAATGAAACGCACTGGATCACGGTCTAATAATAATTAACCATTTATTCATGAAAAAGATATAAAATAATATTACATTATACTCTTATGTAACTATCCTTGACACAGGTCTCCACACAGAATATAAATAGGAAGTATAATTTACCTCTATATAACGATTTTTGTCAACTTATAAACCTTTACATAACGAATCCTACCAATCAATCACACACAATTCCACAATAACAACAATTCATGTCTCGGCAGATTCAGACATGTTAAATTTATCTGTGTTGTATGATGTAAAGTAACGCTGTCGTCACTGTTGTTAGTAAATTTAAATTTGCAATGGCTGAGAATGGAAAAAGGTATTCTTTAATCATCGCAGAGAAACGAAAAATCACTAAGTATGTAGACGAGAATTCTACAAAGAAAAAATTAGACATCGCTAGAAAGTTCGAAATTCCCGCAAGTACATTGGCCACAATTTTAAAGTTTAAAGATAAGTTTTCAGAAGAAAATGGGTTGCATGAAAACAGGAGAAGATTAAAATCGTGCGAGTACACGGACGTAGCGGAATGTGTTTTGAAATGGTTAATAAACAAGTTTTCTTACCTTGCTAAAACGAATCTTAGAGCAACCTAACTTCTATATAACGAACTTTAATATAAGGAATTCTTTGATATAACGAACATTTTCTAATTCCCTTCAGATTCGTTATATCGAGGTTGTACTGTATATCGTAATAAACAATCGATAGAAAAAAATCATTAAATATATTTTCAATAAACATTGTTTGTTTTGGGGTATCTGACTAAATTATATTTCCCGGTTAAACAACAGTATTTCGTTGTGAAAATTCATAAAATATTAGATAAATTCAAAACGGTATTCATATAAAGAGAGGCGGTTTATGTATTTGCTATCCCGTCAATAAATAATTGAATTTAACAACATAACTAAAAAATATGTCCTTTTAAAACTGGCGTATCATTTAGGTCAGTGCTGACGCTATCAAAATAAGTGATACACAAACGCTAGTCGTAAAATATAACAGTAAAAACTTTGTGAAACATAAACTGTGTGTATGTTGTGTACACGGGGTCGCTCGGTCGGTAATATAAGTACATACCTGCACAAAATAAACGTTTACGATCAATTTGAATGTGCGGCGGGAAAGTGATAGCAGCAATAGAGCTAATAAGAGTTCTGGACTCTCCTCTTTCTCCTTTACAAACGTGTTCTCATCCTACTTGTCATGTTATGTTAGACATGGTTGTAAAGTTATCGGTCGCGAAGCGATTGCTATAAATAAAATTAGCTTTTTTATCCGCGGTTTTTCTTCATTTATAGTCGAATTCGACAGGAATCTCAGCATAGACAGGTAAAAGTATCCTATATTTTAAGTTTGGCTGCTAAATAATAGAGCATCAAATTTCTCGAAACATGTTCAGTTGCCAAGGTATTATATAAAATAAGCGGAAACACTAAAACGGAATTTCAGAAAGAAGTTTAATATTAGTATTGATATGTGTGATTAAATATGCTATTTTTTTTAGCAAATTTATTAGAATATGAAAATATACAGAATTTTCTTTCACTTTGTTGAATTAATAAAGGAAACTACATTGATGGAAAAATTTAATTTTTTATGTCTTATTTCTGTATTTATTTTTCATTCGTAGATATGTTTCGTCAAAATTTCCCATATTTTGATATGTTTATCACCGCTAATATATTTTTGGTGAAACAGTTAAAAAATATAAACCATTATTAATTTTCTATCTCTATTGGTTTTGACGATTAAATTTATGATAAATTTATTTCAGACAAATACAAATTCTAAACTAAAATTAAAAAAAAGCTTGAAGGAAACTGTATTTTTTTGAATTGTGAGAAGTGAGTTTTGTGACGTCACAGTTTTCGTCGGTTTTACGACCGATAAAACGATGATTCAGTACCAACATTGCACATAAAACACTGTATATATACCCGCCTATAATATGTTGGTACCTCTACATCTCCACCTACTTCTACCAGCGTTACTATACCACCTAGAGGTAACAGTACCTATCCCGGTATCTCTATATGGGCTCCGTTTTATGGCGTCGAATGCTGATATCGACATACGCCCGGTTTAATACAGAGGTCTGTCCCAAGGTTATTTCCTGTTACAAAGGTATGCATTGTACCTACAATATAAATCTCCTTGTAGATACATTTGCAGATTTCAATAATATTTTTTCTGTATGTGAAACTGGATTCCAAAAATAAATTACCGTTATGCAGCATACGGTAAGTTTTATCGTCTGAGATATTAGTCAATTCATATGGCAACATGCCTAATAAGCATGCTAAATGTTATGTTACTTCGTTGCGTTGATAGTCAGTTGCCTTCTTTATTACGCGAGACGTTAAGATATTTAACTTCATGTCCCTTAACATTAGTTCCGTAATTGCAGTTAAGCCTTACCAAATGTGATCTATAGATATAAATTGACGGTACTGTCAACAGTTTATTAGTAACAAATACATTACGACATGTGACCCGCAGCTTAATATTGAAAATGATCCTTAGTGCTTTTTTTGCAATATAAAAATTCTATCTGCACACGAAGAGTTGCCCCACATTAGAGTGCTATAATTTATATGAGAGTAGATGGACGCAAAATAATAAGTAAGCAGCGTCTCTCTGTCAACAATAGATGATAATCTCATGAGAGCAAAAATTGATCTTGCTATTTTATTGCTACTGACACATTTAGTTTCTTGGGTTTGACCATTAATTCAAATCTTGACTAGACTCAACATATTGAATACTGTAGCAATAAAATAATAATAATAATTTATTTCAGTAATGCAAACATATAAGTGGTAACTTAACAATATTTTACAGTAAACAATAAACAGGGTAAAATTACTATCCTTAATTTAGCAACGAAAACCAAAAAGAAAACAAATTACACTTAATTCCAACATCTGGACATGTACTTCCACCATATAGTTGTAAAAACCTGGTATCTTATTGTTTTAGAAGTATGCTCTTAATGTAGATCCCCCTTTTTTATATCAATATGGTTTTATAAAATGGCATTATATACAGTAAGGGACGGTAGCGGCACGTTGTATAACGCAGCGCTGTATTAAAATATAACGCGGTTTTAGTTAACAGGTAACCAGGTACTTACAAATAATTTTAAGGTTATTAAGCTATCACCGTATAAGCAGTAATTACATCTGTATTTTTTTTTTGTAATGACTGTAAACTATTATTTCTTATTTAAATATTGATATGTCACGCGGTACTTTGTAAAACTTTTTTTTTTAATTTTCTAATTTACACCCAAAAGTGGCCCTTATGTTTAAATTCATTTATTTACATTACATGTCCGTCTTTGGGTTACCGACTTACATATGTGTATCAAATTTAAACCCAATTGGTCTAGTAGTTTCGGAGAAAATTGGCTGTGACAGACGAACAAACAGACACGCGAGTGATACTATAAAGTTTCCGTTTTTTCATTTTGAGGTACGGAACCCTAAAAAGAAAAATAGATGAATGAATGAGATATCACAAATAACATACTAAAATTTCAAATTTTCGTCTGGAAACTGCTCTTATCTTAACATGTACATTTTAGTTATTATATACACATTTATTTAGATACATAAAATATAAAAGAGTCTTTTTAATTTCGTTAGAGGAAATTGTTGACAATTTGTATGTGATTTTATAAGCATATAGTGTTGTGTTGACTTTTATGGTTATAAAAAAATAAGGTTGAGTAAGTCAAAATCACAGACATAATTCGTTAAGCATGTAAATTGGTACAATAATACATAAATGCTACATAGAAGTTCGTTATCTTAAAAACTAAATCATATTTAAGTCTTTGAAACGGTCTCTCCTACCTTAGTTCCTTGAAATATATCAAAATATATACCTATTGCCCAATACATGGAGGAAACGCCTAGAATGAACATAAAATGTACACCTAGGTGCGACGTTTTTCGATATACCAAAACAAATATTGTTTAATGCATACTGACGACGTCTTTAGCAATCGGTCAACGATGAAAATGTCATTTTTAACACTGTCTCGCCACAATTATGTCTAAAGATCCGGTCAAAAGTGTCATTATAAATGATCAGGTCATTCGGTCATGTTATTCCCGACGTAGTATTTTTTTTAAACAGCAAAATATTCGGTCGTTATGACACGGTCATATCATTCCTCACTAGTATGCGTATTTCATGAAATTCAGTTACACTAGCGTACGTGGTTGTCCAATAAGGGCGTTGTGTTCGTGTAGTGTAATCGACAGACGATGAGGCGATCATAGCTGGTGTAATGTATACCATGGTCAGACGATCAGTCCTGATGTATTGCATAGTGTACGCCAACTTAATGATTCTCTTAGCAATCAACGACCAGTGGGATACTATGTCGACAGCGACTTTTTGAAAAATCTGCTCCGATGTTTATGAATTACGTACCGCAGTCATCGAGGACACTTTAGTAATTAATTAAATATTTTAACTAGTGAGAGCTATATATCTGACAGACGCTCCCAGGGTCGCGCCAATATCGGCATAACAACATGCTTATAGCGCGTCTGGAACAAGTTAGAGTATAATAATATTAATTGTTAGTGTATTTGCCATAACGACACATACACTATTGGCGTCGGTCGGATGACGGGAACTAGGGGTCGGACTAAAATTTCTCGACGTTTCATATCATGAAATGATAAAAACGAAGATTTGATCAAATCCCTAAGGTAGATTATCAATTCACGGAAGATGGTAAAATTACAACCCTGTGAGGTGATTTCCATAAAGAAAGTATGTGATTTGAACAAATCCCTTAGCTGTTTTAGTTAAAAGTTGAAATAATATTGTTTAGATGTTAAAAGTATTTATTTAGTAAGCCCTGCACAATTAAATGTAAAGTACCTAGGTAATACAACAATAGCCATTGAAACACAAATTATTTATTCGAAACTAATTAACAAAAGGAATAGGTTCTTAAACTGATATTTTTAAAAACAAAAAGGATATTTTTGCTAAAATTCTAAACATTTTTAGTGATAGTATTCAAGGGCGTACCCAGCGAGGGGCAGGGGGGGGGCTGCCCCCCCTGGAAGCAAAAAATAAGTCGTTATTAAATTTTGTTGCTGAAATTTTTACAAGTCTTGAAATAACTTTACTTCTACAAATCCAAGAAAAATGATACCAGTATAAGACATGTAACTAGAATAATTTTTTTTCAAGTAAATAATTGTAATAACTTAGTTGATAAAGCACTTCTATAATTATACATAGTTTTCTTAATATTTTGGTTTCATTCACCTTTTCCGTGATAAAATGTTACAACCTGAACGACCATGGCTTGCCCCCCGCTAGCTTTGATCCTGGATACGCCCTTGATAGTATTGTTCATTTTTATTAAAACACGTTGTTGATTTGTGGCATCTTGAGTTACAAAGTATGTTACTTTTTTACAGGCACATCTTTTTTTTTACATTGTATTTTGGATTGTTCACAGGAACACTTCTTAAATCCTTGAATAAGGAAAATTTCCCTGCAATCTCACGCAGACGTAGATTAGTTTGTGGAACTGTTTCGGTAAATGTTGTATTGGCTATCTGAAGAGCGTTTCTAGCTAGCTAATCTTTTATAATTCCAACTGAGGTTCCAATTTGGTGTATATTGTAAGTGGTAACAAGTTCAAAAGGTATCTGAGGTTAAAGTTTAAACTTTATCCTCGGCCAACTTTTGAACCAGTAAACTTATCGAAAAATCACAAAGTACCTTTTTTGTAGAGCGTTACATTCTCTACAAAAATATATGTCTCATTTTTGTAGATTCATTTGTCTCCAAGTTTTAAAATTTGGAAGAATAAAAGGAGTTTTCCTCATGTTATTTTCCATAAGAAACTTTGGTTGGAATTCGGACTATTTTAGAGAGTTAATATTGAGAGCTCAAACTCTTAGAGAATTTTTTTTATCAATTTGGAAACGTTTGACCCCCGTAGGAACATAAACATTCGACAATACCCCTTTTAAGAACCACCTTAATATATATATATATATATATATATATATATATATATATATATATATATATATATATATATATATATATATACTAGCGGTACCTGTGCGAATAATTCGCACTAAAATTCGTTTCTAATTCCTCACACTCTTTATAACTTTCTCCTTTTTGTTGTATTACATTACGAAGCTCAGTAACGATTCAAGAAAATATTTTTCTAAAACTGTCATATAGAGGCGCAAGTATCGAAAACGTTGAGCTGAAGCGCCGCCATACGAAAAGTATTTATACGTGAATTTTAATTAAAAATTAAACAAAAAAAATTTACCGACCGCCAGTCATGTTGACGTTGTTTCAAAGTTAGAACCGTCAGATGACAGCATTGCTGTATTGTGTCTTAATGTATATCTATATATATAATTTTAATAATTAATAAATTTACAAAAACAAAAGCAATAATAATTTTTTAGTTGTTGATGCCGGTAGAGCAAGCAATTATCTATAAAATTTATGTGGAGCAATTGTGTGGTTTTTTTGAAAAAGGAAGGCATATATCTTAGTCTTAGCGTATTAATTCGTTGCTCAGATGTTTCACGATTACGGACTGACTTACTTAGACGTCTTTCTGTTTGGTTTTCCAGTGTTCGTCGCCTGGGCATTTTATTTTATCGTTTTTTAAATTATTATGTAAATTAAATCATTCAATTCAATTTAAAAAATCAAAATTTATTGCAGGTATCCAATTCTTTTGTAATTTTGCACACTGTTTATAACGTTCTTCTTTCTATTGTATTACATTATGGAGCTCAGATGACAGATCAAAAAATATATTTTACTGAAATTGTCACATAGAGGCGCAAGTATCAAAAACGTTGAGTTAAAGCGCCACTGTATGAAAAGTATTGATACGTGAGTTAATTTGAAATTGAACAAAAGAGTTACCAACCGTCAAACATATTGACGTTGTTTCAAAATCAAAGCCGTCAGATGGCAGCATTGCTGTATTGTATCTTAATGTATATCTATATATATAATTTTAATAAATAATACATTTACAAAAACAAAAGCAATAATACATTTTTTAGTTGTAGATGTCGGTAGAGCAAGCAATTATCTATAAAATGATATAAAATTTATATGGAGCAATTGTGTGGTTTTTTCGAAAAAGGGAGGCAAACATCATAACCTTAACGTATTAATATATATAATATGTGTGTGTAAAGGTAACTTTTGAGGGAGTTATTTGATTTTAACGAAATTTGGCCCACATACTTGAATCCATAACCGCACGGAGCCTATTAAAAATGGGAATAATCGGACCATATTAAGGGGTGTGTTTAGGGATTGAAAATTGTTTTGGTGTTTAAAATAACAGAACAAAATTCTCGCAATCGTTTCGAAATTAAAAATTAAAAAAAATCGGTTCAACAGGACCGGATTTACAAATTTTATTAAAACACTAGTTTGCAGATAGTTATTTACTGAAAGGTGTACCTATTTAATTTGATGTAGATGTTTGATTGATAATAATATTGCAACTAAGAAAAAAAATGTACTTTAAAGTGGTGTATTAAGGGGTTAAATTTTTTAGTTTGTCCAAAAACATAAATTCATGCTGTAATTATTAGCAAATTTTATTTTATTTATTTATTTATTTATTTTTATTCCTTTTTTTTTATTTATATACATATGGACATATTCAATTTCCAGAATTTTCCCACCCAACTTGGCAAGCCAGTGCTAGGGTGGGAGTACTGTTTATTTCGGCGTTTTGGTAAACGAACCCATTAAAATAATAATATAAATAAAAGATTATAAATAAATAATAAGAAAGGGGACAATATAGTATTAACGTAATCCTACTGTGTCATACTGATTCAACCAACGATATCGTCGATCTGTGTGCTAGCATCTTGAAGTAGCCATTGTGTTATTATTTTACCGAACCTTTTTATGTTTTTGATCGTTTTATACTCCATTGGTAAAAGATTATAGAGCTTAGGAGCAAGGAATGTGATGTGTTTCTGGCCAAAGGTCTTCGACATTTTTGGAACTTGGTGAAGATTTATGGACTGTGCTCGGGTTTGATGGGAATGACTGACTGGATTCATAAATTCTGGATTTTGATGCGCAAATACAAGTACTGTTTTAGCATATAATCGCTGCAAATTCAGAACTCCAAAATCCCTGAATAAGTCAGAGGAAGGATAACGGAAGGGTTTACGAAGTATAATTCGTAAAAGGGTTTTTTGGGTATTGATGAGCGGAACCAAGGATGACCTGTAAGCACCTCCCCAGGCAGCAAGTCCATAGCTAAGTAGTGACTGACAGAGGGCATAGTACACTGTTTTTATTATTGTTTCGTCTGTCAATGTTTGTCTTAGGGATATAAAAATGTAAATTAATTTCCTCAGTTTTATATTTAAGTCTTGTATGTATTCATTCCATTTGAGTCTACAGTCAATAGTTACACCTAAATATTTTATTTTATCTACCCTCTCAATTACTGTACAGTTACGTTTGTCATGTTTGTCGTCACAAGTATGTAGTCTAAGTTTTGTCACGTTAGGTTGTCGAACTATTGATGCGCTAAAAGTCATAAATTTGGTTTTCGTCACGTTAAGTGTTAGTAGGTTGTTATTGAGCCATTTATATACTAAAGCCATGCCAGCTTCTGCCTTTGCTATAGCTCCACTCCAAGTTACATCGGAAAATAGCAGCGCAGTGTCGTCGGCAAAAGATACTATGGTACCATCTGTTAATTCGTTATAAAGGTCGTTAATATATATTAAGAACAGAATTGGACCTAGAACGGTACCTTGCGGTACACCGTAGCTTATTATTTGTTCTTCACTGCACATACCATTCACAGATGCAACCTGTTTCCTATTTGAAAGGTAACTCACAAACCATCCCAGAACCACCTCTCTAATCCCAATATTGGATAGTTTTTGGATTAGGATCTTATGTGATACTGTGTCGAAGGCCTTGGCCAGATCAAGAAAAATTGCCAAACTCATTCTGTCGCTGTCTACGTCATTAACTATTTTGTTTGTCAGTTGTAGAATGGCGTCCGTCGTTGATAGTCCTTGTCTGAATCCGTACTGTCTAGTAGATATGATTTTATTGTAGTCTAAATATTTTGTAAGTCGTGTTTTGATCGCTGTCTCCAACATTTTGTCCAGTATGTTTAATAGTGAAATTGGTCTGTAATTTGTCACGTCCTCTTTATCCCCAGATTTGTATATCGGGCATACGATGGCCTTTTTAAAGTGATCTGGCACAACTCCATTCGTTATACTTAGATTGAATATTAAAGACAATGGTTCCGCAGTTTGATATTTGATCCTTTTTAACAAATCTGGTTTTAATGAGTCCGGTCCGGGTGCACTATTGGTCCGTAGATTGTCTATGAGTTCAACAATTTCTCCCACATCCACTGGAGATAGGAACATGGATTGGATTGGCATAATGGAGTTAGTCTTGGAGTCCGCTAATTGATCTTCTGATAAATTATTCTGGTCAAGTATATGTTGAGCAAGGTTTTTACCAACTTTCGCAAAGTGTGAATTAAACACCTCAGCTGCAGTTTTTGAATCATTCAATGCATCTATTTTTATGACGTGTGTGTTAATCGTGTGGATTGTGTTGCGTTTATATGTGTTTGTATGTGTAATATCCTTTATAATTTTCCAAGTTTTCTGTATGTTGTTTGTGTTTTCATGTAAAAGTGTTCTGTAGTAATTGTTTTTACTGATTTTTACAAGTTTTTCACAAATAGTTTTATATTTACGATAATAATTCCGGAGTACAACATTATTCGGAAATTTTGTAGTTTGTTTGTGTAGTTTGTTTCTGCGATGAATTGATTTTAAGATTCCAGGAGTTATCCATGCTTTTATTGTCTGTTCTTTGTGTTTTAGTGTATATGTATGTGTGCATGTAGAGATGTGATTTGTTAATATTTTTATAAAATTATCGGTAGCTTCATTTACATCTGTAGTGGAAAGTGTTTGTTGCCATGTTTCTGTTTCAAGTAGTGTGTGTAATTGTTCATAGTCTATTTTTTGTTTCATTTTTCTAATGTGTGTTTCTGTTTTTTGTGATGCGTGTTGTATGGTTAGTAGTGTACTGTAATGATCTGTAAGTGTCGATTCGTAAATAGCAGCCCAGGTTTTGTTCTTTGTCCTCGTCATAATGTGGTCAATACATGTCTTCGTGTCGTTAGTTACTCTTGTCGGTTTGTTGATTTCTGGTTTCAGATTGTATTCGGCTAATAAGTCAAGGTAGTCATTAGCTTGTGGGTGTTTATTTATATCCAAAATGTTGATATTAAGATCACCTGCAATAATTATGTCACGTCCTGTCTGTTTGTCGAGAATTTTTCTAAGGTCACATAGGAAGGGTTGAATGTTATTATCAGATGGAGATCGATATATGGAAAGGGGTATAAAATTATCAAAAGCAAGATGTAAGCAGTTTGAATTATGTAGTACTAGCTCAGATACTATGATGTTTAAATTTGTTTTGTAGTACACAATTACACCGTCATTTTGATTGTATAATAGCTCTGTATGAGCACTACTGGTATAACCTTTAATTTGCTTTGTATTATATGATGATTTTAACCAGCACTCAGTCAGAATCATTATATCAAAATCGAGATTTAAGGTGTCTAGTAAAATCATGAATTCATCAAAATTTTTATTAACGCTTCGAACGTTTAAATTCAGTATTTTTATGAGTGTCTCAGAAGAGAAGCACACAGATCGCCTTACGTTATTAGCGTCATCAGTTGACACAGTATTCTCACCATTATTAATAGTCTCTATATTGTCAAATAAAATTTCCATATCTCAGGTTTAAAGAAACAAAAAAGAAAATAGAAGAGAAAAAAAACGTATACGATTACTACCTATAGGGAAGTAGGTTAGCTAGAAAATAAAAAAAAAAAATAAAAGAAATAAAAAAAAATTTATATCCGTGTATATGCACAGTTTCACAAATTGAAATTAATGTGCAATATATAGAAAAGAAAAGTTAATTCTTAAAAAGAAGAAAAAAAATCAGGAAGAAAGAATGAGTGGTGAAAACAAATTTAAATGAAGAATCATTAACTTTATAATTAGCCAGCTAAAGTAATCTTTTTTTTTCCCTTTTATGTTGTACATTTTATTATTTTATTTACTAATCATTAATTAATTATATATATTCCGGCTTTAATATAATTATTAATCGATAATATATCAACTGTTCAAGTGTAAACAAAAATACCAGTCATGTTGCAATTTGTTGAACAAGATTTATCATTATTTTAACAATCAGCAGTAATAAATCGGTGTTGTCAATTTACATTAAATTAAGTTATTAAAATTTCTAATTAATTTTTTCACGTATCTCATTCAAATTTGAAATTGCAATTGCCATAGCAGATTCCGATTTACGCACAAGAACTTTGCTATTTTTGAACCACACAAATTTATAGTTTTTTTGCTTGGCATAAATTTTAGTTTCATATAGAAGGCGCCGGTAATAGGGACACATGGGCTCGTTGATGAAGATGCGATGATTACCTGGACCTCCAATTTCATCACTTTGCACCACAATGAAGCGTTTGCTGTATATGAGATCGCGCATCTTACGATCAAAAAATGAAACGATAATAGGTTCGTGACCACTCTTGCGTCTGGTTCTAACTCTGTGGGCAATTTCAATGTTGTCTGGGGTAATTTGAACACCAACTGCAGCAGCAACCTTCATAACAATATCTACCACACTTTTTTCGTTTTCTCGGCCCGGAAATTCGCTTATTTCCAATTGATTTCTTCGTGAATATTGTTCTTGCCTCGCTAATCTTTCATTTAAATTGTTAATTTCAATAGATTGTTTGCTAATTTCTGTTTTCAATGCTTCGACATTTTTACTGATCAATTGTATACTCTCGATTTTTTGTATAAGTTCATCATATTTATTGTTTTCCATTACGACTGATTCTTGAATTGTTTTGACTTTTTCGTCAATAACTTTTGTTAGCTTATTTTCTAGTAACTCCATTTGTTTACTAATTACGGAGTTTAGTTGCTCTAAGGTAATCATCTTGTTATCAGGATCAGCTGGAATATCCGGAACACTGTTTTTCCGCTACACTACACTATATTGTCGGCAGGGTTTGGCACTTCGACACGCATTGATAATGTATATCAATTAAAATATCGACTCAAATATAATATTTAAAGATTCAAATTCATTGAAAACAATACCTTTCAAATAATCTCTTCAACTTGGTGTGTTCTACCTGGTGTTATACATATGATGTAGTCTACATACATTTACTTAATGCCTATGATATATAATATGTGCAATATAAGCGATCAGAATTTTTTTTTTGTGCTCAAAGTCGTGTGACTTATATAAAAAGATATATTAAAACACAAATGCTGTAGGTTGCAGAACTCATTGTTAGAAAATCTGACTTGACAATGATCTTAGATTATACATGATTTTTCGTAAAAAAGAAAAAATTTAAATCGCCCGTGCTCAAGATTGAAACAATTTCTCTATCTAAGGACTTTTCTTCGCATTTTGATAAACAGTTTGCGTGAATAATGATTTTTTACGTAGATCAGTCATTCGTTCTTTTGTGTGTACAGTTCTGCATTATAATAATACAAATTTTAGCAACGACGTTAGACTGTTATATAAAAAATGTAATCATATTATTATTCTTTCAATCTTACTTGAAATCAGATTTTCTGGTAATAAGTTTTGCAATCCAAATGTTGACTGTGTGTCAGATCTATAGAAATACGGAAATTTTGAGAAAGTTAAAAATAGTAGTTATTGCAATTTTTGATAAAATATAGCTTCCTCAGATATTTATCAGGTGGATAATTTTCTTGACTGCATTCTATAAATTAGCTGCTTTACAAGCATGTAGAGGAGTACAGATATGTAAAGTAATCTAATAGACACTAGTGCGATAGAGTAAAACAAAACAGGTCGCGCTATACTAATTCCATACTATATGACTGTTTATCTGTCAGTTGTTTTTATTTTTTTATAACCCACTATTAAGAAATGGTATTTGTTCAAAAGTGAGCTGTGAAGAATTTTGAAAATGAGTGTGACTGTTAAAACTCACTGGCGTTTATTTTAAAAACGAATGGTAACCCGCGACTTCGACTGTAATTGAGGTAAAACAATCTTTTATAACCTGTTCGGCAACTACAACGGTAGTGGAACCTTGAACTCTATTATTATTTGTGTTTATATTGAAATATCTTGGATGTACACTTTCCTATTTGAATCCGATTTTGTTCACAATTTTATGGGTTTTATTTTTTTTGCGCGGAACCCTAATTCTTTTTCTAAAATAAAAGTAGCCTAAGCTACTCCTTATAACATCAGCTATCTGCCTGTGAAAGTCCCGTTAAAATCGGTCTTGCCGTTAGACATTAGCCGGCACAGACATACAGACATAAAAATTTAAAAAAATTGGTTAATTGATATTAAGTACCATATATACTTTCATATACTTTTAGTCAAAAACTGTTATTTTGACATTATCTATACTAATAAAATAAAATTGAAGTGTCTATTTGTAATGTCAAAATAACAGTTTTTGACTAAGTCATACCTCAGTATAATATAATCCATTACGACGCGAGATATACAATCTAATATTTAACAATATACAGAAAATTCAAAGATACTTACGTTCGCTAGTCTGAAAATCAGTGAATATATCTTTGAATTTGGGGTATGTATTGAGTTTATAAATATGTCGCTAGTACGTGAACCATTCTTGATGGACACTCTTTTTCTGACATTTGCCAGGTAGTGTCATGGTGGAATAGGATGATAGGTGAAAAAGGGTGTTATAATATGATGTTATGTAGGGAGTATATCTATAATACATATCTACAATATGTACCGTCATTTTGCGGGAACGCGTTAAGTGAACACAGATACAGAGACTGTCATTGTACAGAGTGATCATAGAAATATGCGCACTTAAAAACAGTACTATAAATTGTGATTTTCGATAAATTTCAATTAATATAAGTTTACGTAAGATATTAGTGCAGGTTTATAAAGCTTATAGTAGTATAGTCAAGAGTTTATAGTAGTATAACAAATTTATATGGATTCACACCATTAGTTTTTTTAGTTTTTTAGAAAGGTTTTAGAAAAATAATATAGTGTATAGCGTGTTCTATCCTTTGAGTATGAAAGCTCATAACACGCGTAGCCATTTTCATTGAAAATCGGCTCAGTCGTTTGTTAGTTTTACAAAAAAACCATTTTATTTATATGGAAGGCCTACTTTAAGGGAAGCCGAATATAAATATGCCTATCCTTTCAGTTGAGGAGCCCAATAAATGTGCACCAAAATTCATTAAAACCGGATTAGTGGTTGAAGAGTTAGGTATTGATATACAACCTCCGTGCAAACTTTTATTATTAAAGTCCGCGCACACTTATTAAGCATAAACCTGCACGGTTAGTACAACACGGTTCGTGAAAGTACTCATGATATTTAACGGAGAAGTGCACATTAAACTAGCACTTGCAACCAGCTACGAGCAACGACCGTCAGTCCGTCGCCTGCAATTTCTGTCTAGCCGTATTGGACCGATATAGTGTGCTAGTGACGTGTCGTTTTCATTAATTAATTTGTATTAATAGAACTAGTCGAAAACTTCAAAATATATATCGCACACCACGAAACCTGCACTAAAATTTGCTGGTCTGTGCTGGTTTGTGCTGGTTTATGCTGCTCTTGTGTGCGACATCGTGCATGTGGCTTTCTAGTTTCAAGTACGCGCGGTCTTTTAGTCCTGATAATATGTACACTGTAAAAAATGGGTGTAAAATTACATTGAAAGTTAATGTAAAATTCCCTCAATTTTCTAGGTAACTTTACATTATTATTTATTTTTACAAGGAGATGTGTATAAAAACTTGGACTTTCTGTGTAAAATTAAACAAATTTGGTGTTTATACATAAAGTAAAGTAAACTTACATAGACTTATGTAGTTTTAATGTAATTTGTTGTGCAATATTCCACTGAAGTTTGCAAAAATTACATAGTACAATGTGTAATTACATAACAAAATGGAAAACTTAAGTGATGTAAAATTACCGGTCATTTATGATATAGTAACCATTTTGACCGGATAATTTAGCGGTTATTTAACCGGCTATCTATAAAACAAAAGGCTGCTTTAGGATTTTCTATCTCAGAAGAACAAAAAAAAAAACAATAAAGTAGGTATAAATAGAATCTAAAGAATTTTTTTTTTTTAATACTGTATTTATATTTATGTAGATATTGGTTGTAAAATAATAATAAATCGCCGGGGCTATTTAAAATAAATTGCCGTGGTTATTTAACCGGTAATTTATTCTTTTACATCACTAGTACAACTACAAATAAGAAAATTGTAAGTTTAGGAACAATCGCCACTGCGCATGCGCGGACTCTCTGTCAGGGTTGCCAGAAATGTTTACACAAAAGTAGCGAATTTTTTCGGAAAAATCGCAAACTAATAAAAAAAAACCGCCCAATGTTTAAAACTTTAAATAAATATATCTTTTCCTTTTTTATATCATTTATTTTTAAAAGTTTATTAAAAAATGTTATAAATAACATATGATAGATACTATAATAAATTATATTATTTTTTATATTCAGACTGTATACTCGGCAACCCTGTGTAGTAATATGCGTGCCAGCGTCATTCCTTTGAGTGGACGCATGCGTACCTCTACTAAGCTAGGTAAATCCCAAAGGCCAAAGCATCGCATGTGATGCATCATTGCATGGCACATATTATAACTGTTATAAAATTATCTCTGGTTATACGCCATAAATTGCTGTTTGCACTGATCATCAATTATTTGTTATCAACAGGTAAGTTTCTTTTATTTAATACTTGTTTTAAGGTGTTAGCTGAGGTAACAATTAATAATGTCATTTCAGTGTAAATCCTGTAGTCAAAGTTTTTCCTGTGTGAAAAATATAATTTACATCAATATTTCCACAGAAATTAAAAGGGAAAATTATATGTATGTTTAATCAATGCTATCAAATATTTAAAATGTGTGTTTTTTTTTAGGTTACATCAAGAATATATTCAGTTTCATCATTTTTTAGTACCGCCAAGATAGAAACATATCCAGTGCACCTGTCGATATTTCGGCCGTGCCAATGGTTATTGCGGGTTACAATTCCAAAATATGCTGGCAACAATTTGACATTTGGTTAAATTTAACTCCAAAAATTATTGTCGACTTGTAAAAAGGTAAGAAAACATTCTTCCAGTTATTATTATTTGTTATATTTTGTAACAGAAGTATCATTTTTGTTTTGTTTTTTTTTTTTTTAGGTTACATCAAGAATATATTCAGTTTCATCATTTTTTAGTACCGCCAAGTTAAAAACATATCCAGTGCACCTGTCGATATTTCGGCCGTGCCAATGGTTATTGCGGGTTACAATTCCAAAATATGCTGGCAACAATTTGACATTTGGTTAAATTTAACTCCAAAAATTATTGTCGACTTGTAAAAAGGTAAGAAAACATTCTTCCAGTTATTATTATTTGTTATATTTTGTAACAGAAGTATCATTTTTGTTTTGTTTTTTTTTTTTAGGTTACATCAAGAATATATTCAGTTTCATCATTTTTTAGTACCGCCAAGATAGAAACATATCCAGTGCACCTGTCGATATTTCGGCCGTGCCAATGGTTATTGCGGGTTACAATTCCAAAATATGCTGGCAACAATTTGACATTTGGTTAAATTTAACTCCAAAAGTTATTGTCGACTTGTAAAAAGGTAAGAAAACATTCTTCCAGTTATTATTATTTGTTATATTTTGTAACAGAAGTATCATTTTTGTTTTGTTTTTTTTTTTTTTTTTTAGGTTACATCAAGAATATATTCAGTTTCATCATTTTTTAGTACCGCCAAGATAGAAACATATCCAGTGCACCTGTCGATATTTCGGCCGTGCCAATGGTTATTGCGGGTTACAATTCCAAAATATGCTGGCAACAATTTGACATTTGGTTAAATTTAACTCCAAAAATTATTGTCGACTTGAAAAAAGGTAAAAGAACATTCTTCCAGTTATTATTATTTATTATATTTTGCAACAGAAGTAACATTTTTGTTTTTTTAATAAATAAATACATTGTTTAAGCAGTACCGTCTTTTTTATTTTCCTTTCCCATTCAAAAATCTTGTGTGTAATTTTACATTTAAATATGTATTATTTTACACAAAATAATATTACATAAACGTATGTAAAATTGTAGGGTATGGGTTAGGGAATTTTACACATTTTTTGGGAAATTACATTTTTTTTGTTTAAAATATTACATATTTGTATGTAATGTGGATTACACAACTATATGTAAATTTACAGGAAAACATGTAGCATTCCATATGGTTTGTAAAATTACCAGAATAATCTAGGGCATTATTTGGACCCTAGATTATCTGTGTAATCGGCCTTCTCAGTTTTTACAGTGTATAGCAGAAAATAGCACCGGATTGAGATGTTCCGAGAATTTAAATTTGGGAGGTGTTTTTCTTATAAGAGAAAGATACTTAAGAAAATGTTTAATATTACAGAATGTTATCATAAGCGTTACTGTAGTTATCAAGGTTAATAGAGTATCAATATTATATTACGTTACATTGTTATCTTAAAGAATTAAAAAGTTAAAAAGCTTACTAATTCAAAATGGACGTTACACACAATATATGTATTATAAGAAGTAGCAGTGTTCAAAAATATTGCAAAAAAAACCGCTACATAAGTAATATTTGTAGGTTCCCTAAACCACGCAACATATGAATTATTTTATCGAATAAATTTTTCTTCAATGAAATAATAGCTTTGAAGTTTATCAACACAATTCCTAAGAAATGTAATCTATCCTTTGCATTTATCGGGCTGCAACGCTTGTTGCTTGAACCAAGCCAAACACTCAAAAATACGGGACGGGTCCAATTATCGCTTATCCATATACATAGTTAATTTCTTTAACATAGGTTGACGTGCCGAATCGGTACAAAACATGTTGTCTGACTCTGATGTTGTCCTAAAAACTCCAAAAATGTTGTAGTACGTCGTGACTTTTAGCAGAATGTTGCGTTGCATGAAAATGTTTTGGTGAATATAGTATATGTAAACGATCCGATAAAGAGAAAAAGAAGAGGAAGAGAGATAGGTGCCGGAAATATCGTTGTGTCTGATATCTATATCGACTATAGTGAGGTGCCAACCAAATGATTTGTTGATGTAATTTACTTCCACGATGGTAGTTTCATACAGAGCGCATTCAATTTGTATATCTGTGCTCAAAAGGCAAAATCGTTCACGTCGAATATTTGGTAATTTTTTTTTAATATATGCACAAGATTTTTTTTAATTTCTGTTTGTGATTACAATGTTAAAACTTTTTACCGCCACATGAATTTAGACTACATTTCAGAACTGCGCATTTGATAGTCTATTATTGTTGTTGCAATGAAATGAGGCAGCACCGTTGCCTCGAAAAAGTGTCCTATATCACAGAGGCATTGCGATTTGTAAACGTCATACAGAATGTTATTCCTTCATCAACGAACATTTTAAATTTAAATGAACTAGTAAAAAATAGTATAAAATAATTAGTAAAAATAGTTTCTAAAGACAAGCGTTTATTCAAATTTAAAAAGGAAAAAAGATAATTTTTAAAGCGTGGACCGTAAACTCTATGATCGTTTATTAGTCACAACCCACGTTTTTATAATTAGAAACCTAAATTATTAAAAATTATTTTTTTCCTTTTTGGTACATTTTAACAAAATCTTGTCTTTAAAAAGTTTTTTGTCATTAATATCTATTTTTTCTTTTTAGTCTTCCAAAATGGTTACTATTAAAATATTAATTTCTTAAAATTAATTGATTGTTTAATTCCAACACGAGAACATTTGTATACAAAATTTTAAATCCATCAGATATGTGACGTCCGCCACATTGGGTTTACAATGACGTCAAACTCTTTCACTTGATACCCATGTCAAGAGGGTTATGAAGAAAAAGATAATTTGCCATCTTGGAGCGCCCGCCATATTGGATTTATGCGTTTTCACCGGACTTTACACGTGGACAAAATTTCAAAGCTCTAGCTTAATCATATATCTAGCCGTATTTTTGATTCAAGATTTGAACCCAACTGACTGACTGACTCACTGACAAACATGTGAAGTTAAATAAAAACTTGTAAATATGGTACATCCGCTCAGTGTTCATTAATAAAAATTTATTGTAAATTATCGAGTGAACTAAAATCTCTGCCAGTAAATCATTTAAAAAAAAGATTTAAATCACTACTATTAAATTACAGTTTTTATTCTATAGACTAAAATTAGTTTATTCAACTATATTTTAAATTTAATTTTTTCAATTTTTTTTATGACATTCTATGCATTTTTTGACATATCTATGTATTTCTAATACGGATGGAATAAAGCGTATATTATTATTAACCGACTTCAAAAAAAAAGGAGGAGGTTCTCAATTCGTCGGAATCTTTTTTTTTTTACATCTGCCTTTTAAATGAGCCGTTTTTAAATTATTAAATATATAATGCTTATAAATGTAACAGATATAAAATAGTTTGCAGTAAAGTAAATTTTACAGGCCAATAATTAATAGTTTAACCTTTTCAGGACCATAAGATTGTAGGAGCGAAAGTAACCATTTTTTACAATTTAGGATGATCCAATTTCCAGTGACCATAATCAAAGAGTGACGGTTCAGATGCATTATGCCATATATAAAAAATGAAAAGATACGTTCAGGAAATAATAAATGTAAAATGACACCCACTCGTTTCTTAGTTATTCACTTCTTTTAAATTTTTTGTTTGGGACAACTGTGTCCCCGTAGTCGTTAAAGAGTTAATGCCATGCTATTATAGAAAACGTTGCGGATTCCATTGTCAATAAACTTTTTGTTTATTTTACTACTTTTATTTATGTAATAAACAATTTTACGGTATACTTGCACTGTTAGCATGAACATTTTTTACTTAGTCTAGTAAAATTTTCTACACTCAGATATCTTATTACGCCTATTTGACATAAACTTATTAGATTATGGCGTTAGAATCAATTAAAATATGTAACCGTTTTCGTAACTAAGAAAAAAATAATAATACATTCAAAAATAAATATCGATGACAGGTAATCAATTTATATATTCAAAAATACCTACATAAACTACACGAATTATACACATTTACATTGTGTAAATGTATTGTAATGTAAAATTGTGATTTCTGAATTGCAACTTGAAGTAAATGGTGCTGGGTGATGTAAGATTAATTAAAAGCACTATTCTCTGAAAATCAGCTATCTTGGGGCTATTTATTGTTATCTCTCTCTAGCACATCACATATGGGTACAATGAAATACGGTATTTGATAAATCTAGTAATTTTACTAATATTGACTCTACCAACAGTAATAGATATATTAACAAAATAAAATTACTTGCAATACTGTTCAATTGGTTTTTTATTTATATAAAAGACGTTTTAACCAACATTTTTGGTCCTTTTCAATTAGTTAATTTTTAATTAGTTAATCTAGTAATTTTATTTTGGCAGATTCCAATTTTGCCAATACCTTCGTGATTATTTGTACTCTCATTGACAGTCTTTCAAAGACTGTCAGCGATTCTAAACCACCGTATGTCGACATACTGATGTGTCGCGAAAAAATTACAAATTTCGCGCGCCTTGGCTCATATAGTGTTTTGGTGGCAAATCTCTTAATAATTAAAGATGTATTATAGACCAGAGTAGATAGCTTTGAAAATGGTAAAAAGTGATTGAAAATTATAGTAGGATGAAACCCATTGGAAAAGGTAGAGAATATAACAAAAATGAAAGGACAAATAAATTACGGTCGATCTGAGGTCGGAAAGGGGTCGGGGGTGAGTTTTTAAGGGTAAAAAACGGTTTATCTTGATTTCCGGCAAAACTACAAGTCCTATGAAAAAAAGTTAAATCGCAAAGTTGTAGGTAATAAAAATATCTACAACTTTTGTTTTAACACTTTTTTCACATAACCTCAAAATTTTGAGAAAAATTCAAATAACCAAGTTTTTGGTTTTTTATTTTTATCTTTTGCAAAAAAGTTTATTTTTTCACGAAATTTGGTGAAAACTTACCTTTTTATGTCCCAAATACACAGTAATTTTTTTGATTTAAAATATTTATTTTTTCACCTTATTTTGACTTAATTACGAAAAAGCACCCCAATTTTCAATCGAAAATTGTCACGTCAAAATATCCGCTTTTTTAAAAAAATCGGTGGGCTTTTTGTTCCTTGAAGTCTCTACTTTCTGATGGTATGAAAAAAACCCGGGTCGCAGTGCCAAAACCCTGCCGACAATATAGTGTATTTGCTTGTATAGGGCCGTGTGGTTTTATACTTTTATTATGTGAAATTAAGTTTGTTTTTGGGCAAAATAAAAAATTTAACCCCTTAATACACCCTTTAAAATAACGTTTTTTTTGTTAATTGTAATATTATTATCAATCTAAATCGGGCCGATTTTATTAAAATTTTAAGGACACTTTTTAATTACTACTAAAGGGTTAAATGTCAATTTTGAAACGATTCTGAGAATTTTTTCGGTATTTTGGGGCCCAAAAACATTTTTCAACCCCTAAAAACTACCCTTAAAATGCCCCGATTACGCCCATTTTAAACAGGCTTCTTGCGGTGATGGATTTCAATACGTGGGCCAAATTTCGTTAAAATCAAATAACTCTTTCGAAAGTTATTGCCCGCACACACACACACACACACACATATATATATATATATATATATATATATATATATATATATATATATATATATATATATTTACGTAAATAAATATATATATATATATATAAACATTTTCAAAAATGGTGCCAAAGTGTTTAGGAGGTTATGAAACGTCGAGAAATTTTGGTCCGACCCCTAGGTCCCGCCATCCGACCAACGCCAATAGTGTATGTTGCCATATGGCAAATACACTAAAAATATACATTACTACGGTAAATGTTCTCAGAAAATGCAAATAAGTTATCTTAAAATAGCAATAAATAGGCATCTACGCATATAATCTTATAAATTATATGCGTAGTTGCCTATTTATTGCTATTTTAAGATAACTTATTTGCATTTTCTGAGAACATTTACCGTAGTAATGTATATTTTTTTTCATACCATCAGAAAGTAGAGATTTCAGGGAACAAAAAGCCCACCGATTTTTTTAAAAAAGCAGATATTTTGACGTGAGAATTTTCGATTGAAAATTGGGGTGCTTTTTCGATATTAAATCAAAATAAGGTAAAAAATGAATATTTTAAATCAAAAAAATTACTGTGTATTTGGGACATAAAAAGGTAAGTTTTCACCAAATTTCGTGAAAAAATAAGTTTTTTTGCAAAAGATAAAAATAAAAAACCAAAAACTTGGTTATTTGAATTTTTCACATAAATTTTGAGGTTATGTGAAAAAAGTGTAAAGACAAAAGTTGTAGATATTTTTATTACCTACAACTTTGCGATTTAACTTTTTTTCGTAGGACTTGTAGTTTTGCCGGAAATCAAGATAAACCGTTTTTTACCCTTAAAAACTCACCCCTTACCCCTTCCCGGCCTAAGATCGACCGTAATTTATTTTTCCTTTCATTTTTGTTATATTCTCTACCTTTTCCAGTGGGTTTCATTCTACTATAATTTTTTTTTGTCTCAAAAATTTTCGACCCTGGTCTATTATGTGTCGCCAGTGATGAAAAATTTGTTAGGTGCGTCACGGAGAAAACCAGGTTGAGAACCTCTGTTTAGATGACATAGCAGTCGTGAATGCACCACTACTCACTATGTGTACATTTCTAGAGTATCACTCATCGACTCACTTTTCTTATTCCTATTCTATTAGCGTCAGTGGCGAATTTCGGTTCGATGCCGCCCTAGGTCCCGTCCGATATGGCGCCATTTTTGCTCTATGAGGAAGTGATGATTACAAGTAAACATCTAATGAAGCCAGGGAACCGTAAATTTGGACAACGGATTTTTAAATTTCAACTGCCGTAACATTGTTTACTTTTGAAATTTTGCCGCCTCTAAAATCATGCCGCCCTAGGCCTGGGTCTCACGGGCCTAGGCGTAAATCCATCACTGATTAGCGTTTAATATTTAAATGATCCAAACTCGCACGGAATCTATCTAAAGATATTGAAAAAATCACCATAAATAGTCCGTGAACGATTTTGTATTTTGACCGCAGATACACAGTATCCATATTATGTATTACATAAACTTCTATTTTATGTAATGTTCATATACTGTATGTGTACTTCTGTATATTGTCTATTTGAATTTATAACATGACAATATTTAACTTTTTTATTATTTTGTAAATTGAAAATATTGCTGTATTGTTTTTATCTATAGCAGAATTATGCTTCTGCACTTTATGTACTAAAAAGAACATTTTCGAAACACAAAACATCATTGTGTGTTTTGTTAGAATCACAAATTAAATGAACATTGGTATATTGGAATAAATTGTTTTGCATATCTGTATATTTTTGCTTTGAAGTTAATTTATTGAAATAACAAATTCTAATAAAATATTTCATAATATTTAGCAATTTTTAAAGTCTTAAATTTCGAAAAGAATGTAATTAAAAATGCCTACAAACGCTTCTGAAAGTTTTTCTTAAGGTAAAGATTGTTTTCAATTGATAAAATTCTATAAAATGCTTAAAAAAACATGTTTGTACCCCCCAATATGAGAATACTTTTTAATGGTCATCAAAATTAAGAAAAAAATCACATAGTGAGAGCACATTACTGTTACATAGGAGACAAGGGTGTTTAATTTTTTTGTAGGTATAATTTATGAAAGTTATTTTCATAATTATTGGTTTAAAAGGGTCACATCAATGTAAAAATCAACAAAATTTAATATTATTTATATAGAAACATTTTTTTCGATTTAAGAAAATAATCTACGGTAACATCGTATTTCGGGCCTTATGGCTCAGTAAGCGTTAAAGATATGTTTTGCTTTATAAATACGCCATTCTGTTTGGAATTTTATCAGCTTTGATACAACAATGGTCTTTTTGCTCCTAAACTAGATAGTTCTCTAGATTTTTGCAAAAAAAATAAGCGGATGTTTTACACCTAAAAAAAATCAAGCGGGATTTTTAGTTTGTTATAGTAAGGAGACCACCCTCGATAATTTTCCGCAAAATCCCCTTTGCTAATGCATTTCCTTTATTTTTCCTAGTTCAATATTTAACATGCCTGCAAGTGGACGTTTGTATAACTGTTGATATATAATATGTAAATAATTTCTTAATCGGTAAACAAATTTTGGCGTTATCAAACACAACATATTTTTATATAGAATTAACGTTTGCTAATATATACTACTTTTTTTCTACCTACACAAAACTGTCATTACTATGATGTTTACATAAATTGATGAAGACAACATTTTTTAAGTGGAGCATCATATTTCATGAGTCATCTAAATACTTTAATGGTGAAGTAATAGCAAACAACCTGTTGTTTGCACTCGTTATTTTTATAAAAGACAATGGCATATACAAACACTTAGTAATGTACGCCATGTGAAGTTGAGACTATCAAGCCTTACGACATCATTGTGTCGTTGCGAATTTTTATCAAGATGAGTTATGCAAAAATGATACATAAGTAAAGTGTTTGGTTACATGAACAGTGTCACTTATTGGTGCGACGTGACTGAGATGACTCTGCAGCACGACGCGAGCTCACTCAGTGGCGTTGCGTTTCTGTTCCTAAAAGCTGTTCTTATTGAGTCGCTCCGTGCACTCCGTTCACAAATTCTCAATGAATAGTAACTAGTCAATTTTATTTTGACCCGCAAGCATCACTTGCAGGATGCTGACAAACAATTTTTAATGAGCCTTTTTCATGAGGTACGAAAAATTTCTCATTAACAGTGCTAGTAGTATTAATAATCTCCATGAAATCACTTGTAAACACGAATGCAGAAAAATGTTTTTGATAAGAAACGACGCATCTGGTGCAAAAATTAAAATTTTCAAACGTCAGAGACAAAAACCCAGGTCGCAGTGCCTAGCCCCGCCGACAATTTAGAATATTTGCTAATACAATCAGTGTGACTTTTTGTTTTTGAAAAAATAAAATATTTATCCCCTTAATACAACCTGTGAAATGATAATTATTTAGTAGTATTATTATCAGTTGAACATCTGCATAAAATTAAATACATCCTAAGTAAGTAAACCCGTATCCGCAAACGAGTGTTCCCATAAAATTTGTAAATCCGGTCTTGTCGTACGATTTTATATATCAACACATTTTAATTTCTATTTAAAGGTTAAATTTCAAATTTGAAACGATTCAGAAAATTTCTGCGGTAAACGAATAGAAAATTTAATAATATTTATGATTAGTCGGTATTCGTTACCCACGTAAGCGCACGCGTTTACAGAAATTTTCTTTATATGTTAAATGTCAATATTTTTGAAGTTGCAATTGTCCTGTCGTCCAATTGACTGGAATTTTTTATGAAACATTTCAAAAAGCTCTCGTAACTTTATGAGTCCTAGGCACTATGACTTTCGTGCCTAATGGTAAGGTCGGCTACATAAAAATTTCATTACACGTACCTACATCATTTATATTTTGAAAAAAAATAGTCTTTCCGCCACTGAAAAATATTTTAACGTAATAAGTTGTCATCTTACACTTTTACCTCTCTATAAGAACGACAAGTTGCTTTTTTAAAATAAGTTCCGTCACTATCTGTATCGGAAATATGTTTATTCAGTGGTGGAGTTGAATTATTATTTTAATGAGGAGAAACTTATTGGTAAATGAAATATTAACAATCGTTTAACTTATCACTAATCATTATATTATCATCGAGAGAGAAATTCTCGTATTTCGGTGTTTTTTGTAAGCTTTTTTAGTTCTCTTACCCCAAATGTTCCAACCATTTTCTAGAGGTTCGGTTATTACCATAATTTAAAAAAAATATTTGTAGACGACGACAAAATATTTTACATAATGTCAAATAATTTTCTAATGTATGTCCGCATGTTTGTCTACCCATGCCTTCCAGAAAACTCCCGTTGACCTTGGAAGCTAAAACTTTGTACACTTATAGTATAGGGTACGTGGCAGAACCTAATGATCTGGATTTTCGATTTTCTCCCCGGCGACAGAAAAAGCGATGTTTTTCAAAATAAAAAAAACCCGGGTCGCAGTGCCAAAACCCTGCCGATAATATAGTGTATTTGCTTATACAGGCAATGTGGCTCTATTATGCGAACTTAAGTTGGTTTTTGGGCAAAATAAAAAATTTGACTCCTTAATACACCCCTTAAAATAACATTTTTTTTTCTTAATTCCAATATTATTATCAATCGAACTTCTATACCAAATTATTTACAACTTTCAGTAAATAATTCATTATCTGCAAAGTACCTACATAGGTAAGTCTTTTCATAAAATTTGTCAGTCCGGTCCTGTCGGGCCGATTTTATTAAAATTTTAGGGACATTTTTTAATTGCTACCGGAGGGTTAAATGTCAATTTTGAAACTACTCTGAGAATTTTTTCGGTATTTTGGGACCCAAAAACGTTTTTCAACACCTAAAAACTACCCTTAAAATGGCCCGATTACGCCCATTTTAAATAGGCTTCTTGCGGTGATGGATTTCAACACGTGGCACAGTGTGGCCAAATCGAAAAAACCCGGACAAAAGTCCAAACAGTCGAATAATCGTCTTCAATCGTCGTCAAATTGATGACTCGGGGGTTTTCGGGGTCGCTAATAACAAATCTCGACTCAGATTTGCAAAATTCAAGATGGCGGATCCAATATGGCGGACACGATTCTTAAAATGTATTTAAATTCTGCCCAAGATTGGTATTTAGGGGTTTTTGGGGTCGCTGATTACGAATCTGAATTCAGAATTGCAAAATTCAAGATGGCGAATCCAATATGGCGGACACAATTTTGAAAATGTACTTAGATTCTGTCCAAGATTGGTGTATACGGGTTTTTGGGGTCGCCGATTACAAATCTGAACATAAAAATGCAAAATTCAAGATGGCGGATCCAATATGGCGGACATGATTTTAAAAATATATTTAGTACAAAAATGTTTCTTCATAATCAGAATCAGCATTTGATACATCTGATTCGCTTGTACTGCTGTCTTGCGTTTGCAGGTTTTCATCAATACTTTCGTTTACAGGTATACAAGGAGGTTTAAGTAGCCGTAAGACATCATCAGACAAAGATTTTAGTGGTTTCTGTGGGATCGGTTGACAATTTGAAATAAATGGGTCGCTCATTTCCAAGAAACGTTTGAATATATCTTCCATTGTTTTTTCTCTGTAATTTTTGCGAGCGAAGCGTAGCCGAAATTCTCTGAATAATTTTATGTTCAGATTTGTAATCGGCGACCCCAAATACCCGTATACAAAAATCTTGGACAGAATCTAAGTACATTTTCAAAATTGTGTCCGCCATATTGGATTCGCCATCTTGAATTTTGCAATTCTGAATTCAGATTCGTAATCAGCGATCCCAAAAACCCCCAAATACCAATCTTGGGCAGAATCTAAATACATTTTAAGAATCGTGTCCGCCATATTAGATCCGCCATCTTGAATTTGGAAATCTGAGTCGAGATTTGTTATTAGCGACCCCGAAAACCCCCGAAGACGATTCAAGACGATTATTCGACTGTTTGGACTTTTGCCCGGGTTTTTTCGATTTGGCCACACTGTGCAGCGACGCGTATATTTGTACAAAAAGTTTGATTAAAATTCGGCGGGCAAATTCGGGCAGCTGAATTTTGGATATGTCATTTGTAATATATTAATCTACAACCTCTAATAGTTTTCAAGGCGGAACAATGCGGAACATTTTACTATTTCAGTTTGAAAGGACCGATTTTTTTAATTTTTTAGATTAAAAATCACATGCACTGCTGTCCTTCTCAATTTTTTTTGCTTAAGACAACACAATTCAATCAATGGTTATATTATTTTACTTACTTATGTTAATTGAATCCATTTGGATTGAGTCGAATTGATGATATTTTCAAAGATTCACGAGGATTTAAACACACGTCTGCTCTTCTCTGCTCTAAACGTACGACTGACTGCTCGCACGAACGTTGTGTTTCAACTAACGCCAGCGCAGCTGTAGTCGAGTTGGGGACCTATTATGAGTGGATTCGTAGGCACTAGGGTATACTGTAGCCAACCCTAGGGCTAGAAATCCCTATCGGACAACTTGATTTTTTAGACTTTTGTCCGGGTTTTTTCGAGTTGGCCGCACTGTGCGTGGGCCAAATTTCATTAAAATTAATTAACTCTTTCGAAAGTTATTGCCCGCACACACACACACACACACACATATATATATATATATATATATATATATATATATATATATATATATATATATATATATATATATATATATATTTACGCATATATATATATAATATATAAACATTTTTAAAAATGGTGCCAAAGTGTTTAGGAGGTTATGAAACGTCGAGAAATTTTGGTCCGACCTCTAGGTCCCGCCATCCGACCGACGCCAATAGTGTATGTTGCCATATGGCAAATACACTAAAAAATATAACATGCTAACGTCCATATCATACATAAGAATGCTGTGGTTGTTATATTATAGCGATCACTTGAGATTGTGATAATTTTCATATTTCAATTAATTGTTTTAAATTTTATTAATATCAGGCTGAAAGGTGCACCAATTTGCAACACGTCTAAAGGAAGGCAACTTGAGGGCGAACGAAAAAGCTTTCCGTGCATCTAAAAACTCTAACAATATGAAAAAATGCTAAATCATCTGCAGCCAAAATCCTCAGTCTGGATAACCTTATTTTTTAAATGCGTACTTTTTCTGATAGTCGTACATTTTTCCGCACTTCTTTCCGGGAAGATGTCACCGCCTTTGTTAATTTTTTTAATGGCAGCTCCCCGTTTTTTTTGTAGATTTTGAGACTATGAAATACCGATTTCAGCAATATGCCCATTATTCACACTAACAGTTCCAGAGACATTAATTGTTAAAAGTTAATACAAGAATTGGCAATATACATATCTACCAAGGTGTAGACGGAATTTAATTTAAACACTTTAATTGATTCTTTTGATCAGATATTTTATTTATTTCGCAGTCTGTTCACCCGTTATTCTTTTGTTTGAAATAAATTGCTGAACGTTTCTCTGTATATCGAATTTTTATTCACCTTTAACTATTAAATATCTCGAAACTTTCAGTGCAAATGTTAAAAGATGCACTCAAAAAATAAGGTTGATCCTTTCCGAGGATTTTGCTCGGAGATGATCTAGGATTTTTTAATATGAATTGCTCCAGATTAAATGTACGTTGTGCATTATTGTTTTAAATAAATATGTAGCTTAAGAAAACTAAAAAGTAGCTTTTATCACGCACTAAAAATAATTAAATTAACTTTTATTTTTTATTTAATATGTGATGGATGATAGATATGGTAGGTGGTTATTAGTAAACTTGTCACTTCTTTTATGTCCAGTGACTGATTCAAAAAGCGTGGGGCGCTTTGTCGAAATTAGTTAAAAGTACACACGTGTTTTGAATCAGTTATTAGACATAAAAGAAGTGACAAGTTTACTAATAACTTCCTAGCATATCTATCATACATCACGTACTGAATAAAAAATAAAAGCTAATTTAATTATTTTGGTGCGTAATAAAATAATGTTTTTTAGTTTTTTTAAGCTACATATCATTTATTTTTTAATTTTTAGCCTTAATTCCTTTTCTAACCGTCGTTTTCTTTGCATTGGTGTCTCCGATGTTGTTAGTTTATTTTTTTTATATTCATTTTATTCTCACGAGTAGCGGACAATCATCAGATCCGCTCGATGGAACCAAACTATTGTATTGTCATCGGTATTACATATATTTGCGCACTTTCAAATCGATACAACAATATTAGAAGTCGTTTAAATTCGACTTCCAAGTTTTGTTTACATACATAGTTGCAAGTGAAGCTAATAAAAGCATGTTAAAAGCGGGTATAATCTTTTAACACTCATCAATATTAATCAACGGTGGTGACATCAGTCGAATCATTTATAATTTAATGTCAAACCCAACTGCTAAACTCCATCACTGTGTATTGAACAGCTAACACAGGATCTAACACCTTTATACATGTACTTAGAGTGACGCGTTATGTCACTTTCGGTATTTTTAGTTTAATGCGATAAAAAATAAAGAGGCATTTCTTATGGGCGCGATGCTCTCCGCACCACCATCTGCGTTGTCTATTGAAATGCATGTCCCGGTTTGATATTTTACACCCGGGATGGACTTACTTCCAAAGGCTTCAGAATAGTTGAACTCATAAGAACATGGCCTGTTCACAGTTCGTCTGTTATAAACCGACAGTTTCAAACTTCTAATTTGAGAATTGGTGCAAATGAATTACTGATCTAATTTTTTTATTTTCACTTCTAGGGTAGTATTTCTCCTAGATTTTATACGTGCCAGAGATAGGTTCGTAACAAAGATCGTATAGGTACTGTGATATAAATATTAATTGAATATTGATGAAATTTTGCATAATTGTTGGACATACATTTGTTTCACAATACACACATTTTGAGTACGTTATTTACATTATTTTCCGTTTACAGCCAATTTTTAGTATTTAAGAGTAGTTTCAACTCTTAATATTTCATCTTTCCTTAGTTTTGACCTCAGGACCATATTCAGTAACCTCAAAAAATAAGTATATGAACTTTCGTGATTTTATTTGTAAAATTAGAAGAATAATAAAATAATTTTTCAGTATTTAAGGTTGGTTTTAATTTTCAATCATTAATATTTCCGTCTTTTCTAATTTCAGAATCATATTAAGTGACCTCATAAATCTAAGTACAGTCAAAACCGATTACGACGACACCATTTAGAACAACCTACCGGTTGAATGCTGTATGACCGCCTTATAAAAACACTGCTTTTTACGACATTGCTTATTACGACATACCGCATTAAGCGACTACATTTAATGTAATATCTTCATATCTTCGGAGAATTATATCTGTTAGAACGACCAGCTGTATTGTAAACAAAATTCGTACGCACAGAAGTGTTCCAAACAGACTAAAATTACAGATTTTATGAATACAGAAAAATTTTAATGATAATGTGAATATTATTCTCATTAATATCTATGGATTTATATGTACCTACCGATTAATAATACTACATACTTGAAACTTTGTACCTCGAAAACATCACCGGTTGTTACTACTATCGGTTTTTACGACCAAATATGAGTAGACCTTTCGTTGTCGTTATAACAGATTTTGACTGTATATTGATTTTCGTTAATTTATTTGTAAAATTAGAAGAGTTATTAATTTTTAAGTATTTAAGAGATGGTTTCCACCCTTAAGAATTAAGATCAGGTGATGTGGCAATATAGATTTTAATTTAGTTATTTTACAAATAAAAATTAAATAAATTCATTTACTTTAACTCGGACATGGAGTTCTACCATATTTTCTGCTTTGCTTATTGTACTATAACATTATTTACAATTAATAGTAACACCTGTCATAAAAATTACCAATTTTGTCCTTCATTGTTTTATGTATAGAAACAAGCATTTGCCCATCCCTTAATAATAGAACTCCCTCCTTACATATACACCTAGTATATATCAAATTTATAAGACGGCGTCAGATATTTTTACACGACTCTGGGGGGTCGCCAGTGATGTTATATTCGCGGTATAAGAAGAAAAATTTCAAATTCCATTTGGAAAGACACCGGCCTCTTAGTTACGTAGGTAGATATAGTGATGTGACGGTCCCTCAGCTAAAGCACTTTGTTGTAAACTCATCCCCCGTCATCCCCTGTTGTATAATATCAAACTCCGTATGTGTCACTTACTTGCCTATCGTCTTTCAAGTTCTATTTTGTATATACCTTATATGTATGTATGTATTGTATGTTAGTTGATTCCCGTAGCCATGTATGTGTATTATACTTACTGTGTATATACAAAAGTTTATAATTTGCTAAACGAATATCATGAAAAATCACCACGGTGACTGCAGCAATATAGACTAATTAACTTTTCCCGCGACGTCGCTCACGTGAAAGTTGATTTTTCTGGCAGATTGGCTTGCGCTAATGTCTGTTTCGATGGACATCTTTTTTTATTCTAAATCACGCATATATCTGTTCTATACTTTAAAATTGGCAAAGATGTATTCAGGAGGGCAATTAAAACGACAAAAATGTGGAAACTAGTTGACCTATGGATCAACTCTAAAATTTTCTGCTAAGTGTTACAATAAATTGGTACTGTTGTGTTTATAATACATTAAGATCATATAAAAAAAAAACTCGGGTCGTAGTGTCTAACCCTGCTGACAATATAGTGTATTTACTTATCCAGGCAGTGTGACTTTATTATGTGAACATAAATTTGATTTTGGATAAAATAAAAAATTGAAAGGTCGAATCACCTTTAAATTTTTAAATAAAAAAAATAGCTCCTTAATACACCTCTTAAAATAACATTTATTCTTAATTTCAATATTATTATTAATTCGAGATTTGCAAAATATTCCTTCGGTAACTAAATCTATATTCAAAAACTAGTATTGTCATATAATTTGCAAGTTCGGTTTTGTCGGGTCGATTTTCTTAAAATTTAGGAGTACGTTTTAATATTTACTAAAAGATTAAATCTCGATTTTGAAACGATTCTGAGAATTTATCCGGTTTTTCGGACCCAAAAACATGTTATAACACATACACAACGGCCGTCCATTAAACATAGAATAGTTTCCTTGGATTCCAAACACTCGAGAACTGATGAAAACTTGAATTTCAAAAATCGGACCGAATCCAATAAATTCCCGTTTTTTTGAAAATTTTCAATATCGGGAAGTTAAAACGCTCTATTGATAAAAATAGGTTAAATAACATTGCTAAGCATTCACCGTTAATGGGTTTTTGAAAACAAGGAGGAATTATTGGAATCTGTAGTTAGAAAATTTCGAGCTAATACTCGCAAACTATTTTTCTAAATTCTGGAAACTTGCTGTCTTGTCTATGTTTTGTATAGAATATCCGAACAAAATACAATCAGACGTTGAGATAATAATTTTAGAAATATAAACAATTATCAAAATTATCCAGTTTTGCGAGTCGTCGTCGTCATTTACCTCTGTACTATGTTTAATCTTTATTTGAATGTTGTTACATTTTGATTTTCTTTTTATCATTTTAAAACGCATTTTTCTGTATAATATCCCTTCGTTTAATGTGGGTAGTTTAATTGAAAAATAATAATGAGTGTCAGTGTAAATACCAGGGCATTTATTTTTTCGATTACACAGAAATCATAAACTACTCTTTTTTGCCTTTTGTACAATAATTCCAAATTTATAGGTTATCTATGTTTAGACACTGTTAACAACTTTTGGGGAAGTGAAATGTCTGAACATTTAAATATTCATTATAAGGTTTAACGTTCCATCAAACAGGTCAATGTCGTCTATAATATAAACAACACTTTTCTACTTTGAAGAAGCTTCTTGAAGAATTACAAATTCTTCAGCCACATTTCCTTGTTGAATGTTCTAAATGTTAGTACGTTACCCTAACCACTAAGTTGCTTGCTTGGTAGAGTAGTCAGTTACTAATTAACGTTAGGGTGTTCAAGCGCTTGTCTGGCCAGTAGCGCTTTTTAACCGACTTCAAAAAAAGGAGGAGGTACTCAATTCGTCGGAATCTTTTTTTTTTTAATTTTTTATGTATGTTTTCCGATTACTCAAAGACGCCTGAACCGATTTGGAAAATTATTTTTTGTTTGAAAGGGTATACATCCCAGGTGGTTCCATGGTCATCAGGTTCGGATCTGATGATTGAACCCTGGAGAAATCGAGGGAAATCTTCAAAAATGTGCGAAAACAAATCCACCACTAAAAAGTAAAAAATAAAAAAACTTAAAAAAAAAAATATTAACCTCCTTCAAAAAATCACTAAAAAGATGAAAATAATGAAATTTTGAGGTCGGTGTTAATTTCATTACAAAAAAATCACTAAAAAGATGACAATAATGAAATTTGGATATGTAGATATGTAATTAAAAGTTTTTGTAATGAAATTAGCTCCGATCTCAAAATTTCATTATTTTCATCTTTTTAGTGATTTTTTTGAAGGAGGTTAATATTTTTTTTTAAGTTTTTTTTAAAGTACTTTTGTACAGAGGTACTGTCTTGCTAGAAGGACCTGCACATATGCGTGTCCTTCAAGCAGAACGTTTTCATTCTGATGGCAATACTAAATGTGCCATTTTACATCATTGCCATTGCTTACAAAATACACACACAAGATTATACAAGTAGAAATTGTTCTTGTATCAGTTCAACAAAATATGATAACAACAGTCTTGGCTCAAATTGGTAATATGTTTAGAATAGATCTACCTATAAAATTGTCTTTATAGTAGTTCTGAAAGTATTACAATATGGCGATTTCGAACGTCACAAATGAGTTGCAACGGTCCTTCCGGTAGGACACTGTACACTCTATTATTAATGAAACTTTATAAATTAATTTAACCTGATGGTATAATACTTTTATGAGTGACTGTATTTTATATCTAGTGTTTAGAAGTTACAGTGTATAAAGAAAGTGACACGTCTAGATAGTATGAGTGTAGGTGCCTACATATCTGCGAAGCACTTTGCCATTGGCGATAGCTTACAATGCACCAGGGGGCAGTTGAACGCCACCCTTATAGCTACTATATCATCATCATCTCGAGCAGGGGTTCGCATAGGTCTGCTGTAAAGTCAACTACTCAAAAGTCGTCGCTCTCCTTTGATCAAACATAGTCTAGCGTTGTTACATGTGGAAATTATGAATTTATATTTCACAATAATATGATTGCCTTCAATATAAATATAATACTCTATAACCTCACTTTTCAGCATATGAGGGACATGATTTCGTAACTTAAAAAAAAAAATATGACGACGTTCGAGTAGGATCAGTTCGTTTACTAGGAATCTATGAAATGGAGACCTTTTGTAGATCTTTTAGTTCGGTTTGGTATTAAAGTGTGTTTTTTAGATTTTTTAAACTATTATTTATTTTTTACTTCCTAGTTCGATTTGCCATATAAAGTGTTGTTTTAATTTTTCCAAACTATAATTTATTTTTCATATTTTTCAATTTATTTTAAGAAACAGAGGTGGTTCATTGTAATACATTTTACATAATTAAAGTAATTTTTAAAAAGCACGTAGAAAAGTGCCTTAGCGACATCTATGATATCATAATTGTACTTTTAATAAAAAAAAGGTTTTCATTTTGATAAAGAAGGATAACAGTTACTGTCGTCCTGTAAATAAAAAAACGTTGATTCTGAAGACTCTAGTCGGAATAATGAGACAAACTTATTACATTATTGTATTGTCATCGGTTCTGGTTAAGTGTGCAAAGTTTCAAGTTAATCTGACGTTTCGAAGTGGGTGAATTTCACGTTCAAAGATTCCGTTACAAACATACAGGTGAAGCTAATAAAAGCCTGTTAAAAATAAATAATAGCTTAAAAACCTAAAAAAAACACGCTTTAATAGTGAACCCAACTAAATAGTAAAAAAATAATTTTTAATTATTAAGATTTTGTTTAAAAGCGATAGATAATGAGTGAAGTGGACTTTCTACCGCTGTTAAACAAAATCTTAATAATTAAAAACTAAGTATTTGTAACTTTTTAGTTTGGTTTTCTATTAAAGCGTGTTTTTTAAGTTTTTTAAACTATTATTTATTTTTCTATTTTTTAGTCTTATTTTTTACCCTGATGAACCTGGTCAGGACATTAGAACAAAGTTATTATGGATGGTACATGTTTAACCTGTAAAATTAGTCATTTTTTTATCTTGACGATCCTGGTCATGATATTAGGACAAAGTTATCAAATTATTGTATTCGATCCTTAATACGTGTTCAAAATTTTTAATCAATTGGACGTCTTGAACTCGGTGAAAATTACATTGAAAGATTTCGTCACATTGATCAGGTGAAGTTAATAAAAGCGTGTTAAAAAACAACTGTTCTTTTGTTCTGAAGAATTTTTTTAGGTAACTAACAAGCATACCTACTTTGGTTAATTTTTACATATGAAACCATATTATGTAATCATACAGATTAATAGCAAATATTATAATATTTATGACTAGAAGTTACCTGCGTCAAAGCACGCGGTAACAAAAATTTCATATCATTAATTAAGTATAATATACCAATTAACATAGTTTATTTTATTTTTTCCTTTGTATATCGTACTAAATACTCATAGAATAGAATAGAATAGAATGATTGCTTTATTAGAAACCAAGAGGTATATAATAGTGTCGCACAAAAAATATTATAATATTCTCGTATTTGCGCCTAAATTATTTGCGTTGTAAATTGTACTTGTATTTAAATTTAAATCAAATATATATTTTTTTTATTCTCGTTCAAAAAAAAAAACAAATCTGTTTAATTTTTTTTACGGCTGGTTAGATATGAATGAACACTGAAAACTCTTGCTTCTTAATTATTTTTCAAACTGTCGTTTTCAATAGAACTAATTCTGGACCCTTCATCTCATATCTAACCAGGTAGCGAATTTGCTATAATGCTACAAAGTTCAGAAAGAGCTAAAGAATTAAATTCTGAAGGTTGTTGAAAAGAATCGACGTCCAATTTTTTTTAACCGGATTATGGGAATTATCAATTACATCGCTTTGTGCATGTATATCCGCTAAAAACGTGAGAACTGCAAAACGGATTTAAATGCGGTTTTTACCATTTATTAGAAAAAGTTTAGGTGTATAAAAACTTGCTGGCCCGGCTTCATCCTGGTGAAAATCGAAATGCATTCACTGTACTAAACAAATTTGAATGGAGTTTTCACTATTTGATATAGCTTATTTTATTGCGAAAATTTTAAATATATAGGTCCGGATTCCCCCGAATACAAATTAGATTGATTCTAAATTGGAGATCGAACGAACGAAGCGAGTGGGCATTTTGGCAATTATTTATAAATTTGAGGCACGAAGAAATATTCCGCTTTTAAAGCTCGTTGAATAGAATAAAAAAAAAACCGGGTCGCAGTGCCAAAACCCTGCCGACAATATAGTGTATTTGCTTATACAGGCAGTGTGGCTTTATTACGCGAATTTAAGTTGGTTTTTGGGCAAAATTAAAAATTTGACTCCTTAATACTCCCCTTAAAATAACATTTTTTTCTTAATTGCAATATTATTATCAATCTAACGTCTACACCGAATTAAATACACCCTTCAATAAATAAGTCACTATCTACAAATTAGTGTTTTCAAAAAATGCGTAAGTCCGGCCCTGTTGGGTCGATTTTATTAAAATTTTAGGGAGACCTTTTAATTATTACCGGAGGGTTGAATTTCAATTTTGAAACGATTCGGGAAATTTTTTCGGTATTTTGGGGCCCAAAAGCATTTATCAACCTCTAAAAACTACCCTTAAAATGGTCCGATTGCGCCCATTTTAAATAGGCTTCTTGCGGTGATGGATTTCAACACGTTGGCCAAATTTCGTTAAAATCAATTAACTCTTTCGAAAGTTATTGCCCGCACACATATATATATATATATATACGTATATAAATATATATATATATATATATATATATATATATATATATATATGTATATATATATATATATATATATATATATATATATATATATATATATATATATACATCATTATATATAATAAAACTAAGTTAATAAAATGTGCGTGCCGATAAAACTTAAAAAAAGCCGGGTCGCAGTGCCAAAACCCTGCCGACAATATAGTGTATTTGCTTGTATAGGGCCGTGTGGTTTTATACTTTTATTATGTGAAATTAAGTTTGTTTTTGGGCAAAATAAAAAATTTAACCCCTTAATACACCCCTTAAAATAACATTTTTTTTTCTTAATTGTAATATTATTATCAATCTAACGTCTACACCGAAATAAATACAGCCTTTAATAAATAAGTCACTATCTGAAAATTAGTATTTTCAAAAAATTTGTAAGTCCGGTCCTGTTGAGCCGATTTTATTAAAATTTTAGGGGCACTTTTTAATTGCTACTAACTGGTTAAATGTCAATTTTGAAACGATTCTGAGAATTTTTTCGGTTTTGGGGCCCAAAAACATTTTTCAACCCCTAAAAACTATCCTTAAAATGCCCCGATTACGCCCATTTTAAATAGGCTTCTTGCGGTGATGGATTTCAACACGTGGACCAAATTTCGTTAAAATCAATTAACTCTTTCGAAAGTTATTGCCCGCACACATATATATATACGTATATATATATATATATATATATATATATATAAATATATATAAATATATATATATACATATATATATAAACATTTTTAAAAATGGTGCCAAAGTGTTTAGGAGGTTATGAAACGTCGAGAAATTTTGGTCCGACCCCTAGGTCCCGCCATCCGACCAACGCCAATAGTGTATGTTGCCTTATGGCAAATACACTAAAAAGGAGTCCCGGCACGATAAAGGGACTTATATAGTGTGATAGCCCTTTATCCCCCCTCGAACAAGAATGTTCCCGTTTTAACCTAAAGGGCGTGTTTTCAAAGATATAAGGGCTTTTCCAACCCTTAGTTGGAAGTGTAGTGGCGCCATCTGTTGTCTTGTATTTGAACTTCATTCAGAACAACAATTATTTGGGTTGCATTTCGAAAGGCGCTGCGAGCAATTGCGGCATGTGTAGTAATGGCGCGAAATTTAAAATTCCAATTTCAATAAAGTCTTAAATTACATTTGTTACTATAATAAAGTTATTAAATTTTGTGTATTTATACAGCAGTAGCTAAATTATATTTTGGAGGTAAAGCGACATAATTTTAGTTATTCAAATTAGTTCTGAAAACATTTTAAAATTTAAGTTTTTAAATTTCGCGCCTTTACTACGTATGCTACAGCTGCAGAACCTATTGTTACGGCGGACGATAATGTCGAGAACATTCTAGAAGGTGTGAGCGAATATCCTAGAGCCTAGCTCTCTGAATATATAAGAGCCCGGTGTCGCCCGCCAGAGTTAGTTCGATTTGAACGATCGACACGATGGTATCCATTGAAGAAAGTGTCAACTTCCCTACTGAATTTCTAAACTCTTTACAAGTACCAGGAATGCCATTACACTGCCTTCGTCTGAAAATTGGGTGTCCAATCATACTACTCAGAAATCTCAACTCCCCAAAACTATGTAATGGAACGAGGATTATCGTAAAACAGCTATCGAATAATATCATTGAAGCTGAACTTATTTCTGGAAAGAACAAAGGACACACAGTATTTATACCTAGAATACCACTGATCTCTTCTGAATTGCCATTTCAATTTAAAAGATTGCAGTTTCCAATTAAATTAGCCTTTAGTTTTACAATTAACAAAGCGCAAGGGCAAACTTTAAAATATTGTGGCATCAACCTCAAAGAATCCTGCTTCTCTCACGGTCAGCTATATGTAGCTTGCTCAAGAGTAGGAAATTCGAAAAATTTATATATATATACCCCGGACAATAAAATGAAAAATGTTGTTTATAAACAAGTGGTGGAAATAATGAGAAAATGTTTTCAATAATTTTTTTCACTTTTTACGTCATAGTTTATTTTTTTATTTCAACTACCACGTAATCTCATATCAACTCCTGAGCGAAGCCGGGTATCATAGCTAGTATATATATAAACATTTTTAAAAATGGTGCCAAAGTGTTTAGGAGGTTATGAAACGTCGAGAAATTTTGGTCCGACCCCTAGGTTCCGCCATCCGACCGACGCCAATAGTGTATGTTGCCTTATGGCAGATACACTAAAAACCCGGGTCGCAGTGCCAAAACCCTGCCGACAATATAGTGTATTCGCTAATACAGGCAGTGTGGCTTTATTATGCGAACTTAAGTTGGTTTTTGGGCAAAATAAAAAATTTGACTCCTTAATACACCCCTTAAAATAACATTTTTTTTCTTAATTGCAATATTATTATCAATCGAAATTATATAGACTCCTCAGTAAATAATTCACTGTCTGCAAACTAGTGTTTTCATAAAATTTGTAAGTCCGATCCTGTCGGGCCGATTTTATTAAAATTTTAGGGACATTTTTTAATTACCACTAAAGGGTTAAATGTCAATTTTGAAACGATTCTGAGAATTTTTTCGGTATTTTGGGGCCCAAAAACATTTTTCAACCACTAAAAACTACCCTTAAAATGTCCCGATTACGCCCATTTTAAATAGGCTTCTTGCGGTGATGGATTTCAACACGCGGGCCAAATTTAGTTAAAATTAATTAACTCTTTCGAAAGTTATTGCCCGCACACACACACACATTATATATATATATACTAGCTATGATACCCGGCTTCGCTCGGGAGTTGATATGAGATTACGTGGTAGTTGAAATAAAAAAATAAACTATGACGTAAAAAGTGAAAAAAATTATTGAAAACATTTTCTCATTATTTCCACTACTTGTTTATAAACAACATTTTTCATTTTATTGTCCGGGGTATATATATATAAATTTTTCGAATTTCCTACTCTTGAGCAAGCTACATATAGCTGACCGTGAGAGAAGCAGGATTCTTTGAGGTTGATGCCACAATATTTTAAAGTTTGCCCTTGCGCTTTGTTAATTGTAAAACTAAAGGCTAATTTAATTGGAAACTGCAATCTTTTAAATTGAAATGGCAATTCAGAAGAGATCAGTGGTATTCTAGGTATAAATACTGTGTGTCCTTTGTTCTTTCCAGAAATAAGTTCAGCTTCAATGATATTATTCGATAGCTGTTTTACGATAATCCTCGTTCCATTACATAGTTTTGGGGAGTTGAGATTTCTGAGTAGTATGATTGGACATCCAATTTTCAGACGAAGGCAGTGTAATGGCATTCCTGGTACTTGTAAAGAGTTTAGAAATTCAGTAGGGAAGTTGACACTTTCTTCAATGGATTCCATCGTGTCGATCGTTCAAATCGAACTAACTCTGGCGGGCGACACCGGGCTCTTATATATTCAGAGAGCTAGGCTCTAGGATATTCGCTCACACCTTCTAGAATGTTCTCGACATTATCGTCTGTAGCATACGTAGTAAAGGCGCGAAATTTAAAAACTTAAATTTTAAAATGTTTTCAGAACTAATTTGAATAACTAAAGTTATGTCGCTTTAACTCCAAAATATAATTTAGCTACTGCTGTATAAATACACAAAATTTAATAACTTTATTATAGTAACAAATGTAATTTAAGACTATTGAAATTGGAATTTTAAATTTCGCGCCATTACTACACATGCTGCAATTGCTCGCAGCGCCTTTCGAAATGCAACCCAAATAATTGTTGTTCTGAATGAAGTTCAAATACTCGACAACAGATGACGCCACTACACTTCCAGCTAAGGGTTGGAAAAGCCCTTATATCTTTGAAAACACGCCCTTTAGGTTAAAACGGGAACTTTCTTGTTCGAGGGGGGATAAAGGGCTATCACACTATATAAGTCCCTCCTTTATCGTGCCGGGCCTCCTTTTTAAGTTTTATCGGCATGCGCATTTTATTAACTTAGTTTTATTATATATTATAATGATATATATATATATACGTATATAAATATATATATATATATACATATATATATATATATATATATATACATATATATATATAAACTTTTTTTTTTATATATATATATATACATATATATATAAACTTTTTTATATATATATACGTATATAAATATATATATATATATATATATATACATATATATATAAACTTTTTCAAAAATGGTGCCAAAGTATTTAGGAGGTTATGAAACGTCGAGAAATTTTGGTCCGACCCCTAGGTCCCGCCATCCGACCGACGCCAATAGTGTATGTTGCCATATGGCAAATACACTAAAAATGCATAATAAAGAAGCTCAAATTGTGGTAAAAACTTAATTTAAATCTGTTCAGGATAGTGAATTGAAGCCGGGGTCATCCAGTTATTATAGACCTAAACTTTTTAAAAAAATAAACTATCGAATGGTAAAAACTGCATTTAGTGGACATACAAATACATAAAGCGATTTAAATGATAATTCACATCAGAATTTCATTTTTTAGGTATTCCTGAGCTTAAATCATCAAACGGAATGAATTCATGAATTTTTCATACGGGATGCAGTCCAGCGCCGGCCTATTATGTTATAACTTAAACAGTTTAATTTGAATATAATTGACCTTATTTATATTTCATGAATTAATTTATATTATGTTAAGCCATTTTGTAAAGGAATATCTTTTTATTTTATTACATGATAACTACTAACAGAGAATCGGAGATTATAAGTTGCATGGAACAAAATATCCTTCAAAAATATCACACCTTAGTGCTGCGCTTGCATTCCTTTATTCTTATCCCCCCCTCTCCCCGTTACTACCATCTTGATTTTTTCATATCCGATTGAAATCACTTCTACCTACCGCGCCCAAAGAAGTTTCACCTACAGATTGCCAGACTACTAATATTCTAATAATTTAAATAATTATTCTTTTAATTTTAATTCGTTGTTTCCATAATTTTTTAGATAAAAATTTCATTAATTGAGTGTACACCATTTATGATTATACAATTTATTGTATTATTGTATTATATTTGATGAAATTTCAAACGTAATGCTTAATTAGTGTATTTGCCATATGGCAACATACACTATTGGCGTCGGTCGGATGGCGGTACCTAGGGGTCGGACCAAAACTTCTCGACGTTTCATAACCTCCTAAACACTTTGGCACCATTTTTAAAAATGTTATATATATATATATATATATATATATATATATATATATATATATATATATATATATATATATATATATATATATGTGCGGGCAATAAATTTCGAAAGAGTTAATTGATTTTAACGAAATTTTGTCCACATGTTGGAATCCACTACCGCAAGAACCCTATTTTAAGGGTAGTTTTTAGGGATCGAAAAATGTTTTTGGGCCTAAAAATACCGAAAAAATTCTCAGAATCGTTTCAAAATTGAAATTTAACCTTTTAGTAAAGATTAAAATACGCTGTTAAAATTTTAATACAATCGGCCCGACAGGACCGGACTTACAAATTTTATGAAAACGCTAGTGTGCGTATAATGATTTATTTACCGAAGAGTGTATTTTATTTGGTTCAGATGTTGAATTCATAACAATATTTTGACTAAAAAAAATATATATATTTTAAGGGATTGTTTTTTTATTTTATTCAAAAACTTAGCCACACTACCTGTATTAGCAAATACACTATATTGTCGGCAGGGTTTGGTCACTGCGACCCGAGTTTTTTCTTTTTACGAACGTCTGAAATAGTTATGTCGTTAATTTAGACTTCGTTTGAAAATAGTGCTATAATAATACCCGAGGAGAAATTGTAAATAGTGCGTCACTTTTTTTAATATACAAGTGAATCGAGACATTCCATGGTGTCCTCCTGGTTCTGACTTTGCCTTGAAAAGACGAAAATACTATCTAGTTAGAACGAAAGAGTATTATAGGAGTACCATGTCAAAGGGGGGTTGACTGTATGTATGTATGTGTGTAAAGGTAACGCATAGCGACGTCCGCCCTTTAACACCGTTAGGGTTGTGACACGGGCTACTCAATTATCGCCGCGGTTTAATTAGTCCGCTGCGACCCGCAATGCCGGTTTCCACCTCATTGGATATATGAGAAGATTGTGTCGTTGGCTAGACTAGAGGTATATATGCTTATGCAAATCTATATATACAGTAGGACCTCGCTTAACACTGTTTCAGCATTACGCGATTTCTAAAAAAAAGTTTAGCCACTATAACGTAGAATGTAGATTATGGATTACTTTATACAAAATGATTCAAAAATTGATAGAAGTTCAAAGGCAAGATGAAGTGCCATTAATGCAATATCTTGCTATAGACAACAGTTTGCTGAACAAAACAGAAAAAGACAAACGACATTAAATGACTTCTTCAGAAAAAACGAAAATGTCAAATGAGGAACCTTTCTCATCACAAACATAACTTCTTATTCGAACTTTTATTTGATTTTCATAAATCGATATTGGCAATTAATTAATCTATAATTAATGTGATAAAAAGTATTTAACAGTAAATGTTACAAAATTAAACTAAAAAAAACCAACAGATTTTCAAATGAAAGGGTATGACAAGTAGAATACAGTAAGCTATGTGACGTCATTTTTAACCCAATATGGCGGCTAAAACAAAATGCCGGATTACCTTTTTCTTTAAACCCCCCTCTATATTTTTATCAAATGAAAGGGTATGGCAAGTGGAATACAGTAAGCTGTGTGTCATCATTCTAAATCCAATGTGGCAGCCGACACAAAACGACGGATTACCCACTTTTTTATAACCCTCTTGACATGGGTATCAAATGAGAGGGTTTGACAAGTAGAGTTTTAGAATTAAATAATCAATTTTAATACATTCCCGTTTTTGAATATAATTTCTACAAACCTGAAATTTGGTAGGGACGTCTCTTATCTTATATAGACATCCACTAAAAATGGGTTTTCCTACAATCGTCTCCTAAGAAGTGGAAAGGGGGAAAAAGGTATCAATGATTAACACGTTGTAACTTTTAAACTACAGCTCCTATGAGCTTGACATTTAGCTGTTATATTTTTTTTGCACTTTTGGGTCTGTAGAGGGGGGTGGCCTCATGAGGCAAAACTGCAATACGGTAGAGCCGAAGACTCCACTACTGTCGTTGCTGTCGAGTGGGACACAGCTCCGTGACGCAAGATGCTAATGCGATGGAGCCGAAGGATCGATAACTGTTGTTGTTGCCAAGCGAGACGCAGCCTCGCGAAGCTTGATGCAATAGAGTGCTGCTATTTTTATCAGATTTTAGATATTTTGTTATCATTTTAAGGCTATACTTCAAAATTTATTTGCCAGATATGCTATACACTTTTTTAACAGAAATCTCAATAGGGATTATTTTTCTATACACCAACATATAAATCCCAGACAAAATATCCCCTAGACAGAATATCCCCAGGTTCTTCGTTATTTTTCATTTGTTCCATTTACGTTATAACGGCATTAGAGACGTACACTACGAGAGTTGATTAATAAGTACCAGTGTTTGACAACAGATGGTGTTGACGAGTGAAATTGACTTTTAAACGACCTCGTGCTGAGCTGTAAATAAATTCATAGGTTAGGTTATTTTTGACAGCCAGTTGTTTTGTATTTTTCGATAAAATGAAAAAAGATCAACATCGATCGGAAATTCGTTTTTTATATTTGGATGAAAAAATATGCTAAGAAATAAAACAGAAGATGGATGCTGTCTATGGGGGCCCTTCACTGTGAGATATTGGTTTAACGAATTTAAGCATGGTCGCACAAATATTTTTGATGAAGAACGACCAGGATGCCCATCAGACATAGTTACCGAGGAACTTGTCGAACGGTTCTAGGACATGATTCTCGCTGATCGCCAAACGAAACTGCGTGAAGTAGCTGAGGCCGTACATGTCTCGTACGGAACGGCAATCAAGATTTTAAGGTAAGGTAGGTGTCGGCTCGATGAGTGCCGCGATTGCTCACGGTAGATAACAAGCTTACAATGTCAAAACGGTGTTTGGACCTCTTTAAGCGAAATCCGCAGGAGTTTTTACGTCGAGTCGTCACCGTTGATGAAACCTGGATACATTATTACACGTCTGAGATGAAGAGGCGGTCAAAACAATGGATTTTTTCGGGTGAATCTGCTCCGAAGAAGGCGAAAACGGTTCCATCAGCCGGAAACGTTATGACCACGATTTTTTGGGGTTCCAAAGGAATCATCCTCATCGACTTTCTGCAGAAAGGAAAAACAATCACCGGGCAGCACTATAGTGAGTTGCTGTGTAACATTATAATTTTTATAATGTACATTAACTTACTATACATATTTTTTTTCTCTTGTTATTATATCATGTCCTTTTTATTTTATTATGTAAGCATTTTTGTTTTATTTAAAATTTTGTAAAATTTGAAAAATCAGTTCCAACTTAGATTTCAATACAACCAGTAAAAAAAAATTAAAACATCTAATTATTATTTTTGTCTCAATCTGATAGTGAAAATACAAAATCATTTTAAAATTATTTCAATAAATTCAACAGATGAGTAGATTAATACTGGTGCGTTACAGCTGGTAACCGGTGCGTTACAGCTGGACAGATTCAATGAGAAATTGAAGGAGACACGGCCCCATATGGCGAAGGAAAAAGTGCTCTTTCATCACGAACGACATTCGTCTTTGAATGTCGCGATCAAATTGCACGAACTGCATTACGAATTCCTTCCGCACCCACCTTAATCATCCGACCTGGCACCCGCCACTTCTTTCTGTTCCCTAACTTGCAGACATGGCTCGGAGGAAAAAAATCAGCTCAAATGAAGAGGTAATTGCCGAGACAGAAGCATATTTTGCAGGATTTGAAGAATCGTATTTTTTCAATAGCTTAAACAAATAGTACGAACGTTGGGAAAAGTGTGTAGACCTGAAAGGAGAGTACGTTGAGAAATAAAAAAAATTGTACAAAAATATTGCGTTATTGATCAGCCCTCGTATATACTATGATATTTTGTGTCCCCTGCAGTTAATTAAATTTAAGTGAAAGTTTAGAAAACATGTATATTTTCACTCATTTAGCTTGATACCAAAATAAAAAAACCCGGGTCGCAGTGCCAAAACCCTGCCGACAATATAGTGTATTTGCTTATAAAGGCAGTGTGGCTTTATTATGCGAACTTACGTTGGTTTTTGGGCAAAATAAAAAATTTGACTCCTTAATACACCCCTTAAAATAACATTTTTTTTTTAATTGCAATATTATTATCAATCGAGCTTCTATACCAAGTTATATACACTTTTCAGTTTATAATTCACTATCTACAAACTAGTGTTTTCATAAAATTTGTAAGTCCGGTCCTGTCTGGCCGATTTTATTAAAATTTTAGGGACACTTTTTAATTACTACTAAAGGGTTAAATGTCAATTTTGAAACGATTCTGAGAATTTTTTCGGTATTTTGGGGTCCAAAAACATTTTTCAACCCCTAAATACTACCCTTAAAATGCCTCGATTACGCCCATTTTAAATAGGCTTCTTGCGGTGATGGATTTCAACACGTGGGCCAAATTTCGTTAAAATCAATTAACTCTTTCGAAAGTTATTGCCCGCACACACTTATATATATATATATATATATATATATATATATATATATATATATACATATATATATAAACATTTTTAAAAATGGTGCCAAAGTGTTTAGGAGGTTATGAAACGTCGAGAAATTTTGGTCCCACCATTCTACCAATGCCAATAGTGTATGTTGCCATATGGCAAATACACTAAAAAGAACGTTTTTAGGAGTTTTTAATAATTTGAACTATCGGCGCATAAATTACGATTACGCTTGACTTTTCTTTAAAAATGTGTGCAATAAAAATTGAATTCAAAATTGACCACCTGTATTATGCCGCAACAGTTTAATGATTGCAGAATTTGACGTTTATTTAGTATTTTGCGTCACATTATTTATTGAGTCGAATATATACGAATTATATATTAAAACCTACTTCTTTTCTCTTTGAACCTGATCTTATAAGGATATTGTTTCTTAGAAATTCGCTGTCGTCAAGAATGTTACGACTGACTCAATAACGAATATGCTCAACATTCATTTTTATCTTTCGTAATCAGTGGTGCACTTTCACGTTTTATTCATTCACGTTGTACTGTATCGACACATAAATTAATGAGCGGTTGAACTTGTGTTCATGGTCGTGCTTCCGTGAATATACATAGTTTTTATAGAAGACTAGCCGTTACCCGCGGCTCTGCACACAGATGAAATACGGAAGAGATAACAGTGTTGGAACCGAAGCTCCACCATATTACAATCTTGCCTCGAGAGGCTGCGCCCCACTTGGCAGCGGCAACAGTAGTGGAGCCTTGATTGCATCGGCGTGGTATAGATGGTATACTAGCACACAACTGAATTCTTTTATATTAAATACACCCCCACCCCATTTGCGTAGTGTATTCAAAAGACCGCCGCACATGTATCTCTTTATTTTCTAGGAAGAGTATTTTTTCCCGAGTTCCACGTCTTTAGCTTAAGTAATTTCAAAGATACAGCGTGTTAAAATTTCAGACTTTTAGGTCCAAAAGTTGGTCTGTGCCTTGTTTGTCAGAATTTCAAAAAATCTTTTCTTTTTGGTTTCCCACATATAAGAAACTTTTGTGCGAAATGGCATGCTTTAGACCCACTGGTTTAGGCTGTGCGTTGTCAGTCGTTAGAGTTTTGTTAAGCAGATTTGCTTACGGACACCGGTTTTAAACGAAAACTCAGTGTAGTCGATTAGAGCATATGTTAAAGAATTTTGACTACGCGACCAAAGAGACGAAGAGCGTAAAGGATCGGATTAGTGGCTTGGAAATATTTTCTTTATTTAATGAACTTAAAATACAAGTTTTATTTTAAAGAAATATTTCTTTTTATTTTAAAATAAAAGCGAATCATTTTAAACTTCAAATAGAGTACGTTATGATATACCTGCTATTAATTCAGTATAGACAACTTTTTTCGAGTTATTTAATAACAAAAAACGTTTAATAAACTGATTGCATAGCCTAGTGTTAAACCACTGATCGTGTCAATGGTATCTATTGAACTATACAATATTATAAGTTTTTATCCGGTTTCCGGAACCGTTAGACGTCCATAAGTATAAAATAACTAGATTCCTTGTTGCAACTTTATATTAGGTATTTTTATTTTATTTCCGATGCTATTACAAACACAAGGCGAGATAACATTCCAAAGGCACGCTTACAAATAAATATCGAACCACATTTCTTTGCCAAAGTTTAACTTGATGCTTAAAACACCAACCCTCTGGGGACATATGCACTTCCATTTGAAGTGAAAGAAGTTATTACTTTAACTTCTTTCACTTCAAATGGAAGTGCATTATGTCCCCAGAGGATTGTAATTTTAAATAGCTTAAAAACAATATTTTGATCAAAAAAGGTATTAGTGCATTGATAATAATAAAAAAAATATATTAAAGGATGTATAATTAAGGGGTTACATTTTTTATTTTGCCCAAAACAAATACTTTCATATAATAAAATCACACTGTATGTATTGTCGGGAGGGTTTAGAAGTGCGACGTAAGTTTTTTCGACTTTCAGCTGAACAATGCTTTCAATATTTTCAATTTTGATGGTAATAATTTGTTGATTATAAAGTTTGTAGCGAAATGTAGCTATTTTACGGCATTTTAATCAAATTATTTTTGTCGACTAAAGAGAGAATATACCTTTTATATGTCAAACATACCTTGGAATATACCTACAATGGTTTTATATAAATGCAATATTATTGAATACAATGTAATGCGATAATATTGTTATAATATAATGGGATTGTTTCAATTTTCTACACAGGATCACGGAGGTAAATGAAGTTTTATTATGGTGTGCCAAAGTTCAACCTGCGCAACCCCTTGAATATATTATTTTTTTCAAATTTCTGCAGAATAAAAATATTAATAATTGTGGTTTCCTATTTGTCCGTCCCAATACCGATTCACGCAAGCTTATTCGATGTATAGAAAATTCGAAGGTCGTTTCTGAGACAGGCATAATTTTATATCAGTAGTAATACACCGTGCAAAATATCTATTAATGTAGAAAAGATTGTTAAGATATCTAGCATTATTTTAAAATCGACTTTATTTATAGTCAATAAATTTATTAACTTGAACATCAACTGAAAAAACATTTTTTATAAAAAAAACGAAATTATTATAAACTTTTCATTAATAATTATTGTTAAACTCAAATTATTCACATGTATATAATATCTTTTATATCTACTTAATCATAACATTTAATAGTTATTAAAGCTTGATAAAGTTCCAAACAAGGAACGAAACGTCGCTGAAAATAAAATATTAAGTGTTTTACTTATAAATAAAGTCCTTTTTCCCGAAAAATCATTTTTTTATTATTTTAAAATGTTTTGTTTTGTCATAATATATTTGTATCCACTATGTAGTGACTATTGGAAAATTGTGTGACGGTCAATATGAGTATGACAGACAATTATACGCTGTAAATGGCAGATTGAACCCACTTCAAAAGGGTGATGATATGATAGCTATGCAATGTTACTCTATTACATTATATGATTGGTGGTGAAAAAATGGCATCGATTTGTTTTTTTAAAGGATCCGTTTGTACTATTATCTATTTTTGCGCATATAGTGTGGTTATTTCATAATTTTCCTACAGTACTATCAGTTTGAAAAAGATATGACAAATTTTGGTGAAAATCATATTTGTTCCAGAGATAAAAAAATATCAAAAATCAACATAAGTATGTCAATTTTTTTAAAATTGAGTTCAGGTGCCACGATTATTTATTTTCTGAATATTCTTAATCTTGCGATTACAGTGAGTTTGGGCCGTGTGCACGGAGCACACGGAGCGACCCAATAAGCACGGCCTTTTGCATACGGAAAACTAGTGACTCATCATTACGCTGATATGCCGGAATTGCTTTTATATTTGCCAGCAATGACATTTTTGATGAAGATGAAAATATTGAAGAAGTGGAAACAGAAAAGATAGACGGTGGCAGGGAAGAAGAAGTCAGTGGAGACGAACAACAATCAATAAAATTATAACATAACTTGTAGCCCATCAATTAGGCCTACAGAGGACACCATGTAAAAACGCGCCTTGCATTCTACTTCAGAAGTGGAGCGGAAACGTTTGCAGCGCAATACCCAGCCCTATAGCTCGAAACTATTGATTTTACGTAAGTTTTCTATAGGACTTTTTTGTGCAGATTTATCTCACGAATAAATTTTATAATAACTAAGATAGTGTAAAACCAACAATTTACGATATATTTGAGAAAAACTGATTTTAGTGACCTTTTATCTTCTTTTTGTAGCCGTTCAGTTGGCTTTATAGACTTTTGAGAAATTATTTACGACGCCGAAATAAAAGGAATCCCGCTGAAAAATTTTCAGTTGGATTTTTATAGAGGTTTTTGTATAAAGTGACAGGTAAATCCATGTGTGTAGGCTTTCACGAACGGTGTTGTTGGAAAATTTCTTGGCTTCCGGGCTTATACGCCGTGGTCCATTGGTATTTCTACTTGACGTTTCGTCTGCAATATTATCAAAGGCAGTTGCAGACGAAACGTCAGGTAAATATACTAATGGACGATGGACGTGCAGGCTCCGAAGCCAAGAAATTTTACAGTGACTGGCACAGTTTGGAAAAGATTCAGCACTCCAGTTAAAAATATTGACATATTTAATACGGGATTATTGAGTAGCATGTTTATTTTAAAACCTAACCTAAATAAAATTTGTGCTTAGAATAAAAAAACATCGTCTAAATTATGAAATGCGTAGAAAAATTATTTATGTCATGTTAATATTTCAATTACCAATGAATTACCAATGTGAAATGATCGGTTTTAAAATTGGACATTTTGTCGATTTTTTCTCCTCGGTGTGTCGTAATAAATTTAGTAGAAGAATCCATTAAAGGGGGCATTTTTGAAATGCGATTAAAAACCCGGTATATTTGTAGGCGCGTATGTTTGATGTACACATTGCAAACATGTTTAATGTTATGTTTAGGGCGTTAAATACATAACCATTCCCTCACATAAATATGTTTGCAGAACAAGTATCAACAGTCAATTCACATAAATAATACCGTTATCACACTCTCATTATGGGGACGGCTCAATGTGTTTGAATTATGGCGTGCGGAGTTCCCTTCCCGTCGTTAATTTTTCTTTTTTATTTATCTCCGTCCTCTCTAATCAAATTTTAAATGATATCGATGCTACGGTTAAAAATGAATAGATATTTGCCTTATCGAAAATTATTAACTCGCGTGTTAAAATGAGTTTGGTCAATTCTTGTTTGCAATGAATGTAAAATTTGACTTACGTTATTTTCTTACGAATGAAGAATTATCGAATGTTGACATGTGAGGCGACTGCATTGTTGTTGTAAAAAGAAATACAGTTGATTTATCAACTGTTCTCAAGTTGTTTTAGTAATTAGTTTGTTGTGTCACATGGATCTCATTACTAGAAGAGACCGGCTGAACTGAAGTGGAAAGGATTAGCACGCGATCTAGGTACTATTAAATACCCCTAGGTATATAACTATGCATTAATATGCATGCACGTATGCAAGCAAACAAGCATTACGATTTACGTGCACACTTGATGCTAATGCAAGGTATGCACAAATATTATGCATATTGCATATGTCGCAGTCAAATTGTAAATTTAGTCGTTTTATGAAGCTAGCATTTAATATACGGCGCTATTTTGTAAAAAAACTACCTAACATTCAGTCGCTTTACTAATAAACGCCTGATAGAATGATATTTCACGTTGTATAATATGACGCTTGATCCATGGATTTAACAGATTTACAAATAAACCACTGGTCTGTTAAATTTAGTTTGGATTTCTACCATTTGATGTGTGGATTTATAACAAACTGGTGGCTCTAGTGCAGATTTAATATATAGATAAGTAGTTTTCGTCTTTTTTGTGAGGAATTTGGCTTTGTATATGTAGGCATCTTAAATCAAGAAAGGAGAATTCGAATGATAAAACCGAATTCTAATTCGTTCCATAGTTTTCTTGTTTTTAGCGGACACAGAAAAAAACACGCCCGAACTTTGCTTTATATAATAATGTAGGCACCTGGACGAATCCGAGGTGAACCGTAACTATAGCCGTGAACTTTCCCCAAGAAATAAGTTATCTAATGTTAAAAACCGAATTCAAGTTCGTTCAGTAGTTCTCTTGTTCTTAGCGGACACACAGACAGATGCGAACGAGAACTGTGTTTTATTAACTTCTCAGTACACTAAGAAGGTATTGAAATGGTCTGAAAATACAAATCAAAATTTTTAAACGTCAAAAAACTTAGCAGCCCCAAAATATTGGATGACAAAATTATTGGTATGATAATTAAGGTTTATTAAATGTCCCTTCTTTAAACTTTGAGTTCTTATTTTTTTTTTCGTCAAAATGTTTGAATAACTTCTATACGGTGGAAGTACGGGTTACATATGGTGGAGGAGCAGGTCAAGCTTGCAGCACCACGATGCGAAATGATGTCAACTAGTCTATGAAATTTAAGGGCTAACTTAATTTCTATTTTTAAATTCAGGGCTCTTGATTTTTTTGTTAAAATCTGTGATTATCTTCTATACGGTGGAAGTACGGGTTACCTTTTTACATGTAAAAAGATAAATAACCGACTAACTAGCCCGTTAAATATTCGCGGGTATTTATTATTATCTATTATAAAATACTACGCTGAAAGCTATGTACAATATTATAAATTTGGGTCGAGAATTTAATATTAATTTTATAATTAAAATAAATAATTCAAAGGATATTTTATGGAGCAGATAAATTAGTTAATAATTATTTTGTTTAACACAACGTTTCGTAATAATTTAATACTTCTTGAGGTGCTCTATAAACAATAATATAAAATATAAAAATATGTTAGAAATACAAATAAAGAATTAACAATAATATTAAATATGTATGATATTTAATATTATTGTTAATTCTTTATTTGTATTTCTAACATATTTTTATATTTTATATTATTGTTTATAGAGCACCTCAAGAAGTAATAAATTATTACGAAACGTTGTGTTAAACAAAATAATTATTAACTAATTTATCTGCTCCATAAAATATCCTTTGAATTATTTATTTTAATTAAAAATAAGGGGCTGAACTTTCTGTAAAAATTAATTTTATAACTAATATGTACATAAATATCATATAAATATATTTTTCAATTTATTCTTTCGATTCTACTGTTGATAACTGCTCTATTGTTTTGTTTTTTGTTGTTCTGAGATATTATGTATAATGGCTTGATATTATACATAATAACTAGATTAATCACTTTAGCTGTAATCTATATTATAGGTACTAATGTTATATATCTTAATATATATTAATTATTTTGTAACCTGCAAAAAAATTGAGGTTTAAAAGGTGCCAAGTTGGCAAGTTTTCACACACGAGTCATTTATTTATAATAGAAACATAACAACTTCCAGATCTCAATTTTTTTTGCAGGAACCAAACTTGGCTTCTATTTTTCACATTTATATTTTTGGTGTAAATTATCTTACAAGACAAGTCTTATAAGACAAAATAGTGAAATTTTTATTTTAAAGCTCAACTTCGTAACAAAAAAGAAATGGTCATTGATAATGAATATGTAATTCTTCTAATTAAAAGCTTATTTGAACATGCTGTACAAGTCATTATCAAATCACATAGGCAGGCAATAACGCAATGCTGAAAGTACATAATATTATAATGCAATATGTCCATGTTTCAATATTTCATTGTACAACACGCCATATTACGTTGAGGTAGTCATATTAATATTGTGCTGTGTATATTTGCATATTTATGTAATAATTTAATAGTAAAGTAGACATTAGACATTCACCATCCACATACCTAGACCACATAAGAATTCAATCGCCTTAAAAAATCGCTAGAAAATGAAAAAAAACCCGGGTCGCAGTGCCAAAACCCTGCCGACAATATAGTGTATTTGCTGATATAGGCAGTGTGGCTTTATTATGCGAACTTAAGTTGGTTTTTGGGTAAAAAAAAATTTTACTCCTTAATACAGCCCTTAAAATAACATTTTTTTTCTTAATTGCAATATTATTATCAATCGAACCTCTATACCAAATTATATGCAACTTTCAGTAAATAATTCACTATCTGCAATCTAGTATTTTCATAAAATTTGTAAGTCCGGTCCTGTCGGGCCGATTTTATTAAAATTTTAGGGACACTTTTTAATTACTACCGAAGGGTCAAATTTCAATTTTGAAACGATTCGGAGAATTTTTTCGGTATTTTGGGCCCCAAAAACATTTTTCAACCCCTAAAAACAACCCTTAAAATGGCCCGATTGGGCCCATTTTAAATAGGCTTCGTGCGGTGATGGATTCCAACATGTGTGCCAAATTTCGTTAAAATAAATTAACTTCTTCGAAAGTTCTAGCCCGCACACATATATACCTATATATATATAAACATTTTTAAAAATGGTGGCAAAGTGTTTAGGAGGTTATGAAACGTCGAGAAATTTTGGTCCGACCCCTAGGTCCCGCCATCCGACCGACGCCAATAGTGTATGTTGCCATATGGCAAATACACTAATAAATAAATTTAAAGTCGGGGCTGATATTATCAAAATTTTTTAGTTATTAGTGTATTTGCCATATGGCAACATACACTATTGGCGTTGGTCGGATGGCGGGACCTAGGGGTCGGACCAAAATTTCTCGACGTTTCATAACCTCCTAAACACTTTGGCACCATTTTTAAAAATATTTATATATATATGTATATATATATTTATATATATATAAGCGTATATATATATATATGTGTGCGGGCAATAACTTTCGAAAGAGTTAATTGATTTTAACGAAATTTGGCCCACGTGTTGAAATCCATCACCGCAAGAAGCCTATTTAAAATGGGCGTAATCGGGCCATTTTAAGGGTAGTTTTTAGGGGTTGAAAAAAGTTTTTGGGCCCAAAAATACCTAAAAAATTATCAGAATCGTTTCAAAATTGAAATTTAACACTTTAATAGCAATTAAAAAGTGCTTCTAAAATTTTAATAAAATCGGCCCGACAGGACCGGATTTACAAATGTAAATTATTTGACACGGAAAATTACTTTTCAGTTTTTTGTTGTTTTCTCATTTCCTTATTACTTGTAAATAATTAACTTTTCAAGCATACCTAACTATTTATTAACGCAGTTTGCTACACATTATTTCTTGAGATTATTAGAAAATAAAATCACTTCATTCGTTTAAATTTATATAGAACCACTTCCACTTTTGTAATACAGCGGAGTAAAAATCATTGAAATCGGTGAAATCATTCCTGAGTAGTTGTTGTACATACTAATATTTACGTATTTTTCGAACGTACCACCTATATTAAAAAGCTGTTTTTCACTTAAGTTTCAAAATTTTTGACAGTTAAAAACTGCCTTCAGTAATCACTGTTTTTCCGAACCGAAAGTAGTAAAAATGGATAGTATCTATTGCATTAGTTAAATTTGAAAATAATTTTAGTTATGAAAAACTTTGTAAGTTTTAAAGAAAGAGGCACTATCACTACTGAAGCCAAACAGCTACTGAAAAATCTTGAAGTAACTAGCGCCAACTACAAAATTGCCTGTGATCAATTGGTATAAAAACAAGTGTGTACTTTAATTATTTAGGTATACTCAGTTACAAAACTTAACAAAACTTCCTGCTATAAAAGTGAATCGGCATATATGATGTAACAACTGAAGTGATTCGAGCCCTAGAGAATCTAAGAAGACCGATTAACTACTGAGAAAACTAGCTCGTGCATATAATAGCGGAATGACAGGACATTGCTTCTTTTTGCGCAACGACGGATTTTTGCCTTATTTTGTGCCCATCGGCGGATTTCCGCCTTATTTTTTGCCCTACGAGTATTTTTTGTCAATTTTTGTGACTTATGGTGCACTACACTCGAGAATAGCTTATGTCGTAAATTTGAAATTCTGTTTTTTTCATGAAGTTGCTATAATAGATCAATCTAGATTAGCTTTTTTATTAGCGCATGCGCGAAAATAGATGGTGCTGACTTGGTGGAAATGTAAACGAAAAAGGCAATTTATATTTTCAACTTGGCAAACTCGCAAATTTGGCATAATATGAAACGTATAAAAAACAATTCAGTAGATTTGAAACTAAGACAGAGTAATATTGAAAATCTTTTTACGTATTGGTCATGTTTATATAAACAAAAAGTTGATATCGACACAGAATTATGTGAAATTAAAAATAATAGATGACTATAGTCGATTTCTTTCTTGTAGTTGTAAGATGTTATTGTATTATTACATTTTTTCAAGTGTCTTCATTTCTTGCAAATGTTTACCACAGTGGATTTTTTACGCTTTCTAAGTAGTTTCTAATAGGTTTAGATGGAATATTTGAAATTTGGAATATTTTTTTACGAAATAATACTGGTTTTTAATTTTGATTTTTTTATGTGTTGCCAAGTTAAGCCGTTCTAGTGAGATTTCACAATAAAGAAATCAACTGTTAGATTGTTTTTTTTTTTTGGTAAATCTAGTGAATGGCTCTTTTTACATTTTGTATACCAAACTTGCGAGTTTGCGATAAATATAATTTGCGCTTATCATTTAAATTACCGCTTTAGATAATTAATATAATCGACGGTCAGTTTTTATTAAGCTTGTCTATTCAAATATGTTCTATTGCAGATTGGGTTCGCCTGGTCATTTGTTATATTATTATCTACCCAGAATCTGTCGATAAATGATAATATATCGAAATTCTCTAGATTATTTAGAGTTCTGCCTTTGTTTTGATGATGCAAGATTTTAAAACTGTTTTGAACATCGCTATTGTATCTGCGATGAGGTGTTCTACAAAACTATCGTACATGGGGCTAATAGGTTTTAATTCGCATAAGTGTTCATTTATTCTGACCAAGAAAGCTTGTTTTCTCTAGGTAAGGTTTGTTATAACCACAATACCTTTGATATACACCACTATTACTCACTGGAGGAATCAGAGCTTTGTTTTTATGCAAAATATTTTTGAGATTGTTGAAAAGTTAAATAATCATTATATTTCTTGAATATGTGTACAAATTTGTTACAGTAATCGCTAATATAATCTAAGGAACACAGTGCAAGTTTGTATCTAACACTTAACTGAGATACTTTGAATTGATATCTCTGGAAATGCTTGATAAAAAATTGTTTAATAATACTTAGGAGGAAATTATGGTCTTATATCGTTTATTAAAAATTTATTTAGATTTTGTTCACATATAAATTGTTATAATTTTGTGGTTGAAAAAAGTTACTTAAAGCGTCTCTAAGTCTACATCCATCCGTGATTTTTATACAGTAAAAACTCATTAACTCGTTGAGTCACAAATCTCTCTAAGTTGAAAAAATTAATCATTCCCTTTCGTTGAGACCTAAAAGACTTTATAACTCATATTAGTTAAACTCTGTATGATTCCCTTATAAGAGCTTGTAACTCTTTAACTCGAAGTATTAGTCTCACAAACCCTATATTTCGAAGTAAGAGACGCAGCGTGTACAGTTAACAGCCTCAGCTGTGAACCAAAGTCAATTGTCTGTTAGACTCCTTAACTCGAAATTATGAAAACTTCGATAAGTTAATAACTTGAAATTTTAAACATATTCGTTGAAATTTGAGTTAAAAAGTGTCTATTGCGATAATCTAAACTGCTGTCATCATATTTCTTATCATTTTAGTGATGTGTACAACATATTTTGATTCGCTTGTAGGCTATGACATAATTACTCATGTAATAAATATACAAGTGAATACATAATATATTATACAATAAACGGATAATTATCGTTACATAATATTACATGTGTCTAGTGTGTAAACAGGGAAATATTAATGAATTTACATTTCAATAAAACCGAGTACCATCGACCGTTATACGCCCAGATTTATAGCGTTGTTTATGTGGATGACTTGTCAAGTGCCTGCATATTATTGATTTGCATAAACCCAGCAGTATGCATACTATGTTGAAATGCGGTGATATTCAAAATGTGCTCTTTGATACCAGCTTAAGTAAAGATTAGTAATTTGAGAGGCGAGTTCAAAAATGCCAAAAAACCTAAGACTACTGAACACCATTGGCTCAATATGCTCCCTTTTTCACCCGAAAACCTCTGTTTTACGATCAGTTGTGTGTGTGTGTGTGCATGTAAAATGCACTTACGTTTTGGAAGTCTCTTGATTCTATGAAAAATTTTATTCAATGCTTTACCTTGTCGTAATTCGAAATCTCGTGATGTGCTGTAAAGAATTATTGACGAATATCACGTTTTTTTTTTATTTAATTTTTAGGACAAATATATATGTTTTTTATATATATAAAAGAGTTTTATTGTCATAATATAAAACAAAAACAAAAATACATTAATTTACATGGCGGTTCCAGTTAAACACTTTTACCCGCGAACATTTTTTTTTTTTGACAATAACGGGTGCTACAAAAAAAAATCTTTTTTTTTATATGTTTTTTGAAATTTTTAAGCAGCAAGCTAAATGTTGTGAAATGCTTACTTACCGCTTAATACAGCTAACAAAAACAGAATAAAATATATTTTGCGACTACAGTTCGAAATTTTCCGAGAGTATATTTTACAATCTGAGGATTGCAGTCACCATGTTCAATAACGACATAATAGTTTGTCTTATAACTCTTGTGTATTAAATTTAAAGTGGAGTTGTAATAATACTTACAATTTTATTTTACATTATGTTATTTTCTTATTAATTGTTGACTATGAACAAGTCGTTCTGATTTAAGGTATGCTCCACGACTATCAGATTCATAATAAATGTTTTTTGTCTTGCCCCTTGTTGAGTAAAACTTCTTTAGGTGCAATATGAGGGGCAACTCAGACTTTTCTACCGGAAGTAACTTTTTCTCAGTTTATGCAAAAGAGTATGGATATAGCCGTTAATGCTTTTAGTCAATAGGTGGCCGTACAGTCATAGCGTACCGATATAAATTATGTCAGATTTATGTTATTTATTCGTTTCGTCCCGTGCACTATTTAACCTTAAATTTAATATAACGAATTATGTTCTATGTCGGTGTTAAATTATAATGTAAAAATATGGTAAATTTTCAATTTGCAAGTGAATATTTCCCAAAAAGTGAGAGCGAAGAAAAAAATTAAAAATATATTTATAAAGACAATAAAAATAGTGCTATATAAAATTCAAATAACTTGACTTATTTATTAGTGTATTTGCCATATGGCAACATACACTATTGGCGTCGGACAGATGACGGGACCTAGGGGTCGGACCAAAATTTCTCGACGTTTCATAACCTCCTAAACACTTTGGCACCATTTTTAAAAATGTTTATATATATATATATATATATATATATATATATATATATATATATATATATATATATATATCAGGCAATAACTTTCGAAAGAGTTAATTGATTTTAACGAAATTTGGCCCACGTATGAAAAACGTTTATGGGCCCCAAAATACCGAAAAAATTCTCAGAATTGTTTCAAAATTGACATTTTACCCTCCAGTAGTAATTAAAAAGTGTCCTTAAAATTTTAATAAAATCGGCCCGACAGGACCGGACTTACAAATGTTATGAAAACGCTTATGTACTTTGCAGATAGTGAATTATTTTCTAAAAGTTGTGTATAATTTGGTATCGAAGTTCGATTGATAATAATATTGCAATTAAGAAAAAAAATGTTATTTTAAGGGGTGTATTAAGGAGTCAAATTTTTTATTTTGCCCAAAAACCAACTTAAGTTCGCATAATAAAGCCAGCCTGCCTGTATAAGCAAATACACTATATTATCGGCAGGGTTTTGGCACTGCGACCCGGTTTTTTTTTTATTTTAGTTCAATTGTAAAATATGCCACTTTTCGGTGAAAGTATTTATGAAGTGCTACTCATTTGATTTTTTCAGATTTTTGAATCACATGGTTGCAAAGTTATATAGGGAGCATATTTTTAACCTCTTAAGGAGTTTAAATCTCGGAAAATATTCAACTAAGGAAAAAAATAGTTTAAAAACTTTTATTGCAAACACCTGCCCAATGATACTCCAAGCAACAGGGTGCTCGAAAATAAAACCTTTTATATAAAAGATGAGTTTGAAATTAGTACCTCACGATGATTCACTATTTATAGATTGCATAAAGATAGTAAAGATAGGAATATTTTAATGATATTGAGTGAAAAAGCTAAAATTGATTGCAAAATTGACACTGAGACTCAAACAAACATAATTCGTTTAAAATATTAAAAACTACTGAATATAAATAACGATCTAAAACGTCGTAAAACTGTTCTAATGACTTTTACAGGTGACCAAATTTCAACAGTGGGTAAACGCTTTAGAAAACAAATTTAAAGAAAATATATGAAATTAAATATTATATATGTATACCTAAACAATAAATAACTTCCTCTCCAATATTAGGTATAGAAAAGAAAGTGACAGATTAATTGTAGTAAAATTTGTAAATACTCGTATCTACATATATAATTTCTTATTGTGTGTCCGGATGTCTGTCTTTCCAGACCCTCCAGAAGGCCCCAGAAGGCTTAGGAAGTTGAAATTTGGCACACTTATAGTATGAGCCACGGGACAGATCCTAACGGAGCCAAATTTTTGATTTTCTCCCCGGGGATCGAAATAGAAAAAAATGTTTAGAAAAAAAACTTCATAGAACATAACAGGCCAGGGATGGGTGTTTGGTTGCCTTGGTTACTAATAACAAACTCTGAAACATTCTGATATCAAATGTCAAATAAGTTTGCAAATAATTACAATTGTTGACAAGACTACGATAACCGTGGCGCCACCTATTGACTATGCATTCTGATAGAACTCGATAGCCTGATAAAAAAAACGAATAAAATTTTTCGATATCTCACTTAGTTTTCGAGATATCGACTTTTTAAAATCTTATTTTCGACTATTTTTTGAGGTTATAATTTTAATTAATAAAGTCGATTAATTTAATTCGTCACCTATTGACGACGTAATCTGATAAACCTCGACGTCGTGATAAAATAGCCTGGTTATTACCAAAAATTATAATTACAGTTACGTGTTAATCAATCTTGGTTCTAATTAGTATCAAAACAACTTTTTTGTAAAATTAATATTGTATTACATTAACCCGCCAAAACGCAATATAACACGCAAAATTGTAATATAACCCGCCACAATGCAATATACCCCGCCAAAAACGCAATACACCCCGCCAAAACGTAATATATCCCGCCAAAAACGCAATATAAATCCCCAAAAACGCAATATAAACCCCAAAAAACGCAATATAAACCCCAAAAAACGCAATATAAACCCTCAAAAAACCAATATAAACCCTCAAAAATGTAATATAAACTCCCAAAAACGCAATATAAACCCTCAAAACCGTTATTAAACCCCCAAAAACGCAAATAAACCCCAAAAAACGCAATATAAACCCTCAAAAATGCAATATGAACCCTCAAAAACGTAATATAAACTCCCAAAAACGCAATATAAACCCTCAAAACCGCAATATAAACCCCCAAAAACGCAAATAAACCTCAAAAAACGCAATATAAACCCCCAAAAACGCAATATAAACTCCCAAAAACACAATATAAACCCCCAAAAACGCAATATAAACCTCAAAAAACCCAATATAAACCCCCAAAAACGGAATATAAACCCCCAAAAACACAATTTAAACGCCCAAAAACGCAATATAACCCCCGAAAAACGTAATATAAACCCCCGAAAAACCCAATATAAAACCCCGAAAAACGCAAATTAAACCCCCAAAACCGCAATTTAAACCCCCAAAAACGCAATATAAACCACCAAAAACGCATTATAAACCCCCAAAAATGCAATATAAAAATTAAAAATAATTAAATATAAAATAATTAAAAATAAAATAAAATAAAAAATTAAAATTTAACCTCATAAAATAGTCGAAAATAAGATTTTAAAAAGTCGATATCTCGAAAACTAAGCGAGATATCGAAAAATTTTATGCTTTTTTTATAATCAGGACGTCGAGGTCTATCAGAATACGTTGTCAATAGGTGGCGCCACGATTATCGTAGTATCCCCCAATTGTTTTAATTAAACTAATAATCAGTTGAAAAAAGTGTAGAATAATTGTGTGCGCTGTAGGTTATTGGTTTACGGATTATTTTTCGTCTTATAGCAGTAAAAAATGTGAATTAAAGGAAACATTGAAAATATGAACATTACAACTCAGTGTAAACGTCATACTTCTGTGTGCAAAATATGAAAACCACATTTTGGAGTCTAAAATAGTCACAGTGTTGCCAGAAATAATTATGGTCCAATAGAAATTAGTTTCATGGGTAACTGGAATAAAAAATCAATTTAAACACTTATTGATTGCAACGTTTCGTCTTTATTAAATTAAGACTTTTTCAAGCTCTCAGCATGTTTAAATTATAATAAAACTGTGATATAAAAGGCAATTTTGCATTACAAAGATCAATAAAATTGAAAATTGTAGAAAATAATATCATGAAAAGAATAAAAAGATCATTGTTGATCTTTTAATCAAAAACAACTATCCGAAGAGACTGATAGACAGAGTATTTAATAATTACTGCCCTATAAGTGATAACAAAAAAGATCACAATCAGTTAATTAAGTATTACAGATTTCCATTTATCAAAGAAATCGCGTTTAAAATTGATAGTCTTGTAAGAGAAAAATATGGCAAGCTAGCCTTTTATAATCTTAAAACTGTTAATTCAGTTTATACAAGGCTAAAAGACAAGATTCCAGTTTTGGACCAGTCTAATGTGATCTATAAAATTCCATGCACTTGCGAGAAGTCTTACATAGGTCAGACAAGACAGAAGTTAAAAGACAGGATCAGACAACATCGTTACGACTGTAAAAATATTAATATCTTGAAAGAAAATAAGACAGCACTTGCTAGTCATCATTTTGACATGGAACATAATTTTTTGTTTGATGAGGTATCAATTTTAGACAAAGAAACTAACTACTTCAAGCGAAATTTAAGTGAAATGGCTTTCATCAAATTAAATAAGACAGTTAATTTAAGATCAGATACAAAAAACTTAAGTTTAGTGTACAATGACCAAAGAAGATATTATTTTCTACAATTTTCAATTTTATTGATCTTTGTAATGCAAAATTGCCTTTTATATCAAAGTTTTATTATAATTTAAACATGCTGAGAGCTTGAAAAAGTCTTAATTTAATAAAGACGAAACGTTGCAATCAATAAGTGTTTAAATTGATTTTTTATTCCAATTACCCATGAAACTAATTTCTATTATTACATATTTTGGAATTGAACTTTAAGATGAATTATGGTCCAATATGTTTTTAACATATTCACGGTTCACAGCTCAGGTCCTCGAAAATTGTGTTACATAATACTTGAACGGCCCCATTAGAGTGTGTTAAAATAGTTCTTCATAAAGACTTAGAACCTTAGAAGCATTAAAAATGTATAAACTCAATTTTACGGAACATATCAAAAGAGAAAAACGGTAGGTACGTGAAAATTAATGCAGAAGGACCCTAGCACATAAATAATGCCAAATAGGGACCCGAAGGTTCGCACTTTTGGCGCTGGAGGTTTGTATGGCAAAATTTCGTTGCTATAGAACGGTTAAAGGAAATATTTCCAGTTGAAAGACACATTTTTGCAAACAAAAAAAAAAAAGCGCAAAAGCCCGAAATTAATAGAACTTAATACTGTATTTTGATACGTATTATTTTAATACCGTTAACCATTTTGTTAGTTTCTTTGGGATTAAGCAATTTCTAGAAAACATAGGTTGCCAAATTTATATTATTATTCGTTTTAAGTGAAGATAAATAGTTTCTATTAATTTAAAAAACACAGTAATGTAGGTAATATATTTAATTTCACTAAATAAACACAGGCAATTTTTGTTGAATTGACTGCCTGAACCAATTGCTATACAATTAATTCAAGAATTTCAAGGCGGGTAATTTTTATTTTTCATCGCGGCTTTTAAGTATGAAAATCGGGTATATATTTTTATTGACGATTTTAACTTAAACTTGACTCTTTACTTCTGTCAAATCTCCGTAAATAATCGCGCACTGTTAAATCACAACCTTCACATACCAGTCTTGCGACGTACCTATATGCGAGTTATGTTATATGGTATCATTAAAATGTAACTGAAATAAATTAACGGTATTTTTTGATTGTTTGAAAATTTTTATTTGTTGTTTCTTTGTTACCATTTTTTTCAATTGTTATTTTAAATGAAAAAAAAAAATTAATTAAAAAACAGATTTTTGTATACTTACTATTTTAAAAATCACAGCAAATTAATACTATGTTTATTGAACTCCCCGCGCAAAGATCGGTCTCCCAGGTACCTACAAATTAATTAGTTCATGTAAGTTTTTTGACATATATGCTACTTTGAAACGTCAAACATTTTTAATTTACAAATAAAACCATTAAAAAAATAATTATTCGCCCAGCGTGGGACTTCAACTTAGGACCCTGCAGATTTGAATTTGATCCATACATTTAGACTTCCTAGGTCAACGGGACATAACTTAAGGGGGTCTTCTAAAATATATGTATATGTTATAAGTACATGAAAAATGCTATTTTGAATATTTGAACTTCAATTGCGCCTGCCGGAGACAGGCCTAACCCACTAGTAGTAGAAATTAAAAATGAGATATCATATTCATACAAGTTGCAAATATATGTTCACAGGAATAGGATATCTGAAAGGAAAATATCGTAAAGAAATAAAAGATGATGTAAAAACTGTAACTCAACGAACCAGAAACGGACCCTTTGCAATATTAAATCAATTTGAAGGATTAGAAAAACAAAAATGATATGCCAAATGCTGCAGTCTTTAGATTTATTGGCAATATTGACATTTTTTTAAACAATTTTTGGTTAAAATATAAACAGAAAATGTTATTTGCAAAAACGTTATTAACATAAAGCAGTAATTCAAAATTGAAATGCCCTAAAGTTATTTAAGTAGACTGAATGCAATGTTAAATTTGTTTTTTGATAGCTCAGTGAACTAAACATTTATTAGCTATAAATATTATGTAAATAACAAATAGACCAGTCGCCAGGGATGCTATAGTTGAAATCACTCGGCACTCCGGACAAACTGGAAAAATTGTAATCTGTTTAGTTAGGATTTAGAATATATACTTCGTTTAGGCATTTTAAATGTATTCTGAGTGTAAAAATGTATTATTGCTTAATTTCACGATCTTTCAGTGATAGATCTGTTTAACAAGACGTTTAAAAAATTCTTGCTTCTTGAATTATTTTTTTATAATTTGTTTATTCATTCTTAATGCGCCTTAGAGTCTAAGGCCCATTAAGAATGAATAAACAAATTATAAAAAAAATAATTCAAAAAGCAAGAATTTTTTTAAATAATCTAAGGCTTAGACTGAGTACACCTTTTTTGCACATTTTTATAAGATTTTGTAATTCCTCTTTATTTATTAATTTTCTGCTTTAAAATTGTAAATTTTCACTTTCGCAATGTTATTATTTCATAAGAAAATATTAATTATTTGTTTTTAAATTAAAATGTCAAAACAGTCAGTTACCGAGGTGATACAATAATTTAAAGATTGCAACTTTGACTAAATATAATTCACTAATTATGTCAGGGGTCAACTCAATTTTCCAAATATAATCTTAGTCATAAAGCCAAAAAACAGAATATATTATACATTTTTATACATAATTTACTCTTTCTCAATTTTACTGTGAAGCTGGTACTAACCGAGATATTTTTAAATAACTAGGAAAGTTTAATTTTTTTGCCTTTTTTGTCAAGATAGCGGTCAAATCATGCTTTCTATTGAGTTTAAATTTAAGAAGTATTTCTTGACACCGAATTAAATACGTATAAACTAATTCCAACTTGTTCGAAATCGCTTCCGCTAACAGTCATTTTAAACGACGTAAATAAACGATCAAAATTTTCATTTCAGCAAATAGTCCAGGCAATGACCATTTTCCCTCATAATTTTGCCAAACAGCACTGATTTTCATAAAAATTTGGACTTAGGTTCTACTTACCCTCTACTTCAAAGTTGACCTGTGCCGGGGGGTGCTTTCACCTTGGGGGTGGATGCCACCCCTTTTCGAGGGTGAAAAATGTTTCATTGAAAATAAGTTCGGTTAACTAATTCTAAGCAACTTTTGTTCTATAAAGTTTTTTCTGAAAGTCAATACTTTCGATTTTTTCGCGAGTGAAAGTGTCAATTTTTCCAACAATAAACCCACGCTTTCAGACGGTTTTTCGAGAATAACTGAAAAAGTAGATATTTTATTGAAAAACCCATTCTTAGTAAAAATGTAGCATATAAAAAAACAAAAAGAATAGTGGATTTATGGTGTCTACAGACCCAATACAAACGGAGTATTAGCTTGTTTTAAGGTTGGTTCTTATCCGTCAAAAAATACATTGTTTTTTGGTAACTTTACGTTGAAACTATCAATTTCAACGTAAAGTTACCAAAAAACAATGTATTTTTCGGCCGAAACTCATGGAACCTTTTTTGAAGTACATAAAAAACCTTTATTTTTGTTTTTTGCAGAGGTCCCTGCATCAAAACTAAGTGAGTTATCCGAAAATAATATTGGTAACTATTTTTTTCGATGTCAAAAAAATGTGAAAATCACCCCCTAATTTCCATCCTAATTAAAAATAATCGTTACCACTTTACAATTTACTTTAGTTATGTATTCATAACATGCCTTAGAAGTTTGACCGGTTTAAAGTGCTTAGTTTTGAAAAAAAAAATCATTTTTGATGTAAAAAGAGCATTTTTTAATTTTGCAAAAAATTGCTTTTTTCAAAATAACTCAAAAACTATTAATGATACGCAAAATTTTGTAAAGTACAAAATTGTGGGTTTTACTTTTCTGAAAATTTTCATTTTTTTTATTGTAGGATATGGCCGTTTAAAGTTAGCATATGTTCGTAAATAGTAACTTGTTCAAGCCCTTTTGATTCAAACCCTTTAAAAAATAAGGGCTTATAGCTCTTAAAAAAACTTACAAAATGTTTTTTGAAGGACTTGATAGCTTAAGAACTAAGCGAGTTATGGATAAAAAACCAATCACAAATTTTTGCAGATATCAGAAAACCTATGCTGAAGCATTATAGTGTGGATTTTATTGATTCAAAAATGACACTTTCACTCGAGAATAAATCGAAAAGTATTGACTTGTAGAAAAAATTTTATATATAAAAATTTATAGAACAAAAGTTGCTTAGAATTAGCCAATCTATCCACTTCCGGACTTATTTTCAATGAAATATTTTTCATCCCCGAGAAGGGGTGGCATCCACCCCAGAGTAAAAGCTGGTTCAACTTTGAAGTAAAGAGTAAGTAGAACCTAAATCCAAATTTTTGTGTAAATCGGTGCTGTTTGGCAGAATTATGCAGTGTCCTCGTTTTTTACCTTCAATGACTGGACTAACAACGTAGTATGTTTAGTTACATTTTGTATTACATTGGAATTTTCACACGATGTTACTATAATAGATGTACACTGAATCAAAAAGCCATGTAGTAGTCATGAAAATGTTCTACTTTTTAGATTACGATAAGCTAAAGCGACATACGTCATTCAGAATCGAAGTGTTGAAATATCAAAGAGGTTAAGTGTTAAAAATTTTTAATGCATAGTCATTTTGAGGCATTATTTCGTATGATACTTTGCATTTTTCTATGATTAAAACCCATTTTTTTTAAAAATGGCATTTAGCCTTTTGATATTTCAACACTTCAATTGTAATGCTCCGGAAGTCACAATATAGTATTCTGTATTGCACATAAAGTTAAATAATTTCTATAACATAAAAAACTACTTTTTTTAGCGATAGAGAAAATCTTAGAAAAATTGATGGGAAAAAACAATATTTGTCGCTATGAAAATCTGCTATTTTTCAGTTTTTTATCATTTCCTGTATAATTTCAAACTAAAAGAGATGCCTGACTAGCGTGAAAACGAACTGAAAGGTTACATAGATAAGGCAAGATATAGATGGAAAACCTGAACGTTAAAAAGTTGCGATACGGACTATCTGTTGAAATGTTCTCCAGCTATAAAATTGAGCGACAGGAAATATAGCAAAAATATTTTTTTCAAACTTATTTTTCCGGCCGCAAACAATTTATTTATAAAATATAAGTATATTTTTATCCAAATACATTGAGATATAAAATACTTTTCCAGAAAAGATCTGAAAATTAGTATATTCCATGAATATTATCATTGCTGTTAGAAAACCATCTACTGGAAATCACTAAAGTTTAGGATAGAATGCAAATAAAGTAAAGTAGATTTATTATACAAAAATATACACAAAAAATGCGAAAACTTAAAAAAACGGGTCGCAGTGCAAATGTATAACTGTTAAGTCAATGTTTGAGATAATAGAAAACAGTATCACGGGTAAATATAACATATATCTGGAATTGAACTTTAAAGATGTTTGAGATAATATTGGAAATAAATAATACGTAAACATGTCTTAAAATTAACTTTGATAGAAATATAACTCATTGGTTAAATTAAAATCACTATAGAACGGAATTATAAGAAAAAAAAAATATAATGAGCCTCACCCTCATAAGCCCACATAAGAAGTTTAACTCCTTTAGTTTTTAATATTATAATTACGGCGAAATTATTAAACATTTTAAGAGGACACTTTGCTGTTTATGGCATGTGAAAATTCTCACATGGACAGATCGTCACATTAATATTTTTCGTAATGTAAATGTAAATTTTGACACCCAATTAAAATTTTTGTTTTAAAATCGGACATAAGTCCGTATTACAACAAAATAGTTAGTTTTAAATAATAAAAAAATAACACACACACACATTTTAATCTGAAGTCTAATAACCGAAATAGTTCTATCTATGAAAAAAAAAAGTAATGTCTTTTTGTGGTGCTTCCAGCTGTGGTAAGGCTGTAGGCTGGTGCTTGGTGTGCCCTATTATATATCTAGCACTGTATATAGAAGAACCTTTACATAAATAGGCTTACGTTTTGTATAGCTTTGTTTTACTTTTATATATGAGTTTACATTTGAAGCTTGTTTATATCGCGAAAAAAGAAAAGTTTTTCAAATACCAAAATAAATAACTCTGTCGTCTACAATCTACAACGTTTATATTCCACAACTTCTGAATAGAATTACAGTCAACAGGGACTAACTATAAAAAATAGGAATATCGTTAACAAGTTACATCTGTTTAGGAATTCAGGCAATACTGTTGTGCTGAAAAAGAATAATAATAATATATGCCTATAGCTAAATAGATGCAGGACTTACTCGTGTGATTGGTATCTTTTTCAGCTGTTAATATTTTGTTAAATTCGCATTTTTCTAAATCGTAAAAATTATATATTTATATCTTTTTCAATTTTACTGCACTTATCTATAAAAAAGACATGTCAAAGTCAATTATCAAAAACACGAACAAACACATCCTCTCACATACAAACACACTTTCAAACATACACACTACTTGAAACGCATCCATAATCCCCATGAAAATAAATAAAATAACTAACTAAAAATACACTCCAACACTGCCTATGCCAAGTTGAGTGAATTAATTTCATATGTTGACACGACTTACTCTCTGTATGTTTATAATATTATTGAAACTCGACTTTTTTTCACTTCAAAGTACCTATTATATTAAAACTAAAGGGTTTATCTATATGATAACGATATATTTCAAATATTGCTTATCAAATATATTTGTATGTTGGCAGGGTTTATGACTGTTGCCAGTTTATTTTAGATATTTTTTTTCGTTTTTTAAAGCCAGACCTGGTACTTGGAAACATCTTTGTATACCGTGAATAAATATTATGTATTGAATATTTGATTTACGTGCTCAGAAAACTGATGTGAAAAATATATAATATAAGTAACAAGTCAATTATTTTTCCTCCTCAAAGAGGATCAAGTTGTCAAGTTGGCAAGATCACTGTATTGTTTCTTCTATAAGAAGTACTGTTGACTGATCAAAAAACATTCTTCTGTTATACACACAATCAATTTAAGAATAGTCATATAGGTACCTATCATCTTTTGTTTGCTTTAAGCCGAAATCTCAGGAGTCATTTTTAAAAAACCTTTCCAATGAATATGCCAAAATCAATGGCGAACAGTGGTGGATTTAAGTTCGATGCCGCCCTAGGCTCCGTCCGATATGGCGCCGTAAAATTGAACAACAGATGATTTATTAAATAAATTTTTAAATTTCAACTGTCGTAACATTGTTTACTTTTGAAATTTTGTCGTCTCTAAAGTTTTGGCGCACTAGGCCCGGGCCTAGGGGTAAATCCATCACTGATGCGAATGAATGTCAGAGCACTAATTCAGTAACAATTTTATGCTTTTATTAAAAGTGAAAAGGAAGTATACTTTTCCTCATTTTCAATGGTCACAATTGAAAAATGAAAACGAAATGAACAATGAAGATATGTGAATTATTTACTGAATCGATTTTTTCTTTTAATGACAAAATTTATTGAAATTAAATGTGTTATTAATTAAGATCACCTACCTCCTTCGATTAGATCTAACTGTTCCAAATAAAAATAATTAAACTGGATGAAAAATAAAGTATAAATCGGAAACGTTACCGTTGTGCTGCGTACATAATATTCATGAGTTTTTATCATAAACATCTAAAATTGAATCCTATTAACATTCATTAGGTAGATCCAAAATATAGAAGGTAAAATCCAAAAAACGAAATGGATTAGTTTTAGTATGAGTAATAAAATAATATAATACGTCATGTGAATAAATTCCTTTTTCATGAAAAATGAATAATTAAAAGGTTTGGTGCTAAGAATTAATTTTTAGTTGCAGGATTTCGTTTCGGATAAAAAACGGACAGCTCTATGGCCTACAACAGATAATATAATGTGCTGTATTCGAAATATTATAAAATATTATGCAAGTGTCATTTAGCTTAAAAGTATTACATAATTATATTACGATTGTAAAGTCTTTTTGTAAAATAAAATCTGTTCTGTTTGAAACACAAAGCATTCGCTTGTTAAATTATTTGCAATTAAAAGAATATCCTACAGTGGCGACGAGGTAAAATTTTTTTTCCAATAATGGGTGATAAGAATATAGTTGGTCATCTTCAAGAATCTAATCCTGCAATAAATAGCTGGGAAATTTATTCCAAAAAATTAAAACAATTTTTTATCATAAATGATATAAAGGAGAAATCACGTCAACGAAGTATTCTGTTACATTTTTTACACGAAGACTGCTATCAATTACTAATAGATTTATGTGTTCCAAAATCGCCGGATGACGTCGATTACGATATGTTAATAGGATATTTGGACAAGTATTACAAGTCAGTAAAATCAATTTTTTACGAAAGAGAAGAATTTTACCAAAGTTGTCGAAAAAATGGAGAGTCTCTAAGTGAATGGGCAGCACGAGTCAAGCATCTGAGTGTAAACTGCAATTTTGGCAGCCACTTGACTACTGCCTTAAGAGATAAATAAATTTATCACTGGGTTAGAAGATGGTTCTATCAAGATGAAGCTGTACATGGAAACGGAAGACAAGCTAACATTTGATAGAGCACTGGAGTTAGCTCAGCTGGTGGAGATAACGCATCCTGACTTCAAAGATTCAAAACAAGATTCCTCGGAGTTGTATCGAATCCGACAAGGAGGGAGCGCAAGAGATTCCACGAATGGTACGAATGCTGGCGATTCAAACAAGCCCAAATGCAAAGTGTGCGGTAAAAAGAATCACTTTTCTAATAATTGTAAATATAAAGATTAAATATAAAACGGCACAAAATCAAAAACAAGATAGTACATCCAGTAATAACCCCAATGCTAATACGCGAAGAACTTATGTTCTAAATGAAGAAGTACCTGTTTTCAATATTAGTTCAAAGAGATTAAGCCTATTACTGTAAAGGTCTGTTTGAATAATAAAGAATTTTATTTACAAGTTGATTCGGGAGCAGCGGTAACGGCATGTTCGCAAAATTTTTGGGAAAATCATTTTTCTGAATGTAAACTTAAACCAAGTACGATAATTTTGAAAAGTTATGACGGTAGTACTATAAAGCCGTTAGGATTGTTTAATTTAAACGTCAAATTTAATAATTGCACCACAGATTTAGATTTTTATGTTGTACGTAGGGCAGGAGAACCTATTCTAGGTCTTGATTGGATGCATAAATTTAACATGGGTATTAAGGAGTTAAATTTCATTGATCAAAACGAATATTTTGTATTAAATAAATTTAAAGATGTTTTTTCTAATGAATTAGGCACTTTTAAATATGGTAAAATCAAGTTGGACTTAGAGTCAGAAGCTGAAACGATTGGTCATAAGCCGCAACCACTGGCGTTTGTATTGAGAGCTAAAGTTGAAAATCAGCTTAAAAAGCTGGTGGAAACTGGTTGTTGATTAATTGAGTGAACTGTATTTTTTTATTTGTTTATTTTCACTGCAAAAACTACATTCTACTTTTTTCATATATACAAACTCGTTGCTATCGTAACAATATCCAACATCCCGCCCGCCTTGAACGAATGGTTCAAAATAAGTACGGATCGGTAAAATTAAACCGTTACTTAATACAAAATAAAATAAATTTTCATGTGGATACTATCAACAAATAGAATCAACCATACAGGTAAGTATTAACAATAATTAATAATGTTTTGAAAATAATGTCAATCTTGATTTGGTAAAACACATAACTTTTTTGTAGGTCGTTTGACCACACTACCTTTGGTTTTCACTGGCACTACACGCACCACACCATCTGCACCAGGATGTTGTTGAGTGATGCGGCCCAAGGACCACTTCATCGCAGGCAAGTTGTCTTCTACTAGTAGTACTAGGTCTCCAACCCTTGGATTTTCGGTTGGGCTGCTCCACTTGGAACGGGTTTGCAATTGATGTAGATACTCTTGCTGCCATCGTTGCCAGAAATGCTGTCGAATTTTTTGTAGGTGTTGCCAGCGGCTGAGCGTGCGATCTTGTATTTGTTGTAAGTCTGTCTCAATAGGTAAGTAAGCTGCGTCTCCAATTAAAAAATGGGCTGGAGTTAGGACCGATAGGTCATTAGGATCGTCTGTGACCTGTGTCAAAGGTCTGGAATTTAGACAAGCTTCAATCTCCGTTAGTAGAGTATAACATTCTTCAAAGGTTAGTGTTAAATTTCTGGTAACCTTATAAAAATGACGTTTAAAGCATTTAACCGCGGCTTCCCATAACCCTCCAAAATGCGGAGAACGGGGCGGAATAAATTTCCATGTAATTTGCTTTCGTGCCAATTCAGCGGCTAGTTCTGATTGGTTTTCTCGTTGAAATTCATATAAATTACGAATTTCATTGTTCGCTCCGACAAAATTAGTGCCATTATCAGAACAGACAATAGAACATAAACCTCTTCTGGCTGTGAATCGTCTGAAGGCAGCCAAAAAGGCTTCTGTTGATAAATCGGTGATTAATTCGAGGTGTACTGCTCGAGTTACTAAGCATACAAACACTGCGACATAAGCCTTGCTTATGACAGGTCGTCCTCGTCGCTTGCTTTCCTTGATTTGAACGGGACCTGCGTAATCGATTCCGACATTAACAAATGGACGTCCTGTTGGAGATACCCGATAGTTTGGTAAATCTCCCATTAGTGTCTCACTAGGTCTAGGCTTGAAGCGATAACATACGATGCAATTGCGTACTATTCCCCTTGCCATTACTCTTCCATTTATAGGCCAGTATCTCATTCGTATTGATCCCAGAATTTGATCTACTCCTCCGTGATATAATCGTCGATGTTCTTCTTCTAGTAAGAGTTTTGTGACTCGATGATTGTTAGGTAATATGATTGGATTTTTATGGTCACTTGCTATGGTTGCATGCCACAGTCGACCTCCCACACGCAATAGTTTACATGCGTCAATAAATGGATTTAAGGTAAGTAACTTACTACCTTTAGTAATTTGTCGTCCTGCCTGTAAATCTTTCATCTCCTGCGGAAACCATGTAATTCTAAGTTCTCGTCCTGTTCCTGCTTCCTAACCTTTCTTTCAATCTTGTACTCATTAATTGTTTCCAATTGGTAGTAGTAAGTAGTCCAGATATCGATTATATATTGAGGTAGTGGTTCATCCCAGTCCAATTTGATTTGCCATAGTTGCTGCATTATTATTTTAGCCCCAATGGATCGAATATACTTGCTATTTTTGCTAATATGGACCTTTTCGTAAATTGCTGGTCCCTATTTAATCGAATTGAATATTGCAGGGTGTCTGCTCGAGCATCCCAGTTAATTCCTAAAGTTTTAATTGCACCTTCTTTGTTAATTACCATAAATGAGTCGTCAGTTGCATTGTTTTGTTTAATATCATCTAATATTGTAGAGTCATTTGATCGCCATTTTCTTAAATTGAATCCTCCTTGTAAAAGCAATTCTGATAATTGTTGTCTCAGTTGCATTGCCTCCTTCTGGCTATTCGCTCCAGTTAGCAAATTGTCCATGTAGAAGTCCTTTCGAAGAGCCCTGGCTGCAACCGGAAAGTTTATTTCGTTCTCTTCTGCTAATTGTTTCAAGCATCGTGTAGCTAGGAACGGCGCTGATGCGGTTCCGTATGTCACTGTTTGTAATTCATAAATTGATATATCCTCTTTGGAATCGCGTCTCCAACAAATACGTTGTAGCCGTTTATCTTGTTCTTTTATTTTGATTTGTCTATACATCATAGCAATATCAGCTGTTATAACAATTGGATACGTGCGAAATCTTATTACAATATCGAATAAATCATCTTGAATCTTTGGTCCGACTAACAGTACGTCATTAAGAGACAAACCGGAAGTTGTTTTTGATGAAGCATCAAACACAACTCTCAATTTTGTGGTTAAACTGTCCTCTTTTACTATGGGGTGATGTGGTAAGTAATACACACCCCCATCTGTATTTACAAGTACTCGTTTCATATGTCCCATATCTTCGTACTCGTTCATGAATTGGTGATATTTGTCTTTCATGTCTGAATTTTGATCTAACTTTTTTTCTAAGGCATGTAACCTCCTCACAGCTGTTTTCCACGACTCTCCTAAACGCTCTGGTTCTGCGCTAGGTAAAGCCACTATGAATCGTCCGTCTTTGTCTCGTTTGACATTCTCTACGAAATGTTTTTCGCATCGTTTTTCTTCTATAGAATATGGTTGTTCTTGTATTATTTCTTCAGTTTCCCAAAATTTCTCTATTTGACTTTCTAATGTCGTAAGTCCTGCTAAATAACACGTTTGTTTCGATGCTATTTGTTTACATGATACCAGTGTTCCGAAAATGATCCATCCCAATTTGGTATTCTGCAAAATAGGTGAGTTTGATCTTTTTGCTAGTTGAATCTGCCCATGATCCAATAAATTCCAAAACAGTTCAGCTCCGATTAGCATATCAATTGTTTGTGGTATGTAAAATTCTGGATCTGCCCACTGGACGTTATCAGGTAACTTTAATTGAGTTATATCCAGACTTAATTGCGGTAATTTTGTTGTTATTGTAGGTACTACAAAACATGGAATTGTTGCATCGTAATTGTTGAATCTGGATTTTATTTTGACATATGCTTGTTTATTTGCCTTTGAAATTGTTTCATTAATACCGCCAATTGTAACTTGTGTTTCATTAATTGCAATTTTTAATTTTTTGCAAAGTTTTGATGTTATAAAACTTACTTGTGAACCTGGATCCAATAAAACATTGCATTTCTGTGTGCGTCCATGTGTGGTACAGACATAAACTTGCGCCGTTGCTAACAAGGTGAATGATTCTTGACCTTGTGCAAAATGTGTAGTTACCGGTGGTTTTTCTTCCGGTGACATCGATTGTTTGTTATTTTCTAAATGTAACATTGAATTGTGGTATCTCGAACATTGTCTACAGTGAGATAATTTGCACTGTTTTGCAAAATGTCCCAATTTTAAGCAATTTAAACATAACTTTAACCTTTTTGCTTCTTCAATTCGTTTCTCTATTGGTAGAGTTATGAACGTTTCACATCTGTATATCGCATGGCCTTGTTTTTCGCAATAAATACAGGCATTTGTTGTTGTAGTTACAAAATGGACCTGCCTTTCCGTGCGTCGGGTGTTCTGTTTACCTACTTCTTGAAATTTATTTTTCTCCATCATTTTAACATGTCGCAGCGGTTCGTCAAAAATTGTATTAATTCTGTTGTGGTAGGTAAAATATTAACATCTCGATTGCCGTTGATCGTTTCCCATTCACGTCTTGTATAGTAATCTATTTTATTTGTAATTAAATAGACTAATAACGTGTTCCACTGTTCTACTGGTTGTTCTAATGCTTCTAGTGCTCTTAAATGCGTTTGAATTCCATCAATAAATTGTCTGAGAGTATTGTGGTTTTCTTTTGACACTGATGCGGCATCTACTAGACCCTTAATATGCGTATTTATAATTAGTCTCTTATTTTGGTAACGTTTTTGGAGTAAGTCTCAACACACTTTATAATTTCTAGCTGTTGTTTCAAGCCCGCTGATGAGTGACAATGCTTCACCCCTTAATGAACTTCGTAAATATTGGAACTTTTGCAACTCGTTCAAATTGTCATTGGAATCGATTACCGATGTAAATGAATCTTTAAATAATAGCCACTGATCATAATTGCCTTCAAATGCGGGTAACATCAAAGTAGGTAACTTAACATTTTGAGTATTTACCTTGCTTGATGCAGTTTCCCGTGTTGACGTTCTCTCATCTTTTTCTGCGAAGTATTTTCTAACTCTTGAAATAATATCAAAATAGATGCTTTCGAATTGATCACGTTCATGAGTTTCTATTTCAATCTCGTCAATAATTTCCATACACGTTTGTACATCTTGGAATTTGTCGTATAATAGATCAATCTTTTCTAATCGCAATTGTAATTGTATGTCATTGCATTCGTCGCTTTCAAAATAGTTTTTGAATCGGGTAATTTGACCTTTAATTGTACCCCTTTCTGCTTTTAATGCTCTTAATTCTTCAGCCATAGTAAATCGATAATTTTGTAGGAAAATATGTCAAAACTTTTTTTTTTTTCAAAAAATTGTAATGTTTTGTTTTGCAGGAATTGGTTCAAGATTGCAACGGACGTTTTTGTAGATTTGTACGTGTTAGAATGAGACACAATACCCTCAATGCGTGTCGTAGCTTGATGCAGAACGCTAGTACTTGTGTCCTTCCCAAAATGTATTGATAACTGATACCGCCGTCTTCAACCAATGTTATAGCTTCACTTTGTTATAATTGTTTGCAAATTGTATTTCTTACCGGTAAATAGCACATCCGGATCGAAGGACCAAAAATTTATGTTGATTAATTGAGTGGACTGTATTTTTTTATTTGTTTATTTTCACTGCAAAAACTACATTCTACTTTTTTCATATATACAAACTCGTTGCTATCGTAACAATATCCAACACTGGTGTTTTGGTACCTGTTGATTATTCTCGATGGTCTAGTCCTATTGTCCCGGCGTTAAAAAAGGATGGAGCTGTCAGAATATGTGGGGATTATAAAGTTACAATTAATAAATTTTTGAAAGTGGATAAATACCCACTACCGCGAATTGAAGATCTTTTTTCTAAATTACAAGGAGGGGTAGAATTTACAAAAATAGATTTGAGTCAGGCTTACCAGCAAGTAGAATTAGAAGAAAATTCACAGCTTGTAACTACCATTAGCACTCATTTTGGTTTATTCAAATATACTCGCTTGCCTTACGGTGTATCTACAGCCCTGGCAAAATTTCAGAAAATCATGGAGCATCTTTTGTTGAGAATAGAAGGCACAGGTGTTTTCCTTGATGATATTTTAATTATGGGGAAAGATCGTAAAGAGCATACCCAAAGATTAGATTTAGTTATTTCGAAGTTACAAAAAGCCGATTTAAAAATTAAAAAGGAAAAATGTAAATTTTTTCAAAAGTGTGTAAATTATTTAGGTTTTATCATTGATGCTGAAGGACTTCATCCTGATATGAATAAAGTCAAAGCAATTCGCGAAGCACCTGAACCAAAAAATCACACACAACTACAATCATTTTTAGGTTTTATGAATTATTACCGTAAATTCATTTCTAATTTTTCAATAAAGTTAAAGCCACTTTATAAATTGTTAAAAAAGGATGCTATGTGGCAATGGTCTGATCAGTGTAAAAATTCTTTTGAATCTATTAAAAATGAATTAACGTCCTCTTCAATCTTAGTTCATTTTAATCCAGACAGATATAAAAGTAATTGTCGATGCACGTAATTACGGGGTAGCTGAAATATTAGTTCATAAACATCTAAATGGGGAGTTGCGACCTATTAAGTTTGCATCTAGGACTTTAAATGATTCCGAAAAACGCTATTCGCAAATTGAGAAAGAGGCGTTAGCTATTATTTACTCTGTTAAACAGTTTTATCAATATTTGTGGGGACGAAAATTTGTTCTAGTTACTGATCATCAAGCATTAGTTAGTATTTTCGGCCCAAAAAAGGGCATTCCAATTTTAGCTGCAAATCGCTAACAAAGATATGCTGTTTATTTATCCGGTTTTTCTTTTGATATCGAGTATGTTAAATCTGCAAACAATCTTGCGGATTGCTTATCTAGAATGCCGATAAATACCACTGACATTAAAAGTAGCGATAACGATTATGACGAAGTTTTCCTAAATTTTGTTTTATCTGAAAGTAATTTACCTATAACTCAAAAAGAAACTGCTAGTGAAACAGAAAAAGATAACACATTAAATTTAGTTAAAAATTATGTACAAATAGGATGGCCACAAAAAGTTCAACCTGAATTACAGCCATATTTTACAACAGTTGTCCATTGGAAATAATTGTTTATTTTGGGGGCACCGTTTAATTATACCTGAATGTATTAGACATACGCTTTTAAATGAGCTACATCAAACACATCTAGGTATCATTAAGATGAAATCAATTTCTCGAAATTATATTTGGTGGCCTAAAATCGATAGTCAAATTGAATTGGTAGCTAAAAGTTGTGAATCTTGTCTTCTAAATAAAGAAAATCCACCTAAAGACACATTAATTCCATGGACATTTCCTGAAAGACCCTGGTAAAGATTGCATTGTGATTTTGCAGGACCTGTTTTCGGAAAAATGTTATTAATAGTTATTGATTCATTTACTAAATGGCTTGAAGTTTTTGTTTTAAATAATGCAAATTCCGAAACAACAATTGAATGTTTAAGTGAACTATTTTCTAGATTCGGTTTGCCGGACATGTTGGTTAGCGATCACGATACACAATTTACCTCTGATTTATTTAAAAAAAATTTTAACATGCAGCGGTATTAAGCATCAGCTTTTGCCAGTGCAACACCCATCTACTAACGGAGCTGCTGAAAATGCCGTAAAAATTATTAAAAACGCTCTTTTAACGCTAAGGGACTAAAACCGCATATTAATTTTAAAAATACATTAAGTAAATTTCTTATGTCATACAGAAATACATCTCATGCAACTACTGGGTTTAGTCCAGCAATTCTTATTTTTGGGCGCAATATTAAAAACCGTTTCGATTTGTTACATAATAAATTAAACAATTCTAATGAAAAAATTAATATAAATGAAATATAGGACGAAACAAAAAATAATGTTAAAAAAACGCAACAAAAACAAATCAATAGTCATAGAGGGAAGGAAAGAGTAACACTAAAAATAAATGATTTAATAATGATTAAACCATGGACCAATGCTAAAATAATGAAAATATTGGGCAAACTAAATTATTTGGTTAAATTAACACTAGAAAATAAAACATGGAAGCATCACATAAAGCAGATTAGAAAAATTGACAATTATTCAATTATTGATAGTACTCTTAATCTTCCTGTACAAAACAAAAATAATATCCAAAATAATGATCAAATAATACTGAAAAAAATGACGAAAATAATATTCAAAATAATGATGAAAATACGATCATAAGTGATAGACCTAAAAGAACTATCAAAGAGCCTGATCGTTTGATGTATGTATAAAATATTTTAAATATTAAAATTATTGGTTAAAATTGTAAAAGAATAAAATTTATTTCTGTTGTTCTATTCGAAATATTATAAAATATTATGCAAGTGTCATTTAGTTTAAAAGTATTACATAATTATATTAAGATTGTAAAGTCTTTTTGTAAAATAAAATCTGTTCTGTTTGAAACTCAAAAGCATTCGCTTGTTAAATTATTTGCAATTAAAAGAATATCCTACATATAACAATAATAATCTTTTGGTTTAGGAACCGGTTAACTCCGAAATTGTCTGTTTCTTGCTGCAAATCACACTTTTATTAATACAACTAGGGTGTATATTAGGGCAATAGTACATCAATTTCCAGTACTAAGGCATCGTTTTTTTTACTCTGTGATCGATATTTTGGCTTAATAGAAAAAGAAAAATGTAAAAATAGGTGATATATATATTAATTATAGTACGTAAGATACATAAGTTGTAGATGCCTAATGATAATTGTTAGAACATTCATTGTTACAATGCTAAATTAGAAAAATTTTATTTATCCACTGTCACTGTCGGGACTCAAACCCGAATATTTCCACTTTCGCCGCGAAAGTGGAAAGATTCGGGTTTAAAAATACGTGGTTTATATACCTAAAAATTCGATGAATTTGGTCAAATCATGTCTAGAGTAGTAGAAGTGAGTGAGGATATTATTCTATCATCTAAACTTTTTAACATTTCAAAAGTAAAAAAAAAATACTATTACAAAGCAATAAAAAAGAAAAAAACCCGGGTCGCAGTGCCAAAACCCTGCCGACAATATAGTGTATTTGCTGATACAGGCAGTGTGGCTTTATTATGCGAACTTAAGTTGGTTTTTGGGTAAAAAAAAATTTTACTCCTTAATACAGCCCTTAAAATAACATTTTTTTTCTTAATTGCATTATTATTATCAATCGAACTTCTATACCAAATTATATACAACTTTCAGTAAATAATTCACTATCTGCAAAGTAGTGTTTTCATAAAATTTGTAAGTCCGGTCCTGTCGGGCCGATTTTATTAAAATTTTGGGGACACTTTTTAATTACTACCAAAGAGTCAAATTTCAATTTTGAAACGATTCGGAGAATTTTTTCGGTATTTTGGGGCCCAAAAACATTTTTCAACCCCTAAAAACTACCCTTAAAATAGCCCGATTAGGCCCATTTTAAATAGGCTTCTTGCGGTGATGGATTTCAACACGTGGCCCAAATTTCGTTGAAATCAATTAACTCTTTCGAAAGTTATTGCGCGTACACACACATATATATATATATATATATATATATATATATATATATAAATATATATATATATATATATATATATATATATACATATATATATAAACATTTTGAAAAATGGTGCCAAAGTGTTTAGGAGGTTATGAAACGTCGAGAAATTTTGGTCCGACCCCTAGGTCCCGCCATCCGACCGACGCCAATAGTGTATGTTGCCATATGGCAAATACACTAATAAATTTTCCGAGGGCATATTTTACAACCTGACGGATCAATCACCTTAAAGTGGTATATGAGTAATAAGTATCTAAGCAGAAAATTATTCCTTGCATGTCTAATCATGAACAATTTCAACAATTTCAATAATTTTTTCGCGGTTTTGATCACGTTAATATCAATTTTACAGAAATATTAACTTTTAAATTAAAACTTTTAAATTAAAAATAATAACACACTAAATAAAACTATATACTCCAAGATTAAAGATAAAACAAAAGCTCAAGACCTATCTAACTTAGTATACTCAATAAATTGCATGAATTGTAATTCAATATATATCGGACAAACAAAACAATACCTTAAAAACAGAATAAACCAACATAAAAATTCAATTATTAAAAAAAAGCTTTATCCTAACCAACCAAACACCGCATTGAGTGACCATGCGGTAGACCAACTACACAATTTCGACTTTAATAATGTTAAAATATTAAAAATTGAACAAAATTTAAATAAAAGATTAATTCATGAAATGATTCATATTAAACAAAACAATAACTCTATAAATTATAGAACAGACGTAACAAACCTTAACAAAACTTATTTCAACCTAATAAAACAAAAATAAAAATTTAGTTACTTTTCAAACCAATCACTAGCAAATATATAACAAGACACGCCATCATACTTACAAAAAAAATTTTCTATATTAATGTCTAAAAATGGAAATTTCAACTAAAGAAAGAACAAATATAAAAATAACAAAATGCTTAAATCTTACACAACGAACTATTATAAACGAATTTTACGAAAAAACGAAAAACGAAACATTTTAACTTATTAAACGAAATATACGAACCTACGAAAAACGAAACAACATAATAATATATAATATTCATTACCAAAAAAAAATTTTTCAATCACATTACTGTAAGTATTTTAAGATTATAAAATTTTAACTGTTCATTTACTCATAACGCTAAATACAATGTATTTTTTTAGTATAAACCTTATGAAAATGCTATAACATAAGCGAAACGTCAGGCATTTACCAATTATTTCAAATGTATATTTTGACAATTTTCCAAAAAAATAATATATTATTTTTGGAGGAAAAAATAAATAATTTAGCTGTATTCCAATAAAGAAGTTTTATCATACACTCAACAGCTGTACTAAATTCGAACAAATTAACTTTTATTTTCATAATATTTCCTTAAGATTCCCGAAGGATTAATCGGAGACCTCAAGAAAATATGAAATTTAGAAAAATTGATTTTTGACCGAAATTACTACTATTATCCACTTGTGGACTTGAAATAGCAAAAGCGGCAACGAAAATGTTTTGAACTAAGAATGACTGTTACGTCACTGAATGAAGCATTCTTCGAAGATGAATGGCCATAAGATGACATTGATCCAGTATACGTGACTCTACATTCACTTTGAGGATTTCAACGCATCAAACCATTTTTGTTGTTTTGTAAGTCCCGTCTCACTCACTCCCTACATACATGTCAAGTCACATCTGCATGCTTCAGTTGTGTATAGGTACATACGGACCTCATCATAATTGGTGCACTCTGCTGAAACATCGTCGTTTTAAGATGCAGTGGGGCAGAGCCCTATTTACAGGTAAACGGTGATGGCCTCTACCAGGAGCGACCGAAGTCAAGGGGCACCAAGTGGCAATTATAAATCCATATTATTGGAAAATAAAATTTTCAAAGATTAGTATTTTAAAAATTTGGCTATTTTGTCTTTTTTTAATAGTTCTTCCCTCAGTTCTGTTTTATTTGAATTTTATGACAAGAAAGAGCGCCAAGTCCTTCTTTTCTTTAATAATTAAAAACAAACCTTCAGCCAATTTGACATCGAACTATAGAGGCGGCAGTCGTCATCTCTCTCTTACTTATGGACTTTTGATAATAAAATTGTTGCTTCGTCGCACTCATTGGGCATTAAAATCTAACTATATTCCAAATGTAACAACCGATGTCATAATTTATCGTATATGGTTTATAATGAGTAACGTTCTATTTAATTAAATTAAATATGTTTTGTCTTTTACGATTTTAGGATTATTTGAGATAAAAGTCAGGTTAAATTATTATAAATTTATTTCCGGCAAATCACGTTTTAATTAGTGTACGTCAATATTTATTAACGGTAAAATGAGTCTGTTTTGTTGAAAATTCAGCGTGCGATGGTTCCTCGTTGCTTTTGTGTTGTTTCTAAGTATTTTTTGGCTTTATCGACATTTATCTTTACCCTCCGTATCAAGTATCGGCGATCTGACTAGACTGTGCGAATACGCGTCCAACTAGAACAAATAACTCCTTTGTCATGTGGCATCGCTCAATTTTGAAACAACCGTATACATTTTTGAAAATCGGCCAAGTTTCGGGTAAGTACTTCCCGCTTGTTTTAGCCCACCCTCAACTCTACTGTTGCTGTCGGCATCTTTCTAGTTACTACGATCAAGCGTTAAAATCGGGGCACATGTTGAGCCCTATTGTTTTTAGCAAAAATCGACCCATGCGCAGTAGAGACACTGTGCGATAACGTTATTTTTCAATCATTATGACATACTTTTTATAACGGCTTATCTTTCTATTAATTTTATAAGAAAGTTTCCTTTACAATGTTTTTCTGTTAAAGGCATAGTTTCGGTAATATTTTAAAAATAAAATACCAACTGTTCTTTTGTTGTGAAAATCTGTCAAAAATAAATTATTTAGATACAGTAAACCCTCGTTAACACGAACACGGTTAACACGAATTTCGGTTTAACGCGAACAAAAATTTGCTCTCGACAATGGTCACATAAGTTTTAATGTAATTATGTTCGGTTAACACGAACCCTCGTTAATACGAACTTCGAACAACTTTTTCGTCCCTTCACGGTTAATTATCGGATAATACGAACTACAAAAATTCTCAAATCATATATTTTGATCATTTTGGTCAATGAATATACAATACAACTAAAAGAAAAGATTCGCTTAAGGGATTACAAAAGTAATTAACTCACATTCTAAAAATAGACAAAGGACTGAGAGATTAAAAATTCACTAGAAATCCTATAAATAGAAACATACCTCAAAATTTTGCCCCTCTTATTTATTGAAACATTTATGCAGCAACAAACAACGTTTCACAAGCATTTTCAGATGGGCTCGAAACAATCAATTTTGAATGTGCACAGAAACTCCGACCAACTTATCGTCAAAACAATATTGAAATGTATTTTGTAAACAAATAAAAACAAACTTTCAAACTCAGATAATATTTAAGAACAATTAATGTTATTAGATAATTTATAATAAATAATTATTCAATGTTTACTTAAAATAAATCATGATTTGACACTTAAAAAATGACTGTATTTTATGCCATACTCGGTTTACACGAACTCCCACATAACACGAACTTTTTGCCTGATTTTTACGAGTTCGTGTTAACGAGGTTTTACTGTAGCTGATAAGCATGCTTGGCTAATTTTTACATGTGAAACCATATTATGAAACCATGCAAACGAAAAGCAAGCATCATAATATTTATTATTAGTCCGATTAGCCGTTACCCGCGTCAACGCGTGCTTTTATTTTACTCGTATGTATGATAATAATAACTCAGATGTCAGAATTTTTGAAGTTGGAATGGTCCTATCGCTCATTTGGCTAGAATATCTTTTTAAATCAACTAACGAGTTGTCTTTCGCAGTTTCGTTGTAATTTTTAAAGATTCTGTGAATTAATTTCAATTGAATAAAGAGGACAGTAGTCCAGTGCTGAGCGTGCTGACTTCTTGACCAGACTGTCGTGTGTTCGAATCCTGCCTCTACTCATGGATGTTTTGTGATGTCATTTAGTTTTAAGTTATTGTTATTTGATATAATAAAGACGCGAATGACCTAAGTTGTCGAGTGTCTATAATCTACAATAAAATAAAATTAACTGATTATAACTTTAAAAGTCATTGACGTGTCTGAGGGTTGATTTAACGATGAAAATTTTCTTAGTAAACAAATTTGGTTAACATTAAGTATATTCTTACAAAATAAACTTTATGAATATTTTGGAAGCCCTGTATAAGACTCGTAATTATTACAAACGCGTAAATACAAACGGCTTGCCATTTTATTTAGTGAAACATACATAAAACTGTAACTGTTACACATTTAAATGCAATAAGCAGCAGAATTAATTAACAGATAAAGTGATTGTACTTTTTATGACGTCATAACGCACGGCTTCTAATGACTGTCGAGGGTTATAATAATATATATCTCGTAGGTTGTGAAGTCTGCAGAGTACAGCACAGTACAGTATAAAGTATATAACACAAACATAACCTATACGTACAGTTAATACCTGTCATTGAACCGCTGTAAACCTGAAAGCACTATACTCAACACAGACGTAAGTATACGATAAGCCACAGAATGTATCTATATGTGTTACAGATAAAAAAAATAACGTGTTAGTTCAAGGAACTGTTCACAGAGCGCAGCATCTCTCAATGTAAATATAGTCGAATCTATCGCAAAAATTCAGTAGAAGATATTATGCAAGTATCGTATTTTAGACCAGGGTCGATAATTTTTGAGACCAAAAAAAATTATAGTAGGATGAAACCCATTGGAAAAGGTAGAGGATATAACAAAAATGAAAGGAAAAATAATTTACGGTTGATCTGAGGTCGAGAAAGGGAAGGGGGTGAGTTTTTAAAGGTAAAAAACGGTTTATCTCGATTTCCGGCAAAACTACAAGTCTTATGAAAGAAAGTTAAATGGCAAATTTGTTGGTAATAAAAATATCTACAACTTTTGTTTTTACACTTTTTTCACATAACCTCAAAATTTATGAAACGTCGAGAAATTTTGGTCCGACCCCTAGGTCCCGCCATCCGACCGACGCCAATAGTGTATGTTGCCATATGGCAAATACACTAATAAGGAGGAGTGATAAAATTCTACGGCTAAGGAAAGGAATCATCTTATTTTTTTCTAAAACAGATTGTTATGCAGTTTGAAATCCACGGTCGTCATTATCCCATCCAAGTTTGACTTCATTGCATGTCGAAAATTCGATTCCTGCTTCCAGTCCAGAATTGTAGCTACTCTGTGAGTGCAGCTTTTCGCTCCGACGCCATTTCGTTGTCTCAGCACTCCTGCGTTCAGACGAATGCGAGGTGGAAAGGAGAAACGGGGGTGAGAAAAGCTTTTCTTTATTCTCTTAACTGGCTCGTATTTTGTATCTTGTCCCATTCTTGTGTACTTAATGCCCCCAAAAGGAGCCAAGGGGAGATGTTATTGCACGACCATTAATGTAATTCATTGTCTTTTGGTTGCGATGAAGAGAAGGCGAGACGGATAGAGTTCAGAGTAAGTTGCAACGGGGCACACGGCAATAAATGCTCTCTTTACTTACGAACGCTCCCGTTCGTCTGTGTGTGTGTACGGGCCATTTACATGTGAGATTGTGAATATGCTAATGTTGGCAACTAAACACCTCCCTGTCTATTTTATACTCTTATAATATGAGATTATGGAAAAGCTAACTGAGACAGATTGACACTGAAAACTGTTATAACAAAGTTCCAGAACAATTTTTTTATCTTTATGTAAGCCTAATATTTATCCGCGAATTCTTTCGTGTTAATATGTTAATATGTTTGATTGACAGGAATTGTATGTATCCCTGCTCGCGCTGTTTGCTGTATTTTGGATACTATGTATTATATTTGTTTTGGACATGAAAGATTACTGTGTAATTATTGTTTTTGATATTCTGGATTATATGTTTCTATATGAACGCTATAGAAGTGCAAATTATGTATAATGATAATTTTTATGTTAGATTTGTATTTGTATATGAACGCTAGAACTGAAATACATATGTACGACTATTTTTGAGACGCTAGGTTTGTATTTTAAAGCATATGAACGGTAGAAGTGACAACTATATTTGTATTCAAAAGTGTTTAAGCCGCTGAACCGTGCTGTTGTCCTTCTATGTATTCAGTAGTTATTCACAGGTACAAGTAATAATAATGATAACAACAAGGCGAATATATTAAAATAGCCTCTGTTTATTGTAAAAGAATGTAAAATAATTCTTAGATCGCTGTTTAATGAAGATAAGAAAGCGTTTTTATTTCCTCGACTCGACAATTATGCAGATGTTTAAGTTTTATTGTACATTAATAAATAATTATGCGGAAGTAATTAACAAATTAAAAAATTCTTCAAGACATTTTGAATTCTTGTAAAATAATTGTGAACTATTTTTAGTGTTAGTCATAGAAAAGTCAGTGTACACTAAAAAAAATTATTTTCAACTAATTTTAAATATCTACTATCAAAATTATATGAACTTATCATATTTTTATATTTTTTAATCCTCACACTCATAGCTTTTCATTGGATGGTTTCTTTATAGGACAGACCATTTTACTGTTTTCGCTAAATATTTAACGCTAACATTAAACGGTTCACATTTGCATAAGAAAGTTACACTTCAAAAAATTGTTGAAACACAACTTTAATTTAAAACGGCTAGCAGCCCGGTCCGACTTCGTCCGGATTTGTAAATTGCTTCTAAAAAATTGACAGCAGACCTATTATACAGAACATAATGAGACCATCGCCAATATTTTATTTCGGTATTCGCGAAAGTCAAAAATAGTCTTCGGCTAGGAGCACTTGTACTCTATACGTCGTGTAAAGTCAGAAGTCGAATGACTTCAACTGACTGTATCACAGCTTATATGCACATGTAACATATATCACAGTCGCGGGAGAAGTGGAAATACCAATATACCTTAAAAAAATGTTGCGATTTTATGTGGATACTTATATAAAAATATGCTAAAAAATAAATGAAATTATATAATTAACTTTGTGATAAAAACTGTAAAATAAAACACAGCCGATAGACAAATGCAATCGCCTCAATTATTATTAGTGTATTTGCCATATGGCAACATACACTATTGGCGTCGGTCGGATGGCGGGACCTAGGGGTCGGACCAAAATTTCTCGACGTTTCATAACCTCATAAACACTTTGACACCATTTTTAAAAATGTTTATATATATATGTATATATATATATATATATATATATATATATATATATATATATATATATATATATATATATATATATATATATATATATATATATATATATATATATATATATATATATATATATATATATATATATATATATATATATATACAGGGTGTCCCATAAGTCGACGTCCAAACTAAGTGAGGTGATGGGGGAGGTCATTTCCTATCAAAATAACCATAAATGTGATTATCCAATTGTTTACGGTTCGAAAGTTATTTCAATTTTTGTATTTTTCTCTGAAATCGTGTAGTGCTTATACTAATAAATTAATTTAAAAAAATCTATGAGTTGTTTGGTTGATTTTTTTTTAATAGGATCCTGAAGGGTCTGCCTTTCCAAAAAAAATAATTTTCATGAGCTCTGTTATCATCTGTCAAATAAAAAAAATGGTTTTGTAAACACTTTTCGGTGGCAAGAAAAATATATTTGATTTTAAATTCACGTTGACAGAAAAAAGTGTTATAAAAAAAATTGACCAGTTATCAGAAAAACTTGTCCATTTAATAGAGATTCTAACGCGGTATAGTACAACTCGTTATTCATGACAGTTTTTTTTATAACAATTTTTTTACATGCAAGTCGTGTTTGTTAAAAAATACATTTTCGAAAATTTCAAAATCTAAGTTGGCTGGAACGACTTAAACAAATTAATCCGTTCCTCTTTCATTCACTACTTCTAATGTATGCTCGCTATTCGTTTTATTACTAGTAAACCTCCGACTTGACTTTTCATTTTGTACTTTGTTATTTGGACTTGCGCTTGGTAATTTGAACTTCGATCCTGTTTGTGATTTGGACTCTTTTCAAGTTGGACGCATCAAAATGGTTATTTATTCCCATCGGGAGTATGCAGAAATGCACTATGTCTATGGGTTTTGTGACGAGAATGCTCGGGCTGCTGCAAGAGAATATCGGGCACGATATCCCAACCAAGAACACTATCCTGACCACAGGGTGTTCCAAAGTATACATCGGCGGTACATAGAAGGTGAAATCCCTGGGAATGAGCAAAGATCTGGAAGACCTAGACTTGGCATCGACGAAGATGAAATAATTGGAATGGTGACAGAGGACCCATCTACAAGTGTTCGTCGTTTGTCAAGACGTTCGGGAGTTTCGAGGTCCACAGTGCACCGTATTTTAAAAAGGGATCAGTTACATCCATACCATGTGCAACGTGTGCAAGCACTTTTACCCGCTGATTATAACAAAAGAGTGCAATTTTGCCGAGAAATTCTACGTCGGAACAGGGAAGATCCTCAGTTTTTTAATAACATTTTGTGGGGTGACGAATCGAGCTTTCGAAGGACGGGAGTATTCAACATCCATAATTTTCACTCTTATGATTATGTAAACTCTAGAGCTATAAGAAACGACCATTTTCAACATCAGTTTGGGGTCAACATGTGGGCGGAAATTGTTGAAGGTAAAATGATTGGGCCCCTTGAGCTACCCAGAAGGATCGGGGGCGATGAATATCTTTATTTTTTGCATAATGATTGGGCCCCTTGAGCTACCCAGAAGGATCGGGGGCGATGCATATCTTTATTTTTTGCAAAATGATTTGGGCGGCTTACTGGAACACGTGTCGCTAGAAACACGCCGAAACATGTGGTTGCAGCACGATGGGGCTCCTTGTCACTATGCTCTAGTAGTGAGACGATACCTCAACACCGAATACACAAATCGCTGGATTGGAAGGGAAGGAACCATCCAGTGGCCACCGCGGTCACCTGACCTAAACCCCCTAGACTTCTTTTTATGGGGTTACTTCAAAGAACTGGTCTACGCGACAGAAAACCAAAGCGAACATCAGCTGCGGCAAAAAATAAGAATTGCGACCAATACAATACAAAATAACGAACGGGCGTTTCGACTAATTTCGAACATTTGTTGTAACTTTAAATAAAATTTGGTTCATTTGTGTTAGACTAGCCAACTTAGATTTTGAAATTTTCGAAAATGTATTTTTTAACAAACACGACTTCATGTAAAAAAATTGTTATAAAAAAAACTGTCATGAATAACGAGTTGTACTATACCGCGTTAGAATCTCTATTAAATGGACAAGTTTTTCTGATAATTGGTCAATTTTTTTTATAACACTTTTTTTCTGTCAACGTGAATTTAAAATCAAATATATTTTTCTTGCCACCGAAAAGTGTTTACAAAACCATTTTTTTTATTTGACAGATGATAACAGAGCTCATGAAAATTATTTTTTTTGGAAAGGTAGACCCTTCAGGATCCTATTAAAAAAAAAAATCAACCAAACAACTCATAGATTTTTTAAATTAATTTTTTAGTATAAGCACTACACGATTTCAGAGAAAAATACAAAAATTGAAATAACTTTCGAACCGTAAACAATTGGATAATCACATTTATGGTTATTTTGATAGGAAATGACCTCCCCCATCACCTCACTTCGTTTGGACGTCGACTTATGGGACACCCTGTATATGTGTGTGTGTGTGTACGGGCAATAACTTTCGAAAGAGTTAATTGATTTTAACGAAATTTGGCCCACGTGTTGAAATCCATTACCGCAAGAAGCCTATTTAAAATGGACGTAATCGGGCCATTTTAAGGGTAGTTTTTAGGGGTTGAAAAATGTTTGTGGGCCCCAAAATACCGAAAAAATTCTCAGAATCGTTTCAAAATTGACATTTAACCCGTTAGTAGCAATTAAAAAGTGCCCTTAAAATTTTAATAAAATCGGCTCAACAGGACCGGACTTTTTGAAAACACTAATTTGCAGATAGTGACTTATTTATTGAAGGGTGTATTTAATTCGGTGTAGACGTTAGATTGATAATAATATTACAATGAAGAAAAAAAATGTTATTTTAAGGGGTGTATTAAGGGGCTAAATTTTTTATTTTGCCCAAAAACAAAATTAATTTCACATAATAAAAGTATAAAACCACACGGCCCTATACAAGCAAATACACTATATTGTCGGCAGGATTTTGGCACTGCGACCCGGGTTTTTTTTATCTTGACAATAGAAAACATATATTTTTTTAGTAGACACTGGCTCAACAAACAGTTTCATACCGAGTTCAATTTCTAATAATTTTAAACAAAAAAGAAAAAAAAATAAAATAAAATATTTTAGACAATATTACATTAGATAGAGAGGGGGTTTAGTTACAATACTTGCTACAATGTAGCAAGTATTCTTACATTTGTCCCTTCATTATAAAATGTATTATTTTTTTATTGCTCATGCAGAAAAATAGCAATTTTGCAGCCTAAGTTACGGTTGAAAAGTAACTGTTTGCCCCTATCTTTACTTTGCGCACTGAAATTCAGATAAACAAAAAAAGTAACGTTGGAAACACAATCGAAATATTAACTGAATTGAGGTTGACGTGACAGTTTAATTTATAAAACAAGGCTAAAATATATTGATAATAAAAAGTTTTAAAATTAATTTGCAATAAAGAATAGTATGTGCAATTCGTGCGGCATTGTCCATTGTCCCCTTCGCTTTCGAGAGCAATGGCCAACTTTCCGCACTAGTTTCACAAAATACTATTCCCTAGCCACGCAGGAAAATTGAAAAAACAAAATTAATCTAACGGTCACATTGAGAAAACATTATGCGAATTATACGTAATTTAGTTTTGAAGTTTTCATTTATTTAATGTACGTGCTTATAATAGTTCTTACATTTATTTTAAAAAGAAAGAACAGTTTTATAATTTCAAATTTTGGATTTTTCAAAATTTATAATTAAACGAAAACCTATATATAGATTTTTTTTTTAATTTGACGAAATTGATTTTACAATCATTTATTTAGTTTTTACAGTCTTAACAATTTGTTAATTTGTTCACGTCTTGAGGAAGCCATAAATTTTGACGAAACGTTGATCATTAAATACGTTTGGTGAATAAATATTCTTTTTAATTTAGACTTGTATTCCGTACTAGCTATTGTAATAGTATGTCTTACATATTTTTCAGTACATTTTAAAACTTATTGCAGCACTCTATTATAAATAAACAATATAGGTACATAGTGCACTATTCTCTATCTGCAATATTATTCTACACAAACAATAACTTTTCGTTAAAAGTGGAAATCATAAAAGTAAAGCACAAAGATTACGGCTTCAAACACAAATATTATTACATAAAAGCGTAGAAGAGTGTAGACTTTAGCCACCATAATATTATCTGTTGAGAGATATGTGTGCAATATTCATGCACGTTTAAATATGTGTGTGTGTTTCGTGTATGTATAAGCGAAACCAGCTACCTACCTACATACCTGGACAGATTATGAGTTTAGAAAGATTTTTGTACAGTGCTAGCAAAATATTTGGGTCGAATTCTTGATAAACTTTAGTGTTTAATGCATTTTTGATCAAGTTAATAATACCACAATTTGGTGAATTTAATTTTAAGTAAACATAGAGAAATTAACATAAATTTCTCGATAGAAATTTTTTATTTGCGAAATTATTCGGTTGACCGATCGATGGCCAGCGTAAACAGATTCAACTAAATTACAAATCGAAAATTGTGCCAACTTATTCAGGATGATAAACGTCGAGAAATTATGGTCTGACGTAGGGATGTCAAAAAAATATCTATATATCGATATTTTTTATTTGATATATCGATATTTTTGGCCGATATTTAATATTTCGATATGTCGATATATCGATATAAAATTCCGAGTATCGAAAACCGATATTTTTTTCCAGTAGCAACACTTGTATGTACTACCGCGACTGACTATGGCTGTTTAATTATTGCGAACAAATCGAAAACTCCACTGAAAAAGAAACATGTGTTTTTACATACGTTTTTGGAACATACTTTTGAGTGCGTTCCAAAAACAACAACAGTTGTATATGTAAGACACGTTTCTTTTTCACCGGATTTTTCGATATTTTCGGAATAATAAACAGTCAAAATATCTATTTATGCAATATTTCATTTCATTTCTAAAACATCTAGAATATTTTTAATTATTTCGATTTACACCTCAATTCATGCTGTACCAACAATTTTCTGCCGAATGTCACCTCTGGCATATATGCCATAGGTTCACCATCCCTGGCTTTATTAATTGTTCGATCAATCTCTAAAATTATCTGCTCCTAAATGTATTAGACGTTTGATTAATGAAAAAAAAAATTCTTGCCGTTGTTTTTGATTTCAGATAATTATTTATTACTTAATTTATTAGAAATAATGTTCGTTTATTGCTATTTGAGTTATATTAAGCTAGCCAATATGTATTCTAAATTTCTTCAAGTACCAATGTTCTCCTTACAATCATATCGATATATTGATATTTTAAAAAAAATATATATATACCGATATACTTGAAAAAAATATCGATACTTTATATATATCGAAACTTTTTGGCACTTCTGACATCCCTAGTTTGACGCCTAGGTCGCACCATCCGAACGTCGCCAATGGTGTATGTTCCATAAAGCAAATACACTAATAAGAGTGTTGTAAAACAGGCTTACCTGTACACCCCGAGATAATTTTTTATTTATCTCTATATATTTATTTTTAATTATTATTATCTTTATTTGTTATTATTAATTGTTATACGATTCTGCTCTCTTGCTCGGACTCTCTTGACTGTGGAATGGGATCTCAGAAACAGAAAGTCAAAATTTTATGTTTAGTTTTTGAGCCACTGGACTCCTAGTCCTAGTCCTGAAGAGATGTTGAAAAGGATTTCAGATGGATTGACAGGCAATCAAGATGATCTTGATCTCTTGATGCCTCGTTGATTGGTGATAGTTGAGAGAACACCGGGGAATTAGTAGTGAGCAGAAGCAAAAAAAAAAAAAACGGGGAGAAAAACTGCCGCCTGGAAAAAAATATAGTCGCAGGTAAATCGATCTTACCATATCAGAACCGTAGTATATATACGAAAGGCAATTCCCGAAACAGTCACAATTGAAGACGCAAATTCTGACATCTTAGTAGTCATGCCAGACAGCTTAGATGCATTTAGAAGATATTTGTTTTTTTGTTTAGAGTTTTTTTCGTTAGTTGTTTTAAAAGTAAATAATTATTCTATCGGCTGTTTATTTTAAATTTAGTAAAAAAAATTTTGATACATAATATAACAAAAATATGTAGGGTCATAGAGTTTTTATTTCTTTTTAAACATGATCAAGGATGACATGGTCACACGACGCTTTAAAACTGCATATTTCATCTACAGTGTCCTAGTAGCCCTAACTACGGGGCTATTTGGTCACCACAAAATTAAATATTTTAATTTTCTATTGAATATTTTGTGCTCTTGCACACGTTAACTAATATGTTTTAATGCTGTTGCTGCAGCCCAATGTTTTAGACCGATGTATCCCATAGTTTACGAAATATTTTACAAAACATGTCCAAAAAACCAAAATCTTCCGGGGAATGTCGTATAAAATATAGCAGTTATTTATCCTTCAAAAATCCGCATTGCGATACAAGTTATATAATATATAATAACAAATGATAAAATTAGAATGAGTACGAAATTACATCTGATCACAATCAAATCTAAAATGATGATCCAATGAATAACAAACCACACTATTAAAAAAAGAATCTTAACTATTTTCGCTGATTATACATTCTTTACTATATGTATATGTTTCTATATGGATAAAATAGGTTGGCAACACCTTTTATATTCAAAGCATGTAGCCGGACCTAAAATTTATATTAAGATAAGAAGTGACTGTGTCATCAGTTTCCGGCCTGCTACGATGTATAAAAGTGGCTGCTAGATGCAGCCGTAGCGAATTTACCCCGCAAAACTACACTGCTCCCGGTTACAAAGGTAGGTTACGGGCATCGACCAAGACAAACTAAGCTAAACACTGTGCAGCGGTCGCTAAACAGTGGCCAAAAAATATTGATGCAATCGTCGGAAATTTGTCACATAAACTACCTATTTCGTTTCCGGTATATCGAAAAAAAACTTCATTGAAAGAAATATATTTTATGAAAAATTCTTTGAGAAAAAGAGAACTTAATTCTGTTTCTAGTTTTAAGTATGAACAATTTTTTAGCAAAATAAAGTATGAAATATATCACGCTCCTTTTTAAGGTACGGAAAACAATAATTCAATTTATTATTTATAAAATTTATTATAATTAAATAAAATAAAGTTTTTTTGATAAACTAATTATACTAAAATACTAATACACTAATTATCATTTGTCAATAATTCTTCCAAACATTTTTTCTACTCACTGAAAAAGATTATTGGTACATATCTAGAGACTATAAGCGCACTTATAAGGTGTGGATAATGTTTTGGAAAGCAGTTCTGCGAAGCGTTATATTAAAAACAAAAACAAACTCGAGTGGGAGTGCCAAAATCCTGCCGATAATATAATGTATTTGCTAATAGAGGCTCTGTTACGCGAACTTAAGTTTGTTTTTGGATAATATAAAAAAATTAGCCTCTTAATACACCCCCTAAAATAATACTTTTTTCTCAGTTGAAATATTGTTATCACTCTAACATCTGCACCAAATTAAATATACCCTTCAGTAAATAAAATCGTATGCGGGGGTAGGAGTGATTGAAATTTTTAAACACAGGGGATTTTATGTTTAATCGATGATTTGTGATAAAAAATAAGTGTTCTTATTAAAAATGTCAAAGTCACCCTCATTCGTGGGGTTTGGGTTGGGGGGGTAGTTTTTGTCTCCAAACGATGTCTCCCTTCAAACTGAAAACTTTTGTCTGAAAATTTTTTCCCGAAATTGTAGTCGTGCCTCAAGAATATCTCATACAGTTTAAAATGGGTCACTGTGTATATACGTATATATTATATATAAATTTTCAAAAATGGTGTCAAGTTACTTAGAATGACGAAATTTTGGTTCGAACCTAATAGCGAATGATCGGACGTACGTACATACGTACAGACGAACCGACAACTGCTCTTTGCGATTTTCAATTACAATTTAAGGAGTTGTACGTCAAACTTCTTCATTTGATACCCAATTACAAAAAAAAACGTAAACCATCATCTTGAGACGTCCCTATATTGAATTCACATAGCTTATCGTATTCTTTCATCTGATATCAATTTCGAGAGGGTTATGAATTAAAAATAATCCGCCATCTTCGGGCGTTCGCCATATTAGATTTATGTATTATCTTCGGACTTGTACACGTGTGTAAAATTTCAAAGCTCTAGCTTAATTAGATGTATTTTGATCGCCAGATTTAACCCAACTGACAGACTGACCGACAAAGATAGCAAGTTAAAAGGTTAGAACAAATGATCGACCTAAATTTCTTTGTATCCTACCATGTATTACTACAAACTCTAGGAGAAAGCTGTAGGTAAGTTATGAAAACTTATTAATGTAAGCATAGCTTTGTATTGTACAGTTTTTTTTTTTGTTCCATACCAAAATTGACACTTAAGGAATCATCATTCACTTCGATACCTAGCTATATGTAAGTTGTGTTAAAAATATCAAAAGTGGAAACTAGGATCGACGCCCTACTAAAAGCTCCATGAAGAGAGGCACATGACAGTGTAAAGCGCGGCAACAACGATACCGCGCCGTACAGCGTTCCGCGACCGATGTAATGGCTCTGATAGCGGCGAGAAAATGCGACTGTTTTAAATTTTAAGTGTAATAGGTTTACACACAGCCAGTGCATAGGTACCCTGTAACAGAGATAAAATAAAAATGTTGTCATAACTCGTAACAGTTAAACACAACCGTTTCTAATTTTAAAACGGCCAAGTTGTGTATTTAACAGTTAACACACAGACATACCTACACAGGACAAGAGTAATTCAAACTGACTAACTGATAAGCGTCGTGGCATTTTGTAATGGTTTCTGTGTTTTCTCCACATAGGTAATCAATGTGTAAAAAAAAGATCCACTAATTCGCTGCTCAAAATAAAAATATGTTGTAGTTTTTAGGCGTGAATAGCGTATACTAAAACGCTTTGTCTGCGTGAATCTGTAAGTCTGTCACGTTTTTTGTGTCACGCGTGCAGCCCAAACAGTTTGACTAATTTTAAAAACTTTTGTCCGATTCCTAACGTCGCCCCTGTTTTTGAATTTTGATCTCAGAGAGGAGAAAAAAAAATTAAATTAAAGTTGTCATAATACAAAATTTTTTATTAAACTGTGCGTAAATTTTATAAAAAAACTCGGCTCGCGGTGCCAAACCTTGCCGACAATATAGTGTATTTGCTAAGACAGGCAATGTGGTTTTATTAGGTATGTGAACTTAAGTTTGTTTTTGGACAAAATAAAAAATTTAACTCCTTAACATGTTTTTCTATTATTTGTATTTCCATTCTGTAAAATAATAATAGTAATTGCATAGTCGGCAAGTTCTCAGATGATTTATGGCTCAAAGGTTACATCTTCAGGTTACTTCATATAAGCTTTTATATATGTAGTTTACAAACTAGTAGAAGTACGTAGTTTCTTTTTGTTAAAGCGTTTCTGTTAGAAGGTGCGCTCTCTCTCTCTCTCTCTCTCCCTCCCTTTCTCTCCGTGTATACTGTCTACACACTCAAATGATATTTATTTAGTTTAGAACTATATCTGTTCATAACAAAAATAATCAAGCAAGAATCACAAGATCTCCTGTTATTAATGTATTTTCATAAACCTTCTGTGACGCTTATCTGACTGGGTGCCCTTGACCAGCTGGGCCATGAATATTTCATACACCACTATACCGCTAACGGAAGTATGCTCTTTTTATCGTTTGACGCGACAGACCTGAGTTTTGTTTATACAAGAAGTTAAAAAAATTTCGCACCAAATTCATTCAACTTGTAGCTTTTTGAAAATGAGAGATTCTGTTCTCTAAATGAAACCATTTTAGTTTGATTAGAGTTAAAGTTTTAACTGAAAATTGCGAACAAGAGTAGTCGACTGGTCTGTACGTATGTACGTTCGTGTGCTCGAGCTGTACAGGTCGCAAACCTTGACGAATCGCCTTGATTTATTTTTTATTCAGAATATAACCCTATTTAAATTCATTTCTATAAACAATTTTATTTTAATAACGTTTCAATCAACATAATGTTATTGTACAGTAAGTAGAACAACTACGTGCTATACCATAAAAATAGTTAAACAACCATTCAGGTACTTGTGTTACGATCAACATTCTTGCTTAATTGTACAAAGAAGGTTGGCGGTTCGATTTCTGGCGACATAATTATTTTTTTCATAATTATTTTTTTTTACATATACTTTATATTATTCGACTTGATATATTTATATATATATATATATATATATATATATATATATATATATATATATATATATATATATATATATATAAAACATGTCAAGTCGAATAATATAAAGTATATGTAAAAAAATTAATTATGTGAACGAGCCATTTTTTTTCTATGATCTGTCACTTGATTTGACAAGTAAGAGGTAACAAAATTTTTACCACGGAGGGAATTACACTTTAACAAAGCATTTTTATATTTCAAAGTTATTATGAAAATCAACGTTCTAACAAAATACATTTCGTAAAATACGTAATTTTTCAAAGAAAATCATCACTAGCGACGAAGCACATTTTCGATTGAATGGATAAGTGAAAGAACAGAATTGTCGCATCCGGGATGAAGAAAAACATCGAATAATCCAACAACAGCCATTACATAATGAAAAAGTTACTGTTGGTGAGCTCTTTGGAACCAAGGAATCGTCGGCCCGTATTTTTCTAAAAATGAGGATAGTCAAGCAGTTACTGTGAATGAGATCGTTATAATTGAACGATAAATGAATTTTTATGGCTTGAAATTGAAGAAATCGATACCTTTGATTTTTATTTTCAACAAGACGGCACTACATGCAATACAACTCGTGTAAACATTTCGAACAAAGTTCAATGGACGTTAAATTTCAAGAAATGGAGCCATCAATTGGCCAACGAGATCGGTCAATTTAACTCCATTAGATTTCTTCCTTTGGGGCTATTTAAAAAGTAGAGTGTATAGAAATAATCCACAAACAATCCAAGATCTGAATGATCATAACAATTATATAGCCGTTCTGCAGCTTTGTAGAAATAAAATATATCTGATATTGTTTCTCATGTTCACTTGTAATGCATCAAACTATCATTTTATAATAAAATTTAAAAAAAAAACATGAAGAAAATATATTTTTCTTAAAGATAAACTTACCGAGAATGCACTTTTGGTGTAGCCAACTATATTATTAAATGACGCAATCAAGAAAAAAAGATGGAATTACTAACTGAGCAATAATAAATAAACTTTTTATTATGAAATTTAGAATTTAAAATTGATACCCAATTTAAAAACCTGGATCGCTGCTTCAGATTGTTCTGTCCAGTTCCTTGATAACTTCACAGGTTAAATTATAAGTTTTATATTAATGTTCACACCTATATAGCCGCTTTTTTATATCTAATTGTTCAGTTCGCATTCACACATAACGCACAACAAAATTCAACCCCGTCTTTTGTCCAGCCTACTCAACTCAGCTCCTTTTGTTTCCTTTTTTAAGTTACCTGTTTTTCTGAATAAAAACCGATATCTTTCACAAAGCACAGATTGTCAATCGTTTATTAGTGTATTTGCCATATGGCAACATACACTATTGGCATCGGTCGGATGGCGGGACCTAGGGGTCGGAACAAAATTTCTCGACGTTTCATAACCTCCTAAACACTTTGGCACCATTTTTAAAAATGTTTATATATATATGTATATATATATTTATATATATATATATATACGTATATATATATATATATATATGTGTGTGTGTGTGTGTGTGTGTGTGTACGGGCAATAACTTTCGAAAGAGTTAATTGATTTTAACGAAATTTGGCCCACGTATTGAAATCCATCACCGCCAGAAGCCTATTTAAAATGGGCGTAATCGGGCCATTCTAAGGGTAGTTTTTAGGGGTTGAAAAATGTTTTTGGGCCCCAAAATACCGAAAAAATTCTCAGAATTGTTTCAAAATTGACATTTAACCCGCTAGTAGCAATTAAAAAGTGTCCCTAAAATTTTAATAAAATCGGCCCAACAGGACCGAACTTACAAATTTTTTGAAAACACTAATTTGTTGATAGTGACTTATTTATTGAAGGGTGTATTTAATTCGGTGTAGACGTTAGATTGATAATAATATTCCAGTTAAGAAAAAAAATGTTATTTTAAGGGGTGTATTAAGGAGTCAAATCTTTAATTTTACCCAAAAACCAACTTAAGTTCGTGTAATAAAGCCACACTGCCTGTATAAGCAAATACATTATATTGTCGGCAGGGTTTTGGCACTGAGACCCGGGTTTTTATTTTTGTTTCAATTTTTATTTATTAATTTTTTATATAATTTTAATCTTTTTTTCTATCTTTTAAAATATTTTTTCCATTGTTTTTTTTTTATTTTTTTTTAAATTTTTATCATACAGTGGAAAACTTAGCGGGATGTGAATTTTAGTTTTGCCAACTATTTTTAATTCTATGTTTGCTTAGATGAAACTCGGTTAAAAATCAGGACATGTAAGTCCGGCTGTTCGCTTTGTACTTTTCAAGCAGTAAACTTATACTGAAAAGGACAGTGATGAACCATAATTCTGTCCTTTCTGTATAAGTTTATGGTGCTATTTTGTTTTTTCTTTCGGAGGGGCATTTTTTACACCGCTGGACACGTCCAGTAAGCTTAAGTCGATGGTAACAATAGTGTACTCCCGACTTACCGTGTCCTCCACCACATTTTCCACCCGCACTTCCACCATAATTTCTACCCGAACTTCCACGGCGTACGTACTTCGCAGCCTGTGCAAAGCATATAATGAATTGTTTTACATTTCAAATTAAAATATTATTGAAAACAAAATTGTAGTTTTATATGGGGAAAAAATAAAGAAAACTAAAGAATAGATACGTTTGATTAAAAACCAAAACTTAATCCTATTTTGATGTTTTTTTGAAGTTATTTTTTGATGATACAAAGTAAAAATCTAATTGACAGTTCGTGTACTAACTTGTTTTTTTTTTACTTACGCACGCTATATTATATTGTTACAGATTGTACATAGCTGCAAATCTTGGTGGACTTAAATAAAAAAAAAATATTTACATCTAATATTACACAAGTTTATTGATTTTGAAGGAAAGATGAGTCACTGTAAATTAAGCTTTATAGCAAATTTGATTTATTTGTTACAGGACGTATTTTAGTTCAGAAGCAAACCGCAGGAGATGTAATGTTGGTAGTAGTGTTGTTAGCGAGAGAAGACAAACGACCAGTAATATCCGGTGTTTGGTAGCGCCACTAACATCCTGTGCCGCCTGTGTTGAGACTTGAAACCCCTTGTGTCTGTGCCGTCTAGCTAGTTAATCTTACACAACCGACTTCTTGTTCAACCTACTGGAATAATACCAACATTTTATATTTATATTTCGTAAAATGAATGTTTTGCGCAAAATACAAAAATGACTCTATTTGACAGGTAAGATTTGACAGGTATATAATTTAATAGTGAGATATTATTATCTAAAAGTCGAAAAATTTTATAATAATCAAAAAGTAGAACAACACCCGAAAATTAAAATCAATTCTTTATTTGTTTTAAACGATTGTTTCGGCTATTTGAGCCATCATTAATAAAACTTATATCTAATCAATATTAGTAGAGGTACACAATTGTTAAAAATTAAAAATTAATTATTCGTCTATGTAAAATTGCCATTAATAAACTGAAAAAAAAATATTTTTGTTTCAACGACAAATGAAAGAATGAATTACAATTGCAGCCTATTGTACAAATTATGAAATTATGAATATCACCATTATGTAAGACTGAAATAAATTATGTGGTCTTAAAATGTATAACAATTCAAGGGGTAACACCACTGTAAATTTTTCAAAAAATCGAATTTGTTTTTAGGCTTAAAAAATACTTTGAACCTTTTAGAATATGGGGAAAAATATTTCATACCTCAAAGTATTTTTTTTCTTGTAATTTCGAGCTCTTCCCCAAGCGCGTCTATAATGTCTATAATGCATTTCAAAACTTTATATGCGTTTTTCTCGAAACACGATTTTTCAAAACGGCACGCAGCATAACTCCAACATTTTTCGTTCTTTTCATTCGAATTTGTTACAATATCTTTAAAATAAGATTCTGAAGAGAAATACGTAGGGGATTTTCGATAAGTTAATTTAATCATTATTTATTAACAAATGATTATCTTTATTTTTGTTGAAAATTTAACGATTTAATTCAAATACTCGCCAATCACACAAAAATCAATATTTTTAAAATCCCCTACGTATTTCTCTAGCTATAAGCATGTACAATAAGTGTTTTTTTCTTTTTTTTCTAAGTCCAAATTTGCAGCAGCTACACTGCGTGCCGCAGAGCGCCTCAAATTCTACGTGCCTCGCGAAAATGGCTGTGGTGCCGTCATTTCTGAATATTTTTTTATAATAATTTTCTATTTTATTACTTAAATATACGCTAAATAACTTCCTCCCATATTATAATTTTATTACCTTTCCTTCCACCCAAAAAAAAAATGACAAAAAAACACGTTTTTTTAGGCTGTTACAGTGGTGTTACCCCTTAAACAACTTTAGTTTAGTTAGAACTACTCCTGCAAAGTCATAAAAAATTGTATGTTAAGATAACTAATCCCTCGGGTTGTAAAATATGCTCTCGGGAAATTTCGAACTGTGGTCGCAAAATTAATTTTATTACTGTTTTCATTAGCTGTTATTAAGTACTAAGCATCACAAAACTTGTTTCTTAAAAATTTCATAAAACATACATTTTTCCCTATTCAAAAATTGAATCAAAAAACGTGCAATGTTCGTCAAATTTTCTTTACAGCACGTCACGAAATTACGAATTACGGGAAGGCAGATTAACAGTTAAAGGTTGTATCTTTACAAACTTATGTCAAAAATACTGACAAATTTGGCTTGCTCAATAATTTTTTTTTAATTTTACTTTTTCTATCTTCTTTTAAATCGTTTATTTATATCAAATAGACTGCAAAAACGTGGCTAAAAGTTATATAGGAAGAATAGTACATATTTCTGGTTTATCTAAAGCATTAACATCAAACGTTGTATAAGATTTATCATAGAAATTAGTAAGTGCATTTTATATGCACACACAGATCCAACTGCTCATAAAGTAGAGCTATGCGGGAGAAAAAGAGAGCATACTGAACAGCTGGTACTCAGTAACCTTAATGACACAATAGAACAGCTAAGGGTACTAATCAGTGGCACCGCAATTTTTATTTTTTGTCTAATTTTTAAGTACCTATTTTTTCTATACTCAGTTTATTTGTAATTGAGGCATTAAGCCAAATTTTTGTGAAGCTTAGTGTTTAATGACAGCTAGTAAAAACAGTAGTAAAATGAATTTTGCGACCACAGTTCGAAATTTTCCGAGAGAATATTTAACGATCTGAGGGATTAGTCACTTTAAGTCATGTAATATGAAATATTTATGCTATTTTCTTAGTGTATTTGCTATATTGACTATTGACGTTGGTCAGATGGCGGAACCAACATTTCTTGATGTTTTATTCTCAATTTGTCACTATTTTTGAAAATGTTTAAATATATGTTTGTAGGTATATGTATTATATTTATGTCTATTGCCAATCACTTTCGAAAGAACTAATCCATTTTGATGAAACTTGGTTCAAATGCTGAAGCTTAGCAAATCAGGTTAGTAACGATTTACAGTTTAAGTAGAACGTCAAATATAAAGCTATAAGTAGCGATTAATTACAACGATAATATTTAAAAGAAAATAGATGCATTTTATGAAAATTATTGCCAGCATTTACGATGCGATATGTAGTAACTCGTGCCGATGTGCATGTTGACAGTGTCGGCAACATAATGCCATCAAACTGGATGGCGCGTGGCACTGATCGCCTGTTTAGAAGTCCTCACCACGTTTCCGCATAAGAAATTGTGTCAACAAATTAGCACCCTGCATGTATATGTATACGCAAAGTCGCCGAGATTTCCCACGAATATGCGATGCGCATCTGTTTTTCGTGACGTCATGTATGCTATATAATAATATACGCTATAATGTAAATATGTACATTCTCTATAGGTAGCTCAAAAGCAAATTACCGTTTTTAGCTAAGATGAAATTTAATGTATGCATAGATTATTTATATATATTTTTGTACGACCCCCTATAAAATAGCTGCTTTTAATGCCTGTATACTGTATAGCGGTTATAAAATGATCCTTTTTTACACTAGGACGTAAAGAAAAACATAAGGAATTCGATTTTATCAATCTAACAGTAAGTAGTATCTCTGTCAGTTGCCCCTTAAATCTATATGAGAAAAAGTGGCAGCAGAGCAGGCGTTACCATCGTTAATAGTCCACATATAATTCCATGCTATTTTATAGGAGGTACGTGCAAAAATGTAGTATGTACCTCGATTATAATGCTTTTATAACTGTTAAAACTTGCTAAGTGCTCGTTGTTAACATAAAATAATCCATTACAATCTTGATACGTAAACCATTATTACTCGATTATTCGAAAGAGTTAATTTTTAACTAAATTTTGACACATACTGGAATCCATTAGCGCACGAAACCTATTTAAAATAGTCTCAATCTGACTAATTTAAGGGTTGTTTTTAGGGATTGAAAGGTATTTTAGGCTCAAAAAAATCAAAAAATTCTCGAAATTATAGTTTAACCTTTTACTAAAGATAAAAATGTGTTGCTAAGATCTTAATTACATCAGCCTGACAAGGAAAAAAATTTTTATCCACTTTGCTGTAGTTCGCCACTAGACCGTAATATGGTGAAACCGATGGCTTCACTATTGTTCTGGCTATCGTGTTTCATCTCAATCGCATGCAGTGCCGCGTAGGAGTTAGTTTAAAATAAACTAATATAAATAAAATGTTTTTCAGTATTGCTTTCAAAAATAAAGTTACGCAATTTTACGTTTGACTAACGATATATGAATCGTTGGTACATGACATATGCGACCAGGGTGTTAGTAACATCAGAAGGGGAAACACAGAGCGGTAGTGAGTATACCGCCTCGTTATCTCTGATGCCCGGCTCCACACGACCACTTTACCGGGAAACCGGTGACACAATCCCTGTTTGCAAAAGACTTAGCGCGAGAGAGACGGTCGGTGCAACGAATTTCAGAGGCGCACCATAAATAAATACTCACACAGCGAATAATTTATCTGCGTAACTAACTAGAAGTGGCGCTCAGGAAAAAGAGAGTAGTGATTGCCATTTTTTCTTTACACATGCGCGGTTTATGACGGGTTGCAAACTGGCCGGAAACTGTGTAGTCTACGAACGCGTTCTATGAGATGATAAACAGCAGAAAAATAGCCTATTAAATAAACAATTTTGAAAACCATAAAAAATAATAATTCTGTAAAAAACGACAAAAAAATACCTTTCTCTGCCTTAAAACATTTAATTAAACAACTCAAAAAATCAGAAACCATAAGTATTAAGGTCATTTTACCAAAAATTATGATATGACAGTTTCGCAAAAGCAAATTGCCCCCAGCTAAAAATTTGTTCCTAGTTAGTGGATTCTTTTGGCGGTTAGAAAGCGATCGACAACCAACAGTTTAGCCTCTGCAGACGTCAAATTTTCTATCGGTGGCTTGCGATTTGCATCGTCAGCTTTCTAAGAGTTTTTGACTGGTATACGAACGAAGTTATAATCTCTATTTTTGTTTTAGGGTTTAAGGTGATATATTTTTTTATTAATAGCATCTCTCTGAGAACGTGCTCTGGACGTTAAGTGATAAATGTATATTTATCTCAATGCCGTCTTTAGGAGTTCTGGCTCACCTGGCGAAAAGAGGATTAGGCGTCCTCTCATGTCACGAAATAAGAGAGAACTAAGACTAGAATATAAGAAAAAGACAAAACAGTGTAATTTTTACCGTGTGATTCTCGAAACCTCTTTGCTTAGGCAATCCCTGCCAAATCCTAGGTACGGAGCCGATTTTTCTTTGTACTACGATTGTTGTTCGGAAGAAATTTTTAATATTCGCAGTGTAACCATTGTAATAAGTACGCCACTGTCATATACATGTAACAAACCTGCCGGCCGAAATAAGCGGAACAGCCACCACAATTTAACAGATTTAATTCTAATTTGCAATTTAATCGCATTATTAATATCAATATTTTGACAATATTATTATCATTGCGTTTTTGTTAATTTACTGCGTTCAGCTTACATATATTTAAAAATAATACTGTTACACTGGTACTTTCAAATAGCGTTATTATTAGAGACGTATTTGTGTTGAAAACAAATCTATGTGTGGCGTTACACACGGCTGAAAGTTATACTTCTTACACCGAGAACGTGCACGCGTTATTATTATTATCATTTATTATTTAAATAATAAAAAAGTAACAAATTTACCACTATTAAAATAAAAAACTATATTAAATTGATTAAAAACAATAATAATATTTAGTTAGTCACTCAAAAATCATAATTTTATACAAAAAAGAAGAATTCGCTGTTTTTTTTTTTTTAGTTAGCCGCTGCACTATTATAGAACCCTTCTTAAAGGCGGAAACTGCTACATCATTGAAATGAATTATTATATTGATAAAAGTAGAAGCTTATAAGTCAATAATTTGCACCTGTGTGGGCAAGAAGATTTTGGAGGAGTTAGAAAACTAATCTTCAAATGATCATTTAAAAATAGTATTGCGCATTCAAAGTACGAATTGCAACTATTTTATGCAAATATTGTTTCATATTATGTTAGTTCAAAACAGTAAAACCTTGTTATATATATCTACTTTACATAATTATTGCAGTAGTCTCGAGATAAACCGAACAGCCTATATATGTGCATTGTAACCCGTAGATCGGTAGATGTAGTGTAAGGGAGTTTATGTTCAGAGTTTGACCTCAACACGTCTAGTGGGCGCACTGTGTCTAGTGAGTCGGGCCAGAAAAGCAGCAGCAGCAGCTCGTAGAACCAACGTCCGTCGGTCCTAATTCAATCACCTGACGTCCGGTGTGTTGTAACGACGGCAGCCTACTACTGCCTGCTTGCTGGTGTCACGTGACCGCGGCCATAACCCCTGACATCGACGGTGCCCTTCTGCAGTCCTCCTTCACCTTGGCCCTTGTCACTGTACGTTTCCAGATAACGATATCTCCGCGACTTTTCACGTTTCATCTTCGCCGATCTATAAATAAACTATAGAGAACCGTGAAATTTATGTTGATAAATGCCAGTATTGGGTAAATTCAGATTCTTTCTTCAAGGCCACCGAATGCCATTTATATGTTGAATTTATTATTATGCAAGCTCGTAACGAACTCTCTCCTACAAGCTTCTCGACCTTACAAAATCAATAATCAATAATTTTTAAAATATTTCATTCAAATTTAATTTTAATAAATATTTTCACAACCGTCCTCAAAAATAAAGAGCATAAAATCTATATTATAATGCGAACAATTTATTGACTGAATAAAAGTATTGTTTTTTTAATGATTTGTAAATTGGGTCGTATTTTCTTAAATGTTTATATTTCTTTTAATTCTCGTGGTAATCAGTTAAAAAGTTTGGGACCACGAACTAAAGGAGATTTAGCAGTTAATTTTCGACACGGTGTTTATTTACGAGTATGTTCGGCTATAAAGAAAATATCTATTACTACTCAATATAAATTTATACCTACGATATTCGAAAATTATTTTTGTGCATTTGAGCGCACATATTATAGATTTTCTAGAAATCCCTCAACAACCAAAACAACAATGTTAATTACGATATTTTACCCGTTCTTTAACAGTAAATGTTAAAGAAACAATTATTATAAAATAAAAGGACTCTCGTTTTTTCGTATACAAAAAGGACAATTCCCTTTTCTTGAGCCTTCAGAGTACCACAAAACAGTGAGAAAAGTGTTCCTGTTCGTCTATACGACTTGAACATCTCTGAGAGATCGAGCTGGCCGTACCGGAAGAAGAACACAAACTACTACATACAAAGGGAATGGGATTACAGGAGGAAAGGACCAACAACACAGACCACTCCCTCGGGACTTGTTCAGTGCTACGTTCGCGTAATCTGACGTCAACCGGACACCAGGCACCAATTGTCCTGCTCTACAACGGAAGACTGCTATAGGGCTGCCAATTTATACTGTCAAGATATAAAATCACCAAGCTTACACTCTTCATCTCCTTTCCTTGCATTCGTCTTCGACAGTCCACTACTCCGTTTGTCCTTTTCTTCTGCTACTGATTTATGTCTCGTATTATATAAGGTGTAGCGTTTATTTTTATTTTTTTATCTTTTAAATCAATACACTCGCCGATTTAATTTCCTTTTTGTTAAATAGAAAATACTTTCATACCACACTATATAGCATTATTAGTATTCGGTGTATGCGTCTTCCCCTTTCAATATGAGTTTTTCCACGCTATTCTTCTCAATTAATTCATAATTAGGAATATATTGTAAAACTTGTTTTGCCACCATTTGCCTATATCAGCCGAGTTCACAAGGATGCCGTTGATTATATATTGCGTTTCCATGGCTCGTTTTATGTAATTCTGTCTAATTATAATCCGAGAACTGATAAAAACATCACACATACTTTTCCATTATATTTATCGTTAAAAATGACAATAAACTGAAAATGTGGTTTGATTCTAAGTTCAGACGATCCTGACAATTATTATAGGTCTTTAAAAAATGAATAAAAATGCTGCTCATAGCTTACGTATATTATTCTATTTACAACTATTGGTTTCTAACTAAATGCTATTATTACAATAGTCCAGTCATTGACGGGAAAATACGGCGAAACTGCTGACTTCTGCCAAGCAGCATCGATTTGCACAATTTGGATTTAGGTTCTACTTACCCTCTACTTCAAAGTTGTCCTTGTGCTGGGAGGTGCTTTTATTATAGGGGTGGATGCCACCCCTTCTCGGGGGTGAAAAATGTTTCATTAAAAATAAGTCCGGAAGTCGATAGACTAAGTAATTCTAAGCAACTTTTGTTCTATAAAGTTTTTTTTGAAAGTCAATATTTTTCGACTTATCTGCGAGTAAAAGTGTCAATTTTTCAACAAACAAACCCACACTATAACGTTTCAATATACGTGCTCTTATATCTGCAATAATATGTCATAAGTTTTTGATCAATAACTCGCTTCGTTTTTAAGCTATCAAGTCCTTCAAAAAACTATTTTGTAGGTTTTTTACGGGCTATAAGCTCATATAAATTTAATTTTTTTAGCCCTTATTTTTGAAAGGGTTTGAGCTGAAAGGGCTTGAACAAGTTACTATTTACGAACGTATGCAAACTTTAAACAGCCAGATCTTACTCAAGGTTTATCCTACAGCAAAAAAAAACGAAAATTTTCAAAAAAGTAAAACCTACAATTTTGTACTCTGCACAATTTTGCGTATCATTAACAGTTTTTGAGTTATTTTGATGAAAATGCAATTTTTTGCAAAATTACAAAAATGCTTTTTTCACTTCAGCTTAAATTTTTTGAAAACTAAGCACTTTAAGCCGGTTGAACTTCTAGAGTATGTTAAAAGTACATAAATAAAGTGAATTGTAGAGTGGTAATGATTATTTTCAACTAGGGTGGAAATTAGGGGATGATTTTCACATTTTTTGACCCCGAAAAAAATAGGGACCAACATTTTTTTCGCATAACTTGCTTAGTTTTGATGCCAAGGACAAAAATAAAGGTTTTTTTAAGTACTTCAAAAAAGGTTCCATGAGTTTCCTTCGAAAAATGCATTGTTTTTGGTAAGTTCACGTCAAAACTTTCAATTTTGGCGTTAGATGAATAAGAACCAAACTTGAACAAGCTAATCATCCTATTGTATTGGGTCTACAAACACCATAAACCAACCATTCTTTTTGTTTTTTCATAAGCTACATTTTTACTAAGAATGATTTCTTCAATAAAATACTTACTTTTTCAGTTAAAAAAAAGCACCCTCCCGCACAGGGCCAACTTTGAAGTAGAGGGTAAGTAGAACCTAAATCTAAATTTTTATGAAAATCGGTGCTGCTTGGCAAAATTAAGAGGGAAAATAGTCGTTGACTGGACTATAATGGAGACTGGGATATCGTAAAACGTATTATCAAACGTGAAAAATACAAAAAAACTCAAGCTGGTAAAAATGCTTGCAATAGTATAAAATTGTGGAGGCCGTTATTTTTGTATATTTTATAGAGAAATAAAATAGTTTTATTACAAAGGAGAGAATAAATTTTAATATTATGACTGATGAATATGTAATATTTGTGAGATATAAGCAATAAACAAGTCACACGAGCACATAACATAGAAACACTTGTCGCAGTGCAAAACTCGATCTACAAAATGCTGTGTTTGCTAATATTGTTTACATGTAGGGATACAAAATAATTATAATGTGAACAAAAACTTGTTTACAAACAAAAAATAAATAAATAAATAACTGCTGAACGCCTCCAATCAAATGAATTATTTTTTCAGTTTCCAATTATATTTGCCTGCTGTTTGACTAATTTTATTCAAATTGTCTTTATTTACTTATCTTTATTAATCGATATTTTCGGAATCTAAACTTTTTTTTTTACCCTCAAATGCATTCCTAAACATAGAACCTCCTCCTTTTTTTCGGAAACCCGTTATGTGTATTGTGTTTCAGATTTCGTCAAAATCGATTGCGTTTTCCGAGAGATCACGGGTGAATGTACACACACACTGCTAAACAGCCTAATATAATTTTTTTTAATGGTATTAATTTGTTCAGAACGATATACGAGTAAAACGTCATGAGATAAACTTGGATGACGAGGAGCTTGGGATGACCTTAGGATCCGTCAACCGGCTAACGTCAATAGTGAATGGGCCTATATACTATGTATGAGTAAATACACTAAAAAGCATTGAATATATTACAAGATATTGCATTATTAACATACATATGACTTCATTAGCATGTTTAACATACTGTGCTGTTAACAGTGAAACTGGCCAATTAATTTGCTGATTTTATCGTTTATATCTTTTCTTTATGAGTATTGTATGTAAGTAGGTATGTTCTGTTCATAAATTTTATTTAAAACATTCGGAAGTAGATGTTATAATTCATAAAGTTTTTAATGAACGTTCCCGTTTTTGGCCTTCTTCGTATTACTACAGAAAATTTATGTATTTACAGTTGGCGAAACCTACTTTCTTTTGTTTTGTGTGTTACTTTAAATTTACTGCATTTGTTTCTTTAACAAATTCTTAGCTTATGTAATACACATGACGTAGAGGGCGATTATTGTCGCGATTATAACTGAGAATGCTCTACATATTTATTTATTTACTAGTTTTTACCACAGGCTTCGCTCGCGTTAATATCGGATTTGATCAGAACCTTATAAATCCAAGCGTAGTAGGACAAAAAATAATGTACAAGAAAAAACTCGGGTCGCAGTGCTAATTTGCTGATACATGCTGTGTGTTTGTTTTTGGATAATATAAAAAATTTGGCACACCGCTTAAAATATATTTTTTTTATTTCAATATTATTATCAATCTAACATCTGCACTGGATTAAATACATCCTTCAGTTAGTAAATTCATATCCGCAAACTACTGTTTTCATAAAATTTATAAGTGCGGTCCTATCTGATTGATTTTATTAAAATTTGAGCAGCACATTTTATTCTTTACTAAAGGGAAACGATTCTATGATTTTTTTGGTATTTTTAAAACCAAAAACATTTTTCAACCCTTAAAAACTACCCTTAAAATGACCCGATTGGGTTCATTGTAAAATAGGTTTCATGCAGTGATGGATTCCAAGTCTCCGACATGTGAGCCATATTTGTTTAAAATCAATTTCGAAAGTTATAGGCCGTATACACACACACAAACTCTTTAACACCTTCTGGTGGGGAAGTGGAGTGTAGGCCGTATTAAATATTATTGAGAGAGTAACTGTCTTGCAATCTGTTTAATTACGATTTTCTCCTTATATAATTTTGCAAATACTCCAATACTATTAAAATTTGTTCTGATTCATTATGATTAATCACGATAAAAAATCCGCTGTGCTAGCATAGTCTTAATGTGGTATTATACATTATAACACACAGTTATATAATATATATAAACATTTTAAAAAATGGTGCTAAGTTGCTTAGAATGATGTGAAACATCAAGAACTTTCGGTCCGAACCTTAGGTCCCACCATCCGACCAACGCCAATAGTGTAAGTGCCATACATATGGCAAATACACTAAAAATCATTTAAACTCGCTTTAAAAGTTCTATATAACACCAACTGGATATTTTACTATACACGAAACCGGACTTCTAAATTCCCTAATAATTCTAAGAGAACGATATTTAGGCAAACATTTTAAAAGGCTATTGAACGAAAATAATCAGAATTGACGAATTCTACCGCGATCAATTGTTATAAACAATTTAATTGATACTACTTGTATATTTCAGTTTAATGAATGAGCGTGAAACTGGTATATATATAGTAACTAGCCGCTCCCCGTGGCCCCGCCCGCGATTTTAATAGTTAGGATTCTTTCATTAATCACTCACTCCGTTCGTTCGCCCGAGTTTATAATTATTTGTTTCATTACTCGCTCACTCACCCTGTTCGTTCGGTCGAGTTTATAATTATTTGTTTAATTACGCAATCACTCACTTCGTTCGTTCGCTCGAATTTATAATTATTTGTTTCATTACTCACTTACTCACTCCGTTCGTTCGCTCGAATTTTTTATAATTATTTATTTCATTACTCACTCACTCACTCCGTTCGTTCGCTCGAATTTTTTATAATTATTTGTTTCATTATTCACTCACTCGCTCCGTCCGTTCGCTTGAATTTATAATTATTTGTTTCATTACTTAATCACTCACTTCGTTCGTTCGCTTGAATTTATAATTATTTGTTTCATTACTCGCTCACTCACCCTGTTCGTTCCCTCTAGTTTATAATTATTTGTTTAATTACTCACTCACTCACCCTGTTCGTTCGCTCGAGTTTATAATTATTTGTTTAATTACTCACTCACTCACTTCGTTCGTTCGCTCGAATTTATAATTATTTGTTTCATTACTCGCTCACTCACCCTGTTCGTTCGCTCGAGTTTATAATTATTTGTTTGATTACTCACTCATTCACTTCGTTCGTTCGCTCGAATTTATAATTATTTGTTTCATTACTCACTCACTCACTCCGTTCGTTCGATCGAAATTATAATTATTTGTTTCATTACTTACTCACTCACTTCTTTCGTTCGCTCGAATTTGTAATTATTTGTTTCATTTCTCACTCACTCACTCCGTTCGTTCGCTCGAATTTATAATATCCTATGTCCGTCTCCTGGTTCTAAACTACCTCCCCACCAATTTTCAGCCTAGTCGGTTCAGCCGTTCTTGAGTTATAAATAGTGAAACTAACACGACTTTCTTTTATATATATATATATATATATATATATATATATATATATATATATATATATATATATATATATATAGATATATATATAGATATATATGTATATATATATATATATATATATATATATATATATATATATAGATATATATATATATATATATATATAGATATAGAGCAAATGAATAAGTTAGTCTAGCTCGTCGATAGAGCACGAGAGTCATAATTACAGGATCGGGGTATCGAATCCCATGTTGATCGAAAATGTACTTTTTTTTATTTATTCATTATTGTATAAAAGCCTATAAAGAAAGAAAAAAAATTGACGGGATTTAAAAACGCTAACGCAGTCAGTTATTATAAACAATTTAATTGTTTATTTAAAAATTTGGCATAGTACACGCAAATGGAAGATTAATGGCGCGGAATATTAATTGTGCACTTGACAGATTTTTTTAAAGTTTATGAGATTCCAAAATGTGTTATATCATCCTGCAATCTGTACAGAATTATCAAAATGTAGAAAGCAATACAATAACAAATCTATGAAAAAAACATAAATAAAATATTGCAGTCATAAACATTTATATTCTGTATAAGAAGGCAAAATATGATTTTTTAACGAACGACCTCTACAATTTATATCGTATTTAGGCTAATGAGTTATCTGTTGACGCATTTAATGACGCTTGCTCCCGACACATAAATATTTTCCAAGACGACAGTTCTTATACGGCATCGTATTTTCCACCATTTCTCTATGAGTGTGTTTCATATCCTCTAATGTAACTTTTGCAGTGCGTTATGTAAGACGCCATCCTCTAACATCTCCGTAACTACTTCCGCCGGAAACAAGTCGCCGTTTTATACATAGTTTGAAACAATGCTGGGTTCAAATTAAATCTCGTTTATATGTATTATAATATTATCGTGCTTCTACGGGGGCCCTGATTTCAAGACCTGAGAACTAGAAAAAGTATATGTTAGATTTTCAGTTTAATAGTAAAACTAATATACAAATAGATAACTATAGTTATACAATACGTCAATAGTCAATATTTTTTAAGTTGACTGGATATTACCATTCCAACCCATTAGTGGAACAGGAATATTTGATTGATTCTTTCTTCTCGAATGTTATCTTCTTAAAGGGGTATTTTAGTCTAGAGGCATGAATTTCAGGTAATTTTGGAAGTGACGTAAAAAAAAAAGCAATCAATATTTTTACTATCCATTTTTTTATCAGTTGTTTATTAAATTCATTACGAGAATACAGAAAAAAAAAGTACAAAAAGTTAAAAATTCAAAAAATTAACAGCTGATGAAGTGGGGTGACCATACCCACGATTCCAACTCTTCTAGCAATCTGAAAAATAAAAGATTATCAATTTAGAGTAATGTCGCAATGTCCGGAACTACGGAAAAGTCAAAAATTTTTTTTTTTCACAAAATGGCGACTGATTGAAAAAAAAACAATTTTTATCTCTTTTTTTTGACTTTTCGAATTTTTTTAAAATACTAAAACTTTAAATTTGGAGATGACCGTAGTTCCGGTCATAGAGAAGGCTATAAAGAAGACTCTCAAAAAATTTTAAGTAAATTGGTCCAGTAGAACTTGAGAAATCGTGGGTATCATTTTGAAAAAGACAATTTCGAGAAAAACGCGTTTAAACTTTCGCGTCAAGTTTTTCATAGTCTAAGTCATGAAATGATATTTTAGTCTTACATTTATTTAATCTGCCATTTCTGCTGCATACATCGGACCTTCCTCGACTTCAAAAAAACTATTGTCTGCGCTTCTCTCTTCCAATCGAGCAGTTCTGGCCTCCTTTGATGCGTTGGATGCTCGTATCTTTTTTTTTGTCTTTTGCCTTTTTTTTGTCGATCTGGGCGAGTAATCCTTTGCGCTGACGATTTTTTATCCATTTTATTTAAGAAAATTAAAATTATCTCTCAAAATATTATTTTTATTTCACTCACAGCACTTACGTCCGCATGTGGTTAGGAAGTAAGAAATCAACTGTTAGCATCTGGATGGAAGTGAGCACTAAATATAAAAGATGCAAGTCATTTTGGGTTTTGTATTACAATATATATATATATATATATATAAATATAATGTCTTTTGTTCCATTAGTTCCGGCCGAGCCGGTTTGGATGCCGCGTCAGCAAAATACCTGTATCTCCAAAAATAATTTGAATTTTTGAAAAATCCTCTTAAGGACATATTCTTAAGTAGTTAAACTTTGAAAATATAAAAAAAAATCGATTTTTTTTCATTTCTACACTAGAATACCCCCTTAATTTTTTTTAATAGATTGTGTTTTACTTTTTTTGTACATTTTGTCATTCCATGGTACCTACTAATTTAGGTCAAAATTCACTTTTCAAAAGTTTCCAATATTTTTTCGTTTTAAGATCTCCTGAATCCAAAAAAACGCATTTTTGGAAAAACTCTGTGCGTCTGTTTGTGAGCACGTAACAGGTCAAACGGATGAATGGATTGAAACCAAATTTTAGGAGGATGTTTGGTTTGCAAATATGAAGAGCCCTATGGTTTTTGGAGGAAATCGGTACATGCGGAAAAAAAATATAAGTTATAACGTTGTATTTACCTCATATAATACTATGCTTTTCCATATGATTTATGTTCTATATATTTTTCTAAGAAAGTTTTGTAAAAAAATTTTTTTTCTAAGCTTTATAGTTTCGGAAATATTTTGAAAATAAAAAAAAATCAACTGTTCTTTTCTTCTAAAGATCTGTAAAAAAGATATTAGTCAGGTAGCTGACATGTATATTTTTACAGCAGAACTTCAAGAAATAAAATTTTGCTTAACCGACATCCAAAAGAACCTAAAGAAAAAAGGAAAAGGCATAACCATTCTAAGCGACTCCCTTAGTTCTGTGGAATCAATAAGCAGCCTCTACCCAAAAAAACTCTATAATTCAAGATATACAATACTGCATCTACCAATTCCACCAAAACCAACACAAAACAACCCTAATCTGGATCTCGTCACACACTGGTATTTATGGAAACGAAATAGCCGACAACAACGCTAAAGAAGCAATCTTTACCTCTGACATCATCGTAAAAAGCATAACAATAACCGCCGTAATAACCTTAATAAAAAGAACATATAGAAAAAACTGGACTCACCACTAGCAAGACATAGAATCAAACAGCCTCAGAAAAATAAAAGAAGTCACAGATTACTGGAAACCTCCCATAACCCTTACGAGACAACAAGAAATAGCACTGACTAGACTAAGGACAGGATATAATAAACTAACAAATAGCGACATTTTCAAAAAAGAAAACTCACCGGACGGCGACACCTGCCACGAGAAACTGACAACGAAACAAATGTAAAAAAATAATTAAATTCATAATTGAAACAGATATCATAAATAAACTTTAATAAATAAATAAATAAAATACTTACCTTACCTACTTATCACCTACAAAATCGGCACTTCATTTAATTATCATCTTTGTCCCTACCATCTTGTTATATTATATCTTAATTTAATTTGTTTTCAATATCGAATGTAATTTTATAGTGTATTTTTTATGCTAACGGCTTTGTGCCGAAGCATTTATTTTTAAAATAAAAAAAGCATGCCTTGAATAATTTTTATATGTTAAACCATATTACGTAATCATGGAAACAAATAGCAAATATCATATTTCTTACTAGCCGTTACCCGCCCCATTGTACGCATTAACAGAAATTTTATTTTCTTTGTTATATGTCAAATGTTAATATTTTTAAAACTGGAATGGTCCTGTCACCCGACTGGCTGGAAGTTTTATTCTTATGGCTCAGAAATATTAGCTATTTTTTAAACCGTCCTTAATGTATTGTAACTACAATGGTATCAATTTATTGTAACGTATTTAGCACACAGCGAGCAGTTTGGAAATTGGGTCACAGGTAACAGCTTTCAACATTTTTCCATTTAAATAGTTCGAGTTAGAGGGTAACCGATTTAGAAAGAGTTAACTGTACAATGATTTTATACGGGAGCACACCGTTAGCGTATCAAACCGTCACGTTGATATCGGTTTATGGTGGCGGTACCGGGTAAGTACGCTTTACGGACTGCGGACTGCTCAGTGCTGGCCGTAACTGTCCGCTGACGTGAATTATTTATACCGAAGCAATAAATCAGTTAGGATTATTAACCCCGCTGGTGCTGCTTTCTCCGTGCCGGTGTCGCTGTTCACATCTACCGGTAATTTACGACACCACATCACGTTCGCATACAACAAACATTTTTGCACCTATACACATATTGTGTGTATATATACGAACTGATGTGATGATAATACAGATTATCACATCCTTCAATTTTATTTACATAACAGAAAACTTTAAAATCAAAAAACTGTTTAAAAATAATATTAACCTCCTTGAAAAAAGTCACTTTAAGATGAAAATAATGAAATTTTGAGGTCGGCGCCAATTTAATAACGAAAACTTTAAATCTCTACTTTTAGTAAATTGGCGCCGACCTCAAAATTTCATTATTTTCATCGTTTTAGTGAGTTTTTGAAGAAGGTTAATATATTTTTTTAAAAGTTTTTTATTTTTTACTTTTTAGTGGATTTGATTTCGCACATTTTTAAGAACTACTGAACCGATTTAAGTAAAATTAAATAAGGAAATAATTATCAAAATTGGTTTACAATTGACGAAAATATTGGTGACAAATATAAAAAAAAAAGTTTTATTATAGTGATTTAAAAATGGATGAACCGATTTTAATAAAAAATATATGGTACTAATCCGGTAGCATTCTGAATAAAATGGCGTTGAAATTTTTCAAATCGGTTTACAATTGTCGAAAATATCGGTGACAAACTTAAAAAAAATGTTTTATTGCTGTCATTTAAAAATGGATGAACGGCTTTAATAAAAACTATATGGTACCAATCTGATAGCATTCTGAACAAAATGGCGTTGAAATTTTTCAAATCAGTTCATAATTGGCGGAGAAATCGCGTAACAAACATACAAAAAAAAAAAAAAAACATACAACCGAATTGAGAACCTCTCCTCCTTTTCTGAAGTCGATTAAAAAGTAGATTTTATTATTAAGGCAATACGTTTCAGTAATTTTCTGATGGGATTTGTGACGCCTATATTAAATCGGACGTATACCAACATCCGATGTAATAATAGGCGCCACAAACAGTGAAATTTTGATGGCAGGAAATTTATGACTCGAATAAACACACAAAAGAAACATTTTTCTATTTATTACTTCATCACGCCTAAAAAGGTTAACTGGTTTAAATAAAATGTTGCATGCAAAGATAAGAGTCTATGACCAGGAGTAATACATATTTAAAGATCAATTTTTCCACCTGTCTCAAGATATTACGTTTTAAGGGTTCCGTACCTAAAGGGTGCCAATGGAAACCCTATTACCAAAACTCCGCTGTCTGTCGGTCTGTCCGTTTGTCACAGGGCTTTTTTTTAGTCTGTAATAGGCAGACACTTGAAATTTTCACAGAGTGTGTATTACAGTATTACTATGGCCGCTATAACAACAAATAAAAAAAATAAAATAAAAGTAATAAAAATATTGTATTTGTTTGTAAACTAGCGACTAGCGACATCGGACGGAATCTCTTAAAAGCTATTAGTTCAGGTATTTCTGCATCTTAGTCGTTTCATAGACATGTACTGAATGAAATACATTGAATAGCAATTATTATACGAAGTATATTATTTTTATTTTATTACTAAGGCTCCGCAGTCTTTCTGTCTGTCTGTCCGTCTGTCACAGAGCTGTATGTAAACGTAACGATAATTTATATAATAAAATAGCTAACAAACGCATCAATTGTTTTTCTTCCTAAATATAAATTACATATTTGTCCACCTAAAATTTCCGATACCTGGTGGCCCATAAAATATTGATGGGCTGCACATCGGAAATTTTCCCGGTTTCTCGGCGGCCCCATCCGCCCTTGGGTTTAGTATAAAGGGTATAAAATACCTAGATATGTAGGCTTAGTGTCGTTTAGTTTTCTTTGAAAATTTGTATTTATTAGAATACATGTTTTACCATTTATTTCGTCTTTGTTTTATTAGTGTATTTGCCATAGGCAACATACACTATTGGCGTTGGTCGGATGGCGGGACCTAGGGGTCGGACCAAAATTTCTCGACGTTTCATAACCTTCTAAACACTTTGGCACCATTTTTAAAAATGTTTATATATATATATATATATATATATATATATTTATATATATATATATATATATGTGTGCGCGCTATAACTTTCAAAAGAGTTAATTGATTTTTACGAAATTTTGCCCACATGTTGGAATCCACTACCGCAAGAACCCTATTTAAAATGGGCTCAATCGGGCCATTTTAAGGGTAGTTTTTAGGGGTTGAAAAAAGTTTTTGGGCCCAAAAATACCTAAAAAATTCTCAGAATCGTTTCAAAATTGAAATTTAACCCTTTAATAGCAATTAAAAAGTGCTCCTAAAATTTTAATAAAATCGGCCCGACAGGACCGGATTTACAAATTTTATGAAAACACTAGTTTGCAGATAGTGAATTATTTGCTGAAAGGTGTATATAATTTAGTTTAGAGGTTCGATTGATAATAATTGCAACTGAGAAAAGAATGTTCTTTTAAGGGGTGTATTAAGGAGTCAAATTTTTTATTTTGCCCAAAAAACCAACTTAAGTTCGCATAATAAAGCCACACTGCCTACATTAGCAAATACACTATATTGTCGGCAGGGTTTTGGCACTGCGATCCGGGTTTTTTTATACTTTAATATTGCTCCAGTAATCCCGATTTTTCACTAATCCAGGTTGAGCCAATGTTAATTGGTCGACATGAGTGAGGCTTTACCGTATTTCTTTTATTTTAAACACAAACTATTATTATAACTCTATAAACGTTTGCTAACTGAATTACATATTCCAATAAAAATAATGGTTTCACGAAAAACACTCAAACAATGTTAAAATTGCTTAGCAAATTCGAACTGCATATTTATTTTGAAACATTTGCACATAAAATATAACATTATTTTACAAATTGACATAACATATAATTTATGTGCTATATTCACGAAAAAGGAAATTTCACTTTTTGATTTAGTACATATGACGTTTAATAAAATATGAATTATAGACCATTTCTCTACCTATACGTATATGTATACAGACGAGTAAGTGTAAATTTGTATGACCCAATACAAGTATATACATTTTGACGCCATTTAATATTGTAGTTTATGTACTGTCCTACATTTTTTTTTTTATTAATATAAACAATCGCATTTTTGACAGCGTGGTCATTCATGCGAGAAAAGAACAAATGAAAGAGAGAAAAGAAAAAAAAATATAAATGAACAAACCTAGAAATTTAGATTACATAGTATACAGTATAGCTAAATCATTACTGTATACTATGTAATCTAAATTTCTAGGTTTGTTCATTTATATTTTTTTTTCTTTTCTCTCTTTCATTTGTTCTTTTCTCGCATGTCAAAAATGCGATTGTTTTTGTTAATAAAAAAAAAAAAAGATTAATTAATTATTATAACAGTAGGATAGTCATACTTTGCTACAATAGTTAAGAAACACACATTGCTACGATGCTATACCTCTTAGAAAAATGTGTTTTCAAACACTGTCACCGTTGGGACTCAAACCTGAAATTTTCTACTTTCGCAACGGATGGGTTATCATTTAGCAATCATTAGCAATCAACAGTGAAATATATCTAAACGTACAATTTTTCTCAAATTTAAACATATTTGTAACTGTTTTTTTCCAGCATCCGAGAGTTAATTTTATCTTAGGTAACCCATGTGGACATATAGGATTGTCTTAAAAAAATGTGGAATCCGCTTGACTTGTGTGCCAACTCTAAAACTTAAATAGGTTGCAATAAATTGATACTATTGTATTTATAATACATTAAAGAAGGTTGTAAAAAATAATTTAGAATTTCTGTCATAAGAAAAACAATAGTTGAATTTTTGTTTTTAGTATGACGTTAAAGTTACGTAGATTTATATATATATTTATATATAATAATAATAATAATAATATTTATTAGCCACATTGACACAGGGTATATGACAAGTCAACATTTAAATTGCGTAATTAAAAAATTCAATAAAATTATAGAATTCTCTGTTTACCAGATGACTCTTTAATTTCTTTTTAAACGCTGAAAGTGGCAATGATTTAGTATCTTGTGACAAATGGTTATAAAATTTAACACAGTTATAAAGTACTCCTTTTTTAAAAGCAGTTAAAGAGTGATCCGGCAAACGAAAGTCGCTGTTTCCCCTAGTATTATGTACATGTAACATTTGATGACAAGTAAAATCTTTAAAATGTTCTTTCACGAAACACACGCATTCGTAAATGTAAACACAAGACAGTGTCAAGAGCCCATGGGCAGAAAAAGATCCTCTACACGTCTCTCTAGCATTTAATTTCGCTAAGATACGGATGCAACTTTTTTGAGCTTTAAAAATCAACTCTGTGTTTGCAGCTCCCCAAAAAATAATTCCATATTTCATTTTAGAATAAAAATTTCCAAAATACATAGTTTTTACGGTCTCGTAATTAGCAAATTTGGATATGTGACGTATAGCGTATACGCACCTACCAAGTTGCCCTGCCAAAGCATCGATATGCGTGCACCATCTGATATGCTGATCAACACAAATGCCCAAAAATTTGGCATCAGCGGAGAAAGGAACTTTGATATTATTAAGGTATAGATAGTCAGGAGTTTTAACGTTACTTTGCGTAGTTTTGAGTAATAAAAGTTTAGTTTTCTGTGTGTTTAATACCAATTTATTGCTGGAAAACCAGTTATGTATCCTGAAAAACACTTCTACCGCTTTTTCAAGCACTTCAGTGATATCTGAACCAGTGATTAACACATTTATATATATATATATATATATTGTGACACTGTTTTCTCCGTTGTAAATTAAAGCCACACTCGACTACGGCTGCTCTTTATCGGTGCGGGGTCGTGGGTTATAATATGTCACAAATACAAAATGTTACTTAATATCACAATATGAATGTTACTTGGTTTATATTGCCATTACAAAAAAACAACTAATTACGCACTAATCAAAATTCCATTTGCGTAACTACAAAATGTTATTTAATGTCACAATGCGAATGTTTAAGAATTCACTTAGTTTATATCGCCATCACAAACTAACAACTAATTACGGACTAATCAAAATTCCATTTGCATAACTACAAAATGTTATTTAATGTCACAATGCGAATGTTTAAGAATTCACTTAGTTTATATCGCCATCACAAACTAACAAATAATTACGCACTAATCCAAATTACAATTACACAACTACAAAATGTTATTTTTAAGAACGATATTGAACACACTAATTTTGTTTATCTCGACAAAATTACTAAAAATACCACAATTCTTTCACTTCTCCAAAAAAATACGTTATTCGCTTTTGACAGCTTCCTTTCCTCTCCTTTTGTTTTCTTTCCACCGCCTCCTAGCTTAGAACATGTTTATCTTTGTTTCCGCAGCTAACCAACAAAATCTACATCTCAACCAACAATGACCCAACTAGCTTTAAATATCGGATGGAAAATATAAAACAAGGCCCACTACGGTATTTGGGCGCCAGGACAGTGACTTGTTTTATTAGAATCCCCCTTGTCCAACAGGGGTCTAAGATAGTCGGGAAACTAGTGGGTCAAAAAAAACTAAACTATAATATTTGGTGAAAAACAACATATTATACAATATATATATATATATATATATATATATATATATATATATATATATATATATTTTATACTAATTTAAGTTTTAATGCACTTTTCAGATCACCGTATAAACACGTATATTAGGAATTATACCACAAAAGCATGAAGATATGTTATTTTTAATTTTTGTTCCTTTGGAATTACTGGACCGATTGACTTAAAAATCCAATCAGATTTAAGTCTGCATAAACCTTTTCGAATGCTACAAACCCGATCTCAATCGGTTGATTCACTCTGAAGATATCGTAGGACATACAATTGTTTACACACGCACATATACGTAGGTCTATCAAAAATAGTCAGAATAGCCTCCTAGGATTCCAAAACGTCGAGGTTTGATGAAAACTCGATTTTCGAAAATCGAACCGTAATCAATAACTTCCCTTTTTTGAAAATGTTTAATAGCTGAAAGCTAATAAATTGTATAGACGGAGAATCCGATTTTCATGTGACAAAATAGCTCAGCGTTATAGCAGTTCAGTGCTAGGTTATCATAAGATATTATGTAAGTTTTTAATTTATTTAAATTTCTGCTAATTTCAAATTAAGTAGCGTTTCTTTGGAAAAAATCACACGAGCGTCGTTAGAGGTTAGAGTTTCGTATTAAAATGGCGGAAATAGAACGTCTCCGGTGTGACTAGATTGCCTAATCACTGTTTGCCTGTCTGCCCCGATTTAGATTACCTGCAGAATCGCTTAAGTGAAAATGCTTGCAAAACTTATGTGCTCACTTATAATAGATCAATGAAGTTTCGTCTTATCACGCAGAAGTTATTGATTTGGACAGGATAAACAATATGAGTTAATCCTAGTCATTAAATTCGTCCCACCTTTGAAGCGTCATTGAGTAATATACGTACATATTTCTACAATTTATTATAATATACCTGTATATGTGGGTTGGTCTCGGCGTTTTTACTGTGTTTGGTAACTACGGTAACATCTGCGAGTGCACCTTGAATCTATATATCTTACAAGTAATAAGTCTCACCAGTTGTTCTGTCTTTATTCTATAATCTATAGTAACCCAACCACTAAGAGCGCTAGTGGCAATATTCTGCTGGCCTATAGTGCATTATACTGCATTCACAGTGGTATAAAATTTTACCATCGTTCGGATGGTATCTACGCTATTTACTAAATCATTGTTAGTTCTAATGATATGTTCAGTGTTTAGTCATAATATATTAATGATTTCAGAATTATTATCTAAAGAAAATAAGAGGAGGGGTGTAGTTTTATTGCAACATTCTGCCCATCTATTTATTGCTGTTGAAAAGTTTTGTTCATTATTTTGAAAGTTTCTTTTGTTTTTACAAGTACCAATGACATTAGCTTTGTGTTTTTGCGTGAATTTCTTCATCGCAATGGTGTGCACTTACTCGATTAATATATACATAGTAACATATTGAACGGGTCGAACACGATTCGTCTATCCAATCGGTTTTTTACTTCTTGCCATTCGTACGCACAACATACTTGTATTACGAAGAAATATATCGTAAATTGTATTTATAGCATTTTGACTGTCTGATAGCGACAACTGGTGACAGAATTATGTATCAACTGCTGTTACGTACAACAGCATCTTATGTGTTTGACGTTTTCTGCAAATTCTTGTGGGCAAGTTCCTGATATAGCAAAACGATTCAGTGTCGATGTATTTCCTGTAGTTGACAAGGAGGTAAGACACTTGCTTGTTGTCCCGAGGGAATGTCAAGCTGAAACTTTGTACTTGATGGAGTTTTACCATCAAGCGAAGGAGAAATATAAACTCAATATTTGTTACATTAATAAAAAGGTCAAATATAAACGTACGTCATGCGCCAAAGGTTTCATATGTCATTATCTGTAGTTCTTCCCTAATCTTTACTAACTAATAATTTTCTGCGAAAAAATTCCCACAAAACTTAGTTCTAATATGGGCTTTTATTTCACTGTTACAATAATTGTCACAAGTTATATACTTATATGCAGTTTCAAAAGAAAAAAAAAAAAACAATTTTTGTTTTCCTTGTCATGTACCCACTACGGTTATAAAGTGTACACCCCACCTCGGAGATGGGGTACTAAAATCGTTTTTTAAACATTTGTCCCCAGGAAGATGATCATTTTTGGGGATGGTTGTTTTTGAGGGTGTTTATTTTTGAAGATGATCTTTTTTGAAAATGACCATTTTCAAAGATGATATTTTTTGAGGCTGATCCTTGTTGCGGATGATCATTTTTAAGGACGATCATTTTTGAAGATCATCTTTGAGAATCATTTTTGAGGGTGATAATTTTTGCAGAAGTGCACTTTTGAGGATAATAATTTTTGAAAATAATCATTTCTGTTGGTGGTTTTTTTTGGGCATGAGACAAAAAAGAAAACTGATTTCATTCACACACTTTTTTAGTTTAAATGAATGTTTGGTATTAAATTTCTCGAGATAAAAAAAACAACTCCTCATTTTAAAAAATCTTGGAACATCTTTGACATAAAAAAAGATACAAGTGTGAGAATGGGCCTAATGGAAACAGCGTATATTTTTCTACAACCACAATTAAATTGAACAGTACTCATCTAAAAGACTTTTTCACAAAAAAAAATATGTTTTGAGTATATCTTAAAAAATATCAGAAAACGATCTTATTTAGATTTTTTTTAAATAAAAAATTTTAAAAACTGTTTTTTCCAACTAAAAACAACTTCTGTAAGTATTTTTTAGGACAGTTAATTTTGGCAGAAAAAAGGCGATATTAATTTAATTTTCATCTGCTTGTCGTTTGTTTCCTAAATGAATAAAATAATCCTTCCATTTTATACTGCAGGTAGCTGTGGAAATGTGTATGAATACATTAATTGTTATGACGAGTAATGTAGTTTTCATTGTTGGAAAAAAATATGAACAACTATTGTGATTAACGCTCTCACAAGATGGTTAAATGAAAGCACACAGAATAAAATAAAATGTAGCTTTAATGGAACAGCAACAGCGGGGCTTGAACGGTTACGAGGAACATGTGAGTTCGACGATGACGTTTATGTGTCGGACAACGGTGCTCTGCAGGACGGGAAATGAGCCGACATCAATCACAATTTACTGTCTCGTATTTGACAATCGCGCGACACTTGCTGTCACATCCACCACTCATTATAATTTGATCACGAGTGTCCTGCGCTATCACACACTATTTATATTCGTATCTGTCTGACGGTTGTCATCGTCACTCATAGATAGCTCTGCTTTGCAACGTGACATGCAAAAGTTAAATTACAAACTTTATTTTCAAACGAAAAAATGAAAAAACACGCTTTTAAAAACTAAAAAAATAATTTCTTTCTCATAACGCTTAAGACCTTGAGGCACTCGGTAAAATATAGGTACAGTAAGTATTCCATACTTTTAAACGTTATGAAAACAAAATTTATTTATTTTCTACTTTTTGGTGCGTTATTATATTAACGCACCAAAAAGTAGAAATGTTTATATTTCTTCAAGTATATAACTTTATATTCAAATTTACAAATATTTAGCATTTTAAACAACCCAAGACACGGTTTTCATCATCAACACAGCCATGGATGGCTGACAGTGGACACCATTGTGCCAAGGATGTTGAAGGATGAGGTGGGCTGGAGAACGGTGGCGCACATGCTCTAATCTATCATTAGACAAAAGTGCCATGAGGATGTAAAATAAAAGACACCTGCTGGAATGAAGAAATGTGTAAACGGTCCCGGGTCAGCAGGCAAGAAGAGGATGGGGTTTTAGTGGGTATTGCCTTAGAGTAGAGTCCCACACTACCTGCGGTTGCGGGTGTCTGTAATGGATTTCCCCCTCATTAATAAAAAAAAAAACACAGCCACTTTCTCCACATGTTTTTATTTCCATTTTTTACTTGTTATATAAAAGTTTATGTATCTAGGATGCGATGTTTCTTATTATAGGTGAGTAAGTGTAACCTTATGGAAAACGAGCGTTAGCGCGGTTCAACAATGATGCCGCCAGTCATAATTTTACCACGTCGGAGATATATACGACATTTTTAGTGTATTTGCCATAAGGCAACATACACTATTGGCGTCGGTCGGATGGCGGGACCTAGGGGTCGGACCAAAATTTCTCGACGTTTCATAACCTCCTAAACACTTTGGCACCATTTTTAAAAATGTTTATATATATATGTATATATATATATATTTATATATATATATATATATATATATATGTGTGCGGGCAATAACTTTCGAAGGAGTTAATTGATTTTAACGAAATTTGGCCCACGTGTTGAAATCCATCACCGCAAGAAGCCTATTTAAAATGGGCGTAATCGGGCTATTTTAAGGGTAGTTTTTAGGGGTTGAAAAACGTTTTTGGGCCCCAAAATACCGAAAAAATTCTCCGAATCGTTTCAAAATTGACATTTAACCTTCCAGTAGTAATTAAAAAATGTCCCTAAAATTTTAAAAAAATCGGCCCGACAGGACCGGACTTAAAAATTTTATGAAAACACTACTTTGCAGATAGTGAATTATTTACTGAAAGTTGTATATAATTTGGTATAGAGGTTCGATTGATAATAATATTGCAATTAAGAAAAAAAAATGTTATTTTAAGGGGTGTATTAAGGAGTCAAATTTTTTATTTTGCCGAAAAACCAACTTAAGTTCGCATAATAAAGCCACACTGCCTGTATTATCAAATACACTATATTGTCGGCAGGGTTTTGGCACTGCGACCCGGGTTTTTTTGCATGTATTCCCTACAAAATAACTTAGTTTCACTTTATTTCCGGTATAATTTCAAAATTTTTGCCGTTTGAGTTGTACAACAAACTTCTGGTATAATAAGATACTGTAACTAGAGCTACTACTAGTAAATTATCATTGAAATTTACTTTACAGCACTAGGCTTAAATGTGTAATTTCGTGACGTGTAAAAATATTATTGTAGCTATAAGTTCAAAATATAATGTTTTCATCAAAGCTACATACGACTGCAAAGTTTTACGTCAGATTGAAAATCAAGCCGTAAGTTTTTACCAGGGGCGTAGCTACCGCCGTATCTGCCGTATCAATTATACGCCCCCCCCCCGGGCCACGGGGGCCCCCAATGTGCGTAAGTAAAAATTAATAAAAACTTCCCAATTTTTTTTTATTTCAGAAATGACAAAAGTCAAAAAAAGCAATTTGTTTTTTTCCCGCGTAAAGCGTGCGTTCAAAAGTTGGCAACACCCTACATCGGTTATCGCGGGCTGCGGGATTTCCCCGTGTAAGTAATTTACTTCAACGGGGGAAGGGCCCCCAAACTAATTTGTATACGGGGCCCCGCCAAGGCACGCTACGCTTATGGTTTTTACACACAAAAACCATATAAGTAAAGTTTAAATAAGCGTATCTATATGTCTGTCTATTATTAGTATTATGTAGAAGGAAATATTCCTTAAAAAATTTTGTACCCACAAGCACCCAAATTTCGGGTTCTTCACCGTCATACTAGGGATACTTGTGGAGCAAGTTGACACTATAACCGCGTCTCAAACCACAAAATGGACGATTACAGTGAGTTTGGGTCGTGCGCACGAAGTACACGGAGCGACCCAATAAGTACGGCCTTTTGAATACGGCAAATTAGTGACTCAGCAATACGCTGACATGCCGGAATAGTTTTTATATTTGTTAACAGTGACGGTTTTGTCCCTCCAAGAACACCAATTATGAGGACAATTAATTTAACAGAATTCTCTGGATACTGCTTCCTGAGCTTAAAAAGAAGATTTTGATATTTTGTCCGCTTCTCAGCCTCTTTTGCGGCTATGTTCATTTCAGCAGGGGCTGAGAACTCGATAACATACATAGATCGCGCAGGTTTATCAAGGAGAACCATGTCAGGCTTTGTAGCTTAAAGTTGCCTGGTAACACTAAATGAATAGTTCCAGAAAATCTTACATGAATCATTTTCGATAACGAACTCAATATCGTTTGGAACATAAGGTAGAACAGGAATTTTATCAACAGCAGAATGATGCCTTAGGTGGTAGTATAACACTCTCAGAGCAGCGTTGAGGCGGTGAATGTAAGCGCAACTCGCATAGTGACTACATGCCGATAAGAGATGCATGCAAGCGTCTCTGGATGCGATCGACATGCTCTGCAAGAAGTAGCTGTTACTTCCGCACATATGACTATGCGACGGTACACTCCCTTGACTCCCTTGACACGCCAAAACAAATCCCTCAGTTTCAGACTTCAGTCCAGCTGACTATTATTATTATTAAAAAAAAAGAATATGTTTAGACTTTTCGATAAAGTGACGGTTACTTTTTTTGAACCGAACGTTTCAGATTATGATAGCGGTGCTGCAATCAGGAAAGGAAAATGTAAGATATAAGAAACATGAAAATGTAAGCATGCTAAAAAAAGAAATGAACGTCTTTTAAGTTCAATTACGAATTATTTTTAGTATACGCCGTTCCTTTGATTTTTTACCTCTTTTCAATAAAATTGTTTCTCTGTTTTATTTTGCGTTCCTGATTGCAACGCCGTTATCATGAACTAAAATTTTGACTACAATAAGTGATGTATCTCTACTATTTCTAACCGTATTTTAGTGACTCCATCTGTCTATACGACTATGGCTAAAACATAAAGTGTTTAAATTGGAGGAAGTCCTATATTAGCTTTTACCCGCGCCTTTCTTCACGTAAATGTAGATTTTGTCTGCACGTTCACCTGTCTCATCGTCGGTTTTGACGTGAATTTTGCCTTAACTTGAACGTAGTTGCCTTCATAGTATCCTATCTTTTAAGTGTGTGTATCAAGTTTGTTTAAAATCGATCCAGTCGTTTTTAAATGGTGTCGATACAGACAAAGATCTTGAAAATCTGCTCTCATGCCTAATTAGATATCACAAAAAATCCGAAAATCTCGTAAGTAAATGATATTAGTAACGTTGATTCTGTTACTATTTAAAATAACTAGCGGTACCTGTGCGAATAATTCGCACTAAAATTCGTTTCTAATATCTCACACTCTTTATAACTTTCTTCTTTTTGTTGTATTGCATTACAAAGCTCAGTGACGGTTCAAGAAAATATTTTTCTAAAACTGTCATATAGAGGCATAAGTATCCAAAACGTTAAGCTGAAGCGCCGCTATACGAAAAGTATTTATACGTGAATTTTCATTAAAAATTAAACAAAAAAAATTTACCGACCGTCAATCATGTTGACGTTGTTTCAAAGTTAGAACCGTCAGATTGCAACATTGCTGCATATACTGAATAAATGTATAATTGTTATAATTAATTATTTTGCAAAAACAAAAACAATAATAGATTTTTTAGTTATTGATGTTGGTAGAGTAAGCAATTATCTATAAAATGAAATAAAATTTATGTGGAGCAATTGTGTGTTTTTTTCGAAAAAGGGAGGCAAACATCTTAACATTAGCGTATTAATTGTATATGATTATTGATTAGTTAGAACTTAGACAATTGAACCTTATTTAGATACTATTATACAAATGTTCGTTAATAGAGGGAAACTTATTCCATCACCTCAAATGGGTAACAGAGTCAAATCGATATTTATGACACAATGATGCCTTTCAACTGAGCGGACAAAACATTGAGTTACAAATTTAAATTGATGACTGACAGGGTTTGCAGTTATCACAGTAGAGGAGAGAATATAATTATAACAGATATTTGGTACAATATGTTGGTATTGAATTATTGATGTGCTGTATTTGTTTCCTAACATGATATGAAGGTCCATCTTTAATCCTGGATTACAGAAAGCATTGGCAGAAAGTCTAGTCTGACAATGATTCCATAAGAAGAGCCTTGTAGAATTGTAAATCAATCCTGCTCGAAGAATAATTGATCAATTGAAACGAAATTTGTATAAAACTTACAGAGTGATTAATTAAAAACGAAAAATTAGAAATAGAATCTGTTTCTGATGTAGGCAACGGAACGTAAACTATCAGTTGCTAGGCAACTAACATAAATTAACAATTGGCAATAGCTAATAATGGAAGACTTGCGGAAAAGAAATATATGCTACGATTTTTCTCATATAATGATATACTTTTCCATAATGATTTTTGTTCTATTTATTTTTCTAAGAAAGTTTTGTAAAATTTTTTTTCTAAACTTTAAAGTTTCGGAAATATTTTGAAAGAAAAAAAAATCAGCTGTTCTTTTGTGCCAAAGATCTGTTGAAAAGAAATTAGTTAGGTAGGTAGCTGACAAGCATGTTTTGATTAATTTTTACATGTTAAATCATATTATGTGACCATGGAAACAAATAGCAAATAGCATATCTGTTACTAGTCGTGACCCGCGTCATCGCACGCGTCAACAAATTTTATTTTATTTGTCACAATATGTCACATGTGAATATTTTTAAAGTTGGAATGATCCTGTCGCCCAATTGGTTGGAATTTTTTAGACAACTTTTAATTGAATAAGTTTGATTGCTGATTTAGACTAACATATTAAAAATAAAGAGATTTAAGAATCATTGTATTTAGAAAAACTACTCCTTCAAATGGTACAATCTCATGTGCACTGCTTGTTTGTAGGTTGCATACTCACATGCGCTTGTAATGTATTTATAGACCTATACATTCGTTATTTTTCAAGAAGAAAATTAATTTTACAATTGATAGTATCTATAAATAATAAAAATAGCGTCATAAACAGCTTTTTTATAGTCAGTAAAGTTTCCAGACATTAGAAATGTCAAAAATTTTCAAATGCTAGATTGTTTTTTGTGTACCTAATCAATTTTCGAATTTTTACTTATTGTATTTTAGTAGGTATAACCATCAAACAATGATTCTAGGAGCTTTTGTCGCTAATTTTTATTTTTAAATAATGACACATATACACACAGTGTCACACGTATAACGACAATATTAACGGTTGAACTCACTTTTTAGGCGCGACCTAAGCAGTAGCTCGCTTTGTCTGTGAGTCTGTGAATCTGTCACGCTTTTTAGTTCCGCGTACAACCCAAGCGGCTTAACCGATTAAAAAAATACACTTTTTTTAGTTCATTGGCCTCGGAGTCTGTTTGATCCTAACGTCGGCCATTTTTGGATTTTGGTGCCAAAGGGGAGTAAATAAATTTTTTTTTTTGGCTTATAATTCGCTCAATTTAGATCAGTTTGTTTGGAAACCTGTCTTAAATGAAACAGGAGAAATTTCTACATAAAACAGAATGCGTCGAAATAGTTTTTTATACATATAAAGACAATAAAAACCGTGTAAATTTGAGTTTGCCTAATAAATCGCGCACTTGTATCGGTTGTCTTTGTCTATTGCACAGTATGCTATGGGTATTAGAAGATTGCGTATGTTCTGTCTTAATAAGAAAATCTATGTTCTGTCTTAAAAAGAAAAGTGCGAGTCGAACTCGCGAGAAGAGGGTTCCGTACTATTCCGTTTTCCGTGAGTACTTTAAGACTTAAGGTTTTCGTTTAGGTTTTCCTGTAAGCTATGGGTGAGACCTGACATAGCCTATTTTTTTCAAAATTGTAGGGTCAGTTCAGCTATTTTCTAAAATAACTTTAAAACTATTTATTTTAAATTTATAGAACATATATATTTGAGACCCTTACTACAAGCCCTTGCATTTGATATGTCACACGTGTAAGATAATATTATTTTTAATGTTGGTAAAAGTAATATTTTCTCTAAATATAGTTGTTCCCAGCACTTAAGATGTAAAATTAGCAAACGTTAGATAATAAAGAACACGTTGACAGACATTAGACAGAGATGGTCTGTTCTGAATGCGTGGGGTCGTATATGGATATGGTTCTCAGAAATAATAAATTATTAGTTAAAAATGTAACGATGTACTTGAAAAGGGCAGAAAGACGAAGGGACAGTTCTGAGACGCCTAACAGTTACTGATGAGATTTGGAAGTGAACAGTTGTGCTTGTCTTTGCATATTATTCTATTCAGAATGTGTTATATTTCAATAATAATTGTAATTAGTCTGTGTAAATTGTATTGTGATATTGTGCCAGCATTTCCAGAGATTAAGGTAGGTCTCCAAGCCTACTGAGTATTTATCATAGATTTATAATGTTTGCGAATGCAAGCTTAATGAGTATTTCATATGAAGTTAATACATGATCATGGGCCTATGTGATATGACCATATTAAGGATGAGAAAAGTGTATATCGGCAAATGGTTGCGATACCATGCCGTAACGATAATTTCTGTTTGTTTTGAAGGTACTGTGTCTATGGCATCAGTTGGATACTGCTCTGCCTTGGATGAATGCTGACAACAGTTTAAAGGTACTGTGTCTATGGCATCAGTTGGATACTGCTCTGCCTTGGATGATAGTTGACAACAGTTTAAAGGAACTGTGTCCATGGCAACGGTTTAAATGTACTGTTGCCTTGTATGTGTGGTGATAACAGATAACTGTATGGAGTCGTAATTGGGTCATAATGTATATAATAAATAATTAACTATGATGATATAATATGTTGTTTGAATCTATGAATACTCATATGCGTTTTATGACAGGAACATGTTGATGACCGCTGGAATCTGACCTCACGTCTCGACAATCGCAAGGATCCTGACAAGTCCTGACAATAATATGTGACTACGTATGGTATGTGGTTATCCTGACAAAAATTATATAACTACTATTATACTGTATTGACCGTAAGACTCAATACAGTATGTATATATGCGATGTTGTATGTCATCGTTCACGATACGATATTATATTTATTATATATTATATTTATTTATATTTATAATATATGAGTAAAAGAAAAGAAAAAAAAAAATTCCACGTCTTACACACGGTACAGTTTGCAAAACTTTTTTTTTAATTTTCTAATTTTTCCCCAAAAATTACCCCCATGTTCAAAATTTATTTATTTACGTTACATGTCCGTCTTTGGGTCACCGACATACATATGTGTATCAAATTTCAACTCAATCGGTTCAGTAGGAGATAAAGGGGGGTAAATGCTATATTTTCACCTATTTTCTTAAATAACTTGAAAACTGTTTATTTTAAAATTATAAATATATATATATATATATATATATATATATATATATATATATATATATATTTGAGATCCTTATGACAAGCTCTTTCATTTGATATATCTCACGATACAGTTTGCCAAACTTTTTTTTTAAATTTTCTAATTTTTTCCCCAAAAATGACGCCCATGTTAAAAATTCATTTATTTACGTTACACGTCCGTCTTATAGTCACCGACTTACATATGTATGCCAAATTTCAACTCTATCGGGCCAGTAGTTCGTAGCAAATTGGCTGTTACAGGGTGCCAGACAGACACACGAGTGATCCTGTGAGTTCCGTTTTTTCCTTTTGAGGTACGGAACCCTAAAAATGGATGCGATATCTAATATAGAACGTTATTAATTCTTTTGACATTAACATGTTTGAAAATGCAACTCAGTGAAAGGTTTTAATAACTAAATTATTTAATATAATATTTTGACAGATGCTGTCATTTTAGAACCAATATTTGTTAGTAGGTATTTCAAAATACGAAAAAAACAAAATGGTGGCCAAATCGAAACTGTCATTTTTTCATTTATCTATATATCTATCTATATATACAAAAGAAAGTCGTGTTACACTATTTATAACTCAAGAACGGCTGAACCGATTTGGCTGAAAATTGGTGAGGATGTAGTTTAGAACCAGAAGACGGACATAGGATACTTTTTATCCCGGAAAAACGCTAGGTTCCTGCGGGATTATCAGAAAACCATCCATAGCCTCCTAGATTCTATGATATAACGCGCCATGGACGAGTTGATGGTTGCCTTGGTTACCAATAACAAACTCTGAAACATTCTGATATCAAGTGTCAAATAATTTGTAAATAATTATAATTTGTTTAATTAATGTTTAAAATTATTCTGATCAAAATTATTTTTTGAAATTTATTTTATTTTTATCTTAATTAGAAGTTTCCACTACTGTTGTTGCTACCGTGTTTCATTACAATTGCGGACGGACTCGCGGGGACCGGCTATTAATTATAAATTCGAGCGAGCGAACGAAGTGAGTGGGTAAGTAATGAAACAAATAATTATAAATTCGAGCGAACGAACGAAGTGAGTGAGTGAGTAATGAAACAAATAATTATAAATTCGAACGAACGAACGGAGTGAGTGACTGAGTAATGAAACAAATAATTATAAATTCGGGCGAACGAACGGAGTGAGTGAGTGAGTAATGAAACAAATAATTATAAATTCGAGCGAACGAACGAAGTTTTCTTTTTGTTTTTTGGCAATTTTGATTATTCTTCGATTTTTGAACATTCACAATAAAAAGCGATTGTGCAACCCATTCTCCAAAATACAGAATCATTAAAATACTTGATTTTTTTAATTTATATTTATTATCCTAATAAAAAATTGCACTTAATAAGGCGGAACAAAGTTCGTCGGGTCAGCTAGTTTATTATATTTTGTGTTTTTAAAAATAAGCAATCATTTGATTTTAAATAATCAATGTTTTAATAATACAAATTATGAAAGCCAAAAAAGTTCAAAATAAAATATTAGTAAAAATATCATTTAAAGACAAACTTTTAGTGAAAAGTACTAAAAAATGACTTTTATTAATTTAGGTTCATAATTATAAAAGCGTGGTTTGTAACTAACAAATGATCATAGAATTGATAGCCCACGATTTTATAATTATAGATCTAAATTATTACATTTTTTTTTACATTTTAGTACATTTCAAAAAAAACGTTCACTTAAAAGTTTTTTTCTAATATTTTTTTTCATTTTATAAAAATATTTATTTGCTGTCATATTTCTAACTAGGGATTTTTCATTTGTTATTTTTTTTCAAATTGAGTGAAGTAAGTGGTATTAAAAATATACACCGTTTTTCATACTTGAACGCCGGGGTGTATTATGTAAAATTTCGCGCCTTGTAATTTTTGAATTATGTCTTGTATACTCCCACTGGTTTATCAATAGTATTACAAAAAGCATCGTAAATTCAATGACGACACAAAATAAAAAACCCGGGTCGCAGTGCCAAAACCCTGCCGACAATATAGTGTATTTGCTTGTATAGGGCCGTGTGGTTTTATACTTTTATTATGTGAAATTAAGTTTGTTTTTGGGCAAAATAAAAAATTTAAACCCTTAATACACCCCTTAAAACACCATTTTTTTTCTTAATTGTAATATTATTATCAATCTAACGTCTACACCGAATTAAATACACCCTTCAATAAATAAGTCACTATCTGCAAATTAGTGTTTTCAAAAAATGTGTAAGTCCGGTCCTGTTAAGCCGATTTTATTAAAATTTTAGGGGCACTTTTTAATTGCTACTAATGGGTTTAATGTCAATTTTGAAACGATTCTGAGAGTTTTTTCGGTATTTTGGGGCCCAAAAATATTTTTCAACCCCTAAAAACTACCCTTAAAATGGCCCGATTACGCCCATTTTAAATAGGCTTCTTGCGGTGATGTATTTCAACACGTGGCCCAAATTTCGTTGAAATCAATTAACTCTTTCGAAAGTTATTGCGCGTACACATATATATATATATATATATATATACGTATATAAATATATATATATATATATATATACATATATATATAAACATTTTTAAAAATGGTGCCAATGTGCTTAGGAGGTTATGAAACGGCGAGAAATTTTGGTCCGACCCCTAGGTCCCGCCATCCGACCGACGCCAATAGTGTATGTTGCCATATGGCAAATACACTAACAAGCCTAACGCTGATATGAAAAGTATGCCAGGTTTTTTTAAAATGCAGTATCTGTACCTGTAGAAAACGGCAAGGCGTCGAATGTACGAGCTCATAGAATGGTCAAAATAAAAAATCGACGTACCAAAGATTGTGAAAGAGATAGAGCCCAAATGACGCACTATTTATGAAGCACACAACGCGTTGATAGGCACCGCCATCTTTGATTACGTAGAAAAAAAAATTGCACTTCTACCGTCTGGCGTAAAAAAAAATACAGGAGCCATTTTGGCTTGTGACCAGAGCTATGTTATTCAATGTGCAAGTCGCTAAATCACTAAAGCCAATTGACGCTGGTGTTTTGCGCTTAAAGTAAAGCGAGGATTAAACAATATGTCAAAGTATTATTACGTTCAGTTGACAGACGCTAGAGCAGGCGGCTAGCGGTGTTTAAAAACGATTTTTATCCACTAAGATTTACTACCGCTTTTATATGCCATTGTTTTGTTGACGTATTATAGGTGTGTATAACAATTTATTTTAATGAACAATATTCTTTAACTTTCGCAGCTTGCAGCATTCCACTAAGCATGTCACTGATTAATAACATTAACAGTGTTGGATCACTTTCACACAGTTTGTACTGTGACCCAGCGGTAAGAGGCGAGGTAGGAAGAAGACATATTGTGGGTGTGACCTTCTTTAGCTCTGTCTCGCTTTAATCATCCGCACGTTTCAATTTTTGGCTGGTGCCACACTACGAGGCTAAAAGATGCTATTGCAAGGGTGCCGCTGTCAATTGATTACTCTAATTTTTGGAAATATTTTGAAGATTTAAAATTTTTTTTCGAAAAAGGAAGAGTCACTTTAAGTTTTTTGATGAAACAATTTTGTGAAATAAGTACGAATAAGGTCGCAGTGTGACATTGAAAACGTAGTCCATTAGAGACCTAGATTTGTCCTTTATCTTCCTTATAGAGAAAGAATTTTTGCAGAATGTTGACGAATAAGTCTACAATTAGTTGACAGCCGAAGCTCTATTTTTGGCTTAAATTCAGAGCGTTCCGACTTGTGAACAATATCTAATGATTCCAAATAAGACACAGCCAAAAGGCCAGACCGTGTATGCAGTAGGAAAATCGGCGTATGCGGTATTTCATTTTTAAGACTTGTTTGAGTCGTTAGCATCGACACGTTAAGTACCTATTCATTACTGGAAGTTCAACCACGCTGATTAAGCAACCTATTAAATACACAGCGTTTCTAGGCGTCTCACTCATTGAGCTACCATATAAGTGCTATCAGACAATCAATTTGATTTTTTCCCCCATTGCATGAAATACAAGCAATCTTATAAAAAATTATCACTCAAATTATTGAAGTATGAAAAATCATGTTTTTAGAAAAAAAAGCAAATTTTATATATAAAAAAAAAATACTGTAGAATGCTTTTAGCGTAATATTATTAATTTTTGCGAATTTCAATATACATGCATAGTTTGATAATTAATATCAATGTTTACTGGAAAATTGATTTTTTAAAACTGTGTCCTATTAGGTAGCCTAGAGAAAGAATGGTAGCGCAACCAATTGTTCTACCATGGCAGGGCGGTGGGGCCAGGATTTAAGCCTGTGAATAAATCCTGTAAAGCCAGAAATGTTGTACAGGTGTATTCTGTGTAGGTACTAGCACTTGGGCTACTGACGTCTACTGCAGTGGCGTCGCGGTACGGTATTTATATCCGGCATATTCGACCAATAAATAACGTTCCTCTAGCACGGCATTATATTGCTTCAACTTATGTATATAGAGTAGACTGGGGGAATATGCCACAATGGCCAATATTGTGCAGTTATTCTGAAAAACAGGTACCGTTTAATGAAGGCAGTTATGTTTTAAAAACTGTGAAAGGTTTGATAAACTTATCGGATAAAAATGTTATGAAACTTTAGCACGTAAGTAGCAATATTTCATTTTTAACTGCTTTATAAAGAATTAATTATACTAACCTCATAAGGGTGGTTATTTTATATAAGAAATTGGAAATTTTATTTTCAATAATAATTTCAAATAGCAACTTATTTGATCTGATAAATTATATGTGATAAAAAAAGTACTCAATTAAACTTTGTTTAATTTAATAGTAGAGTTTAAAAGCAATATTATTTTTAAAACGTTACTAATATTAGTGATAAGACATTTTTATTCTATTTTTCGGTATTTTTCATAGTCAAATCGATTGAATAGAAGCAATATTGATGTTTTGCCGCCTAACTATTTAGTGCGCCAATATATTGAAAAAATTTCTGAATTTACAATAATATTATTTTTTAAGTTCTCAATATTGTTCACGTCCATTATAATTAATAAACTATATTAAATTTGATTTGTCCAATTTCCCGTTAAAAAATAAAAAAAAAATATTTTTTAAGGATTTACTTTTTGATTTTTATGTATTTAGAGCTTACCAGGGTCTTGTACCTGCTAATATTTTCAAATTACAATTAGTTTAAAAAATAAATTGAAAATCTATAGTTTTCGAGTTCTCAGATTAGAACCTGAAAAATGGGAAAAAAGGATTTGTAATAGATAAGTCATGGAAACATCATACTATAAATTATGTAGTAATCCTACGATGTTGGTTATCTTTAAGATTTTATTATATTAGGTGTTTTTACGTACATTACATGTTTTACAGGCATGGAAAGTGACTTATTACGCACTAGGAAAATACCTTTTTTTAGAAGTGACATTTGGTCAAAAGTGAACTGTCAAAATTTTGAAAATTAACTGAAAACTACATAGTTATATAATAGGAGGTGCGTGTAAAAATGACATATATACCTCGTGTGACTATTAAAACTCGCTTTTTTTTGTTTTCGTTTTCTAATCTGAATTTTGGGGTCCATAAAACATATTTTTGGAAAAAGTCTGTGTGTCTGTTTGTCGGTATGTTGGTTTGTCTGTGAACACGATACAGGTCAAATGGATGAGCGGATTGAAACAAAATTTTGGGAGAATGTTTGCCATGCAAATATGAAGAGCTCTATTGTTTTTGAGAAAAATATGAACTGCATAGGTATAATGTTGTTCGTTCTGTTGTAAAAGTAGTTTTGTTAAAAAAAATATCTAAACGTTTTAATTACGGAAATATTTTGAAAATAAAAAATATCAGCTCCTTTTGTTCTAAAGATATGTCAAAAAGAAATTTGTAATTGACAAGCATGCTGTGGTTAATTTTTACATGTGAAACCATGAAAACGGGTAACAAATTTCATATATTTTACTAGCCGTTATCCGTGTCAACAGAAATTTTATTTTATTTATTATAATATGTCAAATGTGAATTTTTTAAAAGTTGGAAATGTCCAGTCGCCAATTGGCTGTTTTTTTTTAGTAGGAATTTAGCATATTCCCCTACTTTACTCTTTATACATAAACATTGATATACACACACGCTCAACTCAGGCAATTAAAAATATGAATTATAGCATGTCGTATACATTCATACATGCTATATTACGATGTGCCATTATGACCACCGCGCCGTCCTATAAATAATGTCTATATATATAAAAAAATGCCGACATTTCTTGGTGAAGCGACAGGCTGGCAGGCAAGCGATGGCCGATAAAAGAGACGCTATTGCTTATCGTATTTATCGCCCTCAATCCCATTATACAGACTGTTTTACATGTCAATGGCGACCGTGTCACACGGTTACTGATGCTTCTTCATCTATCGAAATGCTTGGTGAAGCGACAGGTTGGCAAGTAGTGAACGAGTCGTGACAGCCGAAAATCAAAAGTAGGTATTACTTGTCGCAATTTGTTGTTAATATAAATGTACCGTAATTATGAACTATGATCGTTTCCTGCTAATAGTACAGAGTAACTTATCATTATAATACGGTTCGCTCAATGGAGCGGCGAAACAAAATAAAGCATATAATATTTAGTATTCTACCTAGATTCTAGAATAAGCGAATCGTAATATAGGTAACTATAGAGTACTGGTACCTCGTTACTGTATTCACCGTAGCCATCGTTGAGCATGTAAAAACTGATCGTGGACGAATATAACAAAGGTCTAGAGAAAAATTTGCTGCCTTACTTGCAGGCGTTGAAGAAAAAAAATTTCAATATCTCCGTATTGAAGTTTCATTTACTTGGTTAACGTCTGTATTTATCTAGAACCAATAAAACTAATCGACTATAAAAAGACAAATGAAAAACTTTTATTGTGAATGACGTTTCAGTCCGAATTTGGATTTTCTTCAGATTCTTAAAGAAAAGTATACAATAAATATGTATTATCATGTATGTGAGTAGAATTTAAAAGTTAGGGAAAATTAATAATTATTGTGTTATTAATTTTCACTAACTTTTAAATTCAATTCAGATATATCATAATATAACATATTTATTGTATATATTTTTTCTTCAAGAACCTGAAGAAGGTCCAAATCCATAGTCAAACGTTGTTCATAATTTTTTTTCCATTTATCTGTTTATAATCGTTTAATTTTATTCTTTTGATGTTCTCGGAAGACATTTGTTTCAACATCTTGCAGAGATATCGCGGACAGCAAAGATTTCTCTAAGCCTTCGCCATACTTATTCACGATCATATGATGGGTTTAAATCATACTCTGAATTTATATGACTAACATTTATAAAAATAGTTGTTCAAACTTCGACATTTTATGTACCCACCGTACGCGGTAGAACAAGTGCGTGAAATTGACGACATTTGCGCTTTTGAAAATGAATACAAATGAATACAAAATAATTTAAATTATTGTAGAAATCCATAAGCAAGACGAAGTGTCATTGATGTCATGTATTGCTATCGGCAACTGCTTGGTGAGCTAAACAGAAAAAGGCAAATGACAAAAAAAAACGAAAAGTGTCAAATGAGTTAGAAGCTTCCACATCACAAACATAACTTCTTTACTAGAACTTTCTTTTGATTTTCATGAATGCTTAAAAAAAATCAATTTTAGCAATAAATAAGTCTAATAATTAATGGAACAAAAAAAAAGATCAATTTTCTAATTGTCTGCTCTGTTCACTTATCCCCAGTATATATAAAATGTTAAGGTGACTTTTTTAACCCTGTCGTTGGAATTTATTGGAACGTATCGCCCGCGTTAAATCGCGTTTTACTATAAACATAAAAACCTGGCCGTTATGAAAACATATTTTATACTGACTTAAACAGCGTAAATGTAGCGACCGGCGGAACATCGATGCTAAATAGAATAAAAAACTCTGGGTAAAATAAATAAAGAAATAAATATTTTAAAACTAATAAGATGACAAAAGTTCAAATAATAAAAACAAAACATTACTGCTCCGGTGTATGTATTTTGATTTATATCAACAAAACTTTCAACTGTGGTCTCAACTTGTAATAAATTCGCCGGCACATATTTTGTTTATCAAAAGTCAGAAATCACGAGCTATTATGAAAAATATGAAGTGTAGGCGAAACACGCGAACTGTTTGCGACGCGTGACAGCTTAATAAAAATAATAATAGAAATATAATATCACGTACAAACACGGGAATATTTCAGTTGTTTTGATTATTATCAGCTGTCCCATTGTACCTTGTCACATCGTATACCATCTCTATTAACTTACTTTAATATTACAAAAAGACCTTTTGAAAATTATTAGTAATATTACTGTTACACTGTATTACCGTAATGGCTAAAGTTAAAATTCTTTATGCAGACGAGTATTGGTGATGTAAATAAAAGTAATATACATACCGTGTATCATTTCTTGGATAAATAAAGCACGCTAAAAGTGTAACGGGTCCTCTGATAATTTGGTTTTGTTGTGGACTTTTCGAATTTTTTTTTTTTTTGATATTTTGTGTGTATACACATAACTCTTTGGTAAAAAAACCTTTTAAAGGTAAGTTTTTATTGAGTTATACCAAAAAAGAAATAAAATCGTTTAAAAATAATTTAGGTTCATAATAATAAAAGCGTGGGTGGTGATCAATAAACGATCATAGAATTTACCACTTTTCTCATTCACTTTATACTAATTATGAACCTAAATTATTATTTTGATAAAGTTTTTTTCTCACTAAAATCATATTTAAATTAAGTCTAAATAATAATCGTAGTCTAAAAAAAATCTTTACATGCTATCTGAGAACAGCCTTCAGAGACGTTTGTTCAGCATGAACATTGTTTCAATAAAAATCTAGAATGTAGGGTAAACTACTTTGGCCGTATGTATTTCTAAAAATATTTCTGTGATTATTATCTCATCATAGCTATTCATTCGATCCTAAATTCGAGGATCAAAAACGCGCATATTCTTCAGCTGTTCTTTGTGCTTTGCCTACACACATACTGGAAAATAGTATATTACACCACAAGAGCAGAAAGTTTAATTTCCTGCACTGTGCGTCATGATGCCCAAGACAAAGTCGAGGGTATCATGTGTCGCGCAGTGCAGGACTTCCAGCTTTCTGCTCGTGTGGTGTATACTATTTTTCTTCATACTCGGTGGAAAGTACGTACTTTTACCAATATATAAAAAGACTATTATTACTTTCAAGTAAGCAATGTTGAGATTATACGCAGTTGACTATCAACTACTGCATCTCTGGGCGAAGACGTGTTCTGTGCTTTCAAACGGCAGTCTCACGTATCAGTACGCATGAAAAAACTGTTTCGGCACGTTTATATAAATGATATGCGAGTAATTCCAGCAGTGCATAAATGTTAGATTTTCTGCTTTGAAATCGAATAAAAAAGTACGTACTTTCGGAATGGTATGAAGAAAATACACAAACGTATACAAGTGAAACAGCACTGTAAAAACTGAGAAGGCCGATTACATGGATAATCGCTGGTCCATATAATGTCAGCGATTATTCTGGTAATCGTACATACCATGTGGAATGCTACACGTTTTTCCGTAAATTTACTTATAAAGATGTCTCAGTAAGAGTGCACTTTTTAAATTCAGGGCCATTTTCTTCTTATGCAAGTGGCAACTCTGAAATTTGACAGGTGTCACCTATGTTTATTCCGATTATTAAAAATGGAGCGCTTTACGAAAGAACAACGCGTTATAATTGTGAAAACTTCTTACAAGGTTATACTGAGACCGCTCGTAAACTTCGCGGAATTTTCAGTCGAGAAAGTGCACCTAATGTGTCAACCATTCGAAGAATGGTAAAAAAAGTTAAAGAAACTGGATCGGTTATGGACAGTAAGACTCCTGTGCGTCAACGTACCAGTCGGTCTCTTGAAAACATTGCTGTTGTAAACGAGAGTGTCGCCGAAAACCCGAAAATATCAATTCGGCATCGTTCTTAACAACTTCAAATTTCGCGAAGCAGTACGCAGCTAATTTTGACAAAAGACCTCCACCTTCATGCGTACAACGAGCAACTGTATGGTACGGATTTTGGTCAGGCGGCGTGATTGGGCCTTACTTTTTTGAAGATGAGGCCGAAATTGCAGTAACTGTGAACGGCATTCGTTACAGGAACACGATAACGGAGTTCTTGTGGCCTCAACTGGACGGCATGGATCTGGACGACATGTGGTTTCAGCGAGACGGCGCCACCTGCCACACCGCGCATGAAACAATCGATTTATTGCAGCAACGATTTCCAGAACAAATTATCTCAAGAAATTCTGATGTCAACTGGCCACCAAGATCATGCGATTTAACGCCGTGTGATTTTTTTCTTTGGGGTTCTGTGAAATCTCGGGTTTATGCGAATAAACCAGAAACAATTTCTAAGCTCAAATTCGAGATCCAACGCGTCATCGATGAAATACAGCCACATCTCTGTGAAAAAGTCATGGGAAATTTCATGAAAAGAGTAATGGCCTGTTATCATAGCCGTTGGGGCCATTTGACGGATATTTTATTCCATACTTAATCGGAACATGTCTTCTTTACAATCCAATAAAAATATCACTACTCTCTCAAAAAATACATGTTTTTATTTTAAAATTAAAATGTGCACTCTTACTGAGACACCCCTTAGTTGTGTAGTCCACATCACATACATATATACAGGGTGTCTCACCGAACGTTGGCTAACATGGGTAACTCTGTTATTAGTGGAGATAGAAAATCGGTTAAATGGGCAAAGTAGTGCAGAAAATTGGGCTCATTAACATCCCGTCGAAAAAACAATAGAATTTTGACACCCTATGAATTTATTCAGAAAATAGTGAAAATTGCCATTTATGAAAACTGGCCATAACTTTTTTATTTATGAAGATATTTGAAAATTTTATTAGCCATTTTTTGATAACTTTATAAGGTCTTTTCAGTGGCGTAGGTTTAATTTTTTTATTTCCACTACATAATGAGATATTGACATGAACTTTGGTTTTTCTTATGGACGGCATTTTTGATTTTCAGATATTCGAATTCTACTTATTTTTCTGAATAATTTGACATAGCATATCCTATATCTAAACCAATCAGAAGCTACAAAACTGACAAAAATAACTTTTTGGCGTTATCAAAGTGTGCCGTGTAAAACGAAATTTGTTGAAACAAATACATATCCACAGGTTAACAATCTGTCGAGCGATCGCTACAGTTTTGCTAATTCATTTTGTTTGATTTACTCTCCAAGATGGCTCAAGCATTCTCAAATTTGGAGAAACAGGCTATTTTTGCGCATACTTGAACCTTTATCCAGAAAGGCGACAGCCTTATTCAATATCTGAAAATCAAAAATACCGTCCATAAGAAAAACCAAAGTTCATGTCAATATCTCATTATGTAGTGGAAATAAAAAAATTAAACCTACGCCACTGAAAAGACCTTAAAGAGTTATCAAAAAATAGTTAATGAAATTTTCAAATATCTTCATAAATAAAAAAGTTATGGCCAGTTTTCATAAATGGCAATTTTCACTATTTTCTGAATAAATTCATAGGGTGTCAAAATTCAATTGTTTTTTCGACGGGATGTTAATGAGCCCAATTTTCTGCACTACTTTGCCCATTTGACCGACTTTCTATCTCCACTAATAACAAATTTACCCATGTTAGCCAACGTTCGGTGAGACACCCTGTATAGTATTTTAGACAACCCATACCCTACAATTTTACATACGTTTATGTAATATTTGTGTAAAGTAATACATATTTAAATGTAAAATTACATACAAGAAGATTTTTGAATATAATTTTTATACTCAGTACTAGACAGCAAGTGCATGTTGTGTGCACTCATCGAAGTTGGCCGATAGTACATGTATCGTGAACCGCTAGACGCTTATTACATGACCTTATACCGTGGGATTCACAGAATCCTAAATTCACACCCAATCACGTGATTGTACTAAACTAGAATATTGCACAATATTACATATTTTGTTATGAAATTTTTACACTAATTTATTGGAAAATCACATAAAATACATTAAAACTACGTAAGTGTATCTAATTTTACTTTACTTTATGTATAACCACCAAATTTGTTTAATTTCACAGCGAAAGTCTAAGTTTTTATACAGTTCTCCTTGTAAAAATAAATAATAATGAACAATTACCTATAAAATTGAGGGAATTTTACTTTAATTTTCAATGTTATTTTACACCCATTTTTTACAGTGAGGAATAGTATCCCGATGTTTTCAATTGTTTTCTGAAATCACCATGAGCGGCTGATAGTCGATTTTTAGAAAAAAATAGGTGTCAAATCCTCAGTTGTTTGGTTTGAATCGAGATCCTACAAACATTACAGCATTAGTAAATAGCCAATTGCTGCATTATGTAACTGTCAAAAGGTGTGTGTAATTTTAAGTCATAACGTTGAATAATTAATATCAATCTAGTTGATCGCCATGTTACTAAAGCTGTGTATGCTTCAAGTAGGTAAAGCGTTGATAGATCAAAGAAGCTTAACCTGTCAGCAGTATTCGAACGAATGTAAGAGGAAATTCAGTGGCGGCGTGTGATTTAATGTGAAAATAAGCAACCACCTTCATAAAAAGACTAACGTCGGAAATTCTTGGTTGACAACGGCCTTAGATTGTGACCATTTAATTTCAGCTTTACTGTTTTATAAAACCTCACGTTGGCCTAAATTTTATTATACACACAATCGTATTTTTAATCTAAGAGTAATTTTTTTGCGTTCGAAATAAAATTAAGACCACAGAACGCCATTTTAACCTGCCTTACTGAAAACATTTTTCAATGTTTTTTAAAAAAACGGTAGATTTGAGGACATCCCTCATCTCATGTAAAGACGTATCTGCGATTTATCATATTGCAGTTACGCCACTTCGTGAGAAGAAAGTCAAGCTTAGGGGCGGTTGTTCGGTGATGCAACTTACTCTTTCAATACACTATTTGACGCTTATTTTTAAATTGTCTTGAAATATTCATATCGTAGTATTAGCCCCCAGGAATTTTTATTTCGCTCAAATGTAATCGTTTTGTGGAATAAAATAAAATAAAATATATAAATTAGCGCGAAGACACGAGCCGCCATGTCTATTTACTGGGACGTCATTCTTGTAGTATACAAACAAGTGCAAATAAGGCTAGGTATCGTTTACATGCGACCCGTCATGTGTTTACTTACGTGGGTGTGTCGTGTTTATGTAGTCTGACGGAAAACTTCAAAACAACATGGCGGGCAGCGTTTTTGACATATCAAAAAATTACAATTCTAACCTGAAATTATAAATCAATCTAGTGTTTTTGTGAATATAGACCGATAAATTCTGATGACTATTCGATAAATTATCGTATTTGTATAATCTAAGCAATTATTTTTTATAGAGTCAAATACCCTATTTTTGTCACTTACGTATGATGGGGAACGATATAATCATGTGACGCACACTATTATTTTTTGTTGGCTGTATTTAAACCTCAAAAGATATGTTTGTATCTTATTGATAGAAACGATGTAACATTTATTTAATATTTGCACTTTTTATATCACCTGTACTATTCAATTCAAAAAAATCAAATATCTTTTAAATGACGCGATTCTAAAAGAAAAATTCGTTAGGTACTTAAAAAGTTAAGTAAACGAAATGCGCGCAAGCCTCAATCCGAATTTAAAAAGTTTCTCCTTGCAAAACGCGACTCAATTGAAAATAGTTCGTTATTTCGAGTCATCTTGTCGCCATTTTGTGGTACTAGTTTCAAGACGGATTTAAAAGAAAAGTACTTTTGGTCTCTAGTTATACTAACTACTCGGCCTCAACATTTTAAAATACATGAAATGCAATTAAAGTAGTAGATTTATACCGATAAAAGTCGTTATAGGTTATATTACGATGCGTTGTAACATTATGCTTAAAATGAGCGAGTCTTAGCAGTCACACAAGTCTGCACGAGATATAGGACATTTTTTGCACGTACCTCTTATAAAACAGTTGTTTTTCACTTCATTTTCAAAATTTTTAACAGTTTACTTTTAAGAAAACTTCACTGGCTTCTATAAGTTATAAAAAAAAACAACAAATATACATACATTATTTTACTATGGAATTGGTATAGCGCGTCGAGTTTTGTTTTACTGTACAGCACTAGTGTTGTAATGGGTCACTTTAAATGCCTGTGTATACATGCATATAAAACAATTATTTTATTGAGGATAGTGCAAAAAATAATTGAAGACATGAAAAATTCTAAATAGTGTTGCTTTTTGAGAAATTTTTTTTGTATCACATGTACTGGCAGCGCTCGAGTCTGCGTTCGGAGTCCGTTGGAGCGCCACTGAGAGAAAGTAGATTATTGCGTGATTATGTGATATCTACAACGTTTAGGTAGTTAGTTAAGCTGAAAGAGCGTGAGCACTGAACATAGCGTGAACGTTCGTCCGTTTCCGCCCCTCGGTCGACATGCCAACATTCCATGCGTCCAGCCGACTTTGATGTTTCAATCCATACGAACCGACATCCGTTAACTGAAGGGGTCGGACGCGAAGGGGTCTGGTTTGTTAGCTTGACCGCGGAGAAAGTGAATTACATATTATTACGCAATCAGGGTAAAGGGACCGTGTATCTAGCGTGTTCCCAAACTAAATAACATACATACTGAAATTTGCATAATATCAATAGATTTTATTCCTTCTCATTACCTCTACACGATTAGCCATGTCACCAATTCAATTCGTGAATGAACCGCTTCATGAGCTGCGTCAGTTGACTAGTCAAATCACACCGTCGCGTTTTTCTTCATTGCATCATCATCTAGATCAGTGTTTTTCAACCTTCATGAACACGCGACCCCTTTACACGTTAAAAAGTTGTGGCGACCCCCTAGACCTAGAGCCATAATAAAACTATATCAGTTTGTATTTAATTTTCTTATTGTTCAACCTAGTATATTGATCGAAAAACCAAGTGAACTTCGCAAGGAAGTCGCGAGAGCTCTGCAAGTAGTAACTTGGTCGCGGAGGTTTTTCTATTGTAGTGTAGAACTTACAAACAATTACCTTTTTCTTTTACCCGCGACCCCCCGAGTAAGGCTTTGCGACCCCCCTGGGGGTCGCGACCCACAGGTTGAAAAACACTGATCTAGATTATGGATTATGGGTATGTTCCGATATATACTGTGAGCACTGTAAGGTTAATATAACGTAAATTTATTGTACTGCGAAGCCGTACCTTTATACACAGCCATACTGGTTACTGTTTAAAATGGAACGCAGCTCGATATACTGCAATCCGGGCAGTGAGGCCGTTTTCAATTGAAAATAAAAAATTTAAAAGTTCTTCATTCACTGCGTTCAACGCGAAAACAGAAAAGTTGATATAATATTTTTATAATAAATATTTGACGTTTAACTCTCTTTTTCTCTATTTTCGATCACGTGATCAACGTACTGCGAGTACCTTACATTGAAAATGGCGGCGATTTATGACACCTGGAGTACTGTGGTAGTGTTCTGGCAGTCCATAACGGAACGAACTTTTCACCAGTAAGAGTACTGAACAGTGCTCACAGTGTAAATCGGAACATACCCTATTTTATGTTTATATTTATTGTCATCAATGATAATAGCGCACAAAAAATGCGTCAAACTTGCTGTAATTTGACTGCCCTGCACTGAGCACACGGCGAGACGTATCTTTTATGATTATTAATTAGCATTTTGCTTGCGACTTGTGAGCAAAATCTGTGTTTGCAGTCAAGAAACGGGCGTCTATCAAATCAAGGTCGTAAAATTATCGTCATTGGTAAAAATTATCGTACATATTTTAAAATTAATTTTGTAAATGTAAAATGTTTCGTGTATTATTGAAATATAATTATTTATAATTAGAAAATAGAACTTTTAATTTATAAAGTATTTATTTGTATAAAAATTTGACTGGAGGATTCTCCTTATTCTTTCTAAGCTGCTGTAGTCGAGGTAACGTGCTAGCTAACCAAAAACGGCAATGACTTCAGTCAGTAGCACAACTTTGCAACAATATCGCAAAAGTGGGGATTTCAGTCTTTGCGAACGTGTATAAGGTCTGATGACAATGCATAGATCCAATATAGAATACACCCTTATCGCACAGTGTCAAACGCGGACCTTCAGGCAGTTACCGGAATAGTGCGAATAGATCTCATGGTGGAGGAAAGGTATATCTTATATAAGGAAAAAACGGTCAGGGAGCAGTCCCAAAGGAAGAAGTGAGGGAAAGTATACTGGTCAAATGGCAAAACAGATGGAAGGATTAGGAGAAAACGGGCCAATGGACTAAAATGATGATTCCTGACGTTATTAATTGGACCAACTGTAGACACTGGATGCTAAATTACTTCGTAACACAGGTATTTACGGGCCACGGCTCGTTTAGATCTTTCACCAAGAGGATTGGTAAAACAGAAGACTATTTATGCGTGTATTGCGGAGCTATCGATACGGCAGAGCACACATGCTATGTTTGTGGAAGATGGGCATTATACCGAAATGAAATGAACACGAAACTTGGCTTCATACTGGAAGATGGAAACACGGCAGATAAATAATTTATTTATTTGATCAAAAGAAGTGACCACTGGAACATTATAAGTGGAACAATGGAGAAAATAATGAAACAAAAGGAGCTTGAGGAGAGGAAGACTCATGTAATACCGTGTTTTCAGGTGACCCGGTACCCAGGATGTATCGTCGTGACCGACATACATCGTGCTACCGGTCGGTAAGAATCCGACACTATACCCTGACTGGGTGTCTGAGGTAAGATTTCCCTCTACTATAAAAAACAATAGCAGACACCCCAAGGTGATGTATTATCTTTATCTTCGCAACCATTTTGACATGATTATCAAATGAAAGAATTTGACGAGGTACGATAAGGTATGTGACGCCATTGTAAGTGGCACGATTTGAAATTTTGTACGCACTTGTATTCCCGATGACAATACATGATTCAAGCGTTTTTAGAAATAAACAATCAATTATTTTTATTAAATAAATGTTTTCTTACTAAAAATTTTGAAAGACTAAAAAATAAAATAAAATATAGTTTAGTAAAAATATTTAGCTTTATTGAAATAGATATACCCACAAAAAAGTACAAATAATCATTTAATAATTTAGGTTAAAAATTGTAAAAGCGTTGGTTAGTCTCATAGAGTTTAGAGCCCATGCTTTTATAATTATGAAAATAAATAATGAAAAATATTTTTTTCCTTTTTAATACATTTCAATAAAAGTCTGTCTTTCAAAAGTTTTCTTTTACTAATATTTTACTTTAGTGTTTAATTTTTTTTCATTTGCTGTCATATTGTTATCTACCGATTTTCTACTTGTCATTAAAAATATCAACTTTAACTTTGACTCCGCGGTGTATTAAGTAAAATTTTGCACCTTGTAATTCTTGAATTCCTTGTTTGCTTAAAAAACATTCATACTTAATAAAGCAGTTTTCTTCTCAATTATTTTTTTCAGAAACACTTAATAAATTTCCAGTGAGCGTTCATTTGTTGAATATTTTTTTTATTTCTAAAACCAACTTAAACTTCTAAATGATTGGTTTTACCGCAGACGCCGGCACTAAAGTTACTTAAAAGTTTTCAAAAAATTGTGGAGAGCAATTAATATTCGCTATCATCATATTTATGTCACCTATGTATAATACATATTAACATCGACATACCTACATATTATTAAAACAGTATATTCCAAAAAAATTGAATGACGAAAAATGGCAACACAACAGATGTTCCCGTCAAATGGACATATTTATAACGGGTTGAATTGAAATTTATGTCAGCGTAAAAACACACAAAAACAATTTTAATTAGGTAATAAAGCATGCAAGTACGTAACAAAATATTTATGTTATAAAGATAACAAAGCAAAAAATTTATAAATTTATGACAGTATTATTTTCAAACTGAATGTACATAAAATTTATTTTATTTGGTGGTCGATGCCTCAGGATAAGCAAAACAACAAAATTTAATGAATCGATATACTAGATAGAAGAGCTACGTTTTTTTTCACCAGTGTAAAATTAAGAGCTTTGAATGAGACAAAGAAAATGTTTGAAAATATCATCTTTGGCCAATACCCAGTGATAAGCCGTAATAAAAACGCCCCCTCTTAGTTTAATTTCAAAAAAGATTAGTAACTGGTCAGTGATGCTGCGGTCAAAGAAAAGTAAAACCAACTTACAAAAGAGAGCAAACATTGAATGAACATTTTTTTTGCCAAAGCTTCAGACTAATCATCCTCTCCCGTTCTCGAGGTCGCTGAAAACGATGGGGGTGGGCAAAAAAGTTTTTTCCCCAGGCAACCCCTTCGAAATGGCCAAAAACCACCCCCACATTGCCTTTTTGCGTACAAATCGATTTCCAAACGTTTTTGGCCTAGTTAACAGTCTTTCAGGTGCCGGGGATCAGTTCTCAAAGGAAGTGACCCAAACCAACCCCACCCTTTGATTTTCACCCCCTGTAATACTTGTAATCTGTGACCAGGGAGATATTTCGAAACGATGGTTTTGTTGAAAAAAAAAGTTTCAAAGCCTTCTCAATAAATGGACTATCCAACACAAAAATAATTTTTCAATTCGAACCAGTAGTTAGCGCGTTCAACCAAATGAACGCACTAATCTCAGGAACTACTGGTTCGAATTAAAAAAAAATATTTTTGTGTTGGATAGTCTATTTATCGAGGAAGGCTATATAACATCACTCTACGACCAATAGGAGCGGAGCATCAATGAAAAATGTTGCAAAAACGGAAAAAAATAATTTTATGAGAGTTTCTGTTGCAGGGTAAACGGTTAAATAGTGTATACTAATATTATAAAGAGGTAAAGTTTGTAAGTTTGGATGTAGAAGGTAATCTACGAAGCTACTCATTCGATTTCAAAAAATTTTCCAGCAATATTTACAATGGATCTTCATGATGGACATTGGCTATATACAATATTTCGCGTTAAAATAAAAGCGCTTTTCATGAAGACCAATTTTGCAACGGTAGTCGACAAAAAATTTATGTTACTATCGAGTGGGGTGCAGCCTCGCAATGCAAGATTTGAAAACGGCGTAGTCGAAGACTCCACTACTGTTGTATCTGTCGAGCGAGCTATAAAAAATTGTTTATCTTAATTGCATGTGGAGCCGCGAGTAGTGGCTAGAAAGTCTATAATCCCGATATGAGAATTTAGTATTTGCTTGAAATCATGCACTTTTAAATGCCAACTGATCTCTTTTTTGTTTCAAATAGAACCAAAATAACAGAAACTTTCAAAAATTTCATTTTTATCAACCTTCTTTATTTCTTAAATTAATAATCCTACAGAAAAATGGTTCGGCTTTTGTTTCAGGAAATGTCATGTTAATTAATTTTGTACAGTGTTTTCTTCTAGAATCGAATTTTTGGACTATTAAGGCAAAACTGTGAAAAACGACATTTGAATGCACACCTATCCTCGGGGACTTTTAGTATGTTATTAAGGATATCCTCTTTCCACATATCTTCCAAATTTCAAAACTATACAATTTTTTCAAATTTTCTTTTATTGCTTGGACTATATTACACATGAGAATACGTTCGGTTGTCTGCCGTGATGTTATAGCCGCGAGAAATGTCTGCCGTGATGTTATAGCCGCGAGAAATGTCTGCCGTGATAAATATAGGTTTAGAATAATATTAACATCATTATATAAATTTCAGCTTTGACAAAATACCGTAAATCATTTATTATTATTTTTTGGGACTTTCAAACGTGTCTTGCACGATCTTCGAACCGCCGTATCTGTCTTCCATTGTTTTTTGTCCTAAACAATAATTATTAAGTATTTTAAAATATCCAAGTGGCAGCCTTGCCACTATGACGTTAAACTTCACTTCTTTCATACCTAAGGAACTCTATAGGAATCACTAGTCGAACTAACGAGACTTTCATGTACGACAGGTATAACAGAGTAAATGAAAAAATATAGAGTTTAACAAAATACCAAGTCTGCCGGCTTACACTCGTTAAATTTTATTATATCCCCACGGTAAGTACCTATATTGGCATTTTATAATGCATTAACAAAGCAATTACAAAATCTTATTAAAAATGATCCAAATAAAATTCACTAAAAAGTAAAACAAATAATAAAAACTCAAAAAAATAAATAAATATTAACGTCCTTCAAAAAAGTCACTAAAGAGAGGAAAACAATGAAATATTGAGGTCGGTGTCAATTTAATAGAGTAGAAAGTTTTAGCAATGAAATTGACTCCGGCCTCAAAATTTCATTATTTTCCACTTTTTAGTGACTTTTTTGAAAAAGGTTAATGTTTTTAAAAAAAAACTGCATTTTAGAACAGCTTATTAACCCTTTAGTAACTAGTCAATTTTCCCATAATATAAGATTGAGTATCATTGACGCCGAGTTGAAAGAAATTCAAATGTAAATAAAGTTATAAAAACGCGGCAAGGCTTCGGAAAACCACTTTCGAATGTACGTTAGCAAATTATTTTCCTGCTTGTTCTATACAATTAATTACCCATTTCACATAATGTTTCTTATATGACAATAAATTAAGCAACTTTTAATTATAAAGACCAGACATAAAAAATACGTCGTGAAACTTATTTTAATGCAATAAACAACCAACACAATAGAACTTACAATTTATATTTTTCCAACATATTACGTTGATTTATAATTATTTGTCTTGTAGTTACTGTAATAAAACGAGCTGTCAAATATGTAAGTTAATAATTTATGACAATTGTTTATAACAGTCATTAACGTGCAAATAAATAATTTTATATTTATTATATTTTACTTGTTATAATCGCAAGCAGTCATCGCCATTATGATCGTTTAAGATGATCGTATTTCGCCGACGGTAATTACGTGTGACATGTTTGGTCATTGCGATGTTGTACTTACATAGGCTGGTCCGAGACCAGAGCTGTTCAATAGTTCTGAAATCAGAGCCACAAAATAATTAAGCGAGGATATTGGAATTGTATAAAAGCACTTGAATTCGAAAAGAAGTAAACAGTACCATTCACCACGATAATAAAACGTGATTCAACATGAGAGTCAGTTAAAAATAACTCAAACAATATGGCATTATAATAATGCTGTATGCTCTCGAAATGATTTTTTATCGCCATTTTGGAATGCTTTGCCCTTGCGATTTTAATAAATATCGATAATTGTCATTACGATGATAACAAATAACAACTGTAAAACAGTTAGTGTTGTCGAAATCGTTTTTTAAATGACTATTTAGCTGTTAGACTTTCGCACAACTAAGAATCTGTTACTAGTTGATGCCTGATAGCATGACGCGTTGCCGGTCAAAGTATTACCGATTTTAAAAACAGGATTATCCTAAGTTGTATTATGACATTTTAAAAATATTGAACCATAAGTAGATTAGGCGAAATAGGAAAAGTGGAGAGAAAATACAGAATCAAAGGAGGTTTACCGGAAAATTGTCGAAGGTGGTTCCCTTACTAACAATCCAATGCTTCACCATCTCTGGTTAATTTTTTTAAAGAAGGTAACTATCCTTTAAAGTGTATTTTTGGAAAAAAAATAGAGAACTATCCATTTTAAGACAAAAGAGCTCATTATCAACCTCAAAGTTGATAAAATTGTGGACAGAATTACGTAATAAAAAAAATCATGAATGGTTACTGACCAATAGTTCGCGAAAAAAGCATCTTGTGGCGCTGCCATGGAACCTATGGCTAAAACGTCTGCTTCAACCGTGGAAATTATTATGTTCTATATCGACTTTCAAATTTAAAACACATATTTTTATAAAAAAGAGCGCTCTAAAACATGCCTTCTATCTCGTACCGATATCTTTAGAAATTTGGAAAGTATAACCAATCAAAGTTGAAATCATCAAGTTTTTTGGACACGTGCTGCGAATACCTTCTGCACCGAATAAAAAAAAACATTTAGGAAGTCGCAGGAAATTCAATGCCTTAAAGATGTTTTTGCCTAATCTTGGACACAAAAGTGAATTTAGGAGAAACACGAGGTAACAAATGGACTTTGCGGAAAATTGTTGAAATACAATTCTTAATTCCTGCTGTGAACTTTTTTATAGGTGTGAAACTAACCCTAAACATTTTTTTTTGCAAAAATCTCGAAAACAAAATCATTTTTATAAAAAAATTGTTCCATAATTAGTTCTATAAAAAAATCGTAAAATTTTTAAGTTACAAAATTTTACCGGTGTAAATATCAAACTTTTATTATAGATCTAACTAGCCGCTACCCGTGACTCCGCGAACGACTGTGATGAAACACGGCAGCAATAGCCGTATTACGATCTTACCTCGAGGGACTGCACTCCCCCGCCCCGCGGCACGACCTAAAAAGTATAAAAAATATAAAGCTAAATTTCAAGTTCATAGGACATGTAGTTTAAAAATTGGAATGTGTTAATTATATCAACATCCCTGTACCTCCACCCTTTCCAGTTTTTAGAAGAAAATTTTAGGAAAATCCATTTTAATGCATGTTTATATTACCTATAATAATAATAATAATAATAATAATTCTGTATTTGAAAAAAATAAATTTCATTACAGGGGAGAGATACAGAATACGTTACAATAGTGTTTATTATTATTTTTTATTCCCAGAGGTGAAATGCCCGCAACTTTAGTGCATTAGTGACATACAGAAATATATTTTTGACAGTTTCTGGGGCACTAGCCAGTAGAAATCTTTGTAAAGAATTCGAATTATATTTATTATTTGTGTTTTTATAATTTTTCAAAAATACATTTCTGTATGGCACATATAGCGGGCACTCAAATAAGAAGTGGAATAAATTTTCATTCACTTTTAAGTTGCAGTTCATGCACATAGTGTTGCAGTCAATTACATATTTTATATTTTTATAATATATAACATATTAAGAGACATCCCTACCAAGATTTGTAGAAATTGTAGTTCAAAAACGGGAATTTTATATCTATAGCACCTCCGCAACCCAGCCTCGGGAGTCGATTTATGTAAAACCTGTTCTTAGCGGATCTCTACTGAACAAAAGAAACATGCCTGCCAAATTTCTAGTCTGCAGGTCTAATAGCTCCGAAGATATCGTGATAGATTGATACCTGCATTTTCATCTTCTATTTCACCTTCTTCATTTTTTTTAGACAAAAGATAACCTATGTTCTTCCTCAGGATGCTATCTATCTCCTTGCCAAATTGTATCGAAATCTGTTCAGCAGTTGAGGCGAGAAAAGCTAACAGACAGACAGACAGACCTTCGCCTTTATAATAAAAAATTTGGTAAAAATCATTTTGTTCTCGAAATTTTTAATGATATCGATACGGGATAAAAACCATGTTTTAAAGTGTTCTTTTCTTTTTAAATATATTGTGTTTTCAATTTAAAATTTGATATAGAACATAATAAATTTGGTGGCTTTAGCTATCTATTTCCAGGCCCCAGGGTGCATTTTGAGGGAGTTATTGGTCAGTAATCATTAAAATTTTTATTTTAATACGTTATTGTGTTTACAATTTTATCCGCTTTGAGCTTGATAATAACTTTTTCGTCCTAAAATGGACAGTTCTCTGGTTTTTTTGCAAATATATATTTTAGGGAGTGGTTTTACCTCTATAAAAATTAGACAGTGGGGACGAAGGGTCGAATTTTTGAGATGTTAGTAAGGGGAGCACCCTCGACAATTTTCCGAAAAATCTCATTTGTCTATGCATTTTCCCCTAAATGCTATTTTTATATCTAATTCGCTTAGTTCATATTTATTTCTCCCGGCAAACATTAATTTTTAGTGAATCGCTTTTTTTATAATCCCTGTAAAGTGATGTGATAAACACAAGGTAACTTAAAATTTGCCGCAATTGGCATTATCATAATTCCAAAAGCAGATGGTTGAAAATAAAATATGTAGACTGGAATGTGACTATTGAAGATCTCTGGTTGATAGAATGCACTGAAGTAGCCAACTGCATAATAATATTTAGCTATAGACTATCTGTCGGTTTTCTGTCGCAGTGCGATGTGCACCAAGTTAACTGCCGATGACGGCTTGACTTGTTATGGATGACAGTCAGTTGACACGACAAACCGACCGGCTACACAATGAGCAATTTTGTAGATTCAGCAGCGTAACATTAAATTTTTGAAAGAAATTTAAACCACAACGTAGACTGAGTTTGAGCACACGAGTCACTTAAGTGATGAATGCCCGTGTTTAGAAAGTTCACTATTGAAAATATTCAGTTAAAATCATAAAGAAATCTACTGAAACCTACAAGAGACCGTAAAAATTTATGAAAATGTCTTGGCAAATACTTGAGCACATTCCTGGAAATAATTTTCCTACAAGGAAAATTAAGAATTTTACGACGGATTTCCGTCTTCCTATTTTCAACATTAAAAAAACTCGCGTCGCAGTGCCTAAACCCTGCCGACAATATAGTGTATTTTCTAATACAGGCAGTGTGGCTTTATTACGTGAAGTTAGGTTTGTTTTTGGACAAAATAAAAAACAAACTCCTTAATACATCCCCTAAAATAGTAGTTTGATTCTAAGTTAAAATATTATTATCAATTCAACACCTGAACCAAATAAAATACACCCTACAGTAAGTAAATCCTTATACCCATCAAACTGGAGTTTTCCTGTCGGGATTTCATTAAAATTTTAACAGCACGTTTTAGTGATAAGTATTAAGTCGCCCAGGATAAGAAATATCAGTCATTTAGAAATTGGCGAAAGTTATTTAATGGGTTGCTTTTTCGGCCTAACCGTCTGCATTCGTTTTAGTTAGTTTATGTTGTGATCGTAACCAACAAAAACTGGATAAGCATGCCGATTTTGCAAGCAATAGTCCAGAGTTCGATAGTGACATGACGTGAATCAATTATGACGTTATAATCCAACACCTGTTTTGATGGCAGAAAGCAAGTCAAAAAAATATTTTTTCCTATAAATTAACTATAAGTATGAATAAAAAAATACTCTGTAAGAAAATAGATTTTTCAAGTCAGCGTCAGTCAGGTAATCTAACAAGAATTTTTAAAGCACAAAATGAATTCAGATAGATTGTTTCTGTTCGAATATAGGTAGTTAAGTTTTTAGAACTAAAAATATAATAGTATTGTGAATTGTGATGATACGTTTGGGGACTGTTTCAGCTGAACAACATGAAGATTTAGTAGAAATCGTCAAATGTCTGTCGATGCTACTGGAGCAAAAAAAACCGTGATTATAACGCAGTTTATAGCTGAAGTACTGAACAATAGTCAGTAGTCTGCCCAGCAGCTAAGTCACTGATGGAAAATTAACAGCACGAAAAAGTGTCGCTCAGAACACGGAGATACATTTTATACGGCTTTGATTGATCAGACTCAAACCTAAAGCGCTAACTCTGATCAATTATTGCATTCACAGAGATTCAAACTCGGACTAGCAGCGTTTATACAATTAAACTTGGGCCAATATCGTTCATAAACATTAGAAAGATTAGAAACTTGCAGCCAATTTATTTTATTGTGCTCATAACAGATATTTTCAGCTCGTTGCTGACGAGAAATACGCAGTCCATTCTCTATGTTAATGGTAGTTGCTTCGCTATAATAGTCGGTGTACTGCAGTAGCAGCAGCAGCGCGGTGTCGGCACGTTTTATGTCGAGACTTTGATTGATGGATTATCGTGTCACAGAGCGCTTCGTTGTTACTACAAAAGTGAATAGCGGGGCACTGAAAAACTCAACCGAGCCGTGTCTGTTTTCTTGTCTGACTGCCTGATTTGCACGCATAAACACTCTCTCTCTATGTTATTCATTTATATAACTAAGTAGCCTACGCCCGAGGGCTGTGCGAAGAAACAATATTGCATCTATGTTATTACTGAACGAAATAGCTTTTCCAGTTTGGGTGGGGTAAGACCCTGTGCAATAATGATAATCATTCAAGATAGGCTACTGGCACATGGGATTAATTCCTTGAAGTCAATGGGGCTTTTTTTTAAGTAGGTGAGAGTCCGATCGAAAGAGTTAGGAATGAACTGACTACAACGTGACGGTATAACCGATCTATAAATAATCGAAGATCACGACGATAGAACATAATAGAATGGAATAGAAACTTTTATCCATGACATTTTTTTAAATTTTGTGAAACTTTTGATGCTTACACTTTCAGCAGGTAAGTTGTCAAATAACTTGACAGCAGAATAACTGGATCCCTAAGTATAATGATCCGGTATACCGTCATTTAAACAATCTCGCATATCGTAATTGTGATTCTGCAAATGACGGTGAAAAATATATTTATTTCTTTACACAAAACAAACAATTATGGCTAAATATCCGAAATCGTTATCGAGAACATACCGCCCTCTACACTGATGCCTCAAAATCAAATGACAACACTTCGGCAGCTTTTATTTGCGACGACTTCATACGGATTTTCCGCATCCCAAATATAGCCAGCGTATTCACTGGGGAACTTTATGCCATCCTGGAAGCCTTAAAATTTGTAACTTCACAAAATTCCAATTTTTGTATTATCTGTTCTGACTCTTTGTCTTCAATAAAATATATTTTATCTCCCTCGTCAACAAATTCAATAAAGACCGAAATATTAAATGTTCTTTTCGTAATCCAGTCTGTACAAAAGAAGGAAGTCATTTTTATCTGGACCCCATCCCACGTAGGTATTGACGGAAATGAAAAAGCCGACTCTGCTGCCAAAAACTCTATAGATCTTCCTATAACCAACATCCCCATTCCATTCCTAGACGTTAAAAATTACATTAAGACCAAAATCCGTGAAAGTTGGCAATTGGAATGGACGGAAATCTCAAACAACAAACTCCGCGTCAGCAAACCATCAGTTTTGAAATGGACCAGCATACCGATGAATCGAAAAAATAACACTGTGCTGATCCGACTAAGAATTGGCCACACTCTACTAACGCATAGCCACCTATTCAGAAGAACTGACCCGGACAACTGCCCCACGTGTAATACTGCACTGACCGTTCAACACATCCTCACTGAATGTCAAGCATACACCAACCATAGACTTGAACTCCCCACTCAACTTTAAGACATCCTCGGCGACAACAGTGAAAATATTTACAAACTATTTCGTTTCCTTGAAAAAACTGAACTTCTTAACAAAATTTAACCAGTGATAAACAGTTATATATAATATACAGTGATAATTTATAGATTTGGAGCTAATGGCCTTTTTGCCGAAGCCCTATTGTTTAATAAAAAAAAAAAAAAACTTTTCTAGCCCGTATATTGTATATATCGTCATAATTCTGTCCTTAATCAATACTAATCCATATTAATATTATAAATGCGAAAGTCTGTCTATCTGTCTGTTACCTTTTCGCGCCTAAAGGCTAAACTGCCGAACAGATAAATTGTGTCCTGAGGAAGAATATAGGCTACCTTTTGTTTTAAAAAAATAACTTGAGTGGGCTGAAATAGGGATTACAGTCCAATCTATTATCACAGGAAAAAAAACTTTTTAAAAACAAGCTTTTATTGAAATGTACTAGTAAGGAAAAATATTTTTTAATAATTTAAGTTCATAATTATAAAAGCATGGGTTGTAAATTCTGTGATATTTTATTAGTCACAACCCACGCTTTATAATTATAAATCAAAATTATTAAGAATTATTTTTTTTCTTTTTAGTATATTTCAATAAAACTTGTCTTAAATTTTTTTTTTATAATATTTTGTTTTTTAATTCTAAAAACTATTGAATCATGTATTGCAGTCGGGAGTACATATGTCTGCAAAATTTCAAATCGATCGGATATGTGGCTTCAGTCATATTGAGTTTGAAATGACCTCACCATACCTTATCTTATTTCACT